>JAYRBT010000177.1:21054267-21078754 GCA_036023395.1 Myiotriccus ornatus
AGGTGGACATGCTAGCAGGAAGTCCACCCTGTGCCACAGTCCTTACTCTCCGTGGTTAACCCTCTGCCAGGTGCAAACTTCCGTCTTCAGTATCCTAGCTTACAGAGAGCCCAGGGCCAGCTGGGCTCCTCCACAAAGAACCACACAAATATCCAAATATCCACTTTTTATACTCCACTGAGAGACTGACATTCAGCAACTCCAGTAAAATAAGGCATCCAGACAAAAAGTAAAAAAAAAACCCAAACTTCTACTATCACTACCACAAAAACAAGCAAAACTTTTCAATGTAAAAAATTAGAAAAAAATTTCACTGAAATCTAAATCTGTATGTGGAATTCAAACACTTAGAATTTGCTTCTAAGTGGCAAATATTGGCCATACAGAATCTAGAAGGGTTCCCTAAAGGAGCCAAGACCTAAATTACAATTTTTTAAAACTGTTGAGATACTAAAGTTAAAGAGCAAAACTTTCTTTATAAATCACCATATATTCCCACATGGGAAATATGATTACTGTAAGCAGGAACATTAAATTATTGGTTTCTAGTGCAATTTAAAGTAAGTGAAAGATTTTCTTAAGAAGAAAAATTACCTCAAAAAGGAAAAATACTTCAGGAAATGAAGTTCACTGCAAAAAGGGACAGCATGCAAACGAAAGAGAGACTAGTGAGTACTTTGGGATTTGAGTTGAAATTGCTTGCAGCTACAATAAATGAACAATCCTTTTAGGAGACAGTTTTTTTCTGAATCTGACGAAACAATAGAGAAGAGATGAGAAAACAAAGAAAGGAAGAATAAGTAGTTTAAACACATATGGGAAACTTTCTTTTCTTATTCTACTCTCTTGTTCCAGCCACACACAGAAAAAAACTATTTCAGCAGAAGAAACTGAAACAAGACAAAATTTTGCCTTACAGATCGCAGAAGCACTCAAAGATTGATAGTTTCAGTCCATCTTCCTTACTGTTTCACTAGCTGCAAAAAAGAGTGTCAAAAGGGAAGAGACTGCTCTGAAAACAATAGCAAACTTTTGCTGTGATAGAAGAATATAGATAAAAATACATCCTCCCATCAAATCTCAAAACCTTATTTCAGTTAAAAATGGTGTATGTAAAATCTGCATTATTTTCCCCCAACCAAAAAGTTCTAGAATTAGCATTTTAAATGGTTCACTTTGACTTACTGCAAAGTACAGCAGACCTTTGGCTTAATTAGTGCCCATAAACACATGTTCCTTTTGAGATCATGTGGTTTTTGTTAACACAGACTCTAAACCTTATGAATACAGAAAATAGTTTTAAATTTTAAATCAGTCTTGACTGATCCAGAAATATATGATACAAGTTTGAAGCAAATGTCAGACTATGTCAGGATTTCTTCCTTTCAGTGACTTTTTAAAAAGAAATCCTGAATTGTTTGTCTTCAGAAGTTTCCAATTTTTATTTCAAAATTTAACTTCATTTTTGATAATGTGATTCAATACTGGTGCAATTGCTAATCAATACAGAAAAACAAGTGAAAAGCTAACCTTCCACTAGTCATAGACAAGAGCAGTGGAACACAGATGCATATTTAAGGTTTTTACCAAGCTATCATCTCGTTACAGTAGCATTTGCTTGCAGTGATATATGAAGTCCGTTAATCAGAATGCATGAATAGCTTAGTGAAAATATTTTTTTAAGTCATAAACCAACATGTAAACCATACACCCAAATGTGCAGATGCAGGAATGCACAGATGTATGCATTCAAACACATACTGAGAATCCTTCTGTTCTTCAGAACAGCATTTCTTACACACATTAAAAAAAAAAAAAAAAAGGCACCTTTTCCACATAGGGCAGAAGAAACACAAAAAATAAGAATTAAAATCACTCAGTAAGCATCAAAGTAAAAGCCAGGATTAAAATGTAGAGATCTACAATCTCACAGAAGTCCAACACATTAATTTGTCAGTGCTGCTCTGACTTGTGAGCTTTTTTTGGTTCTCCCTATAGCCTTACCTTATACCCTGCACCTGTACAACAGATGGCAATGCCATGGGCCACTGCCTTAAAGACCTAGCACAGGGACCTGTGGCCTTCTCCAGACATCTGTATAATTAGCAAGGGAATTTCCACCAAAAAACTAGGAACCAATTATCTAATTGTCTGAAAAGAGGCATTTTTAGCATGTTTTCCATGGAAGGTAAAGGAAAAAATTTAGGTTCATTGATCACTTAAAGAAAAAAAAAAAAGAGGATACTTTATCAGCAATGTATTTTCTATGGCTACTTTAGCAAGAATAAATCCACAAGGGAAAACAATAAGAAGCAAATGCTACAAGATAAACACAGGCAGGTCCAGATCATATAAGGGATAAGAAAACCATCTAGTAAAGAAAAATTGTAAATCTAATCTTGGTCTCAAGTCATCTTTTAATACATTTCTACTCATTGGGACTTTCAGATAATTCATTAAATTTTGAATTATTCCAATTCACTTAGAAATGAAACCAGAAATTTATGTATCACTTTCTATTATCTCAATATTATCCACAGAACAGGCCTACCCCTTTACCAGGTCTTACTTGGCAAAGCAACTATATTTCAGCAACAGCTCGATACAAGCCTGCTATGATGTCAGATAGTGATTCTGGAGCACGTTCTGTCCAAAAGTCAAAAAATACTTGCAGGTTGACAGGTTTGTGCTTCTATACTTATAACAGGTGAAAAGGCATAACAATACAAAGCTGTTCAAAGAGCAAGGCACGTAGACAGGGATTTGCTTGCACATGTTATATACCAGGAGATCTTTCAGTGAAATGTAATAAACCCATATCCATTTTTATTTCCATCTCTTATGAGGTTAAAAGATTGCTTACTCTATTAAATCTTCAAACACCTTTTCAAAGTATAAAGTATTTCTGGGAACACAATCCTCTTCTGAAAAGAATATAACAGTGCTATTAAAAGGCCAAATCTATTATACTGTGCATTTTAAATCAATGTTTTGTAGTATAAAAAAATAAACATTTGTCCCAAATCTACACTGACTGTTTTATTGGAAAAACACAACATTTTTGCCTATTTTGCTTTAATTTTCCTTCATATGTTTCTGATTTCTTTGTTTACTGCTCCAGATCACATGCAAAACAGGAAAATAGGGGCCAGATGAAAAGAAACTGCAGCATTAGAAAAAGAATTAGACATGCCAGGAAAGCTCTCTATTTTTAAAAATTTCTTTCTCATTAAGACAAAATCCATGGAAGATTGGAGTGAAAAAAAAATATTAGTAGCTTAAAATACTACTTCTGTAAGCATTACTGTGGGCTATAGCAACAAGTTAAATCAGTTCAAACTGTGCTGAAGAAACAGTTGGGAATTAAAAAGGGTCAGAAAAAATGCACAATAATTTTCATTATTTTAATAATATTAGAAAGAAAGCCTATCTTTATGAATGAAATAACTGAAAAGGGAACCTTTGAAATCAGTGACACAGACCCTCTAAACGGTCTATAAAAAAGAAATCTCAAATTAATTGATCAGTACATTAAATCAATTTTTTTAGAGTATCTAGGGGATTTGTGACTTTGCATAACAAGATGGTAACACCCAGGCAAGGAGGAAGAAAAGCTGAAAGAAAGCACACACAGAAGTTTCCTTGACATGAGATACAGACAAAAAAATCATGTAGGGCAAAGATGAGCACAGAAAAGATACTAGCTTCCTCTCACGAACAGTTTCCTCACATAACTAGGCACTCTGAAGTCCCCAAAAACTGATCACCACAAAGGTTTTTCTTTATTATTTACACAAATAATTATCTAACTATTAAGCAACTTTAAATATGTCCTAGAAATACAGCATCCTGACATCATCTTGAAATAAAATGTTCTACAGGAATGTACCACCTATGTCCCAGGTACAACCTATACTGCATACAATCAAGGCTATCCAAGTAAATTTGGTATTAAAAAGCAATCTGCTGAGTGACTCAACAAGCTGGGGGAAGGTGAAGTTGTCTGAGTCACAGAGAGAATTCAACACCGTGCAGGCAGATTTTGTTTTATTAACTAGAACTGTGTAGGATTTAATGATCTGATCTTTAGGAAATGAACTCAAAAATCTTCCTAAAGCAGGAACATACACTAATCTGTTGAAAGGTAATCATGAGAGTAAATGTACTGCATATGTGCATGTATGGTGCCTATATTCTGACAATTAACAAAGAAATCCAAAAGCTATAAACACAGATTCATGGGATGGAAAACACAGCTATGTACTCATATTTGCTTGAGATACATCAAACCAGAAGAAATAACAGGAAGAGAATGTACAAAAAATAGGTTATTTTTCTAAAAAATTAGTTACGGGGTGGAAGGAATATCCACAAGAAAGTGCTTGCTATCACTTTGACATCACTGGATTGAAGCAGGTAGAGAGGAAAAAAATATGTGTGTTTTCACTCAAGCTATATTTTAGAAATAGTAATGCTACATTCTTCATGGATATAATTTCAATGACCTCAACGGTTTGGGAAATCCTAAGGCTAAGTGCCAGAATTTATTTTTTTTTTGCTAATTGAGAAGACATTAAGAACAAGTCTGTTTATTTCTAAACTGAACAAAATCCACATGCAGGGTTGTGCCCCCTCCCCAAACAAACAGTCTTTCTTTCAGAGAAAGTCATAAGAAAAGTAATTTGATGGTTTTAATGATTCAAACAGTTACAACAATCACTTAAAAATTGCAGTTCTAAACCTGAAGCTGATGTTAAATATTTATTAGTGCCAACATATAGAGGTCTGCTGCATCTTTCCCATCAAACCTTAATGATAAACTGCACCTCTTGCCTGAAACTACATTTCCACTATAGCAGTTACTCATAATACAAACACAGCAAGAACACTATTATTTAAAATGGAAAGCTAGAGGAGTAGGGCAAGAAGACCAACTGCCAGCAAGAAAAAAGTCTTCCAATTAAGATGCTGGACTAAGTCTCAAAAAGCTTAATTTGCACATATGCCGCAGGATTTATTCCCCAACCCCCACCCTCTGTCCTCAACAATGGCTCTGTGTTTGTTTCTAACCGAAGTAGAAGGAATAATACTTCTCTGATTAGGTGTCTCCAGATCACAAATGAGACACTTCTTGGAAAGAGTGGTCAAAAATTGAATGGAATTCTTCAGTGCAGTCATAACCTTCCCTAGTGGCTCAATGAATGAGAGAAACAATACTTCTCTTAGCATAGGGTAGCCTATTACCACACAAAACAATCCCTCAATTCTCTTCAAAAGGAGAAAAAGAAAATACAGGATAAAAACCTATTTAATTGCACAGTAATTACCACAATGACAGACAGTGAAAAACCATAATAAAGCCTTCATCAGCTTGAACAAATCTACGTGCATTTTTCCAGATACTCTAATAGGCTAATTCTGACTCTGTTAACTTCGGCCATATTACAGCCTATCAGAATTTAATCACATGACTTTTGAATAAAATGACAGTAATGTTTGACGTAAAACCTCTGTTACTTTTGAGAGACCTATAAGGAAGTAAACATCTTGTTTCACCCGTGTATAACAAAGGATGCAAAAATAAACAGCTAAAAAATGATGGTTATGTTAAAATACATTGCTTATGATTACTCACATTATCATATTGTCTGGCAACAAGATTTCAAAAGACAATTAATACAAAATCAGTACAAGTTATGAGACATACAAAAAATTATTAAAGATATGGAAAAACTCATATGAAAATGCAATATAAAAGTATGGATGAAAGGGATTATTAATCTTCTACTTCCAGGTGGAATATTAATAATGAGCAGTTAAACTAGCAGCCTTCTTCCTTCTCTTTTCCCAGCAGATCACCCTTGCACTGGCAATTGATCTAGTCCATGTTGATTAGGAGATCCTTAAACAAAGCAGACACTACCCTGAACAGTCACATGACTAGAGTTGAGCAAACAGTGACAATTTTGGCAAGTAAATCAGCAGGGAAAGGGCAAAAGGAAATATGTAAAATAATTCTACTACTTTATGGGAATCGCAAAAAGCACACTATGCACACACACACACATTTTAGGTTTATCAGATGGTATAATTTTCTTTCTTAGTGCAGAAAGATGATAAAAGCCACACAAACCCATAGAAGTCATTAGCATTCTGCAGTGGTCTGTTTTTTAAATGATGTGTATGGAACAAGTAATAGTAGTAAAATCATTTTTCTTATCAGGGTAAAAAAATGTAATGTGAGTATGTACCAGCCTTTCATTAAGGAAAAAGTTATATTCATGTTGGAGAAGTATGACAGTCTTACAGTTCTTCTGTATCTCAAAGAGACACGTATTGTGAGAAAAGCTTTACTGAAGCTTCTTTGTAGAATGAACAAATCAATCCTTTGTGTTCCACAGGTAGCATGTTAATCACTTGCTGCAAGCTAAGACTGAGTAGCTCTGACAGATGCCTCCAGAGAACACGCTACCAAGCGAGGTAAGCAGTATATGCTATGCTATAGCATTGTTCATGGGTTGCTCCAAGGCACATTTTCAACATTCAAATACCAACTGTTTCTCTTGATGAGATTGTTTTACAAGAAGTGAAATAGAAAAACAATAAAGGAAGAACAAAGGATGAATGAGAACAACTATTACTGAGCAAAAAATGATGACTCAGATTAGCCTGTTGATGAATGACAAAAGCTTGATAGCTGAACTCATTGTGTCTTCACTCTGTTCACTGAATTTGTAGCAGTTCAGGAGCTGTTCAGCCTAAATCAATTTGTTAGGAAATTGATTTTAATTATTTGTTGCAAATCAATGCAAATTCAAGGTTGATTCTAACAAATTTCCAGTATACTAGGGAGAAGAAAGTGAAAATCTCTGTACTGCTAATAGGCCTACTAACCCTCAAATCACAATTACACAGAGAGATTTTAAAATAAGTATATTTTTAGAAGCCATCAAATAGTTTCACTCCAAGAGACATGGAGATATGTGAGAGAATTACACAAGCATCAGCAAACACAAGATATCATTAATTGAAACAAATACATTCAGGATCAAGCATAAGTTGTCAAAGCCCATACCTGCAATAAAAGGGATCAGATGGAAAGCTTTGGAGATGAAGACCTTAAAACGGTACTCCAACAGTTCCACTAAGATACAAGGTAGTATACATTCCAAAAGGTATCAATGACCCACCTAACACAAATTCCTTCATAACAGTAAGACTTGCAATAGATGCTGAGAGGAAGCTGTAAACCCCAAAAGCACACTATATTAGGTAATAATATGCCATAAAATATGGATTTTTTTTTTTCTGGATCCTCTGAGTACAAGGATGAAAAACTCCTGACCATCTATGCTTGCTAGGCAAGGAGGCTCTCAAAATTCAATTTGTAAACCCATCATATATCTGCTAATTTCAGATACTCTGGACCCAGTTGTATCCACCAGGATGTGTACTATACAACATTATTCTTTCACTTTGTCCTCTACTTCACAAAAAGCTCCTGCATGTAACAACTCTAAAACTTCACCTCTGAAGCAATACTTAACTTGCTAAAGGACAGCAGCTTTGGAACCGAATACTGCACTGAACTGAAGCACTGCAGTGGTTGCAAATAAGTTCAGCTGAAATATCTAAGGACTAAGGATCTTTCTCCTATGCTTCTTGGCACTAGTGAAACATTAATTCATAGTTCTCTTCCTGGGAATATGAATAATCAGAGTTAAAGGACAGAAAATCTTCGCCAAAGTATCCCTTCAATTTAACCTTTGTTCAAGTTTGTAATGAAAACAAGTTTGCATTAAAAAAGTACCATCCTCATACCTACTAGAGTTTTCATGAAGCCTTCACCCATCACACTGAAAGGGGAAAAAAGGTCAGTGTGAAGGAAGAAGCAATAATCTTTGCTTTACCTTTCTTCTACATTCAACTTCCAATTATAATAACCTCCTCATTACAAAACCTTTTCTAAATATCAACTGAAAAATACTCTCCCCTCCTCCTCTCCCATCCCGCCTCTGTCGTTTTCTCCATCTCATAATGCAGTTATTCTACATGATTCATAGCTGTCCTGTGATTATTTTAACATCTATGGAAACTGAGTTGTACTGAGAAACGGTCCACTTAACAGAAATCCTGTTTTCTGCTGCCCACTATTTCCTGTGTCATCTTGTCTCTCACGGAATCAGGACTACTCAAACAAGCAGAATCTGAACCTATCAGTAGGTTTGAAAAAAAGCAGTTTATCTCTTACCTCTATCCATGCAGAGTCACTGCTCTTTTTATGTCACTCCTTTCCCTGTCCACGTAAAGGAAAATGTGTTTTGAAAGATTTATTGTTGTCAGATATCACTGCCTGTCTTTGAACAGTGTTGAAAAGAAAGCATGCTCAGTTTTGGCTATAAGGCTCCCTCCCTATTTTCCCAGATTAGTAGATAGCACACAACACATACCAATGGGCAAGCTTTTTATGCCTAAGAAACTAGTAGTGCTTTTAAAGTATTCATCAGATTTTATGCTACCCTGGAGAAGAATTTCACATTTCACAGACAGAGAAATCAAGAATGAATGAACAAGTCACTTGTCCAAAGTAATTCAATGGTAAATTCAAGAAGAGAACCCATCTTTACTGTATCCATTAGCCCATACGTTTCAATATCAACAGTTAGTAACAACAGAAATTCCTTTGCTACTTTACCTATTAAATGAATCTTTCTGATCAAGCCTGATACTAAGATGTCCCATTACAAAAAAACCCAGATCATTTCTTCTGTGCTAATGAACTTTAATCTTGATCTGAAATGACAGTACTCCATGAACAGTCAGGGGTTTGGATTGCTTGCCATCTGTTCAATCACATATAATTTCAAAGGGAAAAGAATCAACTAAGCTAAATGAACAATTTTTTGATTTGAGCTCTGCAAGTCATTTATCATAATTACCACATTTTTATTACCAAATACACAATATAAGGAAATTCTGTTTTCAAGAAAAAGTTTCATATAGTAAGAATCATAGAGACTTTTCTAGATGATAAATACCTGCAGCTTCCACTAATTTCACAGGAGCAGTGAGTGGTCAACATCATTTGACCTTTTAGAAAGATAAAAATAACAGCTACAAATCAAGTAACAGTCTGGTAAGCCAACGATCTGCTCATCAATTTGTAGTGACATCACTGCTACAGATCATTCAAAATTTTACTTGTCCACTAATTTTCCTTTTATGTTATCTGATTCTGGGGCACTGTATTTTCACTATGGGTGCTACCAAAAGAGGTTCAAAAAGAAAAAAACAAGCTATAGATACATTTTGTTTGCTCTACTCTTTGGTATTCTGTTCTTCTACTCTTGCTCCATGAGTTACATATGAAGAAGGTAAGAAATAAAAGGGTAACTAGTTGAAAAAATTTCCTGAAAAAGGACACTGCTCATGAGTATTCAAATAGTATAGACAGTCCATCATACTTATTCTGACTTTATGATTAACAGGAACTCTGAAAAGTAACTGCAACGGTTAGAGAACAGTAAGGTATTATTATTCTCCTGGAACCTGCCACCACTGGTAGGCCATGATTCTAACAGGACTTATTCAGTAAGCATTACAACATGAAATAAAGTTAGTGATGAAAGGGAAATTTAGACACAACCTAGTCTTGGGAGAAAAATTCTGTGCCATTCAGTCCTAGCTCTCTAGAACCAAGGGTTCTTTAGATTAAAGGCCTGAAAGAAAGACAGTAGCACTATAAGACTAATTCTGGTACTAATATTTTGATCTACCTATAAGAAATGAGAATACAGGAATCACAAAACAAAGAATTCAATCTTGAACTGATCAGCACACCAGTAGTAAGGATACTTCATTTTGTTATGGTTCAAAATTTAGCTCCAAAAATTAAATGACAGTCAAAAATTCAGTAGAGAGAGAGAGAAATCTAATTACTGTGTTTAAAAATAAGAAGATATTAAGTATTTGGAATTACAATCAGTCAAGGAATTCAGTATGACTTCCAGGATTGCCCAAGGGTGGGCATTTACATTTCTAACCAGTTTGACAATTAGCTTGCCTCTAAAGCTGTGATTTTAGTATCTGAGTGTCAGGAGTGACTTTGAATACTGAACTAAGCTTGCTATTTTGAGCAAGGTAGCCACCTAAAAACCACAATGGAAACTGCTTCCATAGTTGGCATTTTAGTACGCTAAGGCTGAAGCACGCCACAGAGTAAATAACCTGTCTTTCATACAGCTTTTGGAAACAGCCTAGGCACAGAGTTCAATCATGCTGCCCAGATGAAATTCAGGCATGCCTGGATTTGGTGGTCTAATTCAGAACTAACTCTGCTCATAAAATCAGATATTATATAGAAGTAAATTTTAGAAATCAATTGGCAATCGAGGTAAAATGGAAAGGGCGGGCAGGAAGTTTCATTTGACAGAGAGAATGAAGGGACATCTTGCTTAATAGTTTTTCTGTTTTCCCTTAACCTTAGGAGTCCTGGTCTAGAAGCTCACTGCCCAGTTCATTATATTTCCACTTTATTATCATGGCCTGACATCTTTGACCATTAAAAAACATTTATCATTATGAATTGTGAAGTGATGCAAAATGAAGCAATGATCCATTCCCAATTTGATAACCCAAATAGCTGGAAGAAATAATGATGGTCAGACTGCTGTTCAAATGCCTGAGTCTTTAATGATCAAAGGAGTATATTTTTTCCCTTTAACTGGGCTATCCAGCCTTCTTTTTAAGCAGTTAGGGATGAGCACTCAAGAGTGCATAGGATTCACTTATAAATTGTAAAGCAGTCAAAACATGAAGTTACTACTTAAACCCCACCATTCATAACACACTCTGTTACCTCCTTGCCTTTCTTTGAGAACAGGACAAAAGCACAAGTATTTTTTCCGTGCTTTGTTACTTAAATTTATTTATAAAATGGAAATGTGGTTGTCAGAGTTCATACATAGAAATGGAGAAAAGCAGAGGAAGTACCCTTCTTCAGAGAAAGAAATGTGTTCATACATAAATTCAAATTCTAACACACCTCCCTGAACTGAAACTATTGTGGAGAAACTGCTCATTTCCTCACATACTGCATTTCTTTCTAATGTGAGCTTTCCCTCATCTCCCCTATTTCTGCTTTCTTCTCTCAGCCTCCCAAACCAGCAACCAGATCCATTTATAGAACCAACAAAACTATTATATAACTATTTTAATTTTATTTACCTTTTTTAATTAAATACCCTCGAAATATTAAAATGGACAATGAGAAGAAACTGTGAAATAAACATTCACTTTCCATACTTCTTATGTAGGTACAAGTGTAGGCTATTTTCCCTACACTTATTCTAATTCTAACTAAGCCTTCTCAGAATCCTTGGTTCCTAACCATTCTTTTCTTGTTCAAGTTTTCTAAGCAGAACATTTAATCCAAGTGATAACCCATGTGTCTGAGTTCTTTTAATTCTTATTTTTATTGGTTTTTTACATGAGTAATACTGGATTCTACATGTATAAAGAGACATGAAGGCAAGACCATCATATTTCTGTCATTTGCATCTTTTATCTGCATTTCATTTAAAGTTATGAAGCATTAGCATCTGCATTTAATTTTCAATTAATATAAAGCCATTCCCAAGAGAGCAGGATTTCTGGCACCTCAACAAGACATTATTTTCTCAATAACCAGTTTCTACTTAGGGAAATATCTTTTAACATTTATCAGTATACTAGAGGTTTTTCCTCTCCATTTTTTTTAAGACCACACTAGATCCATTACTACCTGTGACATGTTTCCTTAGAGCATGAAGCTCTACTGAATGTGACGCTGTAAAGAGTGAACAAAGAAACTTCCAAAGTACACTGGCCTCTATACCTTTTACAGAGTACCATACTGCAGGAAGGCTGTCACTGGCAATTGTGCTAGTAAAATGAGAATTGTAGAGTCTGCAATTCATACAGAGAGAGATATGTACATACTTTTGTGTTTGTTTTTAGTATTATGCAATATGCCAGGGAAGAATGGTCTATTTTTGTCAAGGACACACCACAACTCATCCTTTCTCTTCACAAAGCTCAGACATTATGTTACATATCACTTGATAGCATATTCAGGGAGGCTAATGATAAGAACTCCTTCCCAGAACAAGACTTCTAGAACTACCAAGGAATTCAAATAAGATTGCCTATCTTGACTACAGATCTACTACATGGTTAGCATAGACAGTAAAATAAAGCACAGTACAATTCATTGGTCTCTGATAGGGGACCACAACTGGAATAATCTAAAGAGAACCTTTCTGAAATAAAACAGATTGAAGAAACTGGTGAAAACAGTTTTCCTTCTGGATACAGTACTCTCTTCTGATGTCAAGGGCATCATATACTAAGTTTAGACTAGCCTTAAGTCGGGAAAAAAATGTATGAGAAAGACAAACTTAAAGATTCAGAAAAATTGCTTTAGAAAATGCTTATTCCACTTACTCAAATATTGAGATGCAGATACTGCAGTATTTCCTCACTTGATTATAAAGTTACTTCTAAGTTAGTGATGGTTTTCACATTTCGCTCTCCTACCTCCTCAAAAAATACCCCGCATTTTAATAACCATGTTCATAGCCACGAAGCTTCAAGGATATTTCACGCAATATGAATTTTTTTTCAAGTCATGGGTGCTCTTCAGGACACATTATCATAGAATCATTGAAACGTTGAGGCTAATAAGTACGTCCAGGAGTGGTGACTCAACTACTTCCCCGGGGTAGCCTGTTCCAATGGCTGACAATACTTTCCATAAAGAGTTTTTTCTTAATATCCAAACTGGTTAAGCTGGCAGGACTTCAGCACCACGCCCTTCCTGTGGGAGTGGGAGTAGCTGCCACCCTTCCAGGCTCTACCTGTGCCTCTGCAGCTGCAGCTCCCAGCTGGTCTCAGTGGTTCCTGTTGTTTCCCAGCTCAGGAAACCTGTGATTCCCCTCTCTGTGGCAGGAGGGGCTGGCGGGGGAGCAGTTCCACTCAGCAAGTGAAGGTATTAGCAAAAGATCTTCCTGAACCAGCAATTATTTAGGCATCCTCTGGGTTTTAATATAAAAATCCCATGATAATATACTAATGCATGTGCAATGGGAATATAATTTGCTTGACTGAAAAAATTCCAGAATAATTCTCAATTTCAAGTTATTGAAGCAAGCAGTCCTTTTCATAAAATAAATTCTCTCAAACTATATCACCGTTGCCTCTGCTTACTAGAAGACAGCAGTCCCCATAGCAAGAGTCTCTCATCTTCATATGTCTCCAGTGACTACCTTTAGAGACAAGAGGGCTGTGTGCTGTATCTAAACAGGCAGACAGTAAGCCACACTACCTGAACCAGTATCCAGATACTCAGGTTCTTGGTCATTAGAATCAAAGCAGACACTTTACTTGCTGGGAAAGAAAGTCTTTCAACTTTCAAGGCAGAGACACAAAATACTGGACTGTTGACACTTCATTTTTTCTTAATGATTTAAGTTAGTTTGTAAGCTCCTTAGATCAAGATTTGTAGCTTTAATAGCAAATGTCATACAGAATTATAGTCTGACATACAAATGTTAATATAACAACAATTGACCCTGTAGACATCTACAAATTTTGATCTATCAATGACTGTCAACATGAGTCAGTACTAACAGCATACTTGGCATAAGAAATATTATACATTTTCCACAGCTTGAAAAATATTGCTTTTCCCTTCCTCTTCTTTTTTATGGCTCTAGGTTCCCTCATCCTACTTACACTTAATTTTGGAAAGGGTCTCAGGGATTTCTCCTAGAATTTCTGAGCCTCCTTATTCCCATGTGTAAGTTTCACCTAATTTTGCATTGAAGTAAATCTGTATGAGCTGTTGTATATTGGGGTCTTATGCAGCCACACATCTCTATGGCAATACTTACAAACAGAAAGCAGCTTCTTCTCAACAAGTACAGGTGATAGTTTTAGCAAATGACTAAAATATTTACCAAGCTGGAGTACCAACCTTGCTGGATGAAAACCAGAAGTAATGAAGAGTAATGAAGCTGCCAGATTTTAGATGGTCTTGCTGTCTGTAAGCCTAATCCAATTCTTTAAATAGTCTATTATTCCCTCCATCCCAAAAAGACAGTAGGAATTCTGCATAAGGTTGAAAAATCAGCCTGAGGCTCTCCTCTGTGAAGAACAAAATCATTTGGAAAATCACCAGGCAGTGTACCAATCAAAAGAAATTCTTCAAAAGCCAGGCTAGTAGATATGGTCAGTATACCCCCTATATTTCAATTGAAGAAAAATTTTGTTATTAATTTTTCAGGCAAAAATGTGCAATTATTTTTGGAGATGGTTTTGCAAAAGTTTTATGTTTAAGAAAATATAACTTTAAAGAACTGTAAGCATCAGAAAAACAAAGCTGTTTCAAGTGCAGAGTTTTTATAAGATAAAGTATTTCTACTGCACTTTATACTATATTTATTCTACTCTCTGGATGTGTAGAAAAGTTTATACTTTTTTTCATTAAATACATTCCCTGTCAGTGACAAAGTGCTAGGAATGGAGAATGAATTTTTCATGAGAAAACTCTGCTGAGGCTATGACAGGGTCAAACTCTTCCCCTTGAGCTCTGACAATGTACCTTAATGTTTTCCTCGAAGCTCTACTCTTGGAGCCAAATTTCAGTGAAATATTCAAACTGTTCCTCAAATGCTCTTCCCTGATGAATGCTGCGAAAGTTCTAGTTATATCTGCAGGAACAGAACCTTTAAATGCTCTACAATAGCTATCAATCATTTTTGTTGTTTTTTTGTTTTTACTGGTAGATATGTTCTGAAAGCCTCAAAAACGTTCCACTACCGCAACAAGTATTTAATTTTCTTAAAAGCATCTGAAGGAGAAAAAAAATCATAAACCTTTTATCTAAATTGGCAGGGATTTTTCAGTGCCAAAGATCCACACCAGATATTTAGGTATGTCAGAAACAAAGGTTTACAATTTTTTTTCCCTCTAATATATATTTTTGAAATAGATTTGAATCAAGCCTGCCTTCTAGCAGGAACCATTTAAGATTTGTATTACTTATTACAGACACTGTAATTACTAAAGATTATCTGATGACTTCCAAGAGATGAATGAGGGGCTTTAGTTCATAACATGCAAATACATTCCCCACTGGTGATTTCAGCAGTGAGCCCAAGGACTCCGTTCACTACTGGCCTGTGGTACCAATTCCTTTCTAGGTCAGCACGAAACATGTGTGGCATAAATAAAGGCAATTGTCCAGCTAAAACAATCTTTTCCTGCTCAAAGTTTAGACTGAGGTTTCCACTCATCCTGCTTAGTCTGCCAGCCTCTTAGCCTCTTTTGTCCAAAATTTTGCATCCTTCTCTCTTTTAGACCTTCTCTCTTTTAGACTCTGAATTCTTTTTCTCCTTTTATATTTTTCTACTCATTTCTTCAGCAAGCTCCTTTTATATTTTTCTACTCATTTCTTCACCTACACAGTGTTCATTGGGACTTCTGTAGACACTTTAAACTTCCAATCCAGGTCATTCAATGATAGTTGAACACTGTATGCTTGTGTCACATAATAGGGAGACCAACGGCAATCTGTACTTTCTCTGTTTGTCATTACAAGCAATTACATTTGTAGTCTAAAAATGTTTATGCTAAGAACAAACCAAATTTGTAATGGGCTGTTTTGGAAAGGGGATATGTAATTGGGCCCATTAAACCTATATGGGAGACAGATTAAGTATTTCACAGAAGAATATATCTGAGATTAATATTTTAAAGATATAAAGATTAAAAGATTTCCTGTACCCGATAAAAATAATTGTATGCCATTACTTTAGTCTCTACATAATCAAATTGTTCCATTTTAATTTGTTTTTTAAACCTTTGCAGTTTACATTGC
Organism: Myiotriccus ornatus; assembly: GCA_036023395.1. Classification (NCBI taxonomy): domain Eukaryota; kingdom Metazoa; phylum Chordata; class Aves; order Passeriformes; family Tyrannidae; genus Myiotriccus; species Myiotriccus ornatus. The sequence continues at coordinate 21,070,187 of JAYRBT010000177.1, forward strand.
CCTTGACTTTTCTCAAGTAAGCACTGAACTGAAAGAGGTAGCACTATTAAATTATTTCTTTCTGCCTGCTTGCTGGCCTTCATAAATACCTAGCCACATAAACTGCACATCAAATATAGCTTCAGCTTTTGACCCCAATGGTCAAGTAGCTTAAACTCTGCTACAGTCTTGTCATTATGGCATTGCCTTTTTTAATTTTTAATTACACTATATGCTATAAATTTGCTGATAAGCAGCACATCTATTAATGAGTTTAGAAACTGAAACTCTGACCCAGATCCAAAGAATTTTTTTGCTAAGCTACTTCTATAGGTAGAAAAAATATATAACTCAACATAAAGTATAATTTTCAGTTATTCATGGTTTTAATACTCCAGTGTTACATAATCTAATTATAAAACAAATACTACTACTAAAGCTCTTCCTGTATATATTGGCTCTGTCTATGATGGAGTTAATTTTCCCCATATCAGCCCTCAAAGTGCTGTGTATTGGTAACTAAAAACATGTTGATAACACACAAGTGTTTTAGCTACTGCTGAGCAGCACTGGCACAACATCAGTTCTGTCCCTCCAACGTTCTGCCCCCCATCAGTAGGCTGGGGGTGAGCAAGGTCTTGGGAGGAAATACAACTAGGACAGCTGAGCCAAACTGACCAAGGGGAGATTCCATACCATATGACATTGGCTCATATAAAAAAGTGAAGAAAAGAAGGAAGAAGAGAGGGCATTTGTTAGTTATAACATTTGCCTTCCAGAGCAAACACTGCACGTGCTGAAGCCCTGCTTCCTGGGAAGTGGCAGGACACTGCTTGCTGGTAGGAAGCACAGAAAAAAAATCTTTGGGTTTTTTTTCCTTTTGCTCATGCATGCACAGTCTTTTGCTTCTGCTTTAGTAAACTGCCTTGTCTAACCTAAGAATTGTTTTCTGTCTCATTTTCTCTTCCCTGTCCAGCTGAGGGAGTGATAGAGCAGCTTGGTGGGCACATGGCATCCAGTCAAGGTCAACACATCACACTGGATCACAATATTTAAGGAGGAATTAGCTAAAAACCCAATAGTAAGTTGGATTTTACCAGTTGATGAAATATCAATAACATCATCCGAAATATGCATTTTCTGTCTCCTTCCCACAGCAGAAGTTTTGCTCATCTTGCTCACAATTTACACTACAGAGAGCTCACACATTGAACGGATAGCTTACTGTCTTTCTTATCTCAAAATATTAAACTGTCTTTGCTTCCTCACCAAAATGGGAAAAAATCAAAGGTCATATCTATACTGTTACTTGTGTTTAGTGGTAGTTTTTTCCTGAAGTAGTGTCATTTATTAAACAAGATAAACAGTGTTATTATTTGTGAGTAATGCTTTCTTATTTGCAATTTTGCGTGTGTGTGTGTGAAATTCTTGAAGGATAAGGCAAGAGCAATACAGAAATCACAACACTGTAGGCCAACATAAATAGCACAACATAGACAAAGACTCAGGAAAGACACTCAAATACGTTACCATGTTTACAAGATGGCTTAGACCCATTATAATCCTACTCAAGTCTTGTGACCCCTCACCTTTCACCGAGTGAAAACAGCCACTTGGGTTTCAGGCAATGAGACTAGTTTGCTTGACCGCAGCCTTCACTACGTGTTTCCCCTCGACTTCTCAGATCTAGCGGCAGATCCTAAAACTGTCCCATCAAAATCCATCCTGTGAGTACAGCAATGATGAAAGAGTCAAGAACATAATTTTCAAAAACAGGTGTTGCTTTATCATTAACTGTGCATTACATAGAAATGCCGGGTTTTTCCCCTACTCGTGGAGTTGTTGGGAAGTACTTAAGCATTCTGTCTTAGCACCATCATGTGAGTATCTATTTTCCCTCTTGTGCATTTTGCATTCTTTTGCTTCTAGCTTCAGCGCCAGAACAAGCAAACTACTTTCAGACTTCCCAGAGCCAAGGGAAAGCCTTTCTTAGGTTAATAGCCTTCCAGCCAGTGAAGACAAGTGATATTATCTTATTTGTCATACATGTATTCAAATTTTTGAGTTATCAAGTAATGATGTAAACCACAGAGGAGATGAAACAAAGTGGAGAAAAAAAAAAAAATTGGAAATAATAGCTGCCTTCCAGGTTCCAGAGCACTTTGTGGTTCAATTATTTCAGCAGAACTTTTGAAAATTCAGCACTAAAAAGGCAGTAAAATATTTAGTGGTAATCGAAAAGTTGTCTGCCTCTGTGTGAACAACACAGATGGATTGCTAATCCATTCCTAAACTCAATCTTTTTGAAGTAGAACATACATATTTTGTAAATTTGTGTAAGGAGAGGAAGCTTTGTAGATCGAAATGCAAAGACGTATCAAATAATTATCTTTCTGTTTGGGCTGCAGACTGAGTGCACAACCCTTTGCAAAGTCCATAAACATAAATTTTTAATGCTTTGGCACAAGGATACACAACAGCTCCAGCTGAACCCAACAAAAGTTATGATGCTCAAAAATTCTTCACCCTTGACTCTCTTTTGTTCTTAATAAGATCTGAAATAGTTCAGCAACAGGTGTCATAGAAAAAACTGTATCTAGAAGAGAGAAAAAGGAAGGACAAAAGTGTTGTACTTTTAGGAGGCAATTCTCTGAGATGGAGGTGTATATTCAGACAATAAGAACAAAGTTAGTCTTGAGCAAAGATGAAGCAAAAAAGAGAAAGAAAGAAAACAAGGAGAAAGAAGATGACTTTAAGAAGACAGCTAATTGCAGAAGTTGAATAGATTAACTTCTGTCATTAATACACAAATGGCGCATACGGAAAAGTGAATTCCTTCCATTGGGGTGGGGTAGGTGAGTGTAAATGAAATCACTCAGTGAGCCTGCACAGCACAAGCCACAGCAATTGTAAATACCAACTGCAAATAAATAAGGGTTTTCTCATTTGTTTCACGATAATTATAGGTATTCAACTTTATATATAAGTTGGTAGCATGAAAAAAATTGATAACCTATGGCAGGCACAGCCTGGATGATGGAAGGACAATCTGAAATGTCAGAAGCCACTCTGCTACATACTCCTGAAGTTTAAATCACTGTGAGGTATCATGTTTAATGCTGTTAAAAGTAATTTTCTTAGATGGAATTCCTCTGTCTTTAGCTTAATTTTTAAAGAAATTCTGACATGAAAATTTGATTTCCTTTTTTTCCCAATACTCTCCATAACAAAAACAGATTTCCTCCCTGCCCTCATTTCTGGTTTTCATCATCACCTTGTATGCTAAAAATTTGCTGATAAGCAGCACATCTATTAAAATAAAGTCTTGGAGGGAAAAAAAAAAGTTAATTTGAATTCAATTTATAAATATCCAGCTCAAAACTAATATTTTGAGACAAAAAGGGAACATTTCAAATACTGATCATTGTCTTATTTACAAAAGAGGCTTTCAGACATCACAATACCTTGCATTAAGAGAGCTTTTTAAATCATGTATTTAATTCACAATTTTTTAAAAAATTCCCTAACTTATGAGAAAAAAATAGTTAAATTCAGTAGTCAAAGATATTTAAAAGAATGACTTGACACTACATGTCTCATTTCAGGTGTGAGGGAGGAACTGTTTTGATCCTGAAACAATCTTTCCGTTATTTTTCAGTTCTGCCTTCAAACTGAATGTATTTCTTTCTTCTTCTTCTTCTACTGTATTCTGTTTATCAGATTTTCCAAACTGAAGCAGGAGGAGCTACCCAGAGAATATTTATTTGAGCAAGCTATTAGGCAAAGAGATGAAAACACCAAAAAGTTGAAATAACATCAGACACAACAGAATAATGTTCTGTTATCCCTGACCAGGGCTTTTAAAATTACATATCAGTACATTTTAAATGTAATTATCTCTATCAGATACCAATGGGAATGCTACACCTCCTTTGAAATCCACCTCTATTGTATCTAAACACAGTAGCAGATGCCCTTTACTTCAGTCATCAGATTTCCTGGTCAGGAATGAGTGGTTCCACCACATTTCTCCTGCAGATTTCCTGTACAGAAGACTTTCAATAAGCTTGACGTATCTTCAGTGCACTTAAATCACTGCACACACATGGTAGAGTTGATTTGCATACAAACACAATCAGAAATTATTTTCAGAAAGAGTAGCAGACTATTATATATGAAGCCCGGGCACCTGGTAGTGTTGCTTAGGAATTGCACCTTTAGCAGGATTTGTTAGACATCATCCAGAATGATTGTGGTATACATGTTCTACAGCACCAGTTAATTAGAACCAAAGTTATACTCTTTGGTCATTCTCATTACCGAACCATAATACCAAGAGCAAATCAAGTTAAAGGACTGCCTGAAAGAAAGGCTGGAATGGTTAGTAGTCTTGACATACAATAAAGCTTCTGTATGGTCAGGGCAGCTGAAGAACAGTGAACACTGCTAACTCCGGGCAAAATGGACTATGAAAACAAATTCTGAGCTGCATACTTAATGTAAAAAGTAGGAAAGGGAACGTGAGGTTTATATGAGAGAACAAAAAAGATATATGTAAATTATATAAGGCTAAAGACCAATCCTACTATTTTCAGAAGCTGAGATTAGTATAACATACTAGGTTGTAACTGCAATCTGAGAAAAAAACCTGAAAGAAACTGTTGAAAAATACAGAATAAGCCATCAACAAACCAATGGGAACCTGCTAAGCAGATATAGGGAAAGTGACACAGTTCCAACTGTAACTTACACAGAATAGATTACAATCTGTCATGACAGAGATTTCAAAATTATGCAAGAAAAACATGTAGACAGAAAATTTGTGAAGCTCAGAAGTCAAAGTCCACACAAACAGCACGTGTAACTACACATGATGTGACAATGCCAACAAAATAAATGCTTTTCTGCACAAAAGCAGACAACCCACTCACCTTGTGCTTGATCACTTAGCCATAAGAGCCCTAAGCCAGCATGTGTCATCATACCTCTTTTCATTGATCTTCCAAGGAATATCTACCACCTCCTCCTCTAAATCTGTTTTCTCATCTTTATCTCAGTATTGCCGACAGTCACACTCGAAAATATATCTTATCTACTTAATGTGTCTGAATCATTTTATGGTAAATATACTGTGTTTAATTTTCTCTTGAATTGCATCTTTTCAGTAATCTCCACTAACAATTCCCCACAAATGGGAAATTTTTCATATTATGTTGTAGTTGTTAACTGCATAACGACCCATTGTCTTCAGCCAAATACACAAGATATTGTTTATTATGTTTATGGTTAAAACTATGCAACCAAGATCTACTTTGTAATAGGTCATTATCATGCTTGTCACCTTTATAAATAAAGTGAGACCTCAGCTCCAGTGTATGCACAAAACATTGAGTGAAGTCATGGAAACCAATCAACTTGACAGAGCAGGAAGAAATTCACAATTTGAAAAATACTGTGCTACAGCTTGGTACTAACCACATTTTTAAGAAAAAAATCCAAGTATGCTGTACAGATGTCCAACAGAAAGGTGACATAAAGCTTTGGGTCTGAAAAAGATATGGAAAGAGCTCTCCCACCCCAGCAAGGGTGCAACACATCACTGAATGCTTTCTGGACAAAGTGAAAAGTCCTCTTCTGGGGCTCTCCACAAACCTGTTATTGACTTTAAAACCTTCATCTCTTGTGAAGTAAAGTGAAACATTTTTGCTTACAATTTCTTTATATAAAAACAATATATTAAAAAATCCTGGAGTCAGTGGTTTTTCAAGATGTTTGCCTTCATGGTAAAAACAACCTTGCAGTCTCAGGGGATAGAGCAAAATGCCCTCAAATACATAATATTCTTCTGCTCAATAATCTACTGAACAGGAGGACATACATGTTTGTGACATTTGTGAAGTTCTCGTAAGTATCCCTTGTCCCCGACCCAAAACTCGCTTTAATTCAAAAGAACACCTAGGTTAATACGAAACACTCCCTTTCCTCTTTATTTCAATTTCTTTACTTAAAAATAAGAAAAAAAACCCTATGATAATCCCTTCCCTCAGTCACGACTGCAATTTTTATTGCAATATCTTGACGAAGGTATCACATTATTCTGTGTTGTTTTAGTTTCTGAACACATTCACTAAGGAAAATTGATATTATAGACATGCTAAATTAATAACAATCAGTCTAGGCATGTTAAAAAAATAGAATTCTAAAATCACAAAAGCATATAGTGAGTTCATATAAATACTGTTCATATAAAGTCTTTCTCAAAACCCATCTATAATTAAAATTCTTCAAAGTAGTCTAATGTCTCCTATAGTACACTTCTAAGGAAAAAATAATAGATCCTGTATAAGAAACTTCGAAAATGTTTTCCCTCTTTGAGAGAGAGAAAAACAAATAAGCCATGCTTCCTACAGGCCAGAACCAAAACCTGATGTACATTTTCTCTCCTTGTGTTCGGTTTTCATGCCTTATCACTCCCAGATATACTAAATTCTAAGTTACAGAAATCACTGTTTTCCCACTACTACTCTGTTGTTTTTGCCCTACTCCAGCTGCCTATATTTTAGTCAAAGTAAATGGGACTGTTAGTTTCCAGGTTAAGATCATTTACTCCTACCCTTCTTAAAGTCCATTAGAAAATCATGGATATACTAACTCTGTTTGAAAGATTGGCTTCTAAACCAAACTAATGCAGCACATTTTCTAGTAGGTACTGAGATTTTAAGAAGGAACATGTTATTGCTGTTTTTCTAGACTTGATGAAATAATTCAGTAAGTGAGATTCCAATGCTCTCAGTGAGGACCACGTGTCTATGGGTAAGTCCCTTGGCCACACAAAGCACAACGGATTTGGCAGGGAAAAGACAGGACCCCTGGATCTAAACACACTATATGATAACAAGTGTATATCACATATGCAGTGTGATATATATGTGACACCAGTGGTGTTTTTTGTACTTTGCAGTGCAAACAATATTATGATCATTCAACCTATTCCAGATCAACCAAATGCTAAGAGAGAAGCAAAGTCCTAATGATTGGCTTTACAAGCAATCGTCCTTAGATATCTGCAGTGCATAGCCTATGATAAAACTCATTAATTCCATTCAGTGAAGACATGCTCTGTGAAACAAGGACACACCAATGTCAGAAAATCCCCAAGAAAAAGATTGTTAAAATGCAGCTTCTTACCCACTTTTCTAAGTAAATATCTAGCAGAAGATAAGTCTCTGAAGGGATGAGAACTGTGACAAGGCTCAGAGAAATGTGACATTTGAATGTCTTCTCAAAGTTCATTCAGACTATGCAAACCCCTTCTATTTAAACAGCTTGTTCCAAAGTGAACTGCACCACAGACAAGGTATCTAGCAAACAAGACCTTCCATTTTCTTTGCCTACAATTAATTAGATTTTAGTAGCAAATAAATTACAGTGAGCACTTCCAAAATTCAGAAGACTTGCACTAATCCTGGAGTTCGAAAGGATAGATATGAAAGAAAAAAGAAAATTTCTCTCTTGAAAGATTTATAGGCTGTTTTTTTCCCCAAAGTTTAGTTTTTTCCTACTTTAGAGCACAGGTCTAAAAGCAGTTGCATTGCCCAGCTGAGTATAACAACAACCTGTACTGGCTGGTAAAGAGAGTTAAGAGCATGAGGCATGTCAGGATCAGACATTAGTACCAGTAAACTAGTGTTAGCTAAAAATAACTTTTCTAACTGAACACACACTCTGAAAGCAATAAATTCTGCCTAACTCATTTTTACCTGTAGCTGGAGAGATACCAAAATCAGAACTGTGCAATATTTTTTTTTATGATTATTATTATTACATAAGAGGATCATACCTGTCCTGGTTTTGGCTGGAACAGAGTAAATTTTCTTCCTAGGGGCTGGTACAGTGCTGTGTTTTTCAGTTAGTATAATTACAATGCTGATAACACACTGATGTTTTAGTTGTTGCTGAAGAGTTCCCACAATAAGTCAAGGACTTTTCAGTTTCCCATGCTCTGCAAGTGAGGAGATATGCAAGAAAGTGGGAGGAAGCATAGTCAGGACAGGTGACTCCAACTACCCAAAAAGATATTCCATAACATAGAACTTCATGCTCAGTACATAAATGTAGGGGAGTTGGCAGGAGGTGCTGATTGCTGCTCAGGGACGAGCTTGGCATCAGTCAGTGGGTGGTGAGCAACTGTATTGTGCATCACTTGTCCTTCTTGGGTTTTATTTCGCTCTCTCTTTTTTGTTGTCTCTTTTTTTTATCACTAGTATTATTATACTTCAATTATTAAAATGCTTCTTATCCCACAAGTTTTACCTTTCACAAATTCTCTTCCCTATCCCACTGAGGAGTTGGGGGTGAGCAAGCAGGTTTGATCGGTTAACAAGGGCCCATGTGAACATCATCCAATATGGCTGAATGAAAAGACACACACTGGGACTCAACTAAATATATTAGAATTTATTTACTTGAAATGCAGTGCTTGTTTTTTGTCTGTTTTAGAAATATTATGATAGAATCATAGAAAGGTTTGTGTTGGAAGGAACCTTTAATGAACATAAAGTCAATGTCCCTGGAAACTCAGTAGCAAGA
>JAYRBT010000177.1:21078854-21094050 GCA_036023395.1 Myiotriccus ornatus
GATAATGAGGCCTTTCCAGTGACCGACAGCTAAAAAATTAGTTAATAGAAAATTAGTTAAGTGAACCATTACTCAGTCTGTCTCATCATTCATTAAGCTAAGACAGAATGTACTGATAAGTAGATTTTTTTTACCTCCTATTAATATGGATAGTGGTACAATATTTAACTCTTCATTAGAGAAGATACATACTGTATTTCTGTAATTTGGCCTATGGCATAAATCAGATTTTCCATGTTAAATATTTATGGTTTGGTTTTGGCTTTTGGTAGGTTGTTTTTTTTTTAAGCAAGTTAAATTCTATGGTGGAAAAATTCTAGACAGCAGCTTTATTACCAAAAAAAGATTAAGTTCTGAAATCTACAATTAAGATACCTAAAAAAAAAGTTTCATAATAATGAGTATTAAGTCTACTATAGTAGTAGACTTAAGAAGTTTAAGTAGTAGTATTAAGAAGTTTCAAATGCTAGGCCAACACTTGTCCAAAAAGGGATATTAGGCAACTATTTTTAAAATCTTTGCCACATTGCAATACCATTAATTACCACCCACTTGTGCAGATATTCTTTGTTAAACTAGAAAATGGATTAACCACTCTCGCCCAACATTAGTCATCTGTCCAAAGGAAAATGAATACAAATCCTGTGTTAGCATCTGAACACAAACCACGTGAATGTATGGTCAACTGTCAATACCCATCTTCTCTAAAGTTATGAGAAGGAACCAATGAATAACAGTTTAAGGTGCTATCAATTACAATCCCATACACTCCATACACAGCCTTAGGGGTAGGGGGAATACATTTTTTACTCTACAGTGAAAGTTCAAAGAGGGAGAAGACCTTATCAATTATTAACTAGATTGCGTAAGTCTAAATAATAGTCTAAAATTGTCCAAAAATAGCCTAAATGAAAAGAAGATTATTCCCATCACCACCCTAAATTTCAAGTTTCAGAATAATATCTAAGAGGTATTTATTTTTACTAATGAGAACTCTCTGACAGACTAGATTGACAAAAACTGAAACCCAGGCTGGCAGACACCCAGTGATCAAGATAGGTGCCCAGTCACCAAACTGCTCAAGGGGCTGGTCTTTTATCTCCGAATTTTGAGATATTGTTGGAACTAAAAATAGTCTTAAATGGTCATAAGAGCAAAATTTTTTAGACTTTTTTTTTTCCATTATTACATTTCACCTAACCAGAATTAAAATGTACTTTATGATGCTGCATACTTGTCCTATATCAAAAAAAGTACTTTGTAGGTCTTGAAAATGCTTTGAAGTCTTAGCCTCTCCCCTGTTTTCTTTTTCATCCAGGTCTAACAGTTCCTTCCTTATCTCCAAGATACCACCAAGATTTGCTATGAGTTCATCATATTCCAAACACAGCCCTCTCCAAGTTTCCTGCACCTCTTTACTACACTGCCAAGTCTGCACTGGATATAGTACTCTACGAGTCCTCATTCTCATCACTGCCAGATGAAGCTGAACCACTCCATAATTATTCCATAAACAGCAACAGATCTGACTATCCTGCGACTGCAAAATATTGTTGTTTATCTATAGGATCTTGTCTCCTGTAACTCTGAATGTGCTTCTAAACGCTGCACGGCTTGATTAATTACATATTTGGTACCTATGCACATTTTTTCCTTTAGTTGTAGCACTTTTGATTTATCTTCAAAGAATTTTGTATGGTTTTTTTTTTAGGTCATTTCTCCCCATAAATGTCGTAAAAATGTTACATTCAAATACTGTCTCCCCAGGCATTCCTCCCAAAATGATGTAATATACAAGTGTATTCATTATTACTTCACACACATTCTTAATGAAAATACCAAATCAGAGGAATAAGAAATCCTTCTATTTCTTTAATTACCATTAATATATTTTTCACCACTATGTTGGTGGCACAAAGAGTACAGATTAGTGCCTAACACTATGCAACAAACCAGAAGCCCAGAAGCACCAAGACAACAAATGGATACAGATCAATAGCAAAAAAAAAAAAAATATATTCGAAAGTAAATTTCATTCTTTTTGTATTTCAGCACATTATAGTCTGAGATAACAGAATTCACAGGTACAGAACAGAAACCCAAAAGAATACATTACATGAACTTGCAGCATATGTGTTCCCACACTGCATTGGCCTACATAAACTCTCCCTTTTGTAGAAAAACTTCTAAGAAAGTCTGTCTCATATTTGTAAGTGAAGAATTCAGGTGGGAGACTAAGACCAGGCAGTTATGTAACAGGAATAAAAACACATTTTTTGTAATGGAGGGCACAACTGTGCTAACACAGATACACCTGAGTCTGTGAGGCACAAACATCATACTAAGGGACAGATATTGCATAATGTGTTATCCTTTTGCCTCTGGTCAATTCAAATTTGCAGTATTAAGGTTGTTGTTCATGACACCTGAAATATCTGAGAAAAGTTTTGTGCACATGGTGATGATGATGTTTATATACACACCCAAATAATAATTCGATTTCCAACACAGAAATTGCTGCTGTAGGGAGGAGAACCATAAATCAACTTCAGAACAGTGAGAAATGATTCACAGTACCTGAGTGTACATATTTCAGCTATGTACAGGACTGGGACAAAACAGTAGGTTTCATAGATTCAAAAGATAGAATCCACTTCATCACCTGCTAGGTTTACAGCAATATAGTTATATTTGGTGCAAAGAAAGATTTCTTTTCCTTTTTTGGAAAAAAAAACCACAAAAACAACCAAAAAAAAACCTTTTTTACATGTTCATTGCTATTTGACATTTAAAGCCTATGAGCACAATGCTTGACATTATGGATTAGGTGTTTATATCTTGGGGTTTTGTTTGATGGGTTTTTTTTGTTGGTGTTGGTTGGTTGGGTTTTTTTCTGTTGGTTTGTGAGGTTTGGGGTTTTTACTTGTTTTTTAAGTTTTCTCAGTGATAACTCAATAGGAAGAATGGAAACAGAAGCACAGAATGATTGAGGCTGGAAGCCACCTCTGGAGATCATCTAAATTCAACTGCCCTGCCACAAAGAGATGGTTGTCTAGGACCACAACCAGGTGGTTTCTAGTATCTCCAAGGAGACTGTACAACCTCTCTGGGCAACATGTTGGGGAATCAATCACCTACCAGTTAAAAGTTTTTTCTTTTGCAAAACTAGGAATTCCAGTTTTTCAAATTTGTGCCTTTTTCCTCTTTCTGTATAAAAAGCTGTATTACGTTTAAGTTGGTGGTTGTTTGGGTATTGTTTGTGGGGTTTTTGTTGGGGTTTTTTTGTGTGTGTGTTTTGGTTAGGGTTTTTTTTGGCTCATTTACTTAAGTTTTATATGATAGAAATACTGGAGGAGGATTAAAAAAAAAAAAAAATCCTATTTTTTCCCCCATATTACAAAGTACGCCCATGGGAAGCAATTTTAACAGGTCTGTGTGACTTGAGGATCTCTGTGATAGATCTCTGCCATCTGAAATGAAAAAGGAAACATCCAGCACCTGCATTGCTTTAGGCTGTGTGGCACCGACCCCTTCTCACCCAGCAATGTGTCAACGCTCCAGATATACTGTGTAGGCACACGTATCAATTAAAGCCTGTAAAATTAACCATTTTAGATACTCAAATACATAAGGGAGATCCCGTTCCTTCATCCATCACCTCTGATAATCACTCATGCTTCGAGATATGATCCCAGCATGACACCTAGTGGCAGCAGCATTTTTAACCCCGTCAGTGCCTTTTCAGAAGGTTATTTTCTGCTTCCAAATGATTCACACGTATTTTTAAGTTCACTCTAAATTACATGAAACATCTTGAATTCACACAAGAATTAAAAGCCTGGGTATTGTCAAAATCATGGAATTGCTTTGTTTTCTCCCCTCTTAGACAGAACTAGCTGAGACATATCAGTAGCCTTACTAAAATACTAATATAACTGGTGACAATCAAATATCTATTTATGTCTTCATAACTCTTTTAATTCTACTTCTGATCACATTCTCAGTAACAGGAATTTCTCAACTAAATGGTCTTAATGAGGCTGTAATACTCTCTTCATGCTGAGGTTTAATAGTACATACAGATTTTCTAAATACTGCTTTGCTTTCGCAACGTAAAATGAGATCTATGAAAATTTTTAGGCAATTCCTACTGTCTCACTAAGGAGATCCTGATGTGCAGTCTGAAATATAGCACACTGATATATGTATGTTAACCATAATTTATATAGCTGGCTGTTACAGGTGTTACCTCTAGCATATATGTTAGAGAGATTAGTGATAATGGCCAGATTATACACACACTGTCAAGGCTGTAACCCTCTAAACAACAATAATAATATTGTCTCATATGGTCCAATGTCTGCTCTGTTCCTCAACTGGTATTTTGATATTCATTTTTAATCCTGTCATTGAAAAATAATTTATAGAACTAATATGATGGTGCTCATCTCTACGATTAATACAAATTCAGAATGACCACAAGCGATAAGAAGGGGAAAGAATGATTGTTGCCAAAAATGTCAGGTCATTATTATTTGGCACAAAGTAATAATTGTGTTGTCTGTTTTATTGGATTTGCATGGCAAGGTTCTGGTAGTGAGGGGACTACAGGAGTGGTTTCTGTGGGAAGCTGCCAGATGCTTCCCTCATGTCTGACAGAGCTGACTCCAGACCTGCTGCTGGCCAAGGCTGAGCCCATCAGCAATGCTGGTAACACCGCTGTGACAACACATTTAAAGAAGGAAGGGAAAAAAACGTGCTGGGCAAAAACAGCAGCATAGAGATAAGTGAAAATATGTGAGACAAAGAGCTCTGCAGACACTCAGGGCAGTGAATAAGTAGGTGCAGAAGGTGTTCCAGGTGATGGAGCAGAGATTCTCCTGCAGCCCCTGGTGCAGCAGGCTGTGCCCCTGCAGTCCATGGAGGTCCATGGGAGTGGGTGGATGCCCAAAGGAGGTTGTGGGAAGCCTGTGCTGTGACCTGCGGGGACCCATGATGGAGAAGCCTGTTTCTACAAGACTGCACCCTGTAGAAGACATCCATGCTAAAGTTCATGAAGAACTGCAGCCCATGGGAAGGACTCAGGTTGGAAAAGTTCGTGGAGGACTGCCTCCTGTGGGAGAGATCCCAGGCTGGAGAATAAGAAGAGTGGGAAGAGTCCTCCCTTTGAGGAAGAAAGGGAAGTAGAGACAATATGTGATGAACTGACTGCAGTCCCCACTCTGTCTCCCTGTAGTGCTGGGGAGAGAGGGCAGAGAATCTGAAAATAGAGCTAAATCCAGGAACAAAGGATAGGTGGAGGGAAGGTGTTTTAAGATGTGATTTTATTTCTTATTACCCCACTCTGATTTTGATTGGCAATAAATTCAATTCATTTCCCCGAGTCAAGTCTGTTCTGCCTGTGACGGTAATTTGTGGGTAATCTCCCCTTTTCTTATCTCAACCCAGGAGTCTTTCATTATATTTTCTCTCCCCTGAGTATCTGAAGAGGGGAATGACAGAACAGCTTTGAGGGCATCTGCTGTTCAGCTAGGATCAATTCCCCACACCTCTAATAGACACAGTATTGTTTCTATCAGCTATATGGACAAGCAAAAGGCTGTTGCAGAGATACATTAAAAAAAAAAAGCCAACAACAACAACAACAAAAATAAAAAATCACAGCAGCACTAAAGCAAGACTCATTAATTTCATTAAACTTCCAGGTAAGAAGAGGATCTCATCACTCTCTCTACAGCAGGCCAGGACTTAATATAGAAAAACAATTCCAAACAACACATTTTTAGATTGCAGTTATGTCCTTGAGGCTCAACATTCCTTATTAATATATGCAAATATGCTTACAGAGTAGAAAGAAAAAAATCAACTAAAAATATGTCTTAAAAATCAGCACTTTGGTATTTTCTTCATTTTTCTTAACTATCCCAAACACTAAATGCACAAAATAAACCAAGTGGTTTTTTTGTTTGTTTGTTGGGGGAAGGGACAGCTATGTGAAGGGGTGGGTGGGTTTTTTTTGAACAATAGAATTACAAATCTCCTAAAAATATCTAGACAAAATTGTGTGCATCAGGCTTTTTTATCCTAATTTGTGACATGCAGTATTAACAGGTTCAGGGGAACCCTGTGCCTCATCAGACTGGTTGCATTCTGGAGTTCAAGTGGCTTCATTGCCTAGGTAGTGAGGGACACCCTTCTCCAGTCTTTGAGGAAGGCTTAAGAAAAGCAAGAACATAGTCAATTTGCTAATGGTCTTGTGATGTACAAACCCAGAAAATACTTGATATTATAAAGACTTTTTAAAAGAAAGGCATAAAAACTTCAACAGCTGGAAGTAGTAGACAGCAACATTCTAACCTTGAAAAAAGCAACAATGCAAATTGATGGTAGCAGCAAGTGAAAATACACTGAGCTGGATTGAGGATAAATAATAGATCTTCACAATGATTCTTTAAAGGAAGATTGGCTGCCTTTCTAAATAAGTTGCCACAAATGTTAGGCGTAGAAATTGCACTCACTAAGAAATTCTAAAAACTGCTAAGAGGATAAATATTTAAAAGGTTTCCTAATCATGATAGAAATTATATTCTAGAAAAAACTTCCAGCAGGACTGATGCCTCCCCTTCTTTATATTTGATCCAGATATGAAAATTATTTTCAAGAAAGCTTGTTATTCAAGAGTAAGACCTGATCTTCCTTACTCCAGAGAATCCCCTTCTTGTAATATACCACTGATTTTAAATTTATTAATTTGCTTTTCTTAAGAAATTACAAAACCAGTAATTATTAAAAAGGAATAATTTTGCTATTGTTATGGATATTGGAAAAAATTTCTTGAGGCTCAAAGTGTCAAAACCCTAAGTGTCAAATACTCTTCACAAGCAGCATCTGCCTTGAAAGTATAAGACTATCTAAAAGAAAAAAAAAGAAATAAAATATCAGGAACTGAGAGAAGAGAAACATAAGCCAGGATTACACAACAGCAATTAAAATGTTTTGCTTCAAGTCACATATAAAGAATATGCAAACAGCTATATAACTTTTTGTCCTATCTCTGAACAGTGACCAAATACTGATGTCTGAAGAAAAAAACCCACAAACTTGAATGATTCTTCCCCTGAATGTTCATTGCCTCCAATAGAGAAAAGGGAAGTTAGAAGCAGAACCAAACGTTTTCATTTCTGATCCAACTTTAAAGAACAAAATCTGCATGGTGTACAATGCATTTTGGTTTTGGTTTTTTTTTTTGGAAAAGAGCAAGTATGTATCTGTAGGAAAAGTATCATATAGAATATTTTAATTCTGGTAAGACAAAAATGCTGAAATGTGATAATTAATGAAACAATAATCTTTAAGATATTGGCTATTAACACCATTTAAGACTATTTTTAGTTCAATACATGAGCTAGTTAAATCTCTAATAAGCGCACCTAAATTTCCCTAATTGTCTATTTTTAAATTATAATTTCAGCAAACTGCTGAGTTGCCAAGAGATACCTATTCCAGATCAATTCATTTTACTTCAAATTAATGCCAAGTGATTTTACCATCTGGACATTCACCTCTATCAAATGAGTCACCATGACCAAAATACTTAATTGGTGTCACATGAAGAATTTCTTGAGGAGTAAAATAAATAAAAGTCAATTTTTCACAAGTCTCTAAGCAAGATATAAGCAATAAGTCCCACTTTCAGAAGTCACTGTTCATTGCATTTAAGTGAAGCTTTAAAGCGTAGGCATGCAGATTAAGTATTACAAGCTTAATGAACTATCATCTTTAAGCTGTGTCATAATAAATAATAAAACTCTTGTTCTTAAAACAGACCAACAGACTTCTCTCCAACCTATCTGGACTCATAATAGACTTTCTGAAGATTCCATTTGTCTCCCTTACCATCAGCCAGCCATTAGTCAGAACTTAGCAGTTTCACAATTCAGCCAGTTAAATACAACAGGACAACATTTTAACCGTTTCAGTTATCTAACACTCCAAACCATATTACTTGATTATTTAAGCTAAAATGACTGACTTCCAGTTCAAGGGGTAAGGAGCCCTCCCCTGTGTGATGTTCTGCTGACTTTAGGTACAGCACCTATCAGAATTTCAGAAGAGATAGTGTGGGGCTCTAACAGCACCTGCTCCAGCCATGGCAGAGTGAACCTGCACCAAAACAACTGGCTGTCCCCAGCACTGGCAAAACTTCTTCAATTAAGTGACATATCAAAAATGTATTTTAGGTTTTCTATCTTTCATTTCCAGCCTAAGAACTGAGTCAAAAAAATCAGTTTTAGTTGCTTTTATGTACTTTACAGATATCATCCTGGGGCAGGTGTAAAAAGGTTTAAGAGACAATCAAATTAATTATTTCAGTATACTTAATATAGGCATAATGCAGTTCAATATTTATGTTTCACAGCAGAAACTAAACAGAGGCTACAGAAAGAAATTTTTTCAAGATCAGTAACTCCCTAGTTTGGAGTGGTCTGTACGTTTTGAAAAACGCCAAACACTGTTTGGCCTCAAGACAAAATAGGTAGGTGTGTCACTAGTCTGACAAGATAGGGCAGCTCCTAGTTGTGCTCCTAACTTAAATCTAGCTGAGTGATTATAAACAGGTGGGGACTTGCCATTGTTTCTTTCTCTCACCTGCCTAGGGCAGGGTGGAACTGGAGAAGAAGGAATTATTGATGAAGGTTTTTTGAGGTAAACTTGTTTCAATCAAATTTCATTGTAACCGCTCTTGTTACCTTAGTTAGAGCTTCAGTAGACAGAAATTGCTGATCTCATTTATGAGTGACCTTTCAGATCGTGGAGGAGGACACTGTCAGCACAGTGACAAAGGAAGATTGAATTGCTATAGTCCCGGTAAACTGGTTTCAAGATAAAAGGGTCATTACCAAATCCCATTGAGCTGACTTTGTACAAGTACCTGTTAACACACAGTAAATGCAGGTCTGGATCATTTGGATGTGACATTGTATAAGTCACCTATTAAAGTTCTGCATGTTCTTCAATACATGGTTGTTACCAGTAACAGTCAAGCTTTGCAAATACTGTTAAAAGCCAAACTGGTATTTTCTGTGTTTATAGACAGCAACAATGCAATTACAATTTTTTTTAAAGCTTTTTCAAAGTTCAGATAAGGCACTGAGACAACATTAAAGACAAAAGCTTAATAGAAGTAATTATTAATAATGAGATATAAACATTTTGAAGTCAGCCTTCTGATCCAATATAGTAGTCATTAATAGACAGGAATGCAGTAATTATCTTAATTTATTAGCATCTTTAATGAGATTATTTTTCTGACTTATGATAACAGATATACATTAAAACACTACAAAGGTGAATTCTGTTTCACTATGGTCAGCTGTTCAAAGCAGAAAGTTTATTAAGTTTGAATAGTATATGCTGTGAAGATGCAGTAGTGTAAACCTGTGTTAAACAGTTCAGATATGACAGTTGCACAGCGGAGAATTAGAGTGAGTGTGAATATGAGACCCTTTGGCTAGCTGTAAAATTTAATCCGAGATTTCAAGATGATTATCCTCTTTGGTTTTAGTATTTATTGAAAACAGATAATATTATATATATTAAACCCAAAACTGGGATGATCTCAGAGCTGTAGAGAGAGTAAAAACTCAGAGCTCATGAATAAGACAGTGAAATCTGTGGTGTATCACGCCCTTACCACTCCTTAAAGAGAGGCTGACCTGAGAGCCCAGAACTGAGACCCTAGGCTGTGGTGAGTCTCTCCTTGCTTGTAGTCCTGCCAGATGACTGGACCACGAGGACCCAGAGTCAGGACTGCCAAAGGACTTGCTGCAGAGGCAGGATCCAGGATTCCTGCTCACAGGCTGATTCTGAGATCTCTGGGTGCTCCTGCCGGTGCAACAGTTCCCAGATCAGAAAAGCTCTGATAATAAAAAAAGAGAAAACACATGCAACTACACTACATTAAGGGATCTCCTTTATAGTTTTCTCACTACTAGTGTCCTAGCAATCCTAGCGTCAATCTCAGGGCTTAAAAGCCTTAAAAGACAATACATGGATTTCAAGACTAAAGAGGCCTGACATCTCAACAAACTAAAGAATTTCTTTTTTTGGGGTTGAGTGCTCTCTCCAACCCAAAAATACTGGTATGGCATGTTCCGGAGTTGGAATCAGTCCAGGGAGTAGGCCTGCCTGCAGCTTCTGATCGTGCTGTTTACCAGGAGGAAAAGAAACTGATAAGCTATCATGGCATAATTTTAATTATAAATTCAACAAAATCCTTGTATTTCTATGAAACATGAATACAAGGATCTGTAACAATGAAATTTGCAGTGAATTTCCCAACTCAACTGAGTAAGAACAAAAAGAATGTGAACAGGATACTTTTGGAGGAGAAGCTAAAGGAATATCCAGTTCCTGTCACTGCCTCAGGGACAAAATCCTCTGGACATCGGTTGCAGGAATTCTCCCAGCTGGAAGAGCGTGTGGAAATACTCCAGGTCTACAGATGGGGACCTGGAAGCTACAGGGTGCTCAAGTCCAGAAGCAAAAGCCAATCTCAGAGCCTGTGCAGAAACTACTTTGAGAGACAGTGACCTATTTTTAACTAGAAACAAAAGGAAACCAAAGATCCAAGAAGATAAATCCACTCTGAGTTTAATTTTAGCTTACCTTCACCATGCCCCACTAAGCGCCAACACTTTCTGTGCTTAAAATCAGCCTGAAAGAACTATTTAATCTCAGTGCCCAAAACAATAAGAACCAGATTAAAATTCAGGTAATAATTTCATCTGAAACGATTTGGTTCCCACCACAATTCAGTATTATACTATTGAATTTATTCTTTCTTTTCTTTTCTGACAAGTATCTGCATGTCTGGATTCCAATCAGAACTGTGTGGGTTTTCATACGGAATTCATCACTATAGTAACCAAGCACAAGTCACCAAGTGCGAGGGGTTCTGTATCCCTCTTCTGTTTCTTTTTTCTTTTTACCTTTTAAACTGACAGTAAAGTGGGACATAATGAGTTAGCTGAGATTCACAGAAGCTTCCACAGAATTCCAGTGACATTTGGGTTTTTAAGCCCCCCAGAATCCATCAGAAATCCCTGCATAAATAGAATTATGTAGGAAGTCTCTGCAGTGCTTTAAGCCCATGACTACAATAGGACTAAATGTTGTTCCTAATAATTTCATTAATAGGAAGCACAGAGTAGATGAAAGATTGTATTCCGGGGTTTTCTAGCCTCATGTTCCAGATGAAAATGTGGATGATTTTGAGATAAGTCACAAAACATATCAAGGACCATTAATCACTGGTTAAACAGATAATAAAAAGCCTGAGCCAAACAATTTAAATAAAATCGGGGCATAAATATTGCCAGTTCTTTGTAATCAATTGAAGGAAGAGTTTTAAGCAAAACAGTAGATTCCCCCCCCTCACAAAAATATTCCTAAATATAATTTTCCTCAAAACATACACATAATTAAGCCAGTGAAAGCAGTATTCGAAAAAAGTATTAACTTAAAAATCATATTTGCATGTGCATACATGTGTGTGTATGTCTATAAATAAATTTGTATTAAAAGACTCATTAAGATCACAGGCTCCTCTGCAAATACCAACTGAAAGCAATTGCCCATGTGTATTTTAATGTTACCACAGAAAACTTTTATTTGGTGTTTGCATTTATCTGTTAAATCAATAGTGTTCCTTATTTTGATTATGTTGCTCTTTAAAAAAAACTATAGACATAGAAATCCCATAAAATTATTGTACAAAACACAAGATAATGAACAGAGCTCTCTTTTCACTTACTTGCTAATCTCCTAATAACATACGTTGCACTGAAGTGTTGGAACAGGTATCAGGAATGTGCTGCAATCAGATACAGATTTCTAGCTGTGGTATGCAGCTCTAGGAACCTTCAATATAAGGTAGTCCAAGAACTGAATGACCCAAACTACACTTAACAAACAAACCCCCCAAGTCTGAATCATTCAAATCGATTTCCAAAATGAAAAACAGCATAGATGAAATGGGTGTCTGATGATCAAATTTTAGCCAACAACTATAATCAGCTAACATTATACATACACAGGTGTAGAGAAATGACATTTGAACAATCATAATGAGTAAGTTTCATCTTGAATGAAAGTTAAATTGAACCCACTCATAAAGTCATTAAACACGACAGTTTAAAATGCAAATGTCACAAACCGCTTAATCCCATTATACAATTTCCACCCTTTACAAATTAGAATGTTTTTCTCCTGCAAGCTTATCAGCACAGAAAAAAAAAAAAAAGTAACAGGATAGGAAGACATACATTTATTTGTGCAGGCAAGTAAAACCAAAACAAAGTGACTGCTTTAGTAGACAGTATCAGGAACAGAGATAAGAACAGTTCAGGTTCATTTAAAGTAGTCCAGTACTTTACCATGCAACAAAGTATTTTAGAAATCTCATTACTATTAGCTCATTCATAATGAAATTACTTTGTCAGATCTAGTTACTTTAAGTAAGCAGGTATTTGCATCCTGAAAAAAAAAATCGCATGCAACACCAGATTCTGCATACAGGAATGAGATCTCAAGTGGGATGACAAGATTCAGTGAAATCAGGACATGCATGGGCCTAATTAAGTTACAGCATGGCAGTAAAGCTACAGTGCTGTTAGTACATAGGCTACAGATTTGCATCAAGGAGTTGCTACAGACATGCAGAGATAGTGGCAGTCTCCTACATTCAACTCAAACACTTTTCTCTCAGTTCTCACAAATTTTTACATGAGCTAGCAACAAAATCTATTATACAAAAATACTATTTATGGTCATTTTCATATTGTGAATTATGTAATAAAATGGAAATAAGGGAAAATTGCACTGTTACTGATTTATTAAAGTTGAGGATGTAGTGAACATTCTAACTTGACTTCTGTCTGTCACTTATTTGCCTTTACACTGAGCTCTTTAATTTGCATTTAATGAAAGTTTAACTTGTATTTGGCTAAGGCCTATTTTGTAAAAGTGTTAGAAATTACATCAAAATATAAGAAAACAGGACTTCCATGACAGTTTGTTTTAGCAGTTCATCATGTTTAAAGGTAACCATATCTAATTTAAATTTGGCTGGCCTCAACTTTCTAGGGTAATTATTGCCTTTTAATCGCCATATAAAAGGAGAAAGTAGTTGCTTTCCCAACATGATTAGGAAGTCCTAGAGTATTTTGTAACAAGACCTTTTTAACTAAAGGGTAATTCAGGATTAGTTTCTCCTCTCCCAGTGAAAATTTCTGACTATCAACACACTGATTCTACTAACCAGAAGCAGAGATAAAAAAGGTTAAATATAATGAAATGACAAAAAGAATGAAGAACGATGAAGGACTCAAAATACACCCAGATATCACACAGAAAATACTTGTCCATCTGGCCAAGATCATCAACTGCTAACCAAATAAACTCTTCTTGGGAAGAGCAGATATAGAGGAAACAGCATCTGTAGGTTACATGATATGGGCTCAGTCCAGAATAATGCCCCTTAAGAGAGTGTTTGGAAAATAAAAAATAAGCAGCATACAAATAAGTAGTTTCAGACTGCATGAGAACATAAAGACAGAAGAACCACCACTTCCCTAGGAAGAAAACTGTATACTTGCTGAAATGCCTTACAAGGAAATGCCGAAAAAAGCAGAGTTGAGTCGGCATTTAGTTCTCCAAAGGCAGCAATTGGCTTAGATGACACGGGCTGTTTAAAATGGATTATCTATTTTATGCATAGAGGAGCTACAGGAAGAGTAAATTCGGGTATAAGACTAATCGGGCAGAACAACGATAGCTATGAAAATGTGGCTGAATTATCACCCCAAGGACCAACCCATAAGGAAGAAGTGTTTGGTCACACTAAAACGTCTGCATTCAGTCATACACCTTTACCACCTTGTATTTGTAGAAGAGATGGCACCTGTATTTGTGGAATTAAAAACAAACAAGCAGCTTCTTCTCCTTAGTAGCACCTTGGGAAAAGAAGCATCTTTACTCAGCACTAGGATTTATAACAAGAAGAAACTAATGAAAGCATCGACTCCATTAACAGCCATAGTGTTCTCATAAATAAGGACAATTGCATTAAAAAAATTTCTTTCAAACATGAAAAAATGTCTGATTAGCAACCACCATCCCCAAAAGAGAGCATCTAATTAATGAGAAGAGATCTAATTTATGTCTACATTGACAACTGTCTTGGAAGCAGATTCAGAGATTCCCGATAACACTTTTTCAAAGCAGTTTCCATAGCAACTGCCACCTCACAGTCCTGTCCCTAAGGCACAAAATATCTAATAAAATAATAATAATAATAGCAACAATAACAACAACAATACTATCTACTTCCACAACGTCTATCAGGAGAATAGGTTAGATTTCTGCTGGGAAACAAGGTTGGCTCTTACAATGGAGATTCAACCTATTGCAAACACATTATAATGTATTTTTTATTATTTGTTTTGCGAAATGGAAAACACAAATACACAACTCTCTAGAAATTAAGTCAGAGTGAACTGTCCTTTCATTCAAACCATTTGCTGCTGTGGTAGTAATGAATTCCAGAAAGGAAAGCGGAGAAACAAATAGAAGAAAAAAGGAATACATCAAGAACAATCAAATAAGCTATAATTTTAACCTGTTGGTCAGGTTCTGCTCATTATGAATTGATTTAGATCGTCTTCCTGACAGGTGTTGAAAGAACTGGGAAAACCTGTTAACTTTTCAAGTAAGTGATGCCCACTATCAAGATCAGTGACATCTATTCTTTCTTTGGCAGCAGTGATAAAGGAGTGCAGTATTTTCTGGCTCTCTGGAAATTCCAGGGGAGTTGTAAAAAACAGAGTCTTTGCCACAGCTACTTCAACAAAGCATGAGAGTTTAAGCAAGTAGTACATCTTGTATAAAGCCTAGCAGAAATACCTCTGTATGATACCATAACAGTACCTTATAGTCATATCCCCTCTCTGTTCCTTTGTGGAATATACATGATTTGTATATGATTCACGATGATTGTAAAACTGCTGAAAACGTATGCAACTCTTCTCTCTCAGTAGATAGATTAAATACAGATTCACAGATGTCTTATAATGTATGTATTAGTGGGCAGATACTCTTGAGTTATTCCAAACAGAGTATGGTAATTTGATTATTG
>JAYRBT010000177.1:21094150-21140627 GCA_036023395.1 Myiotriccus ornatus
AGATGTCTTATAATGTATGTATTAGTGGGCAGATACTCTTGAGTTATTCCAAACAGAGTATGGTAATTTGATTATTGAACCTATGACAAAAATTATTTTCAAGTGCCTTCTCAGGACAACATACAGACCAACAGGATACTAATAATGAGAATAGGTACTTTTATACAGAGATTAGAGTATCAAAATTCAGTAAACAATCTCCACCCCCACACACACACACACACTTTAATACAGCCTAGCATAAAACAATGGCTTCAAGTATCTGCTAAGTGTAGTTTGCCTTGAAGTTGCAGACTTAGGCATTTAGCATCACTACAACTTGTGTAAAAGGAGAGTATTAAATGTGGAAGTGATCTTTGTACTACACTGTACTGGTGTTTTGACCAGCACTGCTTGTATTCACTCCATTTGATCCAAAAGCAAGTTAAGAAGTAGTTTCATGGCTCTGCAGACACATTTATACATGGAAAACACACAGTTATATGCAGGTTTTCTGTTCTTAATAGCAAAGCATAACTGAAAAAATTAAGTCTCGAAGCAAATTTCAATTTCTTGGGAACAAGGGAACCAACAGCAAAATGGCTTAAGAGGTGAAGGAAGAGTCCCACCATATCCTGTCCCCAGAACCTAGGGACTTAACTATCATGCTGTGAATATGCTTTCTGGGAAGAGTGTGTAGTTTGTTTTTGAGAGATAAAAATACATAGGCAGAATAGTCTCTTCCGTGATTGTGATCAGTGAATCCATTAATTTCCATACTGATCTTTATTTACAATTATGTTAATTGCCCTGACCATGCTCACAATACTAGCTTTGCATTCAGGTATCATTAACTTTTCGACAACTTGTTTGAGACTTGTGTGTATCTGAGTGTATCCGTGAGTGTAACCCAGCCCTGAACACGTAACAGATTCACTCAGTAATGTATCCAAATATTAATTAATCATCAGATTTGGTAAGATAACACAGGAAAAACTTTGTTATTGCTGCTGTTTTCTCCCTTTGTCTGGTTATGGAATATGAACTGTCAGTTAATCAATATGCTGTCATGGCAAAGCCTTGTGTAACAGTGATACCATGTTCTCCCCTGACTGCTTGTCTCATGAAACAGGCTAGTTAAACCATAACATGATAGTCCTCAGGAAACTAAAGTTATTGTCTTCTCCATAGAATTAATGGACAAAATTTAATAGCCTACAGCAAAGTAAAATTAAGAGGCCAGCTAATCACAGAATCACAGAATGGGTAAGGTTGGAAGGGACAACAGTGGGTCATCTGGTCCAACCTCCCTGCTCAAGCACGGTCATACTAGAGCACATTGCACAGGATTGCATCCAGACAGTTCTTTAATATCTCCAGTGAGGGAGACACCACAATCTATCTGTGCAATCTGTTCCAGTGCTCAGTCACTTGCACGGTAAAGTTATTCCTCATATTCAGGTAGAACTTCCTGTACATTGGCTTCTGCCTGCTGCCTCTTGCCAGGTTGCTTAGCACCACCAAGAAGAGCCTTGATCTATCCTCTAGACACCCTCCCTTCAGACACTTACAAGTACCAATGAGATCCCCTCTCAGTTGTCTCTTCTCGAGGTTGAACAGGCCTGGGTCCCTCATCTGTTCCTCATAAGAGAGATGCTCCTGTCCCTTAATCATCTTCGCAGCCCTCCACTGGACTTGCTCCAGGAGCTCCATGTCTCTTTCACACCAAGGATCTCAGAACTGGACACAGTACTCCAGATATGGCCTCACTAGAGCTGAGTAAAGGGGCAAGATCACCTCCCTCAACCTGCTGGAAATGATCCTCCTAATGCAGCCCAGAATACCTTTAAACTACTTTAAACTAACACAACTTCTTTGAAATACCACATAGTCAAAATAGTACAGCGTTGTGATGCAAACCCCTAACTAATTTCCCACACATTCTAAACAGTCAGCTCAGATAACACTAAGACTAAAATACAGCATTGTAAATTCTCTACTTAATCAGGTGAAGAGAAGAAAACTAGAAAATTAAAGAGAGCAGTGGTGAAGGGTGACAGTGAGGGAGATGAAGTCTGAGCGAGTAAACTGGCAAGCCAGAAACAGCACCCCTCTATGTGATTCCCTGCTCACTCCACTTAGGAATTCAGAGGATTAAATTTGCATGTGTAGCCAAGGAAGAAATAATAAATGAGTGCTATAGTGATCCTGTTTCTTAGGGAAGTGTGAGCAAGTCTAAAGCAGAATGCTTCAGCTGGCAGACTGACTGCATCAGTGTGGTACTTGCTTTGCCCTCAAAGTTGAGTTTGGTTTCAACAGGGTGCAACTGTGGGTTCCTGACACTCAGTGCCACCCCAGGAAGCTAAGTCTAAGCTAGACATCTCCAGTACAGCGACTTTTGCAGAGTAGGATATAGTGTGCTGAGGTTCTGCATATCCTATTCCTTCTCTATCACTGACAACAGGACATACGTGTGTTTATACACAGAGACACACAATATACATCAGCTGCATTGCAACATACACTTTAGTTGGTACTGGGGTTTCTTCTGATGTTGCATATTTTCTCACTGAGACTCCTCTGGTTCCCCATGTTATGTCTATGTAAGCTTAGCGCTGGCATCTGTGCAGGCTGAGTAAGTTCTGAAGTTACTAAATCTTTCTTTTTCTCACAGAATTACTGTGAGGAAAAGAAAAGAAGATCCAGAGATTACAAGGAAAAGGTTGTTTTAAGGATTGGCTTTCCAGACATTGTCCAGTCTCTCTATACAAGAACATTGACATTATCTGGATGCTCACCTGTTCTTTCTCTACCACCTACTTACTATAAAATCTTGGGTAAGTAATTTACATTCCTGTGACTTCTATCATCTCCAAAACTCCATATTAAAGCTTACATTAATGTTAATATTAAATGCTAATCCTCAATTCATACTAATATTAGTGCTTACATTAATATTAATATTTACACTTTCCTAATAAACATTTACTCATCTACTGTGAAGATACTTTAGTTAAAAATTATTAAGGCACAACAAAATTTTGCTATAAAATAGAGACTATTTGCATCAAGTGATAATATTTCTGCCTTTTGTTATCTTTCTTGTGCTTGAACAGCCTATTTCCTTAATAAGATAAACTTCACAGTGCCTTTTTTTTTATAGTTCAGACACCATAAGAGAACAATAAAATTAACAACAGGCAGTAGTGCCATTTTACTACATTTTAACACTGAAACAGTAATCCATTCCAAGATCACTGTTGTTATTTCTTCTTGAATAGATCAATTATCTCAGTTGCCCCATCATCTGTGGCAGAAGTTTATTGCTTTTAAAGCAAGAGAGAAAAAATGTCCCCGTGCAGTTCATGAAGGAGGCTGGATTTTATTTTAAAGCCTCTGCATAAGGAATTTCAAGTGAGTGGGCAGACTAGTGGCTGTTCTGTGTGCCATTTCAGCTAGAAAAGATGCATGGCAGCTATGCGCAGCTACAGACCCGCGTGGTGCATGTTATCCTAATTGAACCAAGCATCTATCCAAGCTCGCTGTGGCAGGCTGCCTAGCCGTGTGTGAGGCTTGCTCCTGGCAGGAGACAAAGTGCTCTCACTCTCCAGCTCACCAGGCTGTGAGGGCACTGCTGCCACTGAGTGAACCGGGGGAAAGCGGGGGGAGCACTGGGGAGAGGAGGAGGAAGAGCAAAATTCCAGCTGCACTTGCTCACATAAGAGCTCCCTGTTAAACAGCCTTGGAAACAGCCACAGAACCAAGTTCAGAGGAAGCCTGCATGGTGCCAAGTTGGCACCTGCTGGGGAGGAAAGGAAGCTGCTGGGGAAAAATAACTAGAAAGAAAAAAAAAAGTGGTGAAGATGTTAAATATTTTAAATAAGTACGGAAAATTGACATTAAGTGCTGCTTTTCCCCTAAAACTACACTTTAGTAGGAAAACTTAGGTTAAATAAAAAACCTCTGAAAACCACAGCCAATACTGTCTGAGGTATTTTTTCTTGCTGAAATAGGCAAGTTGGGCAAAGCACAATTTGGTGGACTGCTGTGCAAGGCAGATGGAAGGTTAAATTCAATTTTGAAAAACCATGCAAAGATGAACATGGTGTTCTCCACTTCATAAGAGAAAGTAATTTCACTGGGAAATTCATCTTTCGATGTAGATATAAAACAGAATTAAAACTCTTCCTATTTATTAAAATGTTTAAAAGGTCTTCCCTAGTGACCTAAACCAATTTAAGCAGTGCAACTCCAATTCGCATTCCAAAAATTCAAAAGTGATTACATGAGGGTAGAGTACTTTCGGTCCTGCAGTCTCAGAGGTAACTCACATTATGAGGATTCTATCACAATAGGTTTTACCCCAGTAGGCAAAAGCTTTATATTTATAATCATTAAAATTAAATACTCACATACTTCTACATACTGACATACACGAAAAGATAAATGTGCTTTTAAAAGTATCTTTTCAATAATTACTTGAGCTAATTAAATACTATACACTTCTTAAATAATGTAAACACCACACCACAATTATCAAAATTAACCACCTGTAACATACCTACTCCACAACAGAATAGGAGAAGAGGCTATACTAATGGGGTCAGCAGAAAATTCTGGTGTCAATCCATGCCTCTAAACTTTGGCAATCCCTAACAAAGCAAGTTTAAGAACTTTTGAAGCTCTATTCTAAGCATTTTTATGTAGAAAATAAAACATGTTCTTTTGGTCATTTTATTTTGTCCCACAAGATATCTTTTCAATTATTTTGCTAAAGTTTCCTAAATATTCTCTCTACTTGGAGGCTTAGATTTGCTTCTTACCACTAAGAACAAAATTGCTAATATAGATAAATGTAAAAAAGTATCAACCTAAGATAACAGAAAATATTTCTGAGTAGCTATTTAAAAAATTGTATGAATCCTGATATTCCTCATTTTTAAATGCGTCCTTAAAGGTATTAAATGTCCCTGCAACAGAGATGCTTATGGTGACTGTGTACTTCCTACTGACCCTGTAGCACCCACTAGTTAAGGTAAAGAACAATTGCATTTAGCTGCAGGTGGTGAGAGACAAGTAGCATGGTGGTTGTTGGCCAGCAGCGAGCAAAGTGGCTCTAGAGCAAGCAGTGTCATGTGAATGCACTATGCATATCCAGTGCAACATTTTAAGAGAAATATAAATTAGAGCCCCTCATAAAACTTTTTTTTTCTTTTTCATTTCATGACTGAACCAGGGGCAGGAAAATAAGGTACAGATGCACGAAGCTATTTTTATAAAATTAAACAAAAAAAATTAAAATTTTCATAATGGAAAAACGTATTCTGTTCATCCCAAAACAATATACAGGGTGGAAACATGAGTAGCCTTGCATGAGTAGCCTTTCCCCCACGCCCAATCAAGCAAATCATCTCACAGAAAAACTTCAAAACAAGAAAGCAAAAGGTCAGCATTTAAACTTCCTGCTGAATTTAATCCAAATTCATTGTTTTGCTGATAAAAATGTTTTCTTTTTATAAAATTCAATATATTTTTCCCAACACTAAAAGCATTAAATTTCTAGACTTGGGCTGGAAGGTATTGGTCTGTCCTTCTAGTTGGAGTCACAGCTCTGCATCATTAAATCAATTACACCCTATTAAGTCCGTGTTCCTGTAGACATTCTTGTACAGTACATGTGATAAGAAACAGCAAAAAGGAGATCAAGTTTTAGATAAGGTTTGCCTTATATAAGCTCAAGCACTATCACTGATTGTAACCTTAGAAATATCAAAGTGTTGTTCATAGGTTTTATTGGTAGAAGATAGCAGTATAACCTCAGACTAACTTAAAACCTAAAAATATACATTAAAAAGAAGGAAAAAACCCCTAATATGCAGCTATTCCATTATTCAGTAACTCTAGAACTATCCAAGTAAAATCATACTGAACCTAACTTCCTAATCATCATGTTAAAAACATGAAATTAGACTTATATTTGCAAAAATGGACAATTATATGTATATCTGTTAATTTTCAGGAAACATGATAGAAACGTGCCTCAATTAATCCTTGCCTAGCTGACTCTAAAATTTTAAAAGTTCTTCTGTACCTTTAAGAAACAGAAACTGTTTCTTAAACTGTACACCTGCTGTACCCTGGGCAGGTGCAACCCTACCTATCGACTTGATCCACACCTTTTCCAGATGTAGGTTTTCGATTCACTGATTCACTTAGAAATTAATTTATTTTTTTTTCCTAACTCATTAGTTCCCTGATCTAATTCACTGTGCAGCCAAAACAAGCAATTGCACTTGCACAAAAGGATAGTAAAGGATAGAAAAAAGCAGGGACTGGGGACTAGGAACGGGATCATGGATGCAGATATAAGCATCAAGAAAGTTGCAGATAACTGCTGTCTGAGTATGCAGAAACCAATCAACTGAAGTATTAGCTTCTTTGAGCATCCTAATTTTCTCATCACCTGAGAGGTATTATATCAGTGAAACAGGGACACCATGGAAAACCCACCTAATGAATCATGAGCATAATCAAGCTTAGAAAAAACTTTTGCCTAAGTGAAAAAAAAAATCCATATGACTTTTCATGCAAACAGGGGCTATATCACAGCAGACTTTTAGGGAGTATAAATAGAGTAGTGAAATGGCTGCTGCTGAGATGGAGGAACTCCAAGTGGGAGAGGAGAAAGCACTGGAGGAATTTGTTATTGTTCTCATCACCCAAGCTATTTGGCAATTTCACAGCAACAGTGTAAACCACTAGTTTGAAATGGCGAGAGGAAAGGTCCCTTAGTTTTGTAGAAGGAAAGGAGGTAGGAAGAAAAGGACACTCCCTTCATTCAGGATTCCAGAATTGCTTTGTAGGAAATGCACAATTCAAACTACTTGCGTTTGAAGGTCAAACTTGGTGCCATGCATAAGCACAGCTCGGATTATTCATGAAAGCCTTTCATTGCTTTCAACTATTAAAAAGGCAAAATTAATATATCTACTAAATTAAACCTGACATGGTTTAAAAAATGGGAGCCAACCAGTTTTCAATTCTGGAATCATCCCTTGCTCCTATTTTATTAAGGCAAAAGACAGAACCAGCTTAAAATGCATTAACTTAGTTAAACAAAGCCTGATTTTATGATGCAAATGTCAGTCTTCACAGTTCAGTAAGTTCTTTTAAATGTTATACGACTTGTCTACATTACCTCAGCTGACAGGTTTTTTTATAGCTCTTTTTTCAGTACGTATCAGGGTCCCTGATTCCACCACCCACAGCCATGCTGATGCAAACATTATCTGAAGTTATGCATCTTTGTTTCACAAGCAGCTCCTACTCTGCAGGATGCCACATGGTAACCTTCATATTCAGAGCAGCTCACAGGAGACATCCTGCACAACCCTCCTCGAGAGCATCTTACTCTTATTTTAGGAGATACGTATGTACAGAGCAGGTACAACCAGGTACCTACATTTTAAGTCATTATATGTCAACTGATCCATGTATTTGTTTCCTATCTGGGAACTAAGGTACCATGACTTACATCACCTTCTTCCTTCTTCTCTTCATTACCTAAGGTTAACCAAAAAAAAAACCCAAACCCTCATACATAGATTCAATTGTCTGGTTTTTTACTGGCTCAAAATAAGGAAGGTAATGAATTAATCAACATTAGGAAGACAAAAAATCTTTAAAGTACTACAAGAATATATTTAACCAATGAAGAAATGAATTATTCAAAGGTAGTGAGTCATATAAACCAAATACTGTATTTCAGAGACACTGTCACAGGCACTAATAGTCATGAAAACTTCAGACAGATATACAAATCCAGGTATTGGTAAGGGAAATGAAAAAAACTGCTCCATTAAAATGCTGATAATCCCTGTGAGAAAGCATTTTAAAGCAACTCCTAATTAGACAATTCTTCCAGTTTCCACCACACTTGATTTAAATCTTTAACATAGTCACCTTATTCAGTAACAGAAGAGTTCAATTAATTCAATTCATTTTTCTTTTGCTGCAAGAAAAGCAGAGGGATTTAATTTTGCTATAACACATGTAATAAAAGAGACTATACTAAATAATGTTAGCATGAAGCAAGACTCAAAATGCCTTAGCTATGCCATAGCCCAGCATAAGCAGTGAATAGATTATTTTAAATCATACCACACAAATAAACCATTTCTTTAAAGAAGCAATTTATAAAAACTAAGAATATCTGATGTCCACCTTGGATACCTGTCAAGAAGAATTAACTATCGGTCACTTGAAGCAAAAGTAACACCTTATGTTCAAACTATGAATTGAAGTACAAGGTAATTGGCCAATACTGATATGTGCAGTTGTGAAATGGAAAAATTAGAAGTGCATAAAAAATAGGAGAGGACAAAAGTTCCCTGTATTGTGCTTCTGAGAAAGGATTCCCTTCTCCTCCCCCACACTAGTGGTCACAAGTGTTGCCCAAGTCCCCTAGTAAACTACTACTAAAATACAAAAACAATCAGGATACTCTACATATTAGACTAAGCTCTACATGACTGCCATATGTGCATAGCTCTTCCACCAGAAATTGAAGCAAGTGTAAGGAATTGTTATGGTAGAATTCAGAGACTGGTTTGCAGAAAATCCTTTCAGATTGCAGTTCCCTCCTCATCTATTTATTCATTCTGAGTTTGTAGCTTTGAAAATTATCTGTAATAATCACCTCCACCAATACTCTGCGAAGTGGAGCTATCTGTCACTACATGCAACTAAAGATGGAGTACAGATGGGTAATAACTTTATTATGATGGGGAATAAATATGAAATAAATTCTATAATAACATCATTAAATAACCTTACGAGTATTTTAAACCTGAGCACTGAAAGCAAATAAAAATTATGACTGCCAAGAAAGCACAAACTTCTATTTCTTCTTCCCATTGGAATGGCCTTTTCTCATATGTAGGGAGCACGGTTACCATCAACACTTCTCATGAGACAATTCACTACAAAACCATTAATAACCAGGGATGGCTGTTACCACATAAACGAGTAGATCTACTTCCACCACAACTTTTATACCTTCAGCTCTTTTATTTCCCCTCCTGCACCGAGCGTGGGCAATACAGACCTCAGTGCCAGGCACAGCCCTGCAGCAATGCCGGAGGAGGCAGCACAGGCGGGAGCTGGACATGCACTTCATCTGTGCAGCAGCCCTTGCACAGGGGATCCCCGCCAGCCAACCTGCACTGCAGCTGCCACTGCCAATTATGTCTGTTTCCCATAAGGGTGTAAACTCAAATCTGTTAACAAAATTCTTCTCCTGGGTGAAATTAATCCCAGGTTTACCAAGTCTTTATGTTTCAAACACACGATGTGGCCATATTTCCTAAACAACTGCTCCAATCCTATTCTTTTTTTTTTTTTCATTAAACCCATCCTATTTTAAAAAGAAATAAACCAAAATGTTACATTTAGTCTGAAATTTTCTCACCTCAAAACACCAACTAAGATTTCCAAATAGCTGTAATATATGCTCACTATTTTTGAAGGTACAAAATTGTACAAAAATCAAGTCATTAGCATAGTGTGAGAATTGCTTGTTCTCAGTTCTTACTTTCTTGGGATAGTAATTCTCTAAACTATCCAGAAAGTCTAACAATTGACAACAAAAAAAAAAAAAAGACGAAAAGGAATAATTCCTATTCTTTGAGAAAATATAAAACAAATTACATTTTCTTTTTCCATCAGGATTACCATTCACATACAGACTCAAAAGAATAAGAATGCCAAAAATGCCAAAGATTTTGGGATAAAAATGAAGATTATCCCATTCCCAAGAAAGACCACTCGTGTCAGCTTGATTTTTGGACTATATGATAGAGTCTGCTTAAGTCTCTGTAGTGCCCTACAAACTGGGCCAGCCCTCTGCCAGCCATCCTGCCTTTGAGCTGTTTCTCCTAAAATATGACAGAGTGGTTCATCCAAGGGCTTAACTGGCACTTATAGTTTTGGCACATAATTCTTTAAGTTTAATGGAAAAAAATCAGTGAACCAAACCAACTGATATAAATTCAATTACATATAAATGTTATGATTTAAGTCTACTGTACTCATAATTGCTTTTTATCTTTTAATTTCTCTCAATGAAGGAGGAAAGGAAGTTCACTAACTTATTTCTAACATTTAAAGAAAGAGAACACATCAAATAACTGATATAGCTTTCAACTAGAAAAAGCTAAGCAGCGATTCAATAATTTTCATTCAATATTTGTGGAACCATAAATATTATAATAGGATCTTTGTGCAGCATTTGATACTCAAGTATGCTGTGATGAAAGCGGGATCTCTCCTGAAACACATTTTCATCAAAACACATATTTTTGTCAAAATATGTGTTATCAGGCTGACAAAGCCAAGTGAGTAAACCAAGTAACTTGTAAACACTCAAATTAGGTAAAACACTGCCTACATTTTAGGACATTGTATTTTCTACTTCTTGAGAATATAAAAATTTTAGTATTTCCTAAGTAAATCTTTTATCTAATGCATAAAATTTGACTTTTTTGTTAAATTAGGGTGGAGGCTAGCTGCAGCTGTTCACCTCAGTAGTGTCACTGGAAAGCACCCCCCATCTTCAGCATGGAAAAGCTGATCAACTATATTTAAACACAAAGCAATTATCTATAATGTTGTCATCAACCTTGAAATTTTGAAGCCACGGTTTTTAATTTTTCCAAGCCTCTCTAAGCAGATAAAACAGCCTGAATTTCTTATCATGAAAGAAATAGATTAAAAAGTACATACAAAATTTTATTCTAATATATATATATAGTAGCTCATCAAGTGCAAAAAGTTACATCAGTGATACTCTACTAAAAAAGCATTAGGATAGATAATACAAGGAATGTTGGAGTGAAGTAAAAAGCACAGACTGTTTTTAGAGCTAAATCTACTACTAAACAGCCTGGTGTGTTTAAAGTAGTCTTTCTTCTGCTATGGCTAACTGAAATTACTGGTCTTCTTACACTGGTAATTAAATAACAAATACAGCATTACAACAGGAGAGGATAATGTGGAAGGCCAAAGTGAACTGTATGTCTGTTTTCCTTAAAAGATTTTACTCTAGATATTCATCACTCAGACCTAACAGACACGGCAAAGACATTCCAGACATCTACACAGGAAAAACACACTGCCATTTTTAAGAACTTCAAATATTCCCTCTGGGATGTGACCACTGCACATATTGCATCACCAGCTTTCTTCTTTGACTACTTTTGATTCCTTTATCTTAACATACAGTACTATTCTGTACTTCTGCCCCTTTTTAAACTGTTTGCTAATGACATGAACTGGTTGCCTATAGTACAGATAGTCGGAGACATTGGTGTCAAGCCACTTCTTGTTATGCTAGTACCTACTGCGTACTAAACAAAGTTTGACTGGAACTGAAAATTCCTTATCACCGCTATTGAATTTGTAAACATATTTATTGCAGTTAAAATGAGCTCTTGTGACTTAAGAGCCTGCAAAAAAATGACCTCTTGTGAGCTCATTTGCTGTATATTCTCAGTTCTTTCTGATATATTGCATCTTTCCTTAAATTGCATCTTGCATAAACCAAGTCTTATATTCATATTTACGCCACAGAACTAGAGGTCAGTTGAAACACAGTTCCACCATCAATATCTGAAGCATAAGCTAGAGAATTTTATGTGGTAATGTTTCACTGTATTCTCTCACAGCTAAAATAAAAGGGACAAGGGAAATATTTCCTAAACAAGATTTTTACCTCCCAAGAAAGCTCATGCCCAACCAATGAAAAGTAAGTGCTGGAAGAAAGCAATCTGACAGCTACTGACTCTGCGTAACAAATATGCCAGTGCACTTGAGACACTGCTGTGAAAATCTTCATGACATTTATAAGGAAGGTTTTTAAATACACACTGAAAAATATCTAGCTGCTGTTTACCTGCCAGTTTATTAGATGTGCTCATTAGTAGCAAGCTATGATAATTTAAAACATCCAAAATAACTCACTTAAAAATATTTCCCACAATCCACTAAATATTCTGCACTAATATCTAGCCATGAAGGTAACATTACAGACAAAATATCTATTCTGTCAAAAGGATGGTTTGTAGTTGATCAAGACTACCATAAGAATTATCTACATAAAGATTACAACCAATTTTCAAAGACGTGCCAGATTGAATGATAGAAGAACAGAATTATGGTTCAACTTCATCTGAAAAGGTTGACAAAGGAGGAAAGAAGAGACTCAAGAGCCTGTAAAAAACACAGAAAACAAAACAAGACAGATGAAGAACAAGAATATTTATTTGCAGGAGACATAAGCATCTTAAAATAGTTTAAATGCTTTGGGCATAAAACCTGAGCTGAACAGATTTAGCCAGGCTAAAGGGAA
Organism: Myiotriccus ornatus; assembly: GCA_036023395.1. Taxonomy (NCBI): domain Eukaryota; kingdom Metazoa; phylum Chordata; class Aves; order Passeriformes; family Tyrannidae; genus Myiotriccus; species Myiotriccus ornatus. The sequence continues at coordinate 21,106,536 of JAYRBT010000177.1, forward strand.
GCTGAGCAGAAACATAATACCAGCCTACAACTATTGCAATGGGATTTAGAATTTATGCCAGTCAGAGATGCTTCTCTCCACACTTCATGATGCAACAACTCTAACCTGTCCTCACTGCTCACAGCTGGGAAGGTTCTGATTAGACATTAGGGACAAGTTAATCAGGAGGGTGGGGCTGCCAAGGGACAATTGCTGAAACCTCCACACTCATAGATTGAGAGATACCTTTTAACCAAAATTTCTAACAATCTACAGAACACAAGAAGAACTGGATTAGAAGAAAGCAAATATAGCTGATGTGTGTATGTGCAGTGGTATTAAGATATAAATTTAAAATTATAAAATCATTCTTGTCAAATGTAGATAAGATATCTAAGTGACTTGAAAAACTATGAAAAGGTTTTTGATAAGTCTGTTTAATATATACTTGCTGTCTTAAGCAAAATTGTTAGAAATTCTTAAACTTAATAAATTCAGTGTTCTTCTTGAACTAGTCTCTAGTTGTAGTACTTGATTTACTGACACCTAGGAATAAAATTAGTTTACTGATATCAAAACCCCTCTTGGATTCTCTGCTTCACCACATGTATCAAAGTAAATAAGTCTTCCAACCCATTTTCATAAATATCTTTTTCCTCTCTGACACTAAACTGTCAGTCTAAAGTAGAATTTCCAAAGAAAATCTGAAGCATGAATTGAAGAAAGCTATACAATATTATGACAAACATGTTCCTGCTTATCAATAAACAAATGAAGGGGGAGAAATTAGGGTGAAAGTGTTCTAATTTTAAAGGACACCACGAAATATTTGCTGTTACAATAACAAGAATGACCTAACACCAGTATTGACTAAGACAGTCCATTTCATTGGGTTTAATGACCCATTACACGCAGTAGCCCAGACCTTTTTTCTATGCAATCAGATCTAACAGACAGAAGCATTCTAATCATCATTTAGTGTTCAGAACTTGTTCGTTGTTGACTTTCTGCAGTTTATTCTTAAAATTCAGCTTTTCTTGCTAAGTATCCTTCATGAGACATCTCCAACCCCAGAACACATACCAATTTAAAAGGAGACTTTGAGACCACCAAGGTAAAATTTATTTTGCAGAGATGCTTAAAGTTAGTCCCTTTAAATAGCTTTCATCTTGCCCACCATTATGAGGTATACAAAAAAAAAGTGAAAATGAGTGATACATACTAGCTTAATTTTAATTAATGTTAACTCCTAGCTACAAGCTTTTCGGAAGAAATAAAAGCAGACTTTAAGACTGCAAACTTAAATTCCACAAACTGCATCAATAAAAACTTGCATTTGTATATTTTGCAATTTGCAAATTATATTTTTGATACTAAAAACACATCTGTTTTTTATGAAATATCATTAAAATTTCTTTATTTTAATCACACTGTTTATCCCTTGTTAAGGCATTCAATTTTCAAACTAGTTCTTTCAGAGTGAGGTTCATATTTACATAATGGCTTCTAATCTACAAAGTATGCATTTTAGCCCACACAGAAACACCAAAGATGTTTTAATGTAGTTTTGGTACAGCTGACAAAGTGGGTGGTTCAACAGTATGCACAACAGCTCTACTAGCACTCCAAAACTATACCTGGAGCTCCCTTCTGTGCCTGACCATAAAACTCAGCCCTGGCCCTCCTGTGTGCACTAAGGTATGACCTTGGCTCATTCTTGCTGAAAATGTTATTTCAAGATGTGAGGAGGTGCATGAGCTAAGACCAAAAAAGACTTGAAAACGTCAAAGCAAAAATGATAAAAGATTGAACTGTTTCAAGGAAAAATAAAGGTTGGCTTCTTCACATCACTGAGGACTGCTGATGAGCAGAGACTTATCAGCTGCCCCATCAGGGTTAGTAAATTTAGTGATGCTACCTATTTATTGCTCCTGTTAACCAATACGTAACTGCTGACATTTTACATATCCCTCTCCTTTCCCATTGGTAAAAGGGATGCAAACAAGCCTGATATGAACTGGAAGGAGGATTACATCAGAATACACTGACATTTTAAAGGTCACATGGATGTGCCTCTACGAGCTGCAATTGCTTGTTGCCCTCCACAGGACACATATGTTTTGTGCTGAGACACAGTCTCAGCACAAAACAGCTTTACAGAAGTATTCTATTAGACATGCAAACAAAAGACTCTAGTGAGAGAATATGAAAGAAATATTATAGTAGGAAAAATTTTAAAACTGAATTGTTTAAACTATTCAACAGGTAAATGATGATGTTCTTGAGATCAAAGCATGACATTTCTTACTGTGTATTTTCTCACTTAACCTGTGATTAACAAAATTTGAGCATTTGACCTCTGGAAGACAGCTGACATGTCCTTATTCTCAGTTTTCATTCAAAGAATAAATACTATAAATACCTGAATGCCTGTACTCAAAATCAAAAAAAGCTCTCATGTTTAGAGTGAAATTCAAATACATGCATAAAAGCAAGTAAAGCCTTAGTATGAGTAGCTTTATACTTGGAATCATTAATATATAGTTTTAGATATAACCGGTAATTCACATTTCATGCAGCAGAATTTGGAAGGATTCAATACAAAGAGAAAAAAAATAGGCCATAGGCAAGGAGGACAGACGTTTGCTTGAGTGGTCCATGTCTTTGCACATTTGCAAGCGTTAGCCAAGAACAACTCTTTCAGAAGAGCTTCAGAAGCTCCAGATACTTAAACCTTCTCTCAAGCAAACTGCCTCTCAGGGCATATCTTCCTCCTCTCTGGGAACTAGGTCGCTCAGAAAAAGTCAGCATGCAATAGATCAGAGACAAATTATGTTCTAAGTATCTGTCTGACAAAATAGTAACAGTCTCCATTTTGTACTCCTTCCACCTAAGCCTGTTAGTTTAATGTTCTTGATAACTCCTGAACAGGCAGAGTTCAGGCTTTCTCTTAATGGAGTTGAGCTGAGATGCAGAAAGAACAGAACTGTAATCACAATCAGCTCTTAGAATGACATCCCATCATTGCATTGGCAGTCTTATTTACCTCCGGCACTTCAGTAGTTCTTTCATATAATACAAATTAATTAGCAAAGGCTCTCTAATTCAGAAATCTAAGAATAATTTAGGAATATCAATTAAACCTTAAAATGTGAATGAAGTGTAATTGCTCTAAGTCATTATTCCATTCCAGAGGTCAACTTGTGATGTAACAAATATGGATCTATCAGAAGTAACTAGGCACTTTATAAGCATACAACGAAATGAACATTCACTGAGTGCTTGTGGTTTTTTGAGAACATGTTGACAGCAGTTAAGTATAGTTCTTTAAATTCATACAGTAAGTCAGTACAGCTGCTGCTCCTCAGCTGCAGTAATCATAGGCAACTGCTTTTGTAAGGTTTGCAAAACCAAAAACTTCCTTTGTACTCTGCTTGTTTAATTTAATACCAGCATTCTCAATTTACAGATGCTAATTTTGTCTTTGACTTCTCTCAGCACAAGTATGCCTTAGACAGTAGGGAGAAAAATAAAAATGTATGGCTTCTAGTAATGGAATAGTTTTGCATGTAAACTAACTTGCAACTTAGATATCCTTGGATTGATTAACCAATTGTTAACCAGAAGTTGAGGTACTGTGTCCTTGAAATCATACACAGCAAACCATTCATCTACAGAAATTAAAGGTTAGGGATAATGCTTATATCTAGGAGTAATGGTTACATCTGAAAAATGGGGGAAGCTAAATTTCCTAAAAGTACTTATTATACTAGGAGTATATTTGCTGAATATAGCCAGGACAGAAAAGAGAAAAATATTCTGCTGTTAGAAACAGGCACATTCTTGTCTACCAACTATGAAGCCTTCTCTACCTTAAGGTCAAAATGAACATTTTATTAAGTAGCATTCATTGGATTAATCAATCACCTATAAACTTAAGCATGTATTTATCCCAGATTATTTACACTGTAAAAACAACCATGGGAGCCAAAAAAACAAACAAAAAAAAAGCTAAACAAAAGGAACGGATGTTTTGAAAGCACAAGGTAGATTAATGGACATTCTGAAAATGGAGGGCATCCTGGATAGTCACTCCAGTCTTGCAGTTCTGCTATCAGGGATCTCAACTTCAGATTCCCTTTAATTTTCCCTTTAATTCTTATTCTTTTTCTACACTTTCCTTATTTACAAATTCATAGATTCAGCCCATACAATTTTTCTATGCAAAAGTATCTATGTATTACAAAATGCTACGTTAAGAGAAAAGTTGTTTGCTTTTATATCTAATTACCAATATGAATCCCTGAAATTAGAGCCTATCTTTAAAATTCAAAATTCAAAAATAACATTAAGATCATATACACAAAGTACAAAAAAACTGATACCTGTCACGGCAGGAGTATACTAATGTTCTTTATCAATTTATGAAAATTCTATGTTTTGTGAAAACGGGGATATTCACCTTTCTTGTTGAAATTTAGAATTTACATGTGGCTGACATCGGGTAGCCTTTTTTCCTTGCAGCATAAGCAATACATTGTCTAAGAACAAATTTCATAGGCCTCTCATTCAAGCCAATCATTTCTGTCAGTAACAGTAGTGAGGTATACTCAATTACCTGGCAGATAGAGCAAAGAATCACTGCTGAACATTAAATTGCAAACAATGGGAATTTGAAAGGATAAAATGAACATTTATTTCTGTGAAATGGAGGAGACAGAAAACAGTAATTGCTGTCTGATGCAAGATCAGGGTGTGAGATGACACCAACTGTTGCATTCAAATTCCACAAAGAAAACTAGCCACAGTAAGGCTGATGTCCCACTCCATCCCCACAGGCCCTGCTCAGCCATCTTGAGGCAACATCTGACTTCAGTGCGTCTCACCAAGCCTGATCTTGAACTTCACCTATAGGCCAGCATCCTGGTCCAACTTTGGTCTAGCCCATGATGTTGCCTGATGCCCCAGGGCTGGGGCTGCCCACAGCGAGTCCAGCAGCCCTGCTCCCTGACAGAGATCTTGCTCCCTGGAAAGGTGCCCTGCAGGGCAGACCCCACAGAACCACAGCAATTTCCTCATAAGATGAACTCAGGTGATCTGACTGATACGCAGATACACTAGAAATCTCACAGCTAATTCTTGCATTAAGAATATTAAACAAGTTTCTCCAACCTTTACCTCAAACACAGTTTTTTTGGAGAAGTTTTCCTCAAGTGGAAAAGGGTTTTTGATTAAGATTTTCCTCAGCTTTTTCTTACCAAGCACCCTCAAGACATAAGGTGCATTCATCACCTCTTACTCTGCTAGAAAAAAAATAAACAGAAAAAAACAGAAGCTCATTAGCATTAAGTAACTTGGGAGGTTACTTGCATTTCACATTAATAAATTTTGTTAGTGCTGCGGGTGGCAGAGCTCCATTACTCTCCACCTTCTTCCCTTTTAAAAATTGCCAACTGCAACATGAACTATATCCTTCAGGCAGTGCTCCACTCTTCTATTCAGAAAACACAGACATAGGGTCCAAGGCTGTCATTTAAAAAAATAAAAAAAAAAAAAAAAAAAAGAAAAGAATGGGTAAAGCCATAGAGAACGTAAGTAAAGTCAGTCTATGTAAATGTAACACACAAAAGTCTGGAGTCAACTGTAGTACCCATCAGATATCCTGGGAACACTGTGCTGCTTATAGCTGCTTTAAATTTAAGAGTTACTGAAAGTTGAGAGCTGTTGTAGAGAAATAAAAATGGCCTCTTTCGGCACAGCGCTTTGCATCTTATATCAGCATGAAAAGTCATTGTCTTCCCTATTTGCTTTTCTCTAAGCAGCTGCATTCACCGTAGAAGCATTAACCAATCATATTCTATCCACAAAGGCAAAAAAAAAAAAAAAATCTGTCTACAGTAGGTACTGCATACAGTTGTATCAGTGCTCTGTGTGGCACCTTTTATTCCTCCCATGAAAGCATTTCATACAAACCTCCTTATGAGGTTAGCCAACATGATTTATATTGTTAATGATTCTAATTATAGATACAAAACTTAGTTCTCTGTTATAGGCACAGGGGAACGAGAGCTCTTTTTCTCTGAAATTTCATGCAGAACACATCTGGAGTTTTTTTAACCAGAGGTAACATGGGCCTAAACTTGCTCTCGAAAGCCACTGCATGTGCCTTGTGCTGGTTCTACATAAAAGCCAACGTAGAGGTATATTCATGCTCCTCTCAGATTGTGCCATATCAATTGCAATTTAAACATTCTTAGAAAAGATGCAGTATTTTTGAAGGGAAAAGATAATTCCATAAAGCTCAAGCAATAGGTGCATTTATGTGCATCTCTTACACAATATTAAAAAAAAAAAAAAAAAATCTAAGTAGAAAGTGAACTTACCACTCCAAATCCTGCTGAGAAATCCTTGGCTAGTCAAAGAATAGAAACTTTTTAAGTGAAGGTGAAAAACTCTCCAGGACTTTAGCCAGAAAAGCTTTTAACAGGAATGGTCCCTTGACTACTGCAAAGAACACAGAGGAACATATCTTCATAAGACATCCCTCTAGCGAGATACAGATCTTGATTTATATTTTATCATCTTTGGAATAAACAGTAAGGCCATAAATTCAGTTCTAGTTTCAATCTTAAACTTTTGTGTGTCTAAGCACAGATTTCTTGATTGCTACATGAAAACCAAATTCTGTCTTCCTGAATTCACAAAGCTAGGATTGCCTACCTTTGTTTGATCACAAACAATTTTGCCATTAAGTCTTCCTTTCTCTTTTCCCTACTGACATATGCATAAGAACATAAAAATAAATGATGAAAAGTCTTAAGCAAGACAAAAGGCCCTGCAACGTCAGTCATTAGTAAATTAATTCCTCTAGTTATTCCCTGCCTGGGGTGGGGTGATTAAAGCCCCTTCCAACTCAAGCCATTCTATGATTACAAGACGATGATAAATATTTTCATTAACAGTTGATATTGCAGGGATTTCCAATAATGTCTCACAATCTGGACAGTGCTGGAGCTAGCTCCATGGAATAAGGCATTTTTATGTAACTAATGTTTTGGTCAGCCCAGGAGTTTAAAATTGCAAGACACCCAAAACTGTGTTCTCTGAATGCTACTTAGTTTGTAGGGGCTTAGTCGTACCTTTAGTGCAACATGGACATTTCATGGACAGTTAAAGTTACCAAGACAGCAACACTGAAAAATTTTCTTAAATTTATTCACTCAATCTTAGTAGCCGTGATTTCACATATCCAAGGTTTCATAGTTTCAGAGATTTTTGTTTACTTAACTATCTTCCACATCCTGGGTTATTGACCATTAATGAAAGTGGTCAATTAGTAATACTAAGTGATACTAAGCCAACAGGGTTTTGCTCTACTAAATGGAGCAATCTCCAGCAGTGGCCACACACTTGCCTGTGGGAAAAACAAGTTCAGTGAATGCATAGATCGTATTTCCAATCAATATGCTCCCAACTTTGAACTATTTTCACCTCAGACAGTTCCTGAAATAAATATGCTTCCAATATATTAAGCAGCCTTCATTTAACTATCTTCCACAAACTCATCCAATCTACTGCTGAATTTCATTATATTATTATAAGATCACAAACCAGATGAAACTGACCACAGATAAAAGGAGACCAACGAGCTAATCTTACAGCAATCATGCAAAATGTTTGCCTTGGAAACCCAAATGTTGGAAACTGATCTATTGATTCCTAGTGATTTTCAGATTTTAAAGATGCCTCTTTTCATGAAAGTCAAATGAGGTTTTTTGAATTCTCCTTGGACCTCTGCCTTCCAGACATAAATTAGCAGTATTATTGTTTCCCCATTACCAACCATGAGGCATGTGAAACAGAAAACACGTAAGTGTCCACAGATTAACAAAATCTGACTCAACTCTCCACAGATCTAGGTAGTAAAATAGCTTATAGGCCAGATAAGCTATTAACATTTTGCAAAGTTCTTTTCTGCATACTAACAAACTAAACTGCTAAATCCACAATATTTGAAAGCTACAAGTGGAGGCAGTACAGAATGAGAAGAAAAGTTGCGCCTTTAGAGAATATTTGAATATAGTTTGAAAACTTCTTTTTGAGACAGATCTTTTAAAATAAATACATCCTTTTCAAAAATAAGGACTCCCCCAGGAGACAGCACCCAAGTCTTTCCTTCCACATGGAGTAAGGAACACATTCTGTACATGTACAATGTATTTCTGGTTTACCACAATTCCACAGTACTTCCCTCCGCTTTCCAATCCCACTTCATAAAGAAGAATGGCAGATGTACAATATAATCTTCAACCTCAAAAGAGGGATCTAGTGTGAAAGGAAGCACTAGTGACCAACTACAGAATCCACTAATCTATCTGATACCAAGAGGCTGTTGGCAATAGCGTACATTATGCTGCTGAAGACCTGTGCCTTTTCAGCATAACCCAGTTTGCCTTCTGGTGAATTCAGAAAAGGTATAAGAAATTTTGAATAGGTTTTACTAAAACAAAAAAAAAATCTTTAGTGTGATACAGGGATTTGAAAAGTCAGAGTTTTTCTCAGTCTGTGCGAATAACAAAGCATTACATTAAGATCAAAGGCATGTAAAACCTCTTTTCTTCAGTATACTGTCTGGATGTAGCATATACTGCTCAATAAAGTAATAGCTAAGGTAAATGTAATGTTTCAGTTGAGTGAATTAAGCAGTAAAAAAATTCAAACATGGGGATGGAGAGGAAGAAATATATTCAATACCCTTGTTTCTGATCTGTTAAATGTTAGGTCATAGTTGACTTTATTTCTAAGGTTCAGTGTTTTCATTCATAAGATCAATATAAAAGACAATATAAAAGAGATTTTTTCTCATGCAGTACTTTAGTTGTATTCATCTTGTCATTTCACAGCATGTAGAAATGCTGACCCTGTTTGCTTTTTACATGTAACATTACTTTCAAAATGCTTTATTATATCTTAAATACTAAAATTATCAGAGAAGGTTTCCTACAGCTATGGGATCTCCCTACACTTTTAATGTAAGCTATTCATCAGCACTTCTATAATTAGGCAAAATGTTCCAAGAAACTAATAAGAGCAAAGATACATTATCACATATCTTGAGCTAACATTTCTTAATGATGTTCTGTTGTGTAAAAAGATAGGGAGAGAGACCAAAGTGACAATATCAAGAAGATTCTCAAAGGCAGCAATGGTCATGCACAACTGTTCTCATTTTTCAATGTTTTTTCTTTAGCTTTTCTTCTATTGACTAACCATCAGAACCTAGTTTTTAGAAATGCATGATTGTGATAAATCAATTCGGCACCCAGTTTTAAGCTTCAGGGTGCACTAGGCAGGACACAGTGAGTCACTGCAATAAAGCAAAAGCAGAGAAAAAAATGGTAAAATGGAATCAGAGCTAAGAGGGAAGAGAGAACAGGGATAAGACTTTGAATTCATTAACATGATATAATTTCTAAACTCAACATATAGCTTGGTCTTTATTGCACTGTAGTCTAGAAATTTCTACCCAAAGCTGAACTGTTCCAGACATACCTAAAAGAAAAATAGAATTTCTGGAAAAAGTGTAATTTATTGCCAGAGAGGCATTATTGGAACAAAAGTGAATGATCAAAATTAGAGAATTGTACTTATAAGTTTTCTCATAGGTTTTATACACAGGTCTTGGAATAAACCAAAAAATGGTAAAACTTAAACCTCCAGTGTTGTAGAGCATTACAGATCTGACAGAAGTGAATGTGGACTGCCTCCTCTAAGTCATCAGGTCTTAAAAAGAAATTGAATAGTAATTTTCTGCTAGTATCACACACTGCCTTCTCTGATTCAGTACTTTCATTCATCTTGTCACTTTCAAATTTATAAAGATGCAGACAAAGTATAAATATTCATATCAGATATGAAAGCAAACCATGCAGCTTCCCTTCTTATCTAGGAAAGAATCAAATGTGAAATTGTGCTACAGACAAGTTTTGAAAATCACAGAACTGCCAAACTGGAAGGGACCCACAAGGATCATTGAGTCCAATTTCTGGCCCTCCACAGGACCATCCCCAAATGTCACACCATGTACCTGAGAGTATCATCAAAACACTTCTTGAGCTCTGTCAGGCTTGTTGCTGTGACCACTTCCTTGGGGAGCCTGTTCCAGTGCCCAACCACCCTCTGGGTGAAGAAAATCATACACTTGAATGCCAGTGAAGACTAAAATCAAGAATGCAATAAAATCTTGGAAATAAAGTGCATGACTTGTACAGAAACAAAACAGGAAAAAAAACCACTTCAATAAATACCCTTAAAAATTTTACACTTGGGAAAAAATAAACAACATTACTAATCTTAACAGCAGATAAACTCTTCGCAAGATCAGATCGTAGGGCGTTGGAAATTCATATGTGGTAAGGAGTCGGAGACTGTGTATATCTTCTGTAGAAGAGCAATGAACAACGTCAAGAACTTTTGGTTTCTTAAAAACTACCATTCAGTTGTGATAAATTTGATAGCTAATAAATATCTGACTTTAGAAAACTTTGCCAGAAGGCCTGCAATATTAGGGGGAAGCTATCATAAAAACCTAAAGATGCATCTTGAGCCTTCAATGGAGGTCTTGCTTATGCAGATCCTTGAAATGGAAGTATAGCAGAAATATAGTAATCACAGTTCAGTATTTACATGCTTATCTGGATTTGATAGTATTTGAAACCATTCAAAAATTTCTAACACAAAGTCTTTCCTCTAGCCTGGCCTGAGAATTGGAAAAGAATTTCACTCTATAACAACAGTTATTGTCCACTGTAAACAAAATTAGACTGACTTGCCTAAACTTAACTTTTCTTGAAAATTCTCTTTTGTCTGTACTCCAGAACTTCAGACTTTCAAGGTTCTCTTTGGGTCTCTATCTGACACTAGTGACCAGCATTCACACACAGTACTCAAGTTTAACTGACTAATTAAAAAAAAAAAATATTTTGTTTGGGTATTTAGGGTTTCTTTGGCTCACTGGTTTTGGTGGGGGGGTGGGGCAGTGTTGTGTTGTTGGGTTTCTTCATTTGTTGTTTGTTTGTTTGTTTAAATATATCATACCAAATCAAAGAACCTCTTCTGGGTGGGAGGACTTGATTAAATGCATTCAGGCTCAATGTATAGTCTTGAGAGTCACAAATATTTCTTAACTAAACTGCATGAGAAGCAGCCTTGTGCATGGCTTATCCAAACACCCTAAAAAACAGTCTTCGCACCTTATCAAACATAATGAATTTCATTGAGAAACATATATAAAAACTCAAATCTCCCTACTGCAGGGCAAACTCTTTCTTAAAGTTTTATCTAGTAAGAAGTATCATGTCTAATGACGCATTACACATTAGACGAGCTCCCAGTAAAGAAGTATTCAGAAGAAATCAGGAGTTTGGAAATGAAAACTCAGAATAAACTCTCTGGCTTCCTTATATTCCCTCCTATCACTACGATATGAGGTAAAGGCCACTCAAAAATCTTTCAGAAATAAATACTCATTTCTTTCATTCTGTAGTTTAAGACATTGATAAAACAACTGCATACCATAAATGGCAGTATTGTTTTCCTTCATGATTTACTTTTGTTTCTTCATTAGATAAAAATATTTTGCCTCTTCCCTTTCACATCTACTGAGATATTTATCAGCCTGTTCCCCTAAGCTTCTTTGCTCAACAGCTTGTTCTTCATTCACTGTTCCTTTCCATTTACATTATTTTCAGACTGCTTCCTTTTTGCAATTGCTGTTCCAAGCCTTCAGCTGGTGGCTTAAGAGCTCAATGTATCTTGTAATTGAAATAACTCTGTGGCAAGAAATCCTTTTAGAATTAAAACCAAAGGCGCAACAGGTTATAAATTTATTAAAGGCGGGGTTAAATTAAATGAGTTATATTAAATGTTCTTATACTAGCATATTTTACTCTCTGTTACAAAATCACATTTGAGATCCTGTGGGGTCTTTCCATTAGGCTTTTCAGAGCTAAGTGTGCACAAATGTGTCTCCTTTTACTCGGTGATATATACATGATCAGCAATTGGTATGACACTACCCTCTGCAAAACTGATTTTCTCATGGTTTGTATAAAAATTTCCTGCATTTCTTTTCCTGTATTCATATAAGGGCATGAGTGTCTATGTGTATATAAATATACATACACACATAACATGTGCCTATTAAGAAAGCAAGTGGATTATTACTTCCTTTGCTTTGTCATACAGACTCACTGTTTTTACGTTACGAGCACACACACCTTGAGAAGAGACAAATAAGTTAAATTGATTACATTACTGCGACTCAAGCATTTCATGCTCTGTTACTCCTCAGTTATATTATTTCCTTTCTGCATCAATTTCATACTAGGTGTTTATAAGACTTTTATTTTATTTTCCCCAGATAAAATATACACAAACCTTTTCTTCACTGTATAATAGCGATTCAACTACTTTTCCAAGGCCTGCAAAGTAATTTTGCTCTGGACCCCAAAGGAACAACAAACCATCTCTGTGCCTTCTCGTGTTGGTATACCATCTTCATGAGTAACCCAAGGAATGAAATCTACCTGTACCCTAGGATAAGAATAACACAAATGAGGGACCAAGGGGTCTCAGTGCCCTGAGCTGGAAGACCATGACCATGAGATTGATCAAGTCCCAATTGACTCCAAACTTGTGCAGGATCTGCTGCTCCAGATGGATCCCTATAAATCTACAGGATCTGATGGGATTCATCCAAGAAACCTTAAGGAGCCAGCTAATGTCATCACAAAGCCTCTCTTGGTGCTTTTCAGTTGGTCTTGGGAATCCGAAGAAGTCCCAGCTGACTGGAAGCTGGTGAATGTTGTCCTAATTTTCAAGAAAGGCAAGAAGAAGGACCCTGGAAACTACAGGCCTGTCAGTCTGACTTCAGTGCCCAGTAAAATCATGGCAAAGATTATTCTGTGAAGTAGTGAACAAGACCTGGAAGGTAATACAGGCGCTGGCCACAGTCAGCAAGGCTTCATGAGGGCTAAGTCCTGCTTATCAAACCTAATTTCCTTCTACAGTAGGGTAATCCACTTAATTGATCAGGGAAAACCAGTAGATGTAATGTTTTTGGACTTCAGCAAAGTTTTTGATACTGTCACTCACAGTATCCTTCTGGACAAAACATCCGGCACACAGCTGGATAACCATCTTATGCGATGGATGAGCAACTAGCTCACAGGTCAGGCACAAAGCATTATAGTGAATTGGGTAACATCAGACTGGCATCCAGTCACTAAGTGGGGTTCTGCAGGGCTCCATTCTCAGCCCAGTTATCCTCAACATCTTTATTAATGACCAGGACACAGGACTCGAAGGAATACTAAGTTTGCCAGTGACACTAAATCGGGAGAAGCTGTTGGTAGAGAGGGCTGAGAGGCCCTGCAGAGAGACCTTGACAAATCAGAGAGATGGGTAATCACCAACAGCATGAAGTCTAACAAGGACAAGTGCCAGATTCTGCATCTGGGATGGGGCAAACCTGATTGTGTGTATAGACTAGGGAAAGGGGAAACGGAGAACAGCACTGTGGAAAGGGACCTGGTTGATGGCAAGTTGAATATGAGTCAGTAGTGCCCTGGCAGCCAGGAGGGACAACTGTGTCCTGGGGTACATCAGGAGAAGCATCACCAGCCAGTCAAGGGACGTGATTGTGCCACTCTACTCTGCACTGGCACAGCCTCACCTCAAGTCCTGTGTGCAGTTTTGTGGACCACAACATAAAGACATTAAGCTATTCGAGAGTGTCCAAAGGAAGGCCACAAGGATGGTGAAGGGTCTGGAGGGGAAGCCTTATGAGAAGTGGCTGAGGTCACTTGGTTTGTTGAGCCTGGAGAAGACTGTGGGGAGGCCGCATTGCAGTCTACATCACCCTCACAAGGGGAAGCAGAGGAGCAGATACAAATCTCTCCACTCTCATGACCAGTGACAGGACTCAAGGAAAAGGCATGCAACTGAGTCAGGGGAGGTTTAGGTTGGATATCAGGAAAAAGTTTTTCACCTAAAGTGATTGAGCACTGGAACAGGCTCTCCAGGGAAGTGGTCATAGCACCAAGCCTGTCTGAACTAAAGAAACATTTGGACAACACTCTCAGGCATTTGGTGTGATTCTTGGGGATGGCTCTGTGCAGGGCCAGGAACTGGACTAGACACTCCTTGATGGGTTCCTTCCAACTCAGCATATTGTGATTCTGGGATTTTAAGACAGGAAAATAATAATATAGGTTGTCACATAAGAACAGAACATCTAGAAACTGGTAAGGACTAGCAACAAGTTTACTTGTGGTCTAGCTGAAGTCCAGCATTTGGATAATCCTACAATGAGTGCTCAAGTGAGTTTATATTCCTGAAATACACTATCACAGCATCCTCTCAGTAAAGCAAAAACAACTGAAAACACAAAGTACCTCAGAACTATTAGTGGAATCCAATACACTTTTCAATTTAATTCAATCTATAATAGCCAGATAATGACAAGTTCTTTAAATCTTTGAGTTATCTTCGCATTCCTGGGGAGTTTAAAGATTCACCTAGTGAATCTTTTAGCTTTGTCATCACTTTATTTAGATTAATATTTGAATTTGTTTTGTTCCTAGTAGCAGATATTTTTCAGAAAAAAAAAAAAAAAACAAAAAAAAACCCCAAACAAACAAAACAGGAAAAAAAAAAACCACACACACACAAAAAAAAAAAAAAAAAAGGACAACAAAAAAAAAAAAAAAAGGACAGAGACACCTAGACCCAAGGAATTTCTTATTTGTGCCAAACAAGGAAAAACCCACAGAACTTTTATTTAGGCATGTACTCCCCTCTTGCAAATGGAGAGACCTACAGCCAAAATACTTCTGGATAAACTGTCAGCTCTCCAATTCAAATCTGCCTTGCCTTAAAGTCAGCAAGGAGGAAGCAGCAAAATGACAAAAGTTATACATGCTCTGGTAGCGGTCTGCTGCCCATTCAAATCACACAAGATGTGCTTTAGGGAAGGTCGGACAGACTTCAGGTATTCAGATCCATTACATTTCACACCAGCAAGAGCTCCGTCACAGGAGTCATTCTTTCCTTCCACTAGAGCAATCTCAGTAGTGTGCACTGAAAAAGAGATCTAATTCCAACACCAAGTTATAAACTTAAGAATCACTATTTATGGTCCTATCACTGTAGCCTGCTTTCTCATTTTGGACAAGTCAGCACAAATTTATCTGTACAGTATATGAAATATTTGTAGCAGCTATTTCTCCTCCCACACATGGCAATACAACTCCTACTGTAAAAAAAGCCCTGGATTTTTGTAAATTACTCAAGATGCTAAATAACACAAATGAGACCAGACCAATATGCCAGTCACCAATCTGATCACTTGGTATGAAAGTCACACAAGGCCTCCTTTGGTTCAGTGGAAAAACCATGAAAGACATTGTGCATCAAGTAAAAAGAACACACACAAAAAAATCAAAACAAACGCAAAAAAACCACCCAAAACAAACTACCACAAAGAAGATACGCTCATATTGAAATGATTAAGTTTAGACTCAAGGAAAAACTAACATACTTTGTCACTTTCAATATCTGTATTTTTTTCTGTTATATGTAATATATTTGGTAAAATGCTTCTGCTCTTAATCATATGAATGTTATTTCCTAACACACCTCTCCTCCACATCTTTTAATAGTAGAGGCTACACTGTTTCATTTTTCATTTGCCTGTGTGTGTGCCAAGGGCAACCAAACACAACACAAAAAAGCACAGCATGATCCATGGGTATTTATTATGGTACATGGTTATTTATCCTAATAAAATTACTACAGCACAAAATACAATCAAGGAGGTTGAAGATAATTAAGCTGATATGTCATTATGTACTAATTTTAAAAGGGTATTTGAAACAGTGAATAGCTCGCTCAAGAGATTCATATTTGAATCTTTATGAGAGACACATAACTGAAGATAATCAAGGGGTTTGGTTTTGAAGTTGCTGCACTTGGGAGAGATGGGGAGTGTCTCCCCCCCAGTTTTTAATGACAGGCAGACTCATCAGATAGGTTTAGTTTTCAGAAGCACAAACTACTACCAGTTGCAAACCGAACTCACTCTGGAGATTTGGCTAATGGCTTAATCTCTTTGGTTCAGTCTTCCTGTCTGTAAAAGAGAGACAAAACTGAATATAATCTTGTTATGAATCAGTAACCAACATATATTTCCAAAGCACTGTGAATATGCAAAGTGTAATTACCTAATTACCATGTATTATGATGCTGAGAAATATTCCTAGTTCAATGACAGCTTTAATATTGTGGCTTTTGTGATTTTAAGAACTATCAGTGGGGAATGAGTTGTCAAAGAATTACATGGAACTTGATAACACTAGAGCAGTTTTGTTTTCTTCACTCTTCTCCTTTCTAGATTATTCAGTCTTACACTCCACTTTTCCAGCCTGATTTCTAAGTGCTTAGTCAGAGGTACTACTGTCAGGATGAGTGGTTTGTGTCTAATATTGCTCAGCAGGGACAAGAAACTGCTAAGTCTGGCACTTCTGTGACATATTCTGTTACAGATTTGAGAACATCCATGAAATCCCAAGCATTAGTTATGTATCTCTTTTTAAAAGTAATATTAAAACAGAATACCATTCAAAATATTTTAATGCTTTTTAAGGAAGGTTAACGTGCATGTGGAGAAGGCAACTGAAATGAGTATTATAGCGGAATCATTTGTGCAACATTATTAATGGTGGTCAAACTTGAAATGAGAAATTTATGTTCTTGCTTCATAGAACTTTGTCACAGAAAAGACATACCACTACTATATTCAAAATCTTGGCCAGCCAATCTACAGAAAAGGCAGTCACTCTCTTAGGTTTTTTGTCATTATTAATTTTGATAAAACTTTATCATAGTCTGTGTAAACCCTGTTAGTTCTATCCCTGGTCAGATCCTCACAGCTTTCCAATAACTAATGTGGGTTTGTAAACTTAAACAAAAAATAAAGTATTAATTTATTTTACAGTGTCAATGCTACAACCACTGTCTTCAAGTTCTGCACCAAATACACACAAGCTGCCTAGAGAGATCCACTGTTTTGTTATCATAACTTTGATTTCCTCTTTCTGTGAGAAAATCCAGCAAACAAATGATTTAGAAATGAACGAGAATTAATTTAAGAAGAGTATGTGGCCCAAAACCAAAAGAAAATGCAGGCTGTTGAAACAGACTAAATGTGTTTGTTCTTTGGCTTTAACAAAAGTAACTACACTTGTAATTTCCCAATAATTTGATACTTGAACATGTTCAGGAAGAGCTAATTAAACAAGGGTTTATCCTTAAGGAGAACACTGCTCTGCCAAGGAAATCAAGCAAATCAAAGCTTTCAAAGGCAGTTGCATTTTTGAGGGTGCAGAGCAAGGGCAGCTTGCACCCTCATATGCAAGTAGAGGTGTGACAGGTTGACATTGCAGAAAAATCCTGAGATTTTATTTAACTAAAAACTAAAGCCATCAGATTCTGGTTGCAAACTGAAAGCATTTTGTTAAAAAGCATGACACGTCCGAGGCTTTATGAAAACATTTTCTTGTATTTGCAGTGAGAAGTCAAGTTATCTCAGATTCCCCTCTGCTGAATGAACCAAGTCATTAAACTGGCATTTGCATTGAAAGGCTTTTCACAGGGCTTTCTGTCAGGCCTTTCAAACAGGGATGAAATGAATTAGGGCCAGCTTACAAATGATGCATTGTTGAATGTATGTGGGAACAAACAGCCACCATTGTCAGTGCAGGTGGGAAAGAAAAATGAATAGACAAGGAAGCTCATGGAGACGAAGAATCTCATTATTAATGAACTGTGTGCACATCTTTAATGAAGTTTACCCAATAAAAGATGGATTTTCCCCTGATTCTCCTCTTTAAAAATTAATTACCTTGAAAAATATACAATGGTGATACATCTCAGATTATACATGCTTCTCTCTGATCATTATACTACTAATTTAGATCTAGAAACACTCTTCCTACAAGTATCTCACAGGATTTAAGTATTTTTAAACTCAACTCAGTTTCTTACAGAAGTACCCTCATAGCCTTTCATTCAAATGAGGAAACTGAGGCACATTACCATTAGGATACAAGGATGACAACTTAAAATGTAGCATTTTTTACCTTCTATCCTTTAGGTAAGTAAAAAAAATTAAACTAATGTTTCATTAAGTATTTATTAATTTTTATCTTTTCTACAGTAGGATTCAACAACATGCCCTAATGCCAAAAGTTTACACAAACAAGAACAAAACCAGGAGCCACAGATGCTCCAATGACACTGTGTGGAAAATATTACCTTCCTGTCACCACTTTTTTCTCTGTAAATAGTCTCAGATAGTCTTCTGCCACAGCTGCTTCATCATTTTTTTCTCCTGTTGCATGGTGGCAGCTTTTATCCATATTTTTCTGACTGAAAAGGCACTTCAAGTCTTATTTAAAAACATTTCTTTGCCATTCTGTTGTCTTCCTCCTGCTTTTATTTTACAATGAAACATGATTAGGCAGTATTTTGTAATGTAGTTTCTGGATTATTTACCATTACAGTATCTCAACATTTAATACTGCAAGTTGTTTCTATTTACAGTAGAAATGCTTAATTCCACTAATTTTCAGCTCACAAACTGTATCCTCCTTTTCCTAAAAATATCATTACCTTCACTTGATTCTTGAAAACCACTTATTTTACTCTATGTCACCAGAGATCTTAAGTGCTGTATAGTTTTGCTCCAGGTGGAACTGATTCCCAGTGGATTTTAGTAGAAATACATCTGTCATACCAAGACATCTGAGCAACTGCCATCATAGCACCGAATACGCCATCATTGCTACATCAGCACACCAATACACTAAGTCTTGCAAGGAGAACTGAACACTTCACAGAACTTTTACTTTCACTAGAAGAACCAACTAAGTCCTTAAACTCAAAGGTCTAACCCAAGCTTCAAATCAGGAAGGGAGCACAGGGTGTGAATCCCAAGCTCATCCAATTTAGGGTCTCTGAAGAGACAGGATTCAGACATAGTTCTCCATACCTTGCAGACTTCTTAACTTTGTGTTAATTATGAATCTCATTTGCTGCTGATCATCATGCATTCCAGAGAGATTATTTGAACTGAGAAGGTTCTAAGTTAAAGCACTATCAGACACATTTGGAATTTAATTAAAAATACAAAGCTAGTGTGATTGTGCTTTTTTTTTAAATTTATTTTACTGTTTAGAAATAATTACACTACTTTTTACATTTAAGACACAAGTATTAGATTAGACATGCATCCATTCTTTGTTGTTGTTAATTATTGATACAAAGCTATTAGCCTTTTTCTGGATTTTCCCTAATGCTCCAAGATTTAATATATCTCTATGTTACAGATGACTTGTCCAGATAAGTTCTAAAATATCTGCCAGAGGTTCACTCCAAATATCTTGATGGAAATCAAAGGTTAAAAATATTTTGCTTCAATAAATACTACTAGGAAACCGGAAAAGAACTGTCAGCTATATAAATTGATACTTCTGCAAAACAAAAATAAGCCATACTAATCTTTCTGAATTGTTAGTAATACCATTGTCTCCATGTTGTCATACTCATACCTTCTTCATATCTTATTTCCTTTTGTCCCTAAGTCATACATTACACATCTTTATGAACAAGCATGTATTTTGTTATTAATACACATATTTTAAGCAATTTTTATACATCATGCTTCTACTACTCTGAGGTACCCCATTGCATCATTTTGTATTATCATCTGTAGTTCCAGGAAAAAAAAAAAAAGGTACTTTAAGATCAAATTTTTTTTTTTTTTAATTTCTTTTTCTCTAGGAACTTTGTTTTGACCCATGGAGCACGCTTTTTAAGATCATAATTATAAAGCATTCTGAAAACTGTTCCTAAGCACCAGTCAGTCTTGTTTCCAAACCGTGTCTCCTAGTTCAGCAATCTCATCTGTTTTCAACTCTACCTAGCTGCACTGAGAACCTGGCATGATTTCTACTGTTTCGGAGCTTTATTTTTGTACATTTGTCATAATCCTATCATATTGTATACTTTTTAGTTCCGTCGTGTCTTATTCTACCTGGTTTATGTCCACTGTAAAACTATACATTGTATGTAAGGTTTTTTTGAATTGTAGTCTGTATGAGTGCTAAAGTTGTTTTGGTTGTGGGGGCAGGGGTCACCACGCACTACTGGCAATATCTCCAGCAGATGCCATCTATGTTCAAACCATCTATGGTAAAGCATTCTATAAATGGCCATGAACTGAATATTCTATTTTCTTGTGTGATTTGGCAATTAATAGGAGAATGATAACTACTATGTTTACATTTTATATCATGGGCATCCAAGTATTCCCATTTGCTCCTAGTTAACAGGAATTTGGAAAGAAGTGACACCATATTACATGAGTGCAACTTTTTTTTTTCCACCCACTTAGTCATTCTTAATAAGGTCTTAAATATTTATTTTAACATTTCAGTTCCAGGGACTGAAGTAGCCATATTTTAGTTACCACATTGTCAAGTTTAAATCTGGAAATGAGCAATTCCAATTAATTTTAAAAATAATAGTAACTGAGCTCCTAACTCTGAGTTTGGCTGTTTCATGATTTATTTTCATATTCTGGCAGCCTGATTATTGTATTTCTCCCTTTTGACTCTCTGTTCTAGCCAATTCTATACTCCCTCAGCATTTCTCTCATGAGTTTAAAAAGATTCCGATGTATCCAGAAGTCTTATTCTTTGAGCACAATTTCCCTCTACACTGGGCAAAAAT
Organism: Myiotriccus ornatus; assembly: GCA_036023395.1. Lineage (NCBI taxonomy): Eukaryota > Metazoa > Chordata > Aves > Passeriformes > Tyrannidae > Myiotriccus > Myiotriccus ornatus. The sequence continues at coordinate 21,127,368 of JAYRBT010000177.1, forward strand.
TACCAGTTCCACAACACTATCCTGCCACTAAAGATGAACCAAAATACATTGGCACCAAGTGTGAACTTGCTTAGTCAGTGATTTACATTAATTATCATCCTCTATTTGAACAGAAAAGAGATCCAGAATATTTGGGACAATTTTCTCCGCTTTCCTCTGGGATCTCTTAAGTGATCCATTTGTCCATAAATGTTTGTGGTTGATTGTTTTCTTGGTTTTTTACCACTGTTCATTAAATCTCACCTACAAGTCACAGATAGCCTCTGTTCTTTGGGAAAGCTATTTCACATCTACCAGACAACTTCTACTCTCACTGTCTTAGAAAAGATTACTTTTACTTAATTAAATACAAAGATTGGAAGATTAATACACAGTACTACTATACAATATATCAATTGTTAGAGTAACCTGCATTCCTGAAAAAACCCAAACAAATCCTGCCACCACTACCCCCCCTTCCCCACAAAACAAGAAGAAATATGGCACAAATTGCAAACAGAAGTCATGATCTTTATTTATGCTACAACTGCACTGAGCACAAACCTGTACCCAAACAAGTCTCTCCTAAACATCCTTCAACCCACTTCCCTGTAAATCCTGTTGGCTAGCTTCATTCATCCAGAAGCTGCATTCAAAAAACAACCACTTCAGTACACCTTGTTTCAGCCAACACTGCTGGCACCAACATGCAAACAACACTGTTTTGTCTGTACTCTTCAAGGTCAGTAAGTCTTTAACAAGGTCTAACTTCAAAGAGTGAACGTCTAGCACTTTGTGAACAAGATGTAATTTTTTAATTTCCAAACAGTATCTGATAAAAATTTGCTGGAAAAAATAAGAAAGCTAAAAAACACATCAGCACTTCTAAGCTCCTCAGTTCCAAGCTCATAAATAGCCCTGTTTTGCTTGCTGTTGAAATACTATATATCTCAGACAGACACGACTCACATACTGTATTATGCTCCTTCAGCTCATGTAGAGATACACACCCTACATTTGTAACCTCTCTGGTAAGGAATCCACTAAAATTATTTGTTTGATGCTACAGCTTAAATGAAAGGTTCTATTTCATTACTATGCACGGTCCAGAATGTAAAAAAACCCAAGCTATCTTAAAGCCTTGAATATGCGTAAGATCTTTAAAGTATGCCTCCCACCTCAGAAACACAGAGAGTAGTTCAGAAAAAGAGAGACTGAATTATTAAATCAAATGTTGAGTGCTCTGTCATATTAACAAGCAGCTAACCTAAACTCTCAAGATCCAACAGCACAAGAGTAGATGGAGCTCCTCTTCACATGAGTTAATAACAAGTACATGGAAGTGACACTCTGGAACCCTTAAAATTGACAGTAGGTGACAAAATAGAAAGGACTTTGTTACCAAGTTTGTCCTCTGTTTTTACAGCATCATATGTCATTTACATAAGAAGTAGATAAGAGATGTAAATCAGAACTTTATTAGAACGCATGTTAGTGCACCAGGCACTAATCATATTGGTGATTATCAGTCACTCTCTGAGATGAAGTACCTGATACTAGGTGAGTGTAGCAAAACCGCAGTCAAACAACAGCTCTACATCAGTCTACAAGTCAAAAATTAATCACCTACACCTAGGTGCATCCATCTTTTACAAAGCCTGCATCTCAAAATAAATACAGGAGTGGCAAACCAGTTGTCTTTAAAAATGGGTTCATGATTACCTTAGATCAACAAATTATAGATTTAGTAGGTTAGTATTTAGCTGCAAGCTATACACTAGCAATGTAAAGACATGTAAGTTCAGTTTGCTGCAAAGCATTAAATAAATGAATCCATTACTGGATTAACAAATTAGTTTAAATATTTTGTGCAGCTACCTAAACTAAAAAACTAAACATCACAATCCCCCACATACACAGAAAAGCAACAGTAGACCGAGCTACAAGCAAAGGAAAAAGCAAGCCCACCCTTCAGCTGCATGTCAGTCTTAAGTGCGCAAACACTGTAGTTCATTACATTAAGCTGACATAAAACCTGTCAAGTAGTAATCAACCTATTGCTTCTACCCTACCAATTCCTGTGCATCTTTCAGACTCTGGAACAAATCAAGAGAGTTAACAAAGCAAAACAAAAGGTTTAACATGCCACATCAGTTCCTTAATCTTGTTCAACAAGTGGACACGCAGCTCCCCTTACTTCCTAGCAGAGGGGCTCACAAGGATACATTCGTTTTCCACTCACTGCTTCTTTTTCCCTTCCCTTTTACCACATGAACACAGAAGAAACTCAGACAGCACTGAAAAGCTATAGCATCAAGCTGTCCTGATGGTTCCTATGGGGATTCACTACACTGAGTTTGCTATAAATATGCTATCATAGTAATAAAAAAAAAACCACAAACACACCACAACACCAAACAATTACACTTCTTTTTTGACCTTCCATCCTGAACATTTCTAATATATTTGTCTTTTGAAAGGAATAGTTTTAGTGTTATAAGCACTGGGGTTCATTACAGTTTCCACGACCTCCCTATAATTAACCTCAATTACACTTTCACTACACAGGATCAAACATTGTTTGTGGTAAAGAAGCCTATTGCTATTCACGACAATATAAGGCTATCTTAGTAACTGAAAAATAGTAATCTCTCTGTATAAAATTTTTCCAGTACATTTTCATAAATTGTTTCAGAATGTTGTTTCAGAATTTGTCTTTATCGATATGTAAGGATCCTTGCAGCTAATATAATAAGCCACTTCAGAATGAAAATAGAGCCAGACACGAGTATTGCACATAAAACCACAGAGTAAGCTGAGCTCTCCTAAACATATATCATCGTCATTATGATGGAGTTAGATTTAACAAGAAATTATGCAGCGTTATATTTCTTTTTTTTTCTATTTTGAAACAAAGAGCCACATTCATCGGAATATACAACATATTTCTGTATACCTGACTGACATACTTGAAAACCCACCTTTTTAAATATTCAGAGCTCTTTGCTCTGAAGTTTGCTTGCAATTCCTATTTGCCAGTGATTCAATGCAGCAGATTCTCTAAGTTCTTCATCTTAACTTCCCTACTATGAGTACACCACTTGTTATCACTGGGACCAATCAATTGCAAATTCCGTCACAGCAATTTTGTCAAGAACAAAGTTACCTGCAACATTACCCTGTTATGCTACAAGTGATAAGTTTCTTGTTTATGGAAATGGCCATGTTACTAGCACTCACAAAGAACAATAATGCTGAGACTTGCATGTATTAAAAGATGGCAACCAATAGGTTTAGGTTTCTAAGCCTTTTTATACTTAAACTTACAGCTTAAGTTGAGAAATTTGTGGCACATTCTGAAATACCAAAACATCATTATTAAACTCAAACTATTCCTTTTCTGCTTAAATTACTATATTTAAAAGAGCAGTTCACTCTTGTAAGAAAAGAGATGTACATTAGAACACTTTAACACTTTCCTCTGATTCTTTGTAGCATTTACTGTTGAATAAGCAGAAGAGGCCATGTATACAAGTATTTGGAAGTGACTACATTACACTATGTTCACCGAGTGGAAGAGAAAGTAATTTCCTCATACAGGGTCATCTTCCTCATTAGCACTACTATTTTTCTGATTTTATTGCACCTGGTGTACAGTCCCTTTTCTATTCTGCAGCTTATTACCAATGTCTACACTATGTTGTTAGACATACCCAGGTGGCTCTCATTGGCACCAACAGACAAGCTTTCATCCAAAGGAAACACAAATTTTGATAAATTGCAAATAAACTGCATTCTTTGTTCTAAATTTAGCAGACAGGTGTGGCTTCCATCAGCATCCAGGAAGACCAACCTTGAAAAATGTAAGCAGAATAAATTTCAGCAAAAGAATACATACAAGTTTGTGCTTCATTTACAAAGAGGAACAAGCAGGAAAGCAAAGCAATCACTAGAACTGCTGCTTCCAGCTTTAGTCAGATCCTCAACTGTTGCAAACTGCAGTAATTACTCGCTCAGTGCAGCAATGGAAGCTTACTCCAGCTGTTAAGATGACCATTTATAAAGTCCTTTAAAGTTAGTTACTAGTATTTAAAAAAAAAAAAATCCGAAGTATAATTAAAGGAGTGGCTTTGTAATATTTTTAAGTTACACTGGCATTGGCAAAAATTCAGAACCACCAGCATGGCTGAAAAAGAAAGATTAATCAAAATGAAAATGGAGTGTATCAGGACTTGCAGATCTGTAAGCACATAGATGTGAGGTAGTCAGATAAATTACAGGGTAACTGACATGGAAGAGGCTGAAATTACTACTGCCTTTTAGAAATTAATCCTTGATCTGAAATGCCTTTTACACTAAATTTTCACACCCCCAACCCCCCTCCAACCAAGTATCTACCAAAAAAAGCTTCCCATATCTATCCAATTACGGTGTCCCAGACACATAGCCTAAACACAGAACATAGCTTGACATATAGAAAAATTCCTTAAAAGCTCTCAGTAGAAGTCTAACATGTCACTTGCTCATCTACTGAAGCTGGACAGGACAAGCACCAGACTACAGAAAAGCACAGCACTTTGGGTTGGAGAGATTAAGCATGTTATCCAAGTGGGAGATACATTATAGCAAAGACTTTGAAAGAGAATATTATTCCAGGTTTGGAACATTTGCTAAGTTCTTGAGTGCTTTATATCTGGAAGAGGAACATAATTGGCCAATTCAAATTTTACCCTGCAAAAGCTAGTCTGCACCACTGCCCAAAGTGGAGGCTTGCATTTAACAGCAGAAGATCAGACTTCAGTGTCACTTCTGTATTATAACTGCAACTGCACAAGGGTTTTTAAACATGGGTTTAAATGCAGTTAAAAAAAAAAAAAAAAAACCCAAAGCCAAAAATCTTCACTCTTTATATGCTGTTCAACCTATTTACTAATCCTGCTTAAACTCTAATAGAGGTAACACTCAAGACTTGCAAAGGGTAAACTAAAGATCTGACTAGTCTGCTTATATTTTGCATACAATCAGTATGTTATATACTCAAATTTCATACATATTTACCAGCAGTATGACATCACAACATGCTCACAGGTCACATCATCAAGCATAATAGCAAGGGCGTGAAACCCACTGCGTACAGCAGCCTTGTCATTGTGCAGATCCCAGGAATTATTTATGACTGCAGACGCCAAGTGCAAAAAGAGATAAAGTAGACTATTTAATCAGGTCAAAAGCAACACACATTCAATTACACAGACACATACACATGACCACCTTTTCGTCTCCCCATTCCTTGCTGATTCTTTTTCATGAAGGCATATTCTGGGAGAACACAGGATGTTCACTTCATGGTATATGCACCAATCATTTTTTATTTTTTAAAAAATTAAGCCGATCTTTACAATTTTTTCCAATAAATCAGTAGTTGCATTACAAAAGGTGCCTCTATCCGACATGCCTCAAAACAAAACAGAACCACACCAAACCAATCCCAGCATGATGTCTCAGTCCATATAAGCTTCTCCTTCCTCATACTACCACTGTCCTAATTTTTGGTCTTCCCGAACAGCAGACCCAGCAAGTCCTGCCCACCCTAACTCTAGCATACAGAGTTTTTAAATGCAAAATGTAGAATATACTTGATCCCTGTTCCGGTCTCTGTGCTCCATTCTTAACAGCAGTTGCAAAAAAAAAAAAAAAAAAGTCAATATGAATTCAGATGAAGAGTGATGCCTATCTTTTCCATTTCCTATATTCACAATTATTCCCCATTTTCCCAAGGAAGGCTATAATAACAGCCTATAGTTTTTGTATTAGTCTTGGCACCACTATCACAACATTGCAGTTTCTCACTGATTCTTAGGAAGAATGAGGAAGATGCTAAACTTACAGCGAGTTTAGCATTGCAGGAACAAGGAACATACTCTTTTTTTTATTTATTTTATAAAGGCAGATTTTATTTCTGGACTGGAGATTTTCTGCCTTGCTTTACATTACCTTTTTAGTTGTCCCCCAACATTGTTGCCCATCCCACTAAAAATGCAGAAGAAATCTATTCTGCAAAGCTTCCCCACCAAAACTTCTGCAGGGGGAAGATCCCTCTTCTCCCTCTGCTAAACACTGATGTAATTGATTTGGCCTCTTTCTGTTTTAAAATCTTTAGTAGACACTGACACAGCAGTGGGTTTCTATTTTATATTAACAGTCGGAGGGAGGGGGGGAAGGAAATAAAAGAGGGAAAAAGAAAAATCTTCAATACAATTGAACACTCTCAGTAAAATTAAGTGCCTTGTAGCATGGAGTAGGGCTAAAACACTAACTTCTACCTTTCAAGACTGACCTAAACATACAGATCGGAACGAAACAGACAGATGCCAAAGTCCTTTCCTGGTTTGACTGCAATATACAGGAGCTATCCTTCTCCTATCCAAACTTTCACCAGGTATCTTTTTTGTACTTAACGCAAAACACGGAAACCAGACCTTGGATCCCATTCATCAAACTGCTGAGATAACTGAGAAAAGACAGTCAAGTGATGACCTGAAAACAGTGTCAACAGTTATGCTTTGTCCTGTACCATTCATGCAAGGAATAGATAGGAAAATGAGCATTTTTCTGTCCTCACTAAAGAAACACAAGTGATGAGAAGTCAATGAGCAACTCATTAGGGTTCATAATATGCTTTAAACAGTACTGCATCAGGCACTATGATCCATTCTTCACATTAATTCAAAGTCCAAGAGAAGGTTTAAATAAGAAATAAAAAATATATTAAAAATGGATGGTTTTAGCCATCACAGTCTCCACTAATGAATTTGTTGACAAAAGCTTCTATTGATTTCACTGCTGTTAGTTCCAAAGTCAAGTGAGCCAGCTGGACCCTGTTCTGACTCATGCCGCTTCATATCTAATTAAGTTTCATTTACAGAATCAAACTCCTCCAGTGGTTATAATCTTGCTGAAGACAGAGTCATTGAATTTCAAAAAAATTTTTTACTTGTATGTGTGATAAAGAAAAATACCTACTTTTACTGTCACTTTTCAAAGCAAATATGCAATGCTAGGTCATTCAACACAGTCATTATGTGATCTGAATTATTCCTTAATAACGATATAGCTCCTATATGTCTTTCCCAGATATTTATTTTAGCACCATAGTTGGCCCTTGCTTTATATATTCAACAGCTGTTATACTGATAATTGAAGCCATTAATGGATGAGGTAAAAGTGCATTCATTTTCTGAAATGCTGTGAAAAGATCCTGGTTCTCAATTCACCAGAAATAAAAAGGCAAAAGTTTACACATATTTTCACCGAAATCTGTTTGTATAAATTAGCTTTCACTTATATTTCTGGAGTCAGTACTGAGAAACTAGTTTTAAATTCTAACTGGAACCTTTGTCTATTTGTGACCTCAAGCAAACTATAAATATATTTCTAGTAAAAAAAGCCTGTTTTTTTTTTTTTCAGATAAGTCAGTGATAATCACAATCATTCCTGGATTTCTTAACCAGGAAACAGTAGAAAAATAACTGGTGGCTAAATGTGCACATTCTTTTATATCAAAATAAATTATTTCTAACACCTGTCTTAGACACAAAAAGAAAAGAGGTAGGTGATGAGAAATGGTAAACAGCCAAAGAGATCATATAATTTTTTTAGTAAATTTTATCAAGTTAATCACAATTCCTGTGTCCTGTTATTTTCAGTTACTTCATGGGAAAAGGAAATGATGAAAAACCCTGGAGTTCTCAAGTTTCTAGAAATATCCAAAATTAAAAAAAAAACCCACACAAATAAAAACAAAAACCCACAACAAGAAAAAAATAAAACAAAACAGGTTCTCCATAGTATTTAACTCAAAGCCTGTTCTAAAGTTATTTGTTTTCAAGATCATTAACTAAAATAAACTGTAAAGCAATTTGACCTTTAATAAGCTTCAATAATATTTAAAAAATTGTAAGCGTAACTGCTAAATTTTGATCATTCCAATGCCCTTGCTGATGAAGTTTTGCACAGATAAAACATTTCACTTCTTTTAGTTTTGCCTTTTTCAAAATAGAAGTGCCTACACTAAAGAACAACTATTGTGAAGATAAATTAATCTACAAAACTTCAGAGATCTGGTGTTTAATTAACACTTAGCACATGTTGGTTAATCTTGCTGTCCTTTCCTACAGATAAAGAAGTGGTTAATAAAAAAAAACCTATAGATATTTGAAAGAATTTTGATAAAGGATAGATTTCTTCATTATTATTTTTAATTCCTTCCAGAATATTAGCTGAAGATCAAATATAATTTGTGACAATAAAGGAGGACTTAATATCTCAAAATCATATACTTTAGACATTAACAGCATAATCCTTTTACATCCCAGGCTATATATAGACATTAAAGTCATCTGCTAATCAATCATAGATTAATGACAACACACAAATCTGACTGAGCTGAAAAACCAGCCAATATAATCACACATTCTTTATCACCTTTTTGCAATCAGTCCCAAGTAACACAAACACTCACTAAGATACAGAAAAGTTTAATATTAAACCTACATCTTATGACTCACATATGTACAAGTGAAAATACTACATCCAAATACATTAATGATTTCTTTTGATAAGTTTTAGATATATATGGCATGATATATCTGCATGCAAGGAGTATGAACTGAATCGGGAATCTTAAGTTCATCATCTGGGTTTTATGGATTTTTATTTTAATTAATACTATTATTTCTTTGCACATAATTTCCTCTGAAGGTAACATGTCCCTCTTTGGTCTTAATAAATTCCTACTGTTTGATGGAGACTAATTAGATGAAGTACCCACTTTAATACTTCAAATAAGCAGCTACATTTTATGTTTTAGTGATAAGAACTATCCAGAGGCACTAAAAACACCCTTACAACTTCATCAGAGCTGTTTGTATGAGCGTCAATTTATTTTGCTTCTCATGTCTCTGCACAAGTCTCTCCTTTTTGTTTCATGATTTTTCTGTTTTACTTTTATTACAGGGTCTCCATCTTCTACAAGGTAGGATATTAGAAAAATATCCTTTTTTGAATGTATATTTAAACCATGAATACTATTAGGAGCTTACGGGGTTTTTTAAATACAATGTTGAACAAATCTTAAATCATATACTATGACAGCAAATACTAGAAAAGATATCACAGTAGAGGTATGAGGATGAAAAATATATATACTGGGAAATGCTAGCAATAGATTAGCTAGAGAAATGAAAGAAGATGATCTAACTAGATGATAGGGACTACGAAGATCTGTATTTAATGACATAGCTGCTTTGAAGATAATTTAAACTTTGATAGTTTAAACTTTGAGAAATTGCTTCTAAGATAGAATCGCTGACATCAAGGATAGTCCAGGAATACTCTTGGTGCACAGGGCTCTCGGAAAGGACTGTACAGCCCAAACTGCTGCAAGAGACCCATTACGCCCCTTCTACACATCCAGGAATGTAGCAGATTGAAGAGTTCAGCAGCTGCAGCTTGGGAATTTGTCTTAGCCACATCAAAGCTAGAAGTTAAGATGATTAAGTATTCGGAAAGGGACCTGGGCATGGTCAACAGCAGAACACACAAGGCTCTGGTATACACGTTTTAAGAGACACGTATGCTGAAAAAGCAGGAAGCACTACTCAAAGGCACTGGCAGAACAGAGTCCATCAAAAGCACCAGCTCTGACATCTTCTGGGTGAGGCCAGATTCCTTACTAGCTCAGTATGTGATAATAGTCCGAAAACACTGGCACTCAGTTTTAGTCTTAGTCCAATATTCCAAAGTTTATTCCTACTGAATCAAGTGAACAAAGTAGCTGATCAGCTGAGGCTGAAGCAATTCCTTCAAAGTCATTACAGGCCAATGCACAGAATTACCAACAGTGGATATATTTCAAGAAGGGACGAGTTGTTGAAGTTGCAATCCTGTAGTGCTGAAAGTCAGATTTTACCCAGATATTCTGCATTACCCATTGTTGTTGGGGATTCTGCATTTCTGAAACCGTAGGATAATATTGCTCTTATTTCATATGGTAACAAGTCATTTGACCCATATGATAGCAGCAGTGACCAGTTGCATAAACTATTAATGAGAGAACGGATGCTGAGTTATTCACTAAGTCATCAGACATTAAAAATCATTAGACAAGCTTCTTTCATGAAGGCAATAGTGTATCCCTATGAAGGCATCTTAAATTATTTCTGATAATCAGATTCAACATTCCAAATGAGGAGTCCCACATCGCTCTCTCTGTTCTGTTTACACCACCAAGCGGGACTAAAGAATAAATGAGCAACTTTGGCATCTGTGTCACAAACATAAACACTTCAAAAGACTGTTTTCGCCAGCACCAGCAAAGAATGGGTGCTTCTGAAGCAGAGACACCTGTTGCACTTGAAGTAAAATCATATTCAGCAAGACATAATTAACATTCAACTGCCTCGAGCACAAGCATAAGCAAACTAAAACAGCACAACCAGCAAGAACAGATAAGTACCGTGTGACACTGTTACATCACTAATCACATAACCAGCAGCCAGAGCTTCTAACCAAGTTAAACATAAATAAAATTAATTGCAAAGAGACAAACAGAGAATTATTATGGAGTTGCACAAATGAGATAAAGTCTAAGACATGCAAATAATAAAATCTGCAAAAAAGTTGTCAACAGATAGGAAAGATGTTCTGCTGGACTATTTTGCCTTTACCATACAGATGGGAAAGATGCTTAGTGAAGCTAGCCAGTGAGACCACACTCTTATTCAGGGAAGAGAAAGACAAGACACCAGTAATGAATAAGAAAGGATGTGAAGAAAGACACCATTACCTTATTTTCCATTCAACCTTCCCCCCTTCAAAAGAGCATCTAAGATCACTTCCACCTTCAAGTAAGACTGTCAAGTACTTGCAGATATCAGTGCCAACAAAATGTCATTACCTCTACTTGACTGTATACTCATGGTTGAATTAGGTCAGATTGACATAGACTAAATACCTGAATATGTAGTGATAATGCTTAAGAGGTAGCCATTGGTAATGCATATTGTTAACAGGATTAAGTAAAGTGGTGTTGAAATTAATCTACTGATTTTCCTAGCCCTTTCCACTGCACATATATTCCTGACACCAGAACTGTTTTAACACAGAAATTCCTGATCAAGTTTGAACTTCTTCATGAACAAACACCTATAGCAAAAAAAAGCATCAAACTGAATGGAAAATTATTAAAAAGAAAAATGAGCAAAAAGATTTAAGAGCTTACTTTTTCTGGATGGAAAACTATTCATCTTTATTTGTACCCCAAAATGATCCAGCATAAAGGAAAAATATACACTTGACTGCCTAACAGGTGTATAAAGTCCATGGTCAGGCTGTGACAGATCCAGATTCAAAGTGCTGCTTTGTCTCAATCAGACCACAGAAATCTCATGTCAATAAAGCACCCGATACGCTATGAAAACATGACTGTTTATTCCTCTCAAAGCTGCTGACAAAGTTAAAAAAAAGTCTCCGTTAAAACTTTTAACTTAACCAAATTATTTTAAAGAAAAATTTATGCAATTTCTAAATGAACGCTGAAGCATTAGATACTTTCCACTAAAGAAAAAGGTAACTGATTCATAATGGTTGTTCAATGCTGATGGGTAGATAGAAAAGGTTTCAGACCACTTATGGTATGAATCTTCCTAAACTGCAGCTTTCCTCATCCAAAGCCTGTGGAGTATACATGCTTAATACTTAGTCTATATTCTATAAATAGTTATATACTGAGAGATAGTTAGGGGAACAGTTTACTTTGATTTTTTTTAGAAGTTAGAATTTGACAAGCTTTCATGACAACTCCACAAATTAAGTGACTTTAATGTTACAAACTCCTCCTAATCCTTCCCACATACAATAAGTTTTCAAATAGTTCAAAAGATAATCAATATTGCAAAGGAATAAAGTGAGAATTAATACTGAAAGTGGAACAAGTTTTCCTGTAAAGGATGAAATGACACTGAAATGTGCAAAAAAAAATTTATTTCTATGAACTGAATTTTATGAACTGACCTGGCCTAATTCTGCTGAGCAATAGGACTTGACAAAGCCAATTGAGTAGCTTCAGTGAGGAGCTGATCAGAATCCCAACACAAGGATAACTAAGGCAGTGAAGCTACATCCACATACAATAAAAGGACAATTTATGACTCTAAACTTATTAACCTACATTAAACAGTTTGCAAGACCAAGGGATTTTTTTTTTTTCTCCTATGAATTTTGCAAGAACAATAACTTTTGGCCCCTTTTTAGTAAATATTTTTCTAATGCAAAAACATCACTAACACAGTGAACATATCAAACCGCTGAGGCTGCCAACATCCATGCAGATCTCTTATCAGGTATAGTTCAGAGGGAAACCAATAAGCAGACACTGGTGAAGAAAACCCCTGTGCGCTTCAATGAATATTCATTACAACCTCTAATTTATCATCATGTTTACAGCCAAAACTGCAGAGCAAATTACATTCTACGTAAGGGCCCGAGGGGGTTTTCATTTCCACAGCTTGGACTGGTATCAAAATAAAGTACATTAGAGAGAAATTGCAACGAGAGCCATTAATATTTAATGGACTAGTAACAGCAGTACTTCCTCATGACAAAGTCACAGAGCAGAGGAGGCAAGGATCATTCAGAACTTTGCTCCACAAAATTCTTTCCATTAAGCAAACTGAATTCAAACTGACAAACAGGTGGATTTCTAAGCAAAAACAAGCAAATCACAAGAAACTGCCTCTGACAACAAAAAAACTACCACCCCATCACCCCCAAAATTAAAGAAAACCCACTCAACATTAAGTATAAATAAGCAGGTAAAATTGGACCCAGGAGATAACAGACAGTCCAAAGGAGAAATTAACTTATTACAAGAGGAAAACAGAATACGAAACTGCCCATGCATGGAGGGAAAGTATCAGATGGAGAAAATCCAAATGTAAACAAGTCAGTGAACATGACAACTCTGAAGTTTCCATTTCCTAGCATGGAAACAGCTTCAAACTGCCACTACAAGAGAACGGAATTAAAACACAGGGAAAAGCAAGTGTCCAACAGCCAGCAGAACTTCTACAGCATCAGCACAGATGATATAAACTTGTATCATTTTGTGAAATGTATGATTGTTTATCAAATAGGATGTTTCTATCAAGTAAGATGGTTTGTATCAAATGTGTATGCTTAAAAAAGAAATATTAAGAAAACCACCAAGGTTGCTTGCAATAT
>JAYRBT010000177.1:21140727-21164364 GCA_036023395.1 Myiotriccus ornatus
CGCCCAGCGCTGCTTTTGCTCATATTTACTGCTTACTATAATCAATAAATTTTAATTGACTTAGATCCTTTGTGGTCCCAATTTATGACAATTTCTCTAATGATTCCAGAGGATGGCTGCAGCAGCACAGTCATTACAAAGGATATGATAGATAAAGACACTCACACTGATCTAAACTCATTTTCCAAACTGAAAGCAAATACAGTAAACTAATTTAAACCAGCATTTTGTTCTCTTCCTGCTCACCAAAGCTAGTGAGGAAACCCCAATTACAGTTCCTCTAACACTTGGTATTGGTGAAAATCATGAAAATACAGTTTCACTTTCAGATTGTGATTACAACTCTGATGTAGCCTCTGAGCACTGACCAATGATTACTGATCATCACCTCCCGGACAACCTACCTTTCCATAGAAAAATTCTTTGTCTTTGTCCCTATTCTGTTACTCCTGCAGTGGTATTCTAAATAACTCGATCATCTTGACTACTTGATCCTGCAAAAACAGACTCAGGCATCTGATTTCATACCTGCTTAACTCCATCTTCCAATCAACGTTTCCATTCAAACTAATTTTGAGCTACCATTGCCAGTTTTCATCAACGGTTTCTTGTCTCTTCCCATCTACTTCGTACTTATTCGTGGAAAGAATGAGATTGGAGCTGTAGGTCCTTACCTGTTGGATGTTCTTCTCTCCCTCTCTGACATCTTTTACATGGGGAAGATTCTCCCCAGTGGAGCAGGCACACAGATGAGAAGACTGCTGTTTCATCCTGCAATTCATATCACCTATTTTGTCTATCTTGGAAACTTCCTCTGTTCAAAAGTCTTCATAAACCCAGTCCTGTTTCTCAGGGTATTGCAGAGACTTCATAGAGTTACACACTGGAAACAGCAGTAGACATTCTAAATTGAGCCAGTCTAAGTGGCAATTAATTTAAGTGAAAATTAATTTATTTAAGTGAAAATATCTTCTAGCATGGCCCAGGTCAGAATTCACATCATGTTTCCATCTTGCCTTTTTAATATTTTCTCTAGGATTACATTTCAAACTACATTTGGTTTAGGTACCAACTGGTGCAGCTACCAGAGGAACTTATAACTAAGATAGCTACAAAATAAATACACACAAGTCACTACAAATTAAGCAATGTAAGTCTTTGTCTTTTTTGTCATACATTTTCCTGATCATACAATAAAACCATAAATTGCATGAAAGAGCATTAACCATTAGGACATTTGCTACATTAACCTTTGTATTGAATGTCCCAGAGGGTCACTGTGTTATTTTGTACTTGAAGGATTCTTCCAGAGGGAATTTAATCTCACAAATGTATTTAAATTCTGACCTATGTTCAGTAAAATAACAGAATAAATCCCAAAACAATGTTGGTGATTCTTATCCACATTACAAAAGTGTGTTTTGTTTTTGAAAATAATTACTTTTAAAAGAAAAAAAAAAATCACATAAATAGCAAAACAAAGGTTGTAAAATCACTTGAAAAAATTCAGTTTTAGATTTACAAAAAACACTGGGTGGAGTCAGGAGTGAAAGTCCTATCAGTTTTTATCACTGAGGTACTAACAGAGACAATTTTATCACATACCCAAAAGGCTGGCTTTAAATTTTCGTATTACTGCGGTCTTGCATTGAACCTCAGAGTTTATTATCAACTTAGGGCCTATAACAGCCTTTTACTGAGGCCACTTTTATAGCAAATAGTTTCTCAATGGGACCCATCCTTTTTCACCCAAGCCCCAGAAGTGAAAGAGTGATTCTCTAACCAGAAGAACCAATACAGAGCTAAGTCTGAAGGGCTTCTAACTCAGAAACAGCAACGAGAGAAAACAGTTTCAAATACTAAGAAAGCTCATGTAAACTACGACACCCCTAAATCACGAGCTGGAGAACACGTCCTCACCTGAGATGTTCTCCTGGAAAGAAACAGGTGGCAGTGGACAGACAGCAGCCAGCATGGGCATCAGCATTCAGCTTGTGCCTCCCACATCCAGCCAAAAATTATGAATAATGCAGGAAAATAAGAAAATTCAAGACAGAGGATTAGACCATTCATCTTCAACACTGTAATTATCTTTTCTTCTAACAATTTTTGGGAAAGGGAAAGAACTGGTGAATAAGTACACACAGGTCCTCAGACAACCTCACATAAATGAGACACAAATTAACTAACTTACATCTTGGGGAATGATCTTTGTGTAAATGCAAAGTTGTGAGGAAGATAAGCTGGCCTTGGTAGAAGAGGTATCAGATGTTGTTATTGAATCTGACTAGAATTGATTATTAGAAAAAGTTACAAGAAAAATGACCACTTTTAGAAATAAACCGGTTTCCCATTTAAAAAAATACTCTTATGTCAAGTTCTCAGATTAGAATTGATCAGCACTAAGGTAATATATAGCAAAATAACCCTTCAGAGTGAGATTCTCATTTGCCATTCATTTTAGATAGGTATAGCACACATGAGAAATGTTTGTGTGTAAGATGTGGTTCTCAATGAACAATATATTCTTGGGAGAATCTAGAATCTTAGACAAATCTAGGTCAAGGTTAAGAGTTGAAAAAGTGCTTGAAAACAGATATGAATAGAGGTCCTTTCCAGCTCCACACTTCACTGTGATTGAAGACAGCCTGATGCAACCTGACTGCTGATACAGAGGGGGACACACTGTGACTAGAATTTGATATCAAATCACAGATAGCAGTACAGGGAAGGCTCACAGTGTTCAACCCCAGCTGAGTGAGTACGTGTGGAGGACAAACTGTGATTAATGTCCAAAGTCAAAGCTGATAGCAGCTATTACAGAGTGGATTACACAGAAACCTAACATAATATTACCAGACATCACCCTCAATCAGGTCTCTCTCCTGAACAGAGTGATCAACACTAATCCCATTGCCACGCTATTATATTAGTAGAATCGTAAGCTTGCCATTCCTCCACACCATTTAACTGTACAAAGTTGGTGGCACCTGGCCATTTGGAACACCAAAGGGAGAGGGATGGAGTTCAGACTTTCTGGAACATTTCTAAAGGTTCTAAACATCAGTTCTCTGGGAAAAATCTTAACTAACAATATATCCCCTCAATACCTACAGCTGAGAAACCATGCAGACATCTCTACAGATGGCAGAAATGGACTCCCTGAGCTAGCATATCCATTTGCATCAACATGACAACTGCATTATAAACACTATTTTTATAGCACACATGCTTAAGCAAGCAAAATGATTATAGCCACATCACTCAGTTGGCTAAATCCAATGGAGAATTTATGCAAACAAGCATTGCCAGAGAGATTTTATTCCAAGTGGATTTTATTCCAAACTTCCAAATAGAAGTCTTATTATTTTGTCTGGTCATACGCCAAAGCACACCACAAAATATATTTAAAAAATCATGAAAAATGTTCTATAGCTAATATTGTCTAATGAGAACTTCAACCAAATGTACCCAGTCTCCAAAGGCAAAACATCCATAGCTCACAGGCTTGTTTTCCTGCTTTTTTTTCTTTCAATTTGTTTGTAACTGTAAGATTACCATTTCAATAATATTAAGCATACTACAGAAGCAACATTTACTAAGATCACAATTTTTCCTTGTTTTCCTTCAGCTGTTTAGGCCACAGGTAGAAGCAAATAGACTTAGATACTGGAATATTTGAATTCTTTTTTTTCAACTTTTCAGATTTGTTTTGATTTTTGAAATCATCAAGTCAAAATTAGCAAAATAATTTTAGAATTATTTTTTATGTATTTTCGAAAGAAGGAAGAAGGTTGACACCAAACAGTTAATAGGTGCCATACTAGATATTTATGTTCACATCTTTAAGAAACCAATTGTGAGACATCAGTTGACCTGAATATAAAAAAAAAATTTAGAATCCAACTCATTTAACTTTCTTAGGTTAGACAACTAAATTTTCCAAGGTACTTTAAGTAATAAATATCTACTGCGACAAATATGATTCAATATACCCTAAAATTAGGTGCATAAAAGATCTAGATAGAATAATTATTTGATAGAAAAAGTCTTTTCCCTACATTGACTCTATAAGAATAGAAGGAGGGATGGCACTATAGTTTAGGCCAGATGCTTAACTTTGAGCTAGACACATTTAGATGGCATAAATCACATCCCATACAGTAATGATTTCAGTACTGATTGGCAGTTTCCATCTTCAGACCATCTGCACCACAGCCACCACGTTATATATGTGTAATATTATCTGCAGGGTTAAAGTAGTACAGTCATGTGAAAAAGGCACGGAAAGTCTGAAGTGAACCTAACTGAAGTAAACAGCTTAAAACACTTATTTCAAAGTTTTATTCCTAACTACTTTAAGAAAAAAAAGTTAGGGGCATTAACACATTCTCTCCCGTAAGTGCTTCAGAAAAACCCTTGTTATGCCCTAATATCTGTGCTGAATACACACTGAAATCAATCCCTTACAGTGTAGTTACTACATAACATCATCACCAGGCACAAGAACCTCTTTGTCATAGCAATTTATCAGCTTCCAGCAGACCCCTCCTTCCCAAGACAGCAAAGCCCAGAGCCCAAACTGCTGCCAAGTGCACAAGCACCTGCCTCAGCTGGGCTCTCCGGGGCAGGCTCAGCCCTCGCTCAGGCTGAGCGTCAGTTTGCCAAATGGATCCTGACAGCTTGCCAGAGGGGAGGGCTCTTACATGCTCACTTACATGCAGTCTCTTTTCCCGCATCTGCAAAACCTGCAGCTAGCCTAATGTCTCCAGCTGCTCCTACCTCTACTCCTCTCACCACCACTCAAGCACCCAGAGGGCAGCTTCCACATCTGAACAACACATTTAATCAGAGAAAATTCAGTTCAAGTTGCTGCAAACAGAAAGGCATTCAAAACTCATTGACTTCCAACAGATATTGGATCCTCATAATGAGATGGAAAAAGAGCTAGAAGTTATAGAGTCTGCTACCCATATTCTCACACAGTCTCATTTTCTTGCAGTAAGAATCCTTGAGAGCTTATACTACCTTTACCATTATCTTCAGAGTGTGCAATAATTGGATATCCTTAAAACCCAAAAAAAGACTAGATATTTTTCAAACACAACCCTGCAAGTAAGCTATATGCTCTCCAAAACTGAGTTCCTCTCCTTAGTTTCCCTTCATCTATTATGAGGCAACTTCTATTGTTTTCACACCATTAAAATTCAGGGTTTCCTAGCCATTCACTGTATTTCCCCTGAACAGAAAGCAAGATTTTTTTTCATATTAGTTTCCATAAGCACTCCCATATTTTCTCACCAACAGTATAACACGGGAGAGCTAGAAGATACTGTTCCATAGATGAAGAAGACTGAGCACAGTAAAGATCTGCTATTCCAATTTATGAAATTGGTACACCTTTCTAGTTTTAAATCCTTAAAGTTTTAACAAGGAATGGCAGGAAACATATCAGAGAAGTCCTCTGCACTGTGAGCATTTAGTTCATTCAGACTATTAGGAATGTTGACCCATCTCACTTCCCATGTCACAAGAGAGTGAGTTTGCTGGTGATACATGTGGCTAAGACTCAGACCTCCACAGCCAGTGCTCCAGTTGTTTTCTCTGCCTTTAGCACTGCAAAAGGAAATTTCTGTAAGGTTGCACTGATAAGGCCAAAAGGCTTGCTTGGAAAGACTTTTCTCAGCTGCTCCAGCATGGATAGGTGTAAATATTTATGAGGACAGAAAAGCATATCAAAACCTAGTGGAGCTGTGAGACAAGTTTAAACCATACCATTTACAACCCATTAACATAGGTTGTGCTAGGTTTCTAAGCTCAATATGTACAGAAAGCTACAAGGACTGGTCTAATTTCACTTTGGTGCAACGAAAGTTTCAGAAAAAGTTAATATTAGTTACATAAGCATGCATATCCTTACTGGAAGATTTAAAACACACATAGAGACATTGCCCCAAGGCATTTTATTTTGTTTCAGGACGGTTGCGAATGGTGCTACAACTATCTTTGCATTCTTTATGTAAAGAGCCACCCGTTTGTCCTTGAAAGCTATACAAAAGCTGCCCCAATGTAACAAGAGCTCTGTTTGAGGGGGATTTTGCTATTTCATGATATCCTAAATACCTTACTAAAGAATACACTGCTAGCAACCTGGGTTTCCACCAGAAATTTCCCACATTTCTCAAAATATTTATACAGGGGCACAAACAGATTTCACCGATGAACTAAATATGATCAATTTAAAGAGGAAAACTTGAAAATATTTACGGCACACAAGTACTCAAGATTACAAGTAAATTGAAAAAAATAATAATATATGGGCACTATATGGAAAGATTCAAGGTGAAAGGATTAAGTCATTCAAGATCAAAATTCAATCACACATTGACTATCTAAAATAAAAAGGGTTATCACATACAAGAATGAGCCCTATTAATTCCAAAAAGCAAGCAAATAGTTTCATATCAAATTAACTTTTTCTCAACATGAGATGAAATGTAATTTAACCTTTAAAAATTTAAGATCTTCCAGTGTTTCTAAAGGATTAAAAGAAATCAGGATGTTTCATCTGAAAAAGAGAACACTGAAATCAGTGCTCTGATTTTTTTTTTAGTTGTTACTTTAAATTAACTATTTAACAAAACCAGCTGAAACAATTTTGTACAAAAAGGGATGTTCAATAACAGCACACCATTTTGTCATGTTTGCTCTACTTTCTAACGTAGAAAGCACATGCACTTAAGGCTACTTTGAAGACATTATTGTCAGAGAAAGTGAAATGCATTTAGTACCATCTTACCAAAAAGGAAAAGGAGGAACCAGGAAACTACCACCCAGTCAGCCTCACCTCCACCCGCGGAAAGATGACACAACAGGCCATTCTGGAGGTCATTCCATGCACACAGAAGAAAGGAAGGTCATCAGGAGTAGTCAGCAAGGATTCACCAAGGGGAAATCATGCTTGACCAGTCTAAAAATCTTCTATGATGACATAGGAGGATGGGTCAACAAGAGGAGAGCAGTGGATGTTGTCTACCTTGACTTCAGCAAAGCTGTTGACACTGTCCCCCGTAACAACCTTCTAGGTAAGCTCAGAAAACATGAGTTAGATGAACGGACAGTAACGTGAATCAAGAACTGGCTAAATGGCAGAGCTCAGATCAGCAGAGCAGAATCCAGTTGGAGGCTTGCAGTCAGTGGTATTATCCAGAGATCAATACTGGGTCCAGCCTTATTCAACTTGATTATTAATGATCTGGACAAAGGAATAGAATGCAGCCTAAGCAAGTCTGTTGATACAAAACTAGGGGGAGTGGCTGATACACCAGTAAGGTGTGCTGACATTCAGAAGGACACTGATGGGCTGGTAAGTTCGGCTGAGAAAAACTTAATGAGGTGCAACAGGGGCGAGTTTAGAGTACTGCACCTGGGGAGGAATAACCCCAAGTACCAGTACAGGCTGGGGGCTAACCTACTAGAGAGTAGCTCTGCAGAGAAGGACCTGGGAGTCTTGGTGGTTGACAAGTTGTCCATGAGCCTGCAGTGTGCCCACGTGGCCAGGAGAGGTCCATTAGGAAGAACATTGCCATCAGGTCAAGGGAGCTGATCCTGCCCCTCTATTCAGCCCTAGTGAGGCTGCATCTGGAGTTCTGTGTCCAGTTCTGGGCTCCTCAGTACAAGAAAGATAAGGAGCTACTGGAGAGGGCCCAGTGGAGGGCCACAAAGGTGATCAGGGGTGTGGAGCATCTCTCTTATGATGAGAGACTGCAGGAACTGGGCCTGTTTAGTCTAGAGAAGGCTGAGAGGGTATCTCATTAATGCATATAAATATCTCAAAGCAGGTGCCAAGAGGATGGTGCCAGACTCTTTTCACTGGTTCCCAGTGACAGGAGGAAGTGAAGGAGGAAGGAAGTGAAGGAGGAGTAAAGGCCATAAGCTAAAACTAAAACACAAGAAGTTCCACCTGAACATGAGGAAGAATTACTTGACTTTCAGGGTGGCAGAGCACTGGAACAGATTGACCAGGGATGTTATGGAGTCTTTCTCTCTGGAGGAACTCAAAACCCACTTGGACTAGTTCCTGTGTCACCTGCTCTAGATGACCCTGCCTTGGCAGGGTAGTCGGACTAGATATTCTCCAGACATCCATTTAAACCCTAACAATTCTGTGATTCTGGTCATAAAAGAGGTTCCCTTTAAATAAAATATTAATTCAATATTCTACTCGAAGTTAGAAGATGCTTTTGCAGTCTCTGTTTCCACTGCCTCCATCCTTGTCCATAGACACAATATCCTCTTCCTCTTTTTCCTTTTTTTTTATATATTACCTGCCTCTCACATATACATAACAGTCATCTTAGCACCTTGCCATCTTCTGTCCATGTTAATTTCCCAAAAAGTATCAAAGTCTCTCTTTGATTAATCAATTTTCCTTCCCATTAGAGGAAAAAAAAAAAATGTCATCTGCAAGCCCACCTTCCCCTCCCTGCTGTGCAATACCTTCTGCTTTCCTCACCTCCATCAGTATAATAAATTTTAGTACCAGAGTAACAGCACATTGTTCAACCCTGAGGAATTCTGGGAAACAGATCTTGCATGAAAAACATTTTACACAGTGTTTTACACTAACTTGACCAGTTCCTGCTTAGCTTGCAAGAATTTATGGAAATAGCACACAGTACTGTGGCTGCTGAAGTCGAAGTACTTTTTTTAAAAAAGATTATTCCATTTGATTCCCTCATCCTAAATGTTTTTGATTCTGCAGCAGTCTCACTTCCATAGGATTACTACATAGAATGGAGAGTAGCTCCTTCCTTAACCTTCCTAGCTCAGCTAGTTTTACGACTTTTTCCTGGTGCTGATACCCTAAGAGAATACAGCAACCATTAGGGATTATCCACCTGCAAATTATAGGTAAACCCAGCTCTACTTACACTCAAATATTAGAAGCAGATGGGCTTGGGAGATTATTCTACCCACTGACCAAAGTTTTAGAGAGTATACCAGAAAAAAAATTGCTATCTTAAATTCCCCTAAGTAAGCTAAGCTGATATTAAAGTTTTCCACTATATTTTAATAGCACTGTATCAATTTTAAAAATATTCAAAACCTGAATTTAGAGAGAGAAAACAATTGTCAGGACTTTTTCCTCAAAGTTGCAGTTACATACCTAAGTAAGAGGGAAGTAGTCAATTAAAATTACACAAAAGAAACACTGAGAAAGAACAGAAAATGTGTTGTGGTACAAAAGGAAACATACGCAGCAATTCAGCAATAAGAAACTTACAATAAAAATAAAACAGAAGTTAAAAATCAGACCCTTGCCACTTAAGTAAATCCAAAGCATTACACGGTTTGTAGAAAAACACCTTCCATCCACATATTACAGAAACAGCTGTGAAGTGATCATTAGGTCACGCACTCAAGTCAGACTTAGACACTATTAAGATTGTATGTTCAAATCTAACTCACTCCTAGTGATCATCGCATTTGTTGCTGTAGGAGTCAGTAACCTACAGCTTTTGTGCCAAAAGCTATGGCTGCACTGGCAAGTAGTTCTGCCAAGTAGGAGCTACAGCCCAGTAGGAGCAACTCAGCATTCAAATGGCACGTGTGCTGAACACATACTTTTGACTATCCCCAGTGTGATCCCATGAACTGAGCACTCATTCAATGCTGAAACACAGGAGACATGCTTGCCTTGGATACACTCATCTAAAAGTCAGATTTTATGCTCCATGATCAATTTATGAGATAAGCCAAGGCAAGGCAGGTGCCAAAGACTGGGGCATGAATATCCAAATCACAGTCCTGATGTAAATCAGCTAACTAGTATAATCACATCCCTTGCAGAAGACATGGACACAGGTTCTGACTGACATCTTACACGGGACTACAAGTCAGAGCACCACAAAATGGATGCTTTCCAAAGCCAATGGCTTGTATATTCAAGTTACTGGCAGTATCTCACATTCCTCATCTATTGTAGAACGTCAAATTACACAGGTATGGTCTGCTTTAGGGATAAATGAATAAGTAAATCTGACTCAGCAGTGCTAATACACGTAGTGAGCACCTCCATAGTGAAATTGCCTTTATAAAACTAGTTTTCCATGGGGTTCCCCCCCAAAAAAAAAACCCCAAACATATCAACGTCAACAATATAACCAGGAAACTTATTATTTAAGTATTTCTTCTATAAATCTATGTCCCAATTTTTTTATTCTTAATTATACACCTAAAATTTCATTATTCTGTTTTCCAGAAGACACCTGCACTACTCAGTGCACACAGCCCTATGGATTCTCAGTGAATGTCACAGATTAGTCTTTCAAATTTGTCACATCTCACAGCTGACCTTCAGAGTTACTGCAGTCACAAACACCACCACTGATTTTATAAGTGTACAGCCTCTTCTTCCTCTCCTCTTCCCCCTATACCTCCCTCCACTGATTCTTATTTTTTGCCCTTCAGAAGGTAGTATCTATCATACATGCTACAAAGCTGTTGAAATGGCAAGTATAAGGAAAGAGGATCAATAAAGGATCCTCAAAGTCATCTAAAATGAAGGGAGAAAATTCTGAACATTTCTGTTATGTTCAAGAAGGCAAATGAGAAGTTATCTAGGTCAAAGAAAAATTTTATATGGAAGAGGCAGTAGAGAAGCTAGAGAAGTATATGAGCAATAACTTAGGTAACAGAACCTGAATTTGTTTTCTCTGATTGCCCTGAGCCTGGTGTTATTTATGGAAACCAGGACCTTGTGATATATATGGAAACCAGGAAGAAAGCGATTGCAATGCAGTGACTACAATAATGCCTGGCAATAATGATATTAAATCCATGTTGTTCTAATTATTCTCAGTGTGTAATCTGGTTCTCTCCTCAGTCTTGCTGTCTAAAAGCAGCTGGGCTTCCTTCATTCCAGCAGAGTAGAATATGAAGACAGAAGTCCCCTTTCGTTTCTCTTTCTCATTCACTAGGTCACTGAACAGGATGTCACAAAGTGAGAAGTCACAAGGCATGTACTTTGCCTCCTGTGAGGCTAAAAAATGATTTTGAGGCATTACCTGCAACACTGAGTCACAATGAGCAAAAATATATACTGCAAAAAGCTTAGCAAAGAAATAAGACAACTTAGCTAGTGAATAGAGAAGACTGAAGTCACCAAGGCAAGCAAACTGACACGTTAATGGATTTAACAAAATATTCTGTGACAGTGCACTCTTACACATTCAAAACAGTTCAATACACAGAAAAAAAGCCTATAGGATATCATGATGCCTGTCTCTAATAATTCCTCAGCTTTGATCAGAGCTTCCCTTCCCAGAAATATAGAAATGGTTATGCATTTTGTTGTTGGATTTCTTCCATGTAATACTTCCATCAGTACTCCAGTTTCTCTTTAGTCTGAATTTACATATACATTTTAATTTAAAAAAACCTCTTAACTAGTATCTTTGATTTCACTTACTCTCTGTATTCAATTAATACCAGTGGTAACCAGCTGAATGACCAAGAGGTACAGACATGCCAGCAGGGGAAGGAAGTTTGTATGCTTACTGTAGGAAACCAGGCTTAAGAAAAATTACAGTTGATTCTCTTTAAGAGAGTTCAATGAAACAAAGTTGAACCACGTTATGTTTTAGCTCTGACTAGTGGCGGCAAAGAACCACTTAACCCTAAGGAGAAAACAGAGCAATCAATTCCTTGCTCAACTTTTCTCACAAAGCAAAACAAAACAGGGAAGGGTTGGAGGAGATATGGATCCAAAACACATAAACAAGAAATAAATGAGAAACAAATCTTTGAGGAATTGTAAGAGGCTGTAACTGGAATGGAACTCAGAAAAAGATACATAGAGGAGAAAAAAAGAAACAGGGGAAAGTAATAAAAAAGAGTGAACTTCTAATGGAAGTGGCTATCGTTGGCTCATAAATCAATGCTGTGCTCAGCATGTTTTTGATGGCGCAAGAAATATTAACTTCACCAAAAAAATTATGAACTCAAATTAGCTATATCATTAATAGAAGAGGATTTGATGAAAATAATAAGGAAGGATAAAGGCCCATAAAGAGAACTCTTTACTTCAATAAATGGTCACACATATTAGTGTAAACCACCACCCCCTATTCTGTAAGTAGGCTGCATTTATTTTACCATTACAACTTTCCTCTAAAAATGTACACAAGACTTTTCAATTCATACATTAGCTTGCATTACTTGCCCTCCCCCCAAAAAGTCTACAGAAACTTAAAAAGTAGGACCTAGAGATCCTGAGCTGAGAAACTCTCTCCGGACATGCATGATTTCCAACTTTCAGTAATTTAATTCTCTGAAGTTAACTTCTCCAGTAATACAAATATTTGAAGTGCAATTTTTTTACTATGTTCAGGATATGTTCCCTACATCCACTATCAATAGATCCATGATTTATAACTTAGGTCTACAATTTCACTTGGTTCTGCCAAAAGAATACTGGGCTAGATATTCTCCCTGAACTACAAAGTGTTAATGAAGAGACATTCAGTAATTGAAACATTATCATGAGCAGGTAAATACAGAATATGAAAGATCCATACAGTCTCCAGTACTGCCCAATATAACAATTTGTTCAAGAATATAACTACTGTTACAACAATATGGATCCATTTCTATTTCAATTTGATACAATTATTTAAAAGGCTTGAACTTTTCTGAAAGTATTGCCTTCAGCTTCCAGGCAGAGGCCCACACAGGTGCTTAACTTCTTTGGCACTTTTAAAAAAGCAGAGAGTTTTTAAATCCTATAATGCAGTGATGGCATTTTAAGAGGCAAAACAGTTAAGTTTATCCTTTTCAAATAAGCTCAATACATTTGTTAAGTGACTGCAGCTACCATGGTACAAGTTGCTCCCTGCTGTCCATGAATCTTTCTTGCAAACTAACTTCAAGCATTACTCTAAAAACCCAAGTAAATCTGAGGAAGCAAGGTCACTGCAAATCAATTTGGTAGCCTGCAGATCCAGTCTCATCCTTTGTTTTGTACCTTGATCAGGTTCAGATCAGAGATCATGCATTAGGAAAAGTATTTCAGACAAGATGTCTTAGCAGCACACAAAAATATCTATCAAAGCTCAAACCCTTAAGTATACAATTCTAGCACCTGAGCTTTATAAGCCTAATGTTTTAATCAAACAAAATCAAACAAATCGAAACAAGACTTGGAGGGGTTACTGATGTCACTTCTCAGGCTGAACCCTGAACAACAGCTGAAGCAAAGCTGACTACGGGAGATGAGCCGTTTAAGCATCCAGCACTAATATCTGTGAATACCATGGAACAACACAATGTACTCATGGGAGATTTTACCTGCCAGGTACCTGCTGGAAATACAACACAGCAGAGAGGAAGCAGTGTACAAGTTTCCTGGAGTATGAGAAAGACAACTTCCTAAAACAAGTGTCAAATGAGCCTACCAGGGGAGGTGCCCTCCTAGATCTGTTGTTTGTGAACAGTGGTGATGTGGTGATTGGTGACCGTCTTGGCATAGTGACCACAAAATGTTAGTGTTTTCTATACTGTGTGAAGTAAAGAGAGGCACCAGCAGAACTTCCACCTCGGACTTTCAGCGGGCAGATTTTGGCCTGTTTTAGGACATGGACTGACAGAGTCCCTTGGGAGTCAGTCCTGAAGTGCAAGGAGGTCCAGGAAGGCTGGATGTGCTCTAAAAAAGAATTTTTAATTATTCAAGAGCAGGTTATCCTCATGTGTAGAGAGATAAGCTATCGAGGAAAAAGACCAGACTGGTTAAACAGAACTTAGACTAGAACTTAGGTGAAAAAATGGGAATCTATCGTCTCTGGAAGGAGGGTAACTTGGGAGCACTATAAGGATGTCATGAGGTCATGTAGGGGGAAGATTATAAGAGTTAAAGTCCAGTTAGAACTTGATTTGGCCATTACAGCTTAAAACAGGGGATGAGGAAAAGGCAGAGGTACTTAATGCCTTCTTTGCCTCAGCCTTCAATATCAAGACCAGTTGTCCTCAGGATACCCAGCATTCTGAGCTGGAATTTGGTGATGGGGAGGTGAGTGAAGTCCTCACAAAAGGAGGAGATGGTTAATGACCTGCTATGCCAATCACACACTCATAAATCTATGGGCCCTGATGGAATCCACCCCAGAGTAATGACAGAACTAGCAAAAGAACTTGTCAAACCACTTTCGATCGTCTACCAGCAGTCCTGGTTTACTTGAGAAGTTCCAGCTGACTGGAAATTAGCAAATGTAATGCCCATCTACAAGAAGGGTAGGAAGGAAGGATGATCTGGGGAACTGCAGGCGTGACAGCCTAACCTTGGTTCTGGGCAAGGTTATGGAAGAGATCACCCTGAGTGCCTTTACACAGCACATGCAGGACAACCAGAGGATCAAGCCCACTCATCATGGATTTATGAAAGCAGGTCCTGCTTGAAGAAGCTGATCTTCTATGGCAAAGTAACCCACTCAATAAATGAGGGAAAGGTTGTGGATGGGGTCTAACTAGACTTCAGCATCTGACACCATCTCCCACAGCTTCCTCCTAGAAAAAAATGGATGCTCACTGCTTGAATGGGTGTACTCTTCAATGGGTAAAATAATAGCTGCATGGCTGGACCCAGAGAGTTGTGGTGAATGGACCTAAATCCAGTTGGCAGCCAGTCACTAGCAGTGTTCCCCAGAGCTCCATTTGGGTCCATTCCTGTTTAACATCTTTTTTCATGATCTGGACATGGGGATTGAGAGCACATTTGGTAAGTTTTCAGACAACACAAAGTTGGGTGGAAGTGTCGATCTGCTGGAGGGTAGGAAGGCTCTACAGAGACATCTGGGCAGTCTCAATCAATAGGCAAATGACAACTGCATGAAGTTCAATAAGTGCCATGTCCTGCACTTGGGTCACAGCAACCCCATGCAGTGCTACAGGCTGGAGGAAGTGTGGTTTGAGAGGCATTCAGCAGAAAGGGACCCGGGGTACTGATTGACAGCAGCTGAACATGAGCCAGCTGTGTGCCCAGGTGGCCAAGAAGGCCAATGGTATCTTGGCCTGCACCAAAAATAGCATGGACAGTAGGACTAAGGAAGTGACTGTCCCCGTGTATTTGGCATTGTGAGGCCACACCTCTAGTACTCTGTTCCGCTCTGGGCCCCTCCCTTTAAAAAGGACATTGAGATGCTGGAGTCCAGCAAAGGGCGACAAAGCTCATGAAAGATCTAAAAAACACATATCATGAGAAATGGCTGAAGGAGCTAGGTGTTTTTAGTCTCAAGAAGAGGAAGCTTAGGGGGACCTCACTGCTCTCTAGAACTATTTGAAAGAAGGTTGTAGTGAGGGTGGGGGGACACTGGTGTCTTCTACCGTGCCTGCAGTGAGAGGACTAGAAATAATGGCCTTAAGCTGAGACAGGGGAAATTCAAATTAGACATTTAAAATATTTTTCATTCTTAGGGTGGTCAAGCATCTGAATAGGTCACCCAAGAAGATGGTGGAGTCAGTATCCCTGGAGGCGTTTAAGAGGAGTCCAGATACGGCACTGAATGATATGGTTTAGTAGTTCAAGGATTAGAGTGGTACTGCTGGGTTGGACTTGATGATCTTAAAAGTCTCTTCCAAACTTGACGGTTCTATGATTACTATTATTGACACTTAATAAGTACCATGAACTTCAAATTGCAGCTGCTGCAAAGGCTCACCCACATCAGACAGCTGCAAACACCTTGCATTGTGTACGACTTCATGGTTTCCCTCGTTGAGAAGTGTATCTCTTAAGTCTGAATGGGCAGAAAAACTACTTCTCAGCACCTGTTAGAAGTATGACATGATCGTCCTGACACAAACCTCGTAAATAGATTTCACTAAGAATTTTTCTGGCTATGGTTATGGAGAAATTGCAATTTCATCCTATTCCTGTGTACATACTTATACACTTTCCTTTTGGGTAGGTACCAGGCAGGGTAACAGAATAAGTCCAGGAAAATTCTGACTCGATAACAGCTGTTGACTAACATCAACCTCTCAACTAAATGATCATAAGCACAGAAAAAGAGACTCACACTGGTTTTCATCAAAGCTGATACTTTCATACAAGCATGCCAGGTAAATGATTGTTCCCACAGTTAAAAATTATGGGTTTCAAGATCATCTTACAGTTTGGTTCAGAGCTAAACTAAGTATGATTTCGGAAGAGCATATACAAAGAACATGCCACCACATATGTGCTAGTGAATTTTAAGTTTCAGATCCCAGCCCCAACAAGGTTAGAGACACATTTAAAAAACTCCAATAACTACAGTCCTATGAGATCTCTGCTTCTTAAGCTCTGGCATTGCCCTTCACATAATGTATTTATGGACAGTAAGTGTAAATAATGTATTAAATGTAAATACCATTTGCCTCCATCTGTGTTAATCTCTATGCTAATTTCTTATCCATAAAATCATATGCAGAACATATACAACTACTAACTACAATGAGAAAAAGATATTCTAACATCTCAAGTGACTATGAATCACTGTATATTTCACAGTGATCAACACAACATTTGCTCACTGACAGACATGGCAAATAAGTTTCAGAACACAATCATGGAATTGTGAGTCTACAAAAGAGATCTAAATATAAGTAAAATTACAACAAAATTTGCTAAGATTTACAGGCAGTTCCCTTTCTAGATCAGTCAGTGGAAATATGTTTTTCTAGCATATTTAGGTGCAGTAAATAAAATGGATCAAGTGCCTGTGGAGAGATGCTTTTATGAATGGTATGCTACCTACCTAACTTCACCAAGACTTTGAAAAAATAAAACTTCAAAGAATTACTATCTTAGTAGGAAAAATAAACATAAATAAAAACTTAGACAACTGGAGCAGGGGAACAACAGTGAAACAACTAGAATCCAGACATACACTGGAAAGTTTAAATAATTACTTTTCTCTAACTATTACCCATGTTGAATTAATACTGTTCAGGATGTTGAACCCTGAGCAGGCATATGCTGCAATCACACATGCAGAGGGGCAATTAATTGCTAACACTAATTTGCTACAGTACAACAGTTAATGCTGAGTGCTATTTTGAACATCTCTAATTGTGCTAAGTAACAACATAAATAGTTCAATCAGCTAAAATGTATTTTTAAATTAGCATATGTGTCATGTTATATTATATTCATAACCAGAAACACTTCAGTGTTCTCAACTTACAAACCACTGAGTTCAGCAAATGTGCAGCAATAATAAACAGTGAATAAACTTGCTTTTCTATATGCTCAAGAACTGAAGCATTATGAAATTGCATTTTTCTAAACACATTATTAGGGAGTTATACAGAATTCCTGGTTTTAGATTCCTCGATGCTGTACACATAAGTTGCCTAATACTAATCTTCACAGAAAACAAAGTAACATGTAGAAAAATACCATCTTATTCCATCAGACCTCCTTTAGTACTCTGATCTATTGCGTTCTCTGTGAATTTCCTTTTCCTGCCCAGACGTGGATAACTGAAGTGAAAATACCTTCTAAATAGTCATTGGCATAGAAAGTACTCGACAGTTATGGCAGAAAAATTCATACAGCAGGAAGGAATGAAAAAATGTTACACTAGCCCTTTCTCTCTATGGCATCTCTGTTTTGCACTGTACATTCATGTTCTTTCCCAGTTTAGGCTTTTTCTTTGGTTGGGGTTTATGTGTGTGTACTTTTTCCATAGTACTGAAGTAATGAGACTAGTAAAACTCATATATAAAAGCACCAAAAACATAGTACCGTTCTTTGCCATGGATGTATCACTGGAAGAAAAAAAAAGAGTAATATATAGCACCTATGTGTTTCAAGAAGTGAAAAGTGACACCTGAAACAAACTGTCATTTGCCATTATAATGTTTGGCATAAAAATATCAACACATTTTAAATAAAACCAAATTCTCAATCAACAAAATATTTCAGATTAATCTAGCAACTAGCTCATCTCTACTAAGATTATTACATCAGCTTTACAATATTTATTTGGAAAAGGGATATTTTCCAATAAGCTAAGAAAAAAATTTATGGAGTGGGGAGAATCAGACATCAGTCATTCTAATGAAAGTGATAGTCTTCTTGCAAATATAATCCATTCTAATGACCTTTTCTTACAACTGCCTAGTGCTTCTCCTCTATATAGTTTGTGCCAAGTACTAAAAACCAAGTAAGACTAAACCTGTTGCCATCCAAAGATGTACTGACATATTCAGTAGTCTTAACAGAGAAGTCTAGAATACGTTTTTCATCCCAGCATTGAACTAGTTAAATTGGTCCCAGAGAGCCTTTCCTGGATAAACTGTTGATAAATCAGGTGAATTCAGAAGCTTAAGCTACCATTGCTTTGGCAGGTCAAGTTTTGCAAAAAAAAAAAAAAAAAAAAAAAAAAAAAAAAAAAAAAAAAAAAAAAAGAAAAAAGAGAGAGAGAAGAATTCAAGATTCAGGGGGTTTTAACATTTTTAGCACAACTTAACTTTTCTCCAAAGAGAGAGAAAGGAGAGAAAAAAATCCTAAGAGACAAATAAGAATATTTTATCTAAAAAGTCCCAAGGACAAAGATGCGTGCAAGCATGTGTAACAGTTACCATACCCATAAATGAAAACAACTCTGCCACTAGCAAAAAAAAAAACCCAAAGCACGATATTCACTATCTGGCTGAAAGCATACTGCTAACACTGGAAAGCAAATAAATAAGTATTCTCACACTTCATATTCAAGAAAGTGTTAACAAAGATTTATACTGCTGACAGTCTATTTTCAGTCATTTCAACACCTAATAATGTACACAGCTGAAATTCATAGAATTCCTCGGTGCATAGTTACCCAGTACTCCGAAGACCACAGTCCTAGCAAACAGCTAACACACACTCCTGTTGGGTGCTATATTCATTGCAAAGAAAAATGAAGCACATTATTTTTTTAAATTCTGTTGCCTTAGGCCACTGATATCATAAACCACGGGAGTTGTGTCACCGATTCCTGAAGCAGAATTGAAGCCATAATTTATGCATATTTTAAGACTGTACAAGTAACACATCTCAGGAGACTCTCTTTTCACTTCAAGATCTTTTAAAGAGCAGTGCAGTTCTAAGACATGCCACTATGTTCTGTAATATGTTTTCTTCAGGATTTCTAGGATTTCTATGTACAAAGTAATTTTTTTTATTTTTTTTTTTTTAGGTCATGACACAACAGTTAAAGAGATACAGATCAGCTGAATAATATTAGACAAAAATCATATATGTGGTATAGGCAATCACCATCGCAAGTATTGATGTGCAAAATGTGGCTACTGACCCAAGCTTCACCTGAACTGAGTGCAACAAGCAACAGGGCTTTATATTAAAGCAGAGGTGAGTTGCAGAGCTCAGAGAGCCTTCCTTTTGGAAAGGTATTTTCCTAAATCCTATGGTCAGCAGTTGGCACATATTTGAAAGAACAAAAATCAGTATGCCACAGCTTGCTTATAGTCCTCTCTTCATTTTAAAATCAGTGCATTTTGGAATAAAGTTTTTCTTTAAAGAAATTTAGTTTCTTAGTCAAATCCTGTTGCAGTTTTTGTTTTAATATCAAAGCTATTTCATCCTCCTGTCGTGTTCTTACAGATTGCCTTAAAAGCCCGTGAAAAAAAAAAAAAAAAAGCCACAGCACAAATCTCTTGATTTTCTCTAGTTTCCCAATTTCAAGAAAAATTGTCTTAATCTCATTTATTCTGCTTAGGGAGAGGGGTGAGGGAGAGCAAAACAAGATACTTCTTTCCCACCCATTTTCTTCACTTTCTTTTTATTATTCTTAGTAAAAGGTTCTGGAAAAAAAAAATTAGATTCTCACTAGTTATGCTTCAAGAGCAAATAAACAAATTTTTCCACAAGAGTTGCTTGAAAAGACTATTTTTTCACTCTCCTCATTAAATAAGCATGTTACCCCCACTTGTCCAAATACAGAAATCAATAAATCCAGATGACAGAGTCTATATTATTTGTTTAACTTCTCTTCTTTTGTTAATATCTTATGAACACTTAGGAACGCAGTGTTCTTGTTGTCTTGATTTTTCCCTATTTAAGAGGTTCATTACAATTCCCTCACAAAAGCCTTACTGATATACCCTGAAGTCAGTGAAAGCTTTTTCACTAAGAAGAGAGAAAAATCCAGGGGATTTTACTGCTTTCTAACTTTTTCTTCCTAGCCCTGCCTCTGTTCTTTCTCCTCTAAAATCAAGAGAGAACAAACAAAAAACCAAGAAAATATTTTACATATCCTCTGCTGAAACAGCAACAGCATGTTTCTAATATATTCTCATTCCTTTTTTATTAAAACACTATTGTCAAGCGTAATTTTTAAATAATTTTGACCACAGCTAACTACTAAGCAGATATTTGCAATAATCCAATAACGAAGCCCAGGATTTTGTGTGAGAGAAAAGCAGCATTTAACTCTGAACCCATCAATGGGTTTGATCATTTCAAACTGCTTGTTCTAAAGTTCATTACCTTGCCCTTCTACTGCCCTTATCGAATTAGCTTTGTAACAACTTCAAAAGTTCTTTAAAAGACATTTGGAACTTTAAAAAAAACCTGTTTTTTTATCCTTCAAATTTTCGCCAATTCAGATGCCTTTTGTCACTTATGTCCTTTCCTCCATTTTCCTGTTTCAGAATATCTCAATGAAATAACAGGAGAAAAGCTGGGGTTTGCTTTCTAGGGTTTTGTAGGTTTTCTTACTGAATATGAAAGTCTCAATTTTCATTTCTTTATATTTTCAAATATTCAGGAATGAGAAAAAATAATTAGAAATAACTATCAATGTTCATGGTAGCTTGTTGATCTAAGGATATGATTCTCATTCAAATTCTTTTTTTAAGGCCTGTCAGTCTGTCTTCAGTCCCAGGAAAAGCCTTAGAGCAGATCATCTTAAGTGCCATCACACAGCATGTGCAGGGCAACCACGGGATCAGGCCCAACCAGCATGGGTTTGTGAAGGCAGGTCATGTTTGACTGACCTGATCTCCTTCTATGAAAAGGTGACTCACTTAGCAGGTGATGGAAAGACTGTGGAAGTTGTCTACCTGCACTTGAGTAAAGACTTTGAAATAGTTTCCGACACAATTCTTCTGGAGAAGCTGGCTACCCATCATGTGGAGGTGTGTACTCTTTGCTGGGCAGAAAGGTGGCTGAACAGCTGGGCCCACCGAGTAGCTGTGCATGGCCTTAAAATCAGCTGGCAGCCCGTCAGAAGCGGTGTTTCCCGGGACTCAGTCCTGTATAGTATCTTTATCAATGATATGGACAAGGGGATCAAGTGCACCTTCTATCAGTCTGCAGATCACACCATGTTGGATGGGAGGGGCAATCTCCTGGAGGGCAGGAAGGCTCTACAGAGGCATCAGGACAGGCTGGATCAACGGGCTGAGGTCAATGGTATAAGGTTCAATAAGGTGAAGTGCCAATTTCTGCACTTGCGTCACAGCAACTCCATGCAGGGCTAGAGGCTGGGTGAAGAGTGGCTGGAAAGCTGCCTGGCCGGAAAGGACCCAGGGGTGCTGGTCAACAGCCAGCTCAGCAAATTGGCCACGTGGGCACACTGATGGCTCAAATGGCCAACAGCAGTCTGGCCTATCAAAACAGTATGGCCACCAGGACTAGGGCAGTGATTGTTCCCCTGTACTCGCCACTTGTGAAGAAACACCTCAAAACCTGTATTCAGTTCTGGGCCCCTCAGTTCAGAAAGGACTTAGAGGTGCCGGAGCATACCCAGAAAAGGATAATGGAGGTGGTGAAGGGTCCGGAGCATTAGTCTTATCAGTAGTGTCTGAGGGAGCTGGATCGTTTAGCCTGGAGAAAAGGAAGCCCAGGAGAAACCTTATCGTTCCCTACAACCACCTGAGTGGAGGCTGTAGCCAGGTGGGGATCAGACTCTTCTCCCAGGAAGTGACAGGATGAAAGGAAATAGTCTTGGCTTGTGCCAAGGGAGGTTTAGATTGGATATTAGCATAAGTTTATTCACTGAAGAGGTTATCGAGCATGGAACAGGCTGCCCAGGGAAGTAGTTGAGTCACCATCCCTGGAAGTGTTTAAAAAAAAAAATCTGTGACTGTGGCACTTGAGAACATGGTTTAGCAGTGAACCCAGTGGTTGTTGGGTTAATGGTTGGACTGCATGATTTTAGAGTTCTTCTCCAAACTTGATGATTCTATGACTTCAATAGCATGCACCTCAACACATCATACAATTCTGAGACAA
This sequence comes from Myiotriccus ornatus, assembly GCA_036023395.1. Classification (NCBI taxonomy): domain Eukaryota; kingdom Metazoa; phylum Chordata; class Aves; order Passeriformes; family Tyrannidae; genus Myiotriccus; species Myiotriccus ornatus. Next base: position 21,163,007 of record JAYRBT010000177.1, read on the forward strand.
GATTCTGCCAGCAGCTTTTTTCTTGGTTTATGGAAAACTGATCAAGTGCAAACATTATTCTGTCTCTCAACCAGCTCTAATCAATAAACCTACAAAAAAAGTAATGTATTTCCCCTAATAAGCCTTTATAGAAAGCATACTCTAAAGAAGTTTAGTCCAAAACACGGTGTCCAACTCTGCTTTCTTTAGTGTATTGATTCTGAAATATTATAATGGGCTAAAATATTTTTCTTAACACAAACCACACTGGTTCATCTGGATCATGTTAAATTAACACAACAGATTCTCTTCCCAAAGGTTTACAAAACATATTGGTGGTCAACGACTGTAACAGTGCTCTCTGAGAAATAAATAAATTGTGCTTTGTTTTTCTATTGTACTAGAAGAGACTTCTACAAACTCTGCTGACCTTAAGCACACAAATCCATCTGTACACAGAAGTCACCCTCTAATATTTAGAGATAAGGCATCACAGCAATAAAAAGAAAGATTAAGAGATAAAAACCAGTTAGAATTGTGAAGTCTTTACAAAGGTAAGAACATAGTCTGAAACTGTTCTTAGAAATTTTAACCAATATTTTCAACACTAAAACCTCAGAGGCTTTATAAATTCATTATAAAACAATATAGAAGTGCTAATACAGATCATATGCAGACCTGAAGAAAAACCTGACGAGCTAATGTATGATGGGCAAGACCAATGCCACAACAGTCCCTGCTCCAAGATTAGGTTTGAGCAACAAGCTACAAATCCTTCAGCATACTGAAGAAACAGGCAGATGTCTGATAAATCAACACCTTTTTAACATCTGGTTAGTATATATAATACCATGAACACATGCTATCTTGAGGGTCATGTAGCTTCAACTTGTTTGAAACTTCTATGCACTTCAACTTTTCAGTGCAATAAAACACAATCCTCTGGAGTGAGCCAGAATCAGGCCTACCTTAGAGTCACTTAGGTCTTGATCAGAACAGTCCTGCAAATGCATTCATATACACACACATTCATAGTACTCAAGTGGAATTGAATTTGCCATATAAAAAAGTAAATTTCATAGTCAGTGTCAGAAGGGAAACAGCAGAAGTGACGCTTTTCAGCTTTTGTGATGCCTAGGAGTAGGAAAAGAAGATTCCAATATCCACTCTGGCCTACTGCAATTTCAGACAAAATTACACTTGGGAAGTGTTAAATAAACTTTGGTAGGCAATTTCTGACTGTTGGAAAAAGGAACACACAAAGGTACAGCCATCGCAGCAAGAGGCCACTGGTGAGATTCATGGCACAACATTCAGGTTTGGGTCCTTGATTTGCCTAATTGAGACCAACAGCTTTCATCTGCCAAATCACTCTTGTC
>JAYRBT010000177.1:21164464-21194406 GCA_036023395.1 Myiotriccus ornatus
CATGTTATTTTCCTAAATCCAGTCTCTTTTGTCTGCATAAACCTTCTCTCAACTAATAGTAATTGTGTGGAGGGTGTAAAAGCAAATTGACCCAAAGCAAAACCACGACAACTCTGCAGGAGTCAAAACAGGAACCTGAACCCCAAGCTCCCACACTTTACAGCAGTACCATAATCTCACATGGAGACCAGGAAAAAAGCAAAAACATTTCATGGTAGACTTCGGTTTTGTTGCAAATTGCTGTGTCTTATATTTTCTGTTGGTCAGCCCTACACAATACCAGCCTTCTGTTACCTACACAAGAGCACCGATTTGATTATTTAAGGCACCAACGTTAATACATGCTGCATATGGGGACACGTACTGGAAAGAGACCATGAAAGTTACAGTACATTGTAAAGTTTTAAGAAATTGTCTTTAGGGTGACAGGCTATCCTTCAAGAAGTCAAATAATTTATGCCAGCAGGGTTACTCTGCTCATATTTTAGCACACACAAAATTCCTCTAGATAATATAGCTTAGGCTGAACAGGAAGGATCTACTAATCCTTTGTATGTTTCACTACTGTTTATTGCACCAAAAGAAGGTGGCGCAATGAGAACACTAACACCATTTTCTCACTTGAGGTTTTTTCACTCAGAAAACTGAGGAGCTCTACTGATCAGATAAACCACTGAAAGACTGCGAGAACAGATGGCTGACATGCAGTGAATAATTTTTTGCATCAAGCAAAACTTCAGTGTTCAATAGAAAGTATGCAGAAGAACATGCTCCTTTGCAAGCATCCCACTGGGCAGATAAGAGTGAAGGATCAGAGTCAATTAAACAAATGTGCTACCTATTGGCATCCAAAAAGTTAAGCCTACTCCATCACTAGTCATAAAGGCTGAGCTAAGTGCATACTGCCAGATTCAAGAGGCAGATCTCTGTCTCTGAACTGGGTCAGGGTAACACAGGCAAGAAGCAATGGGAGGAAACAGATCACAACATGTCTTTGAAAAATCCACTTGTTTAAATGTGTTGATATCCTTACAGGTGGAAAGGTTAAAGGAGGCCACACATCCTGCTCAAACACAATGCAAGTCTCTACTGTCAAATTAAGGAATAATGGGTTTTCTCCAGTTCTTTACACAATCAAAGGTTTGCAAAATGCTGTGGGATTCACAATAACTGCAGGAATATTGCGTTTACATCAGCTTTCACAAGTTGTGAGAAATCACTTAAGTACTGATTGTTAATATTCCTCTTCCAAAAGTTATCACTATGTCTTTCTCCAAAATTTCATGAAGATTTCACAGTGGCATCAGTCCTTCCCCTTTGTGTGGAAGAATAAATATTCAGAACAAAACACAACTTTTCTTCTGAAAAAAAAAAAAAAAGTCATCAGCTTTCATAGCTGCAGCTATGAAAAGAAAAAAAAAAGACTGATAAAAATCTTTGCTGCATATTTGTCTCTGTTTATTGCTTTTAGAAAGTGTTTTCAAAAAGCCAGCCATTCACAAATGACTTATTTTGCTGAAATTAGAACAGTATTTTCATAAAACAAAACCCTTGGAGCTCCCTAGCTTGCCTTCCAAACTCTAAATGCCATGGGGCCTTTCTACTAACACACTGGGGTGACATAGCCTGTGGGAAACTGTTCAGCAGTTTGAATCCAGATTTATCTCCATCATAAGATGTGAAGGTGGCTGTAAATTTTAAAAGCAACCAAATGGGCCATTTTTGAATACTTTTCAGTTTTTCAGAGAGTCACGTTAAAGTAGGTACATAGGAAGCACTGCACTAACAGCACAATCCATAATAAAGGTAACTCAAGATTTAAATGCAACTACTGCCAGAACACCCTCTCTCTCCCACATCTTAAAGACAACCTGCTGACATTTGTTCCAAGTGTTTAACTATGGAAACCATATTCTTGAAGTGAGAAGAAATGGATTTGTTGACTACAGGCCTGGATAACTGGAAAGCAGTTTTCTTTCCTGAGATAAGAAATTCACTTCATAATCACTCTGCCCTACTGAGTGTCTGTCCCTTACACAAGTGCACTCTACAGTTCCCAGTGTACTAGATGGAGTTTTTAAAAATAAACTTTTACATAAGAGTCCTGGCAGTTTTGCAGTCTCAAAAGTAGTAAAAAAAATCCTAATCTCCAAAAAGCCCCATACAGTTATTCCTAAAATTTAAAATCACTCAGGTCTCAAATAGAACTATTTATTCACCATGCAACAGGAGCAGAATATTTTTAAACAAAACCTATTTTACATCAATTTTACATTGACTCTGGTTGTTTCGGGTTGTGGAAGACTAAATATACTACTATTTGGTTTTTTCTCAAAGGAAGCAGTTTGAGAGTGTAACTAACCATTGAGAAGGAGCACAAGAGGAAAATACAAGTGACCAGTCTCTTCTACTTTCCAGGCATACAAATTTCTTATGACAAAGGAAACAGGTTTGAATGATTCTCAGAGATTGTTTTTCTGCAAGACAAATGTCTCCATGCAATTGTTGCTCTACCAAAACATGGGAGGGAAACAAAGACAAAAAATGTATAATAACCATTCAGACAAAATATGCCAGACAGTGACAAATAATTGATTAAATTTAAATTGAACAGCTTTGGTTGTTGGTAGAAACCTGAAGACATTTTTCTTTTTAAACAGGGAAACAGTGGCAGCATTGTCTGAATACAAGTTTCCGCTAACATAGGGCACTTATAGGCTGTGTCACTCGGTGTTTGGGTTTGTTACACTAAGCAGTTTCCCTGACTTCCAGTGTGCTTATTTGATCTGTAAAAGAGGATCAAACAGAGTATTGCCAAAGGCGAAATTATGGTTGCCTGAGCTCTTAACCTATTGTAAAAGCCTCTCCTTCAAAGCCAAGCTATACAGCACTTCTGGAGCACTGATAAAAGATGCCTGGTGCATCATGAAGATAAAAAATGATTCTCAGTCAAGAGGGAAATTGCCAGAGGTGTCTGAAGACATGTTGCAGTGATGCAGTGACACAGGCATTAATTTCAGTCATCTGACAGTGAAATAGTGCATACCTGAGCTGCCTAATTCTTTACAATCTTCCTTCTTTCACAACAAGACTTTGTCATTTGGGCTCTTCAAAACCTGCATCTTCATCTTTCCCTAAGCTCCCTTCCCCTGCCCAAAAAAAAAAAAAGCATCTACACATTTCAGCAGGAAGCTTTTCATTAATTATACTAAGTAGAGCAATGATCTGGAAAGGTCATACCAGCCTTTCAGCATGCACTCTCTCTCCCAGCTAAGTACTTCTCAGCTACAATTGATTATTTTGTCTTTTATGTTTGCATCATTCCATCAAGCAGCAGTGCATGTGGCATCAATAACATTATTGGTATTGTGATGATCCACATCCCAACCTGATATGGCCTCTATCACACATTCAAGGTCCTAAATCACAATAGAGCTTGAAGCCTTAAGAGTGACACTCTGGAAAGGAAGAGATGGTACTGGGGACAACTAGCACAATAGTTGGTATTCCCATGACCTGATGATGAGGCATAACAAAGAGTACCCCTAATGACATCTAAACTGCTCTCTCATGAAGTTCCTTTTATTATGTGCTTTAAAGCCTTGTTAATATATGCTCTGCTACACACATTAAAAAAAAAAATCAAAAAACCCTCAACATAATGACATTTACTAACTTAGTTTAAGAGAGTATCTTGTGTCCTTTGCTCATCTGCTTCAAAAGGAAAGATTCCCACAGGAAAGATACTCACATGGCGATTTGTGAAGAAAGCCACATGTATACTTCAGCATACATGCTAAGCTCTTATTCAGGAATAGCGAGGTCTTTCAACTTGCTCTAACTTTCCCAACCTATGTTCTATGCATTTTATTAGATGCCCATCTACTAGAGACAGGTTCTCAGTATAAGTTATTCATATATTATTACACCTGTGACAACAGCTCCATACCTGGTACAGCACCAAAAGCCTCTCTGATATATATCTGCCCGCAACAGTTGCCCATTTGCCCATAACTACTCCCCATACCAAAGATGGAGCAAACCACTGATTTTGTCTGCATCTAGAGACAGTCAAAGGTTTATCTTTTCCTCACTGTTAGGTCAGCAGGGGACACAGACAGATGGTCACCTTGTGCTGAGGCAGCTCAGAAAATGTTTTTTCAAGTAAAAATATAAATGGGTCTTGTCACTTTTTAAGTCTGAAATATTCTGCTGGCACCAGTTCAACTGCCTCTTAGTTAAGAGGTTTTTGTACAATAAATAAATTTGTAAAAGTGCTAGGTCAAAAAAAAAAACAAACCCAGTCAGCTCCTTCTGCCCCCATTTCTCTCATCATTACAACACACTCTCGGAACTTTCAACTTCAGGGAAATGCAAATTCTTTAGCTATGAATTATGCAAGAGGAAGGCAATACATGTGGGTATAGATATGACAGAAAAATCTTTTGCAGCACATACAGGATGACAAGGTACAGACACATAACTCATCACTCTTCCACAACTGAAGGGGAAATAGTTAAATTATACCTTAGTGAGGTTTTATATACAGCCTTAAGCAACTCTACTTACAGCACCAACACTGCAGAAATGGACACGTGACTTCTGAGCCCTTGGTTACACGATGACAGAAAGCAACCCGGATATACAGATATAAATCCCACTTAAGGTTACATTTGTCCTTTGCTGCAGATTCTGCCAATCTGCTACGTCCTACTTCACACTTGGTGAAACACATACACTTTCACCCTGCCCATTCAATACCCAGCATAAGTCACTAATTGTCACTGGAGCTGTCTGTTTCAACCAGGCTTTGTGCCACTGGCATACGCCAAATTGCAAAACTGTTCTTTGCTCTGTATAAAGTCACAAGCAAGGGGCAAGAGGTGGTATATATTGAAATAGCAGAATGTATTTCAGACCAAACCAATTATCAAACACCTACAGAACTGCAAGAGATTCCATAAAAGCATCAGCATAAAGTGAGAAGTAGGTAAGAGACGAGGTACTTCAGCTTAAAGGTGAAAAACCACAGAGGAGACGCAGTACCTAACATCCCACAGTACTGCTGGCATATTCTCATCTTTACAACAAATATTCCAGCACACCTGCAACAACAATTCATAAGTATTTTTCACAGAAGGTAAAAATAGTAACAAGTCAGAACTTTTAGCGGTAATAACACTAATATGACTAAAATTAGCATAAAAAAAAGAGTGCTGACAGATTTTGCCAGAGTATATAGGAAAACTTTCCATTTTGCACTATTAGGAAGTCGGCCCAAAGGCAAAAGAAAAACAAGCAAGCCACGGGAAGCAACTTACTCAATCCTATTGTTCTTCACTTACAGCAGTTCCCTGCGATAGAATTATACAAGAAAACTGGGGGGGACAGAGAAGCCCTGCTAAAAACTTATTGCAAGCATGACACAAAACAGCAACCACACGACCAAGGAGGTAAAGACAGCATGCCAAAAAAAAAAAAAAAAAAAAAAAAAAGGATGTCAGCAGAAGGCATCAAGGAAAGCTAGCGATGCCGTACCAGCCGCCGGATAAGGTTCACCGCGGTGCAGCTGCGGCGCCTGTCTGATTCTTTGCCGGGGATAAAAAGGGAAGAACGAGCAGTTCATTTCCCTCCCGTTACCACTAGGGACTCCAGAGCTCCTCTCAAGCTACCGGCAGCATCCTGGAAGCTGACAGCCCGGGAGAGGGCCCGCTGCCGAGGAGCGAGTGCCGCAGCGCGCCGGGGGCGTCGCCGCGGGGCACCTCGGCGGGAGCGGCGAGCGGCATCCGAAGGGCAGACAGCACCGTTCTGCCTCTGCGAGCTGAACAGCAAGGCAGTAAAGGGTTTTGACTTTAATTACCACAATAAGGAGCCACTAAGGAACCTGCTCTTCGGTCTTCCCTAGCCTCTCCAGGCTTTTTCATTCAAAGAGCACTTTCTCAGGGACCTGATTGCTAGGTGATGTCAAGTGATGTAGTTTTAACGTATCTCTTGGAAAGGTGTGCAAAGGACTGTAAATAGAGAACCTAATTACTAAAGTAATTTTTTTTTCTTTTCCCTACATAGTGTTTAATATGCCCTTGACACACTACATTTTTTTTTTCCTCTGTCTGTCTAAGGTCCCCACCTCACACATGAAAGCACAGAATCTTGCCCGGAGAAATCGTCTTTCTCCTACATTTGCACAGCATATAGCACAAGAGAATTACCTTCTGGAGAGCCTAAAAACTAATGTACAAAATAGCTAGAAAAGTAGTAGCATGTGATATATGAAATAGACAACTCAACACGCACAAAACAAAAATAAGAATTCATGAGAGCGAAAATGAGTATTTTCAATTATATTTTTAAAACTTCAAACAGAGAAGCCTGAGGGAAGCATTTCTATTATCTAGGATTCACACCAGGAAAAAAAAATCCACACCTGGATGATAATCAGAAATAAAAAAATTTAAGACTGACACACAAAGTAGACACAATGACAAAATATTTTGTCCTACAGTCGTGTACCAAGGTCTCCATCCACTTTACAACCAGCATTTCTCCAGACAGACAAAGACTGGTGAATGCTTCATTCCCAAACCCAGCTTTACAAAAAGTTGTTTTGGGTTTGGATTTTTTTCCTGTTGCTGGGGGGAGGGCTTGTGACAAAAACCTACTCACAAATTAGGGAGTTAACACACACAAATTTCAGTTTCTAGCCCCAAGCCAAGACCACTGGACTGCATTTCTCCCCACAGCCAAAGTTTCAACACTGACTTGGTTCATCTTATAGGGGCTCTAAGAAGGGAAGATGATCAACATGCAGCCACATTATGGAGACTTCATCAATCTCAGCAAGCAAGCACTGCAAGCAACTGAACTCAATTGGCAGATCAAACCGGACAGAGCACTTAGAGAAATAAACAAGGAGACTGCTTAGCTTCAGGTGCTTGTGCAAGGCTTGTTTTTTAAGAACTAACATGATTCCCATCTTGTCCTATCTCTGTTCCTCCTTTTGATCATTCAGCACTCTGAGACTGACTCTAGCCATGGGAGATTAGTTCTGTCTTATGTCCTTGCATCCTGTTGCTTCCTGGGTCCACAGCTCTGGCACGGTTCTTTGTCTACAGAGCATAGGGAGGATTTGCCTGTAGCTGAAAACAGAGCAAAGTAGCAAAAGCAGCATAAGCTGAATTTAAAAAGGTAACTACGCAAAGACAGCTTATGCATAATATTCTTTGATTAATTTCCCCACCTCAAGAACTTCTTTAGCTATTTTCCTCTGATAATGCCAGTGCCATCTGCTGTTATCATTTATCTGGTATCCCTACCTTTTGAGTATGGAAGCATCCCTGCTCACATAAAGCATTATGAAATCAATTATGTTCTGTTTATGAAAACACATTTGCTGGAGGGAAGATCACATGGTTACAAGGAAAGTGACTTCAGATAGCAAACCACAAGATACTAGGGAAAAACTAAACCCTACATACAACTTCCTCACATGACTGTTCTTAGCAGCTGGCTGTTTACTCAATTAAGTTCCAGAAGAAATGCCTGAAATCTCCCCAGAACCAGTCCCCAAACAAACTCCCAGATCTCCCAGCAATAGGCTGGCAGAATACACAAAACCAAACTGAGCCTCAGAATGTCAATCTCTGATAGAATTTGCCATGCTCTAAATAAAGGACTATAATCTGTGAAGTCATCAGGCACATTCTAGTGGGAATAAGGAAGAGTATATTGGTGCATGGATGAGGGCACTGACAGCATTAATACTATGAGTTGCATTTATAATAGCTCTTCAGCCAACTTCTCAGTGACAGCTCACTTTCTTTCTGTAAAAGACAAATTGGCCTAGGAAGCCTCTGTAGTCCTCATCACTGGAAGTCTTTAAAAAAATAAATTAGACATCTGCCAGAAGTTATACAAGTACATCTGATCATTCTGTGGACAGACACCATTCTGACATCCTTCCAAACCCACACAAGGTTGTCCTTTGAACTACCTAATTTTTAGCCTCCGAGTGTATTGGTCTCTCCCTTCATAAGCTCCATTGCACCAGAAATAATTCTCAACACAAGACATCACTAAATAGGTAAGTAGACAAATCCTAAAAAGTGCACTGAGAAGCTTTGTGTATTTAAGGGTTGTGAATCACCCTACTCCCCCAAACTGCATATCTTTAATTGAGAGAAAAAGCCAATATTGCTATTCAGGGGCAGTTCCAACAATTTTTCCAAAAGAGCAGCTGTAAAGTGGAAACTAAGGCTCACAGGAAGCTAGCAAGCCAACAGAAAGGTGAATGGTCTTCTCTATAATTATATATTGGCACCTCAGGACTTGAAAAACAACACCTGGCCAGCTAAAAAAAATCAGCCCAGAGAGACAGGGACTACAATTTCCCAACAATGTCAGCGAGCAACCAGAGTCTCATGATCACTTTGTCCATAACTGCAGATATATAAAATGGGGAATAAGAGGGTGTAAAGCTAAAATATGATAACTGAATCTAAACAACAGCAAAGGGAACAAAGGCCTGAATTTTTAAAAGCTCAGTCCTGATTCAAGTGTCCAAATGTCAGATTATGAAGAGTAAACTACTATGCATGCAAGCCTTCTAAACAAATATAGCTATTAATGCCACAATAAGAATTAGTAACCATGGAGGCCTTTTCAAAGTGAATTCTGCTTGCTTATGCAAAAAGGGCACACAAGGTCTAAGAAAATCCATCTTTGAGATCTCTTGATAACTGCTCTCAGGTCTAAAAGGCTCAAATGTGTCACACAGTTTCAAGCTTAGTACAGCTGTTTTGAGAACACTTCACTTAACTAGGAATATTAACAAGCTAAACATTTCTTAATTCTTTGCAATGATGTATATAATGCCCCAACAGCAAGCTACATAGTTTATAATGAATTCATGTATTGAAAATCACTTGCAATCATCTTCCTCCAAACTATAAAAGAAATTTAAGGAAAGCAGATATTTTTCTCTACCACAAACTAACAGGATGACCAATGCAAAAATACTACCACAAACGGAATGTTCTCTCAAACATAGGGAAAAGAGCTTTGCGTTTGCAGTAGCTATTTAGCTACATTATGATTTCTAATTTTATGTGTCATACACATGAAATACAGAAGATATTGTCTCATTATGTCAGGTAGATTCAGTACTGAGAGTCAGAGGGCCAAACGTGTGCTTTCTTCTCCTAACATATGGCCCAATTACCACATAGGCTACTATGCAGCAACCCTTTTATCAATTAGCACAAATAGTCACCAGAGCTGAGCTCAAGTATCTGATTACATATCTTCCCAGAGCTGTCTGCATAATAAAGTAAAATATACTCAATCAAGTACAGGAATCTCTTATTTATTACACATCTCATGCTTGGCTATCTAATAAACATTAGAAGACACATGACAAACCTGTTATGCCCAGTAAGCTGCCTTTGTTTCATTTTTCTTTACAGAACAGCCCTCACTAACAACTTGCATGATCAAATAAAAAATTAAAGGACTAGTAAGATTCAGTAATGCAACTTGGGGACACATTGCTTGTATTCCAAATACTGCACATCCTTAACTCCAAATCTCAACTTATTTTATTTTCCTAAGGTTCATGGAAGTTCTTAGTTTTTGCAGCTTCCAGCACCTTTGGTAAGGTGATTGTGCTGCCTCATCTTGATTTCATATACACACCTGTACTGCCTTGCCTTCCCAGAGATGAAAAGCTTTATATGGTTGGATTGGATGGATGATATTAGAGGTCTTTTCCAGCCTCAATGATTCTACAACTCTTAACGATTCTATGATAGCACTCCCATAGGGTATATGCTAATGGAAACCACATCTGAAAGCTTCCGGCAAAACTTCAGCCAAAGTCACAACTCAACCACAAGGGTCATGTCTCTATCTGGTACTTGTCATTAGGAACCCAAACACTCACAAACTGTACAATATAAATGAAGAAGTAGTTATTTACTTCCCCGCAACCAAGGGACAAACAGATAGCCTCTAATGCATTTAATTAGTCAATATCTGTAAGCACGTTGATGATAACAAGCGATGTCATGTGCCAAGTATTACCACTGAGTAACCAGCAGCTCAAAAGCATGTTGCCAAAGTACAACAATAAGCTTGTCCTTTTAAACCTGTTCATAATAATTATGGCTGTTAACAGCAGATATTGTTCAGCTGAATGAACATGGTGAGACTTCAGCAAACAGCTCTCATCAGTCTGACATTCTTACAAACATCCCTTGCTAAATGTCAAGTGAGATTTCCAGAGGGAAAGAAAAATGCCTTTCTTCCCAGAAAAGGACAAAGTTTACACAGATAAGAAAAAAAGTGAGACAGAAGTGGAAGCAAATAACTGTTTTCAAAAAAGCTCTAAAATTACTGTCAACTATACAAATTATTAATAAGTGTCCAGTTCTAAGCAGGAGAAAGAATCAGTTACAATGTTGTAAATTGCATCTTTTGGACACTGGTATTACTCTCTTTATAGCTAAAGAAGGAACCAAGAAAACAGTAATTATTTTTTCTACTTCACACATCTGTTCTAGTCCTTTGAAGAGTTATACAGAAGTAGCCTGCCATGTGTTAAACTGTTCATTCATTCCTTAACATCCTAAAAAAAAAAATACCTTTACTTATGGCACAGAGTACAGCATGGCACATCTCATTACAAGTTTATTTTATGTGCACAATTTAAATATGCAGATGGATTTTTCCGAAGGAGCATTTTGTAATATCTTGTTGACTGAAATACTAAACAGTGCACAGGGCTTCAAGCCCACTGAATACACTGTCCAAGATGCTCATCCATATGAAAACCTAGTGGATGAGTGAGTGTTAGTTTATAGCAAGATGCTCTAAAAGGGTTACCCCAATAAAAACACACCAAAATTACCAATATTTCAGTATTACTTCCTGTTTGGAAAGTGACCATTTACTGTTTTTTATAACAAAGATGCTGAGAGAAATATTATTAAATTATTATAGCCTGTTTTAAAAAGATAAATCTCTAGTATGCCTTATTATGAGCACCCATCCTCCCCATCTGTATATTAGAATTCAGATCACTTCCATCATCTGATTATCTTATTACCAGTAACAGATGTATTACAGTCCTCTATGTATATGGGTTTGATTTGTGCTACGGCCTTTCACTTACATGTAGTCTTATCATCAGCTGCCATTTAACGAGCTGCCACAAGGAGTGTTTTCAGAAAAGCAAAGACTGGTGGTTCTCAAAGAAATTTGATGGTTGAAAGAAATCCACAAGAAAAATAGCCCTATTTCCATAATTTTTTTTCAAGATAGTCCTGAAAGGACTATTCTTACTCCAAGCTTAGAAAACTTCATGGACACTTCCATTTAACAGATGCAGATTCCTTTCTCATTTATTTATTTATTTTTAATGTTTTGAAAAGAAAAAGAGACCACTTTGTATTTCCAGGTTGAATCTAAAATTAATCATGCATAGACACTTAAAGTAGTGAGGTTTTTTTCCCCACTGATGGATTCATAAGTATTAATGACTTATGAAATCACTTAGCCCATCTGTAAATCAAGCCACTGAATTTCCTGTTGCAAGACTAGTTCTACATGGCAAGCAAGAGTAAGATTTGTAGTTCAAGAGTCAAGTGGATTAACACAAAAATGGAAACGGTTATTCCAATTCACCACAAACTCTGTTATACTGCTAGTGAGGTACACTTTAGATTTGTGATCACTTTCCAAACCATTAGAATCTAGACATGACTGGTTTCCTGATAAAAAATGGGCCTAATTTTTACACTCATGACTTCCATTTGGGCCAATTTCAAATTGAGATAAAGAAAATTTCAATATTTTGCAGCTGTGGAATTTGCACAAGTTTTAGCTCTTGGCCAGAGCACTTTGCTAAAGAGCTTTCATTTAGGATAGAACTGAAGATTTTAGGTCTTCCAACTTTAAGACCTTATGACTTAAGGATTACCTTAAAATATGACCCAGGTAAAAGTAATGTGATTATACACACCTAAGTCTACATGAAACAAGAGTTCTGAACATTTTGTATTTGTCTCAATGGGATTTTACTCTGATTCCTGAGGATAACTCTAACTCTACCAGCTATTCTAGTGTATAAACAGCCAGGTAGTCTCTCTCTTTCAAGGGGAAATATTGATTGTTCATCTAGAAATCCAAAAACGACTTGGTAGACCCAAAGTACTGCCATTTACCTTCTGACACTCCACACTAACCAAATCCAACCTGGCAAAAGAACCCAGTGGCAGAGAAAACAGTGCGGGAAAAAAAATTAAAAAATATAAAGGGGACAGGTACAGAGCATCTGTGCTCTTCCATCTAGGAAAGGAATGGATTTTATAAAACTTGAGCTGTTCCAAGGTGAAGATAACCAATATTCATGGTAGTTACAAGATTGTTTTAGTCTCCATCAAACCAAGTACCTTAAACAGCAACCTCTGCACCTCCAACAGACAGGGCAGAGGTGGCTCAGTCACTGGTGGTTACATCAGCCAGCCCAATTCCACACAGTTAAACAAAACGATCAGCAGCAGTAATCAAAAGTAATGTAACACAAACAGAAGCCTAGTAACACTTTCTCTAAACATTAAGGCCTTCTCTTTTCTGGCTGATCAGTGTCTGAAGTAAGCTTAGATCATTGTTCTACTGCTCAGTTCCTTCCCTATTCAGTGAACTGATTCAGCAAAGGTACCGTCATCAACATCTCTTCTTAATGCAGTACTTAATATCCTAAACTTCAGCTAGCTTTTTATATCAAAAGTGGGCAAAAAAAAATTATATTTCTGTATAAGAGAAGTTATAGAAAAAGGGATGGGGGAGACTGGGAGAGGTAATAAGCACATTTTACCTAATTTTTATTGAATTTACATGCTTGCCTGTAAGCCCACTAAGCTACAACAGTACACACAGCTAATGAAATAATGAGTTGTTGGCACCACCATCATATATTTCTTTACCAGCTGCTTTAACAAGCTAAGCCAGGCGGGGGTCACAGCTCTCCGCAGGAGCCGGGCCCAGCATGACCTCAGAGCAGTCCCTTGAGGCTGCCTCCCCATGCCCTTGTTCCCCTTCCTGTTGCATTTAGGCAAGAGAAACCAGCTGAACTGGTGCTTCAGAAGGCCTGCTGGTGAGTCCGTGTTCCCAAGGCTCACACTGCACCATGATAAATTGAATTCAGAAGTGGCACTTCTTCAGAACTTATGGTCTACTTGAAGGTGTCTCTGCCCATAGCAGGGAGTTGGAATTAGATGATCTTCAAGGTCCCCTTCCAACCCAAATGACTGTACGATTGATTGATTCTATGATTCATGCAGTTCCAGGTCACCGAGAAAACAAACCAATTTTTAAACTTTCTACTTTCAATCACGATAAAACTCAGTAAGAAGTCAGAAAAAGAAAAAAAAAAGGCAGCAAATGGAAAAGATTAAAAGATTTGAAGTAGAGATAGGGCTCACTTAAATGTTTTTTTAATGCTGGGCTTGAGATACAGTCTTCCTAAAAGATTTGCAGAGGAAACACACTTCTATGGGAGAGGAGGCAAATAGCTATGGTTAGGAAAACATGCAACTAATGTTTGCAGACAAGGCAGGGCAGGGAACAGTGGTTCCAACTTGAGTTTTAACTTGACCTTCTTTTCACAGACTCAAGTAAAAGCAAAAAGGTCATTTAAAAAGCTTCTGATATCTGTTCACCTCACAAGTACAAGAGGTTTTATTGTTTAGGACAGAAAATCAGCCTCTGTTGTAGCAGAAGTGATTATGACAGAAGCACTTGAACCTTCTGAAGAAGTAGCTCTCTGTGTGTGTACTGTATTTATTACACACACAATTTCTAGCTGTCTACATAAGAACTGGAATGCATATTTAAATAAATACTTTGCTACTCTGAATAAAGTCTGAAAAAGTTGACACCCTGCAGTGTTAAGAGAGTTTCTGCAGAGGATGGTAGGGACTGCCTTGAACTCAGTGCTTCATCTTATTCAGATTTAGAATTTTTTTTATTTTATGTTTAAACTTTCCTGGGCCTGGACAAGAGGAAAAATATGTACATACTAATGAATGCATATGCTTTGTTTCAATTTTGCCTCTGCCATGTCCAAGAACTGAAAACTTTAAGCCCCGCATAGTTCCATCACCTCTTACCAATTTTTAAGTTCTTAATGCATTAATTTCCAAAAACAGGAGTCAAAGCCACCATCTTTGTGCACCTTTCTTCCCCATTTCACACACTCAAAAAAATCCTCTGCTGATTACAATGCTGTGATATTAGTTTTACCTAATATAGATGAAGTCTTAAATGTAGAAATAATGTTAACAGCAAGTTCAGGTAACATTTTAAACAAATCTTCTATACCACAACAGGTGTGATAAGGTAAAATGTTACACTATTTTTCTGTGCTTCAACTCCAGATAAAATCCTAAATTTAAAAATATTTGCTCTGTAAAGAAATACATACTAAGGCAGGTGGGTGTGGAAATCTGCTTTTTAACCATAGTTTCCTGGTTTTGGATTGTCAAATCAAGTTCAATAGAAAGTTACCCCCAAACATTAAATGTTATGGGATAGTTCAACAAGTACAACAGAAATATACTATATTGATGTTTTATTATATTCCATAAATTTAAGAGTGATCCCCATGTAGTCCTATTACTTTTTGATGGAATCCTATAATATTCATATTCATTAAATGCCATATGGATCATATTTAGGGGGCAGAGGTTCCTCTAAATATGTGATTACAGTTTCAGCACCACAGACTTACTTTCTTTAAAACTCTTGCTACAGGAGTTACTTTACCAAACATTGCAATTAGATCCTTTGCTGGGATCAGCTGACTGGACTGCTGCAGGGTCTCTGAACCTCAAAGCCGCTGCAAGGTCTGACTATTCTATTTTATCAGTCGGTGTTCTCAGAAAGCAGTGTCTTTCTTCAGGTTTTCCTATGCAGCTAAAAGGCAATTAATGCAGCTCAACACCTGGGTTGGTGTTGTAATATTCATCTTTATTGTTCAAACTGATCCCACAGTTCTACTTTTGTTGTTTCTACCCTTGAGGGAAACACAATGAACCTTGCAATTCCAGAGCAGGATCTGTAATATGACATATTTGCATACGTTGCTGTACAGACTATGGCTGGATCTTCATACCCACAACTGAACCAGGGGTTATGTTAAACAATGGAAAGGAAGACATAGCCTCCAATACAGCAAGTATTCATAGTTGTTTCAGTGACTCAACTCTTCCTGAATTCTTCTCAAATTATTCTTGAACTAGCCTTTGTGGAAGAGAATGAGTCAGAAGTTGCTTATGTATTTCATTTCCATACTTACCAGCATAGGGCATGCAAACAACCAAAGAAAAAGAATTAACAACAGCAATGTTTAGAAACAAAACCAAAACTAGCCTTGCTCATAGTCTAGATCCTCCTTACACCCTAAAATGAAACAAAAGCTGCCCATTATCCTGACATGGTCATCCATTTTTATTGCCCTCTCATCCAATATGAAATACCAATTGCATCAGTTCTAGACAGGGCTCGTTGCACACAGTTCAAAGGTAGGCATCTCCAACATGAGGCACTTCCCCATCTGTCCTGCATTACTGAAGTGTAATTTTAAGCCTATTCATCCAATGAACATAATGAAAAAGGCAGCAACAAGACAATACTAATGTTCTGATCCTCACTCCTGCCTGTGGAGGAGCAGCTTAATAAAAGATTTTTGGCTTTAAAGGTCATAGGCAGCAAAACACCAAATATCTGAACCACAGCTTTGACCCTTACAGCATTCTATTGATTGCGCATGCTATTTTGTTCCAGTTCTGCCAATTTAAATTGTATAATCTCCAAAGGGAGGTATCGCTTTGTCTCACAAAATGACTCCATTTTAACAGCCATTCAACAAAAAAAATCAAAAAAATTACTGCTTGCCGAGTGCCTGCAAGTAGAAATTGAAAGTCCCAGCAAGTAAAAGTATTTCTTCATCTTATGAAACTCAGGGCATCATATATATAATGAAATGCCATTAAAGATATTTGTTACTGTAATACAGAGAAAGCAAGTTAATCAGAAAGAGCAGAAGTGTCAGAAGTACACAAGGTGGTGACAAGAAAGCTTCTGATTTTTGTCCTGAGGGGTAGTAGCCATGCACTAGGGGAACAATTTACCAGCTTAATGCAATAGTTCAATAACAGTTTTAGTAGTCTATACAGTATATAAATCTATACACTCTTTACCCTACAGGAAAACTGGTCATAGAGAAAGCAAAAAGCAAGTAAGACAGATCACAAAGTAGCTGCATATGGTTATAGTAGATCAAATATAAGACTGTTCTGACCATACCTACCTGAACTTTGTTAATGTCAACAGCCACAGAAAAAGAACCTGCTCCCTCTAAAAGGACCAGAGCACTTCCCTACATTTAAATGCAGTACATAATCCCATTGCTATTCAGAATTAGTATGTCTAATGAATAGGGCAAAAAGAGCATTGATTAGGTATATTATTTTCTTTCATCTACATAAACAACGGAATTCAACAAAGACTTCCCAGACAAAAGCAAGGACAAAACCCATTAGTTTCATCTCATATCACGCACACATCAACTCCTTCTCAATAACCTCAAGTCTTAAAAATAAAATTGATGGTCTAGAGAACTGAAAAAAAAAAACCCAAACCAACAGCTCAAGGAGCAGACCTTGAGATGTTTAAAAAAAAAACAAAACACCACAGTATTACACTAGTAGTCTTGCTCAAAATATTTTTAGAATTTGTGCATATTCATAATTTGTTTTAGAAAAGGAAACAATTAAAGCATTTCTTTTCCTTTGTCATATTAAAAATTCAAACAGTATTACAGTTACAAAGGGCATTTACCAGTCCTATTACTAACAACGGTAAAAAGCCCATGTAACCTTAAATTCTTAATGTTTTCCAGTGTCTGTGTTATCCTACTAAAATCAAATGGAACATCAGGGCCTTTTGTAGAAGACATGCTCCTCTTGCTCCCGTGACCTTTTCTCCACTTGCTCTTGTAGTGCTTACCACTGGGCTTAAATAATTAAACAAGCCTAAGCCTGAAGTGATTGCAGAAATGCACCTATGTTTGAAAAGTACTATTTAGACAATAATTTGTAGAACAACTGGAGGCCAAATGTTTATTCTCATAAACTAACATCCTTATTGGAACTACCTACTCATTTCCATTGCCTGAGGGCCTGGACAAGATCATGAAAGCAGCCTTCTAGTACACCAATTACAGTTAAACAACATGGAAAGAAAGGAAGAAAGAGAATTATCAGCAAAATTCAGAAGTAAAAGAATTTAAGTGTTAAAAGCTCAGGCATGGTTTCTGATAAAAAACAGGAGAGGACACTCATTGTACAATACATAATAAACTCAGACAAAATAACCTTATGAAATAATTACTTTTGTTACATTTGGAAATATGTGGTATTTTTCAAAATATTCATAGATTTAGAAATATCATGACTTGCCAAAATGCACTTTCTCCTCCCCTCAATAATTAAAAAATTCACTTCCACCAGCCAAATAAACATTTATGCATATCAGAGCAGTAGTTTTATCCATCTCTACTTCCTCTGCATCCTCAAGGCCATCACTTTATAACATTCTGCTTCTTAAGTTTCCCTTCCCATATCCAAAAGGGTGAAGAGAACGCTGGTGTTGGGGAAGACTATTTCCTGCTGATACCACCATAACCATTTCCAACTGGCTTATTCCTAGACAGAGACAAAGATGTAAGTCTATGTCACTGACAAATAAGAGGTGATGAAAAGAATTAGGCTTCTCCACTGCTAGACCTCAGAAATTTTCTATTATGTTTCAGATAGAAAAATCATTGAAATGTTCATGATTCACAGCAAATCTCTGATTTCAAATGGGAAATTACATAAGTATTTTGGGCAGACATTTTACTGTGTTTCTCCTGTCTTTCTACATTCTGTAAACATGTCTAGTAAGAACATATAAATCCGTATATGTTAGACAGGTGTGGGACTTGTCTATTCATCTAAATGAAAAAGATTTTGCATCTCCACCCACTTCAGGAAAAGAATATAATAAGAATTAAGGCAGATTAGGAGACTCTTTTAGGCAGCTTAAGACCCTTAAGTACACATTCCCAAGCCAAGTATTTATAATACATGAAGTCTCCTAGTTACCTCTCTCAACTGTCACTGTTTTCAGTATTGCATAAAGCTGCTTAAACTATAAAGCTGATTGTCAAGGGAATCCCAGTCTGAAGGATCTTTTGCGGCCTGAAAGGGTTGTGACTTCTGTAAAAGGAGGGCATCAGGTTACTGTAGCAAGCCCTGACTATCACTGACAATGGAGGAAAAGGAAAGCTAACAAGTCAGACTATATTGTCTCTCCCCTACCACTCCTCTAAATCACAGGGTAGTTGCAAGGCAGGACAGAGCCAAAGAAGGCTAGGGCAATCCTTGCTCCCTTAGGCCTCTTCGCTCTCCAGTAAATAGCACAGATACTCTCCCACAGATCACAGGAAAACAAGAGGTGCTTCTGAGCAGCGCTGCCATACACAGCCGACTCCACTGCAAGCATTCACTGAAACTTCAGTGGCAAAAACCCCATGTAGATCAAGTGTGACATGAAACTTGAAGAAAAGAAAGAAAAGTATTTACTGCCTGACAGCCAGGTTACATTAATTCAACCATACATTAACTCAGCCAAAGTCCTCTGCATATTCTAGAGCTAATAATATAAAGTAATTCATTATTTTTTTAGTCACTAAAGATCGTAACAGCTTACAGATTTGGCTCACATTTTTCACTGGAAGACATGAGTGATTATGTAGACTGTGGCAATTTTTAAGGTCTAACTCATGAACCCCAGAAATCATACTTTCTTTTCCAGGAATTAAAATACTTACTCATTTGGTTATATTATTTCATAATTCATGATACAAATTTTCAATGTATTATTAATTTTTTTGAATCTTATCTCTGGATACTGAGGCTCTTCCATACCTACACATTAAGTTACCTCTTCTGCATGTCTTGGTTTCAGGCTTCCTGAATTCAACCGATCCTAGCATTAACTATTGTTAACCTACCACTACCAGAATTCTCCCCAAAACCCTGTCTAATCTCAGTTTGACCTCATTAGCTCATACCCAAAAAATTTTCTAACCACACAAAGCATCTTGTTTTTCTGGGCCTGCACTCTTCTCTAGTTCACACACTCCTTTCACCCAATGTGTTCCAAATTATATCTCTCTGCTCATTTGTTTTCAGAACTAGATTGTAACTAGCCAAGTCCAAGGTTTAAGTTTTCAAAGCTTTTTCCAAGAGATCTCCAAATCCTTTACGAAGTTTTGATAATGCCATTCCTGTTATTAGCCTTGCTATATCTATCTGCTCCCATTCAAAATAAAAATGTGGACTTGAATCCTAAGTGTTATTTCTGAAACATATGCTTGAGATGCTTAAAAAGAACATTCTACAACCCATTTCCCCCCCACTCAAACTGCTAAAATACACTTTGGCTGCATGCAAAATTAAAATTTTCTTTCACATGCAGTCTGTGTGATGCAGTCATTGCCTGTACTTCTGCAAGAATATGAAGCTACTTTTGTCTTTGTGGTAATCACTGCACTGTTTTTCCTTCTTTCGTTCATTTCACCCATTCCACCCTTTTCTCTCCAGTTTCTACTACTGAATTTTCTGTTTTCCAGAAGCAAGCTACTCTTGAAGGATAAGTAGGTAGATCATTTAGCTTCAAAGTGCATAATTTTTTCCTGAAATAACTGAGGGTATAGTGAAGATTTAAAGGTTTATGTGAAATGCACAGTTATTATCGTGAGTGGCTCCCAAGAACACAAGAAATGGGTTGAAATAAATGCAGCCTCAGTATGAGAGCCTCTGTAGAAAGGTCTAATCTCAGAACATTCACTTTCTTTGTTCCTTCAACTAGAAGCTATTAGTGAAGCTTTCAACTTCACTAATGATGAACAGTAAGGGGGGAGATGGAAATCACAGAGAAGTGCCATCCCTAGGTTTACCTAATAATACTGAAATGTCTTATTAGTTGAATGAGCTGGTGAACCACAACATTTCTAATGCAGAAGTGTGGCTTTTCTTTCTCATTTGCCAGTTTATTCCTGGGACAGCAGAAAAGACAGTAGATATTATATACTGGTAAACAAATTCAAAAAAAGCAAGCCAAGATTCTATGAAAAATAAGCGCACTGCTTGATTGCCCCATGCATTTTCTCCTACAAATAAACAAGGGGGGGGGGGGTGGCTTTTTTGCTCCCACAGGGAGTTAAATGAAATTAAGCAAACATTTCCAAAAAAATTACTGTCCTCCCACCTCTGTCTGTACCTTTACTTCACACCAAATCAGCAATTTCAGAGAAGCTAACCTACGAATGATATAATCCTGTTCTTACTCTTGTAAACAGGACAAACAACAGGACTGGATCTGATTCTCTAATTACTAGTACGTGCTGGACTTCATGAGCCCTTGACAAATTTAACCTAGCAAAACAACATCTTACATTATCAAAGAGGTTAGAGTGGGCCTCATGGAAAATTTCCCAGGCACAGTTTGCAAGCTCAAAGATACGTCAAAAATGCTGCAACAGAAGCCCTTCATGTCTGCAGTTATGAGCTTCATTTAAGCATACTTTTGTTTTAAACATTTTTTAGCCTATTCAATGCACAAAATACAAAGACAATACTTAACCATTGATGGCCAACTGAATAAAGAAACTTCAGCAAATTACACAATAATTGTTGTCTGTACGAAATGTTTATTCAATATACACTGGAAAGAGACCTAGATTTCTTGGTACAATTCTGCCTCTGGAGTATATGTTCTGAGAAGGAAAGTTTCCAGGTTCTGAAGAAATCTCTGCCCACCACCCTCCTCCAGGATCAATAGGATTCTACCTTACATAACCACTCTAAGTTTGGCAGCGAGCATTCTTACATGGCAGCATCTTGCAGATTCTGAGCACACAGACACAGTAAGTTTCCTCCTTAGCACTCTGAAATGGCTGTACAGAACTCAGCATACCACTGGGTCATTTCAATCTTAACTCTGAGAACTTCATCACTGTCAGCAGCCTCTAGAAGCACATACCTGCGCATGTATATCATACTCTGAACACTCTTTTGGACCATTCCTGGAAGCTACAATGTCTAAATAAACTTTTTTTTAATTGGCTTTAAACTCAAAACTCTGAAGCAGCATATAATCTACCATGTCTGGTAGCCTGGAATTTTGCACTCCTTTGACCCTAAACTTTATCCTTTGATAGAGAATCAGATGAAAGGAGAAGGAAAGCAATACAAGAAAAGTGTCATTTACTGAAGTCAACTAACTTGTCTATGGAAAAGATATATTTGTAACTTCTTTTTTTTTTTTTCCTCAAATGGCAAAAAGTCAATTTTACTTATTAGTAATTCTCTTAATTTTAGCCATCAGCGTGCTTGTAGCAAGCGTGGGTAGAGCCCAAGCGTGGGTAGAGCCCTCCTAGAATCTTCGTTCGTGAAGCCTAGCCATGATGATGATGAATTCTTTTAAAGACTTAAGAGCCCTAAGTCCACGTACATGAATTTACAGCAATCATAAGCAGTGTGTGTTTACTGATAAACTATTCTTTTCTTCCTCATTGTTTCAAAACCAGGCCTAGTGTCATTACATTAGTGTAAGATAATGTTGCGGACCAACACAGTGAGTCAGCAATCAAAACGACATGTTCTGCAATCCCACAGAGCTTGTTCTTTTGGTTTAAGTCATGGAATTGCTGGTGCATCTCCTCTCTCCCATCCTCCCCTTGCTTGCATGCCACTACACTGCTCCAAGATTTACTTACCAGTTGTCAGCCCAGCTTGTTTCAGAAAGAAGAAGGAATTCATGTGTAAAATACCCTGGGTCTTAGAAACATAGAAACATGTGCTGGAGAAGGTTAGTGCCTGGTTGGCTGACTTCAGCAACAAGGAAAGGAAGATGCTCAATTAACTGGAACTAAGTGAGAAAGAAATTTCGGTTTTCTATATCTTCCACTTCTTCTTAAAAGAACATTTAGACAATTCAGATCATAAGAATGTCAATGTACCTGTATTCCTACTGAGAGACTTTACCTACAATACACTCCTAGACCTGTGCAGGCCTTCCCTTCATATTTCAGCAAGATATACGAGTAGTGGATTGAGCTCATATAAGCAACCAAATAACACAGAGGAGAAAGCAATTTCCACAGTAGGTGAGACTGAAGGCATATGGGACATTACACCATGAAATGCTGTTGAACTGAAGGACCAGTAAGATGAAACACTTGACATTCTTTTAACAGCTTAACTATTGGGGTTTTTCCTTAAAAGAAAACAAACAAAACCCACAAAAACACAGAGAACAAAAACAAACAAACAACAAAAAACCCTCCACAGTCCAACTGGTGCTAAAGCCTGTTCCCACACAAAACCTGCTAACACTGAGTATTCATTTCCATTCTTACCATAAAAATAATAGTATTAGAAACCAAAACTGATCCTGTGATAACATGTTATCTGATATACAATGTCATGTACAAGATGTACAAACAAAGCCAAAAAACTGCAAATGTGACAGTTAAATTAGGAAATCAGAACTGAAATCTAGGAAAAATTCTAAGCAAAATCTAGTAAACCAACAAAACTGGGGGAGCAGGGGGAGAGAAGCACAAAGTTTCCTTTTCCGTGAATCTGTTAAAATGCCAAATAACCACCATTTGTTTTAGTCTGCAACATATAAGGAGATAATACTACATGCAAAACCAGAGAAAGGTGATTAATAATATGATCTGGACACCATAAAGAGAATGGTGACATAGTTTTCCAGCATACAGGTGACTGCCCTCCTACTTGGTTTAGGGCAACACTTCTAAAATTATATTTCACACATCAGAATACATAGAAATACTACTGGAGCAAATGTGTTGTCTTTTTCACCAGAACATGAAAGTTTCATCTCCAGGCAGAATATTTCTCCCATGCTTTCACCCAGTCAACATCTCTGCTTTGATGGTCTCGTTCCATACTTCAGTTCTAAAACCAGGGTAAGGCTCTAAAAATCATGAGTTGTCATTTCTTCACACACACCCACCTTTTTTTTTTAGCCCTCATTACACACAGATTGTTCCCCATAGTTAAAACATTGCCTGATGAAAGAGATTCCTGTGTTACATGCAATGGGGTCTTGAGGAAAGTACAGTGAGGGAAAACTACGGCAAACTGCATCCTGCCCAGAAAGATTTGCTTGTCATAATCATAATACAGTAAATGCACATGCAACACAAACATCACTTCCAGAAAATGAGAAGAAACACACCTATAACCGTTCTCCTTTCTTCCTTAATCTATCTTTAAAGCTATTATGCAAAACCAGTGGGAAATAGAGGGACTGACTGACAGGATGCAATAACAAAGTGATTTGATTACTCTGAAGCAGAGCCTTTTCATTAAGTTTTAAGCTTTACAGCACAGGATCTATTACAAGAAGGGTCATTATACTTCTTTGTACCAACTGGATCATCCTATTTGATGTGTCCTTGTACTTATAAATCTGACGTAATTCCCAATTTCTTTACATACATTACATATGTATACATACACACAGAAGCCCCTCAGCATCTGGTTATTCAGCAGAACTGTATTTTGATCCACATCTTTTTACACTAAATATCCAGCTATGCCATATTTCAAAGAGATACCATATCCTTCAATATTAGTAATTTATATTCATGTAATTGAGAAGGCATGAGTACCTAGTAATTCCACTTGGAGAATGAAGCATCTTTGAAATGTATTTACAGATGGTTTTCTTACCTCATTGGGAATGCTAAGTACTATCAGTGCAGCAACTAAAAAAAAAATCCACAAGAGCTCTGATTCTATTGGAATGCAATAGTATTTTATTTCTATTATTTAATAGAAAGATGGGAAAGGCTACAACAGTCATACTGGTCCTGCAGAAACTGCATTGGTGGAAAGAGGTGCAGGCGGGAGGATAAGTGCCAGGTTTAAACACTGAGTAGCACCAGAGCAATGTGACTGATAGATCTCCAGAAAATCTGGAGTGCCATGAGGCATTTACTTTGGTCACCTGAGGGCTTAGAAGCACCTTCATCCCAAAAATTAATGGTCTACAAGAACTCATTTGTGATTGGCACTTTGTTTCGTATGAGTTACTGTTTGGTCCTACATATTGCATAAATTCTGTAGCCAAAAAAAAAAAGGAAAAGGGAGCTGCATTCAAAAGCATAATGAGAAGCAAACAGATGAACTTCACATAAGTGATGCACAAATCCTAAAATTTCTGTTTTGCTACCTTCTACTTCAGCTAACAGCAGCAGAAGCAGCTTTTACTTAGATATTCATCATTCCAGAGCTGACTGAAATGCAAAGAAAAAAACTAGACAAGATTTATGAAAATATGGAGGCTTCTACTGAAGATATTGTATGAGCTACATGTCTTGCCCATTCTAGATACTTTCCACATATTTTAGCTTGTTTAATAAAAAGACTTCTCTTCCTAGAAATTCTAATACCTTTGAAATGAAAGGAGTTTATTAGTGCTATTTAGTTAACATCATCCAGAAGCCCTATAGATCATTATTTTGCAAGCATTTTTACTGTGGACATGGCAGGGGGAGACGGGGGGGGTTTCGATCTGTCCCGCTGGGATCAGCCCTGCCGGACTGGGCAGACTGGGAGGGGTTCCATCCGTCCTGCTGGGATCAGCCCTGCCGGACTGGGCAGACTGGGAGGGTTTCCATCTGTCCCGCTGGGATCAGCCCTGCCGGACTGGGCAGACTGGGAGGGTTTCCATCTGTCCCCTTGGGATCAGCCCTGCCGGACTGGGCAGACTGGGAGGGTTTCCATCCGTCCCACTGGGATCAGCTCTGCTGGAACTTCCCGCTTTTCCAAGTGGAAAAATGGGGGAATCGGAGTCAAACGGACGGGATAAATTCCTCCCCGGGAGGGTGGGGAGGGCCTGGGCTGGATTTGCCCGAGGGTTTCTATCCCTGGAAGTGTCCAAGGGCAGGTTGGAGCGAGCTGGGATAGGAGGGAGGCGTCGCTGCCCGTGGAACTGGAGGGGCTTTCAGGTCCCTCCCAACCCAACCATTCCATGATTCCATGATTCCATGATTCCAGGCTCCGCCAGTCGATAAAAGGGGCACTTCCAGAGCGACCCCCTGCGGGATTTGGCCTCCAACGTGCCCCAAAACTCCACTCCTGGACTTCTTTCTCTCCCAAACACCCCGATCCGCGTGGAGAGGCTGAGGAAGGTGGGGCTGCTCAGCCTGGTGGGTTCTTGGAGACCTTCCAGAACCTTCCAGGATCTGAGGGGGCTACAAGGCAGCTGGAGGGGGACTCTGCATCCAGAAGTGCAGTGCCAGGACGGGGATAATGGGGTTCAAAGGGAAACAGAGGGAATTGAAGTTAAATATACAGAGTAAATTCCTCCCGGGGAGGGGCTGGGATGGATTTCCCAGAGAAGCTGTGGCTGCCCCTGGATCCCTGGAAGTGTCCAAGGCCGGGTTGGAGCAACCTGGGCTGGTGGAAGGTGTCCCTGCCCACGGGGAGATGGGACTGGATGGGGTTTAAGGTCCCTTCCCACCCAGCCATTCCACGATTCCACAGTTCTGGGCTCTGGTCGATCTACAAAGGGGGCACACCCAGAGCTGCCCCGTACAGGGTTTGGGCCTCCAGTCTGCCCCAAACCCACACTCCTTGGCCTTTTTGTCTGTCTCCAAAGCGCCCCGATCTGCATGAACACCCCCCCGGGCAGGCGGCAGCACTCCCGAGGGTTTCGCAACAGCCGGGAGTGGAGGACGGCGATGATTAAAGGTTTTCTCCCAGAAAGGCAAGAGCTGCCGGGCTGCTTTGGTCGCCTGGGGGCCTGGCTGCTGCTTGGCGTGCAGGTATTGCTGGGCAGGGAGACGATCAGCATGAATTATGAGCCGTCGGGGCACTGGGAGCTGCTCCTCTGGGTGTTTCTGCTTCTCATTTACATGGAAATGAGGCGAAGTCGGAGCCGAGAAAACAGGGGAGAGAAGGAGTTCAAAAAACATCTGCTGGTTGGGTGAGTTTTGCCTCCTCGCCAAGGGCTGGTCCGCGTGGTTTTCATCACCCTCCAGTCCGGGCTTTGCTGCGCTTGTTGAGGGCTCGTTACTGATCTGCCCCCAACAGATTCAACGTCAAATCAGAGAGTCAGAGAATCATGAAATCACAGAATCCCAGAATCATGGAATCACAGAATCAGAGAGTCAGAGAACCATGGAATCAGAGAATCACAAAATCAGAGAATCGGAGAGTCAGAGAATCGAGAGAATCAGAGAATCATAGAACCATGGAATCACAGAATTATAGGATCACAGAATCATGGAATCACTGAGTCATGGAATCAGAGAGTCAGAGAATCACAGAATCAGAGGATCACAGAAATCAGCCAGGTTGGAAAAGCCCTCCGAGACCGTCCAGTCCGACCCTCGCTCCGAGCCCGCCGTGGTTCCCAGCCCGTGGCGCTGAGGCCACATCCAGCCTGTCCTTCGACACCTCCAGGGGCAGAGAATCCACCCCCTCCTCTGGAATCAGACATTCCAGGGGCTGATCACTGTCTCTGCGAAGAATTTCCTCCTGATATCCAACCCCAAACCTCCCCTGGCACAGCCTGGAGACCCTCCTGTCCCGCTGCCGGTTCCTGGAGCAGAGCCCGACCCCAACCCGGCTCCCCCCTCCTGTCAGGGGGTACAGAGAGCGCTGAGACCTCCCCTGAGCCTCCTCCTCCTCTCCAGGCTGAGCCCCCCATCTCCCTCCCCCTCTCCCGGTGGGAATTGTGCTCCGGACCCTCCCCCGGCCCTGCTCCAGCCCCTCCACGTCCCTCCCGAGCTGGGGGTGACCCAGAACCGGGCACGGCACCCCAGGGGTGACCTCGCCACGCCACCAGCGAGGACAGACCGAGCCCGGGAGGAGGGCTGGGCTCATCCTCCAGCCCTGGGAAGAAGCTCTGAGTCAGCGGGGACGGCTGGGAGGCCAAGTGGGACACGGGGAGGGAATAAATGACCGTGAATTAGCGCCGGGTGAACCTTTCACGGAGGGAGGGGGGTTAAAAACGAAGCTGCCCACGCCCTGTGCTGCTCCCAGACCTCCCAGCCCGGGGCAGGGGGGCGTGGATGGCTCCAAGGGGCGGCTCAGAGCGGGGCCGGCTCAGGATTGTGGAGCCGTGGGAAGGGAGAAGTCGCAGGGCCGGTTGGTTTTCCAGCTGTGTCACCCTGAGTGTCACCCTGAGGGTCACCAGTGTCACCCAGCCTTGTTAGAGGGTCACTGGGAACTGGGGGACTCTCTGCCAGAGCGCTGGGACAACGCCTGGGCACGCGTGGGGTGTGTGTGGGGGATTTTTGGGGTGTCCCGGGCAGGGCCAGGCCACTTGGACTGGATGATGCTGGTGGGTCCCTCCCCACTCAGGGTATTCCGTGACCCTCGTGGGTCCCTTCCAACTCCGGTTGTTCCGTGATTCCGTGATTCCAGAGGTCAGGGAGTGTTTGGACAACGCCCTCAGGGGCACGGTGGGATCGTTGGGCTGGATGACCCTCGTGGGTCCCTTCCCACTCAGGATATTCCCTGACATTGTTGCGGGAGAGCTGACACGTTTTTGGGTGGGTTCACACGCTTTTGGGTGGGTTCACACGTTTTGAGGGGGGGTTACATATTTTGGGATGAGTTCACATGTTTTTGGGTGGGTTCCCACGTTTTAGGGTGAGTTCACACGTTTTAGGGTGAGTTCACACGTTTTAGGGTGAGTTCACACATTTTAGGGTGGGTTCACACGCTTTTGGGGGGGTTCACACGTTTTCGGGTGGGTTCACACGTTTTCGGGTGGGTTCACACATTTTAAGGGGGGGTTTACATATTTTGGGATGAGTTCACACATTTTAAGGTGGGTTCACACGTTTTAAGGGGGGGGGTCATATTTTAGGATGAGTTCACATGTTTTGAGGTGGGTTCACACGTTTTAGGGTGAGTTGACACAGTTTTGTGTGGGTTCACACGTTTTAGAGAGGGTTCACATGTTTTAGGGTGAGTTCACGTGTTTTAGGGTGGGTTCCCACGTTTTAGGGTGGGTTCACAGACACCGTGGGAAGATCCCAGGAGTCCCGCCCATCCCACGAGTGTCAAACACCCTCCTTCCCAGACTTCCTAATCACTGGATGGGCCAAAGGGATGCAAAGGCGCGTCGGGAAGGGAGACCAGACACACAAAACCCCAAACCCCTTTGTTCAAACTCCGCTTCTTGAAGCTCCGAACCCCACCCCTTTTTTTTTTTTTGGAGACTGGGAAAATCTGCCTCCAAATCTTCCTGAGGAAAACCTGCGATCCCGAGGGAGGGAAGTCAAAACCCGGCGTGAATTATGCATTCGGTTTATTGAAGGTACAGCTGAAAGGCTGCGGTGAGCGGAGGGGAAGGGCGATCAACTCCGCTCGTTTACACATGAAAAAAGCTTTTTAAACCTGTCTGGTGCGCGCAGGAAAAACAGCTCATGCATTAACCCACGGAAAATATAAGGTGCTCGTCGGGCCGTAATTAAACTCTGCTCTGCCAAACCCGGTGTAGCGTCTCGGACCAATTTACATGAAGTGTTACCGACCCTCCGGTAAACAGGAAAAAATCGCCTTTTCTGCCGCTCATTAAAGGAGCTAAATTACAGCTGCGGCTTCGCCTCGGACAATTAAACCGTGGCTTCTCTCCGTGAAGTCGGGATGACCCAAAAAGAAATTTCTCATCCTTTCGCAAGAGCCGCGTCTGGGGAAGGGAAGGGGAGGAAGGAAAGTCCCTGCCGGGAAGGGGTCAGGGCAGGGAGCCGAAAGTTGACGCGTGGAGACAGGGATGGGCTCTGAAATGAAAACCTCACCTGGCTGAGGGCGCGGGGGAGGAGGGTTTGAGGAGGGGAAGGGAGGGGGGAGTTTCCCGCGACAAGGACGCGAGAGGGAGGGCGGGTTTTGGTCCCGAGAAGAAGGAAAGAGTTCGTGGCAGAGCCGCTTAAGCGCGTGGTTGTGATGCCTGGAGCTGTCTGGGGATGGGGGGGTCGGGGAAGGGAGAGGGGGGAAACACTGTTTGATTTTATTATTATGATTTTTTTACGTGTGTAGTGCTGGTTCTTCCCCCGAGCGGCTCTACCGGCTCGTCCTGACCACGCGCACGGCCGTGCCGAACCTTCCCCCGGCCCCGCACAGCCCCGCGCCGGGGATGAGCACGGCGCCCGGCCCGCACTGCTCCACGCCGCCGCACACCAGGTTGCCCACGGTGCCGCCCAGGTTGCCCACGGCCGGCCCGCACTGCACCCCTTCCACCACGCCCGGCATCACCTCGCGGCCCACGCAGCCCACGGCGCTGCGGGCGCCGAAGCCGCCGCCGCCGCCGCCCACTTTGGGCAGGCAGTCCACGCTGCGGGCGCTGAATCCCGCGGCGTGGGCGCCGAAGGGCGAGCCCAGCCCCAGCCCCAGCCCCGCGGCCGCCCCGCCGGCCTTCGCGGAGCATTTACCGACCATCCCCGACAGGGAGCGGCACTCGCCGACGGTGCCGCCGCCGCTGACCACGGCTGGGAGGGGAGAGAAACGGGAAAAAAAAACCAAAATCAGACCAAACGGAATCAAAAAAAAACCAAAAACCCCCCAAAAAAACCCCACAAAAAAACCCCAAAACAAATCACACAATAAAAAAACCAAACCAGAAAGACAAAAAAAAACCCAAAAAAAACCCAAAACAAAACAAAACAAACCCCACAAAACTCTCCCCCCCAAAAAAAACCCAACAAAAAAACCAACAACAACAACAACAACAAAAACCCACAAAAACAAACAAACAAAAAAAAAAACCCAAAAAACAGGAAAAAA
>JAYRBT010000177.1:21194506-21222685 GCA_036023395.1 Myiotriccus ornatus
AAATGGCAGGGGGAGAAGGGGGGGGGGGGGGGGCCGGGGAAACACAAAATGAAATGGAAATACAAATTACAAGAAGACTTCAAACACTACACACTACATATGCACCTAGTACCAATGTTTTTGCCTTCCCCCCCACTTCAAGCAAACAAGAAGGAAACAAGGAAACAGAAGGGGTAGACAACCCCCTGGACTCACCTTTTATACAGTTCCTCTGTCAACTTCACAAAAAGAAATTTAAATTCCTGTAGCTGGATTTGATTCTTTCAGCTTCTTTCTTTCTCGAGTCACATAGAAGCAAAACAATTAGTTTTCAGAGGTTCCATTTACTGCTCTTCCATCCCCAGCAAAATGCATCCAGGAGACGATGCCAAAAGTAAGCCCAGAACTCAAAGGCAAATGGAAAAGGGAGCGTAGGGGGTTGCTGAAAGACCAGATTGTGAAATTCAGTAGCTTCAGCACAGAAATATCCTACTATACAGTATACCTGGCTTCTTGCTCACCAAAAAACTGTAGTGCAAACTGTCAGTAGTAGCCTCCAATAGCTACTGTGTGTGCTGCAGATGGTATGTCTCACTGTTACCTTCCCAGATGGGTAGAGGATTCAGAGATCAGCAAATCCAGGGGGTCGCCTCCAAACCAGGTGGATTGCCAGCCACTCATTCACTCAGTCCAATTAATCAAGACAAGAACAGCTCAGTCACCGGAGATATCTCCTTCCAGGGTGCACAGGATTATGGCAAGGTTATTAATCTTGCTTTGCTGCATCCCCCCCACCCCCCTACATTCAGCAGCCTGCACCGAGATGATTGCCAGCTCTGTCTCTGTCCCTGTTCTACTGCATTTTGCTCAGCCCTCTGTTGCTGCAAGTGAAACACAGAGGAGGGAGGAATACTAATAAGGTGGTTAGCTACAGTTTCTTTAAGGCATTCTACATACTGTGTGCGCGTGTGTGCGTACGTGCATGTGTGTGTGCATTTTCCATGGGGCGATCTGGATTTCTTGGCAGGTGAAATAGGACTTGTTTCTACATCAAAGTCTGAATTAATCTGGATTATCACTTAATGAATATCAGAGCTAGCAATTGTATTATACTTAGGATAAGAGGAGGGTACAAAATGGTCTAGAAGATTAGGACAGCGGTAGTGGTTAGGGGAAGGGGGGCAGGGGGGAAGGAGAAGGAGCTGGTGGTATACAAACCACACTATACCCAGAAAAGCATATTCAGTTAGAAAATTTGTTTCAAAGCAACTCGTTTTAGCCATGTTTTAAAAGGTCATCCTTATGTCCTGTACCAGTCGCGATTTTCAAATCAGCACTATATTATCCATCTCTAGATTAGACAGCAGTGTGCAGAGTCAAGTAAATATTTTTAGAAAAGAAACGATTTCTGGCAGGAAAAGAAAAATTTAGAACGTCAGTGGAGGCAGGCATCCAGCACCATTTATGAAGGTGCTCAAAATTCCCTCCTTTACTGAGAACTGCTCTGCTGAAACCTTTCACTTGTGAAATGAGTTTAGAGTTCTCAGTCCAACAACCAAAACAGATTTTCCATGTAATGTCTAAGTAGAGGATCTGCACTGGTGCATGAACCTGGGTATTCTGCTGTAGCAAGTGTAAGTCCTAGCTGTAATTCACTCATGAA
The DNA here is from genome assembly GCA_036023395.1 of Myiotriccus ornatus. Classification (NCBI taxonomy): domain Eukaryota; kingdom Metazoa; phylum Chordata; class Aves; order Passeriformes; family Tyrannidae; genus Myiotriccus; species Myiotriccus ornatus. Next base: position 21,196,149 of record JAYRBT010000177.1, read on the forward strand.
ATTTGAAAGCAGTCATACTGCCTTTGCTTTCCCACAGGTAATTCAGACCCTCTCCATCAAGTTCAGGATGCAAACACTGCTGTCTCACTTGTCATCCATAATTTCAACTTTTTGCAGCAGATGACAGTTCAAATTCCTTCAGGAGACTGGAGACTCAGACTTCTTTAGGAACTGGGAAGCAAAAATAAACTATTCCTCAGAAGCAAATCCAGGATTACTACAGTAAGCTATAACTATATGGGACTGTTAAGGAATCAGTTCATAGGTCAGAGCAACGAAATACGCTTGACAGAGCTCCCAAGAGAAAGAGCTACACAAGATGAGTGTGGTACTTTATGTAACAGAAAGAGCTACCACCACAAGTTCTAGAAACCAAAGTGTGATTAATAAGATGGAAATGCTTGTGGAGTTTTAAATACTCCAGCCATAGGATACTGCATCCAGACTTCCTTGCCAGCTGACCGTGGCAGTGTTACTGTAGCACAGAGGACTGTAATGTAACACAGCACTGTCCATAAGCACTGTGGCCACAACACTGACACTAACACTGAGTAAAAGTCTTCTACTTTTAAGAAAACTCTGCAGTTTCAACTGCCAGTGAACCTGCAAACACAGCATGAGAAGACTGTGGTATCTGGAAAGATAGGGCACTGTAGGAAACTGTTTCAAAAAGTGGAAAACCTGCACTGTTTCACAAGTCACACATAGTCACTTGGGCTTTTGTTCACTTTTTCAGCTAAAACTGCCTTATAATTTAAATCTAAAATGATTTATTTATATGAAAGTCTACTGAAGTAACATAAGACATTGTAAATGGTAACTGGTTTTCTCTGCTGAAATTATTTTGCTTCTCCACAACCCTATTCCCAACACTGCATGAGACCTTGCATTGCTGTTTTCTTGACTTATGGACCTTAAGTAGAATTCTTGTTCATCCACAAACATAACCACCCTATCCACATAGAACCATGAGCAGACACAGTAGCTTGGAATGAAGATCCACCTAGCCAGAATTTTGCCTGTGTTGGTCACCATCAGGTAAAGGGAAGCAAATGGTGGTATTTCCCAAGTACACTGTGCCAACCTTTAATTATCTACCACAAGGAGTTGCACAGTCAGAGACAGGAACATTCTATGCACTTTAGTATGCCACTCACAGATTCAGTCTTCTATTATAAGCAGACTGGACTCCTTTCTTCATGCTGAGAAGCCTTCATGTATTTAACTGCCTTTCATATTGACTTTGCTCTATTCACTTGAACACTTGTCACTAACCTTTTTCACCTTGTGCAGTGACCAAAATGCCACAGGCATGCCACAAGCTTATAGCACTTCATTGATGCTTTCCTCTTTGAGAGCATATCATCCCAGAGCATGTACTAATGAAGCTAGTGGCATGTTTTGCTTTCTAAGATTGTGGCATGAGTAATTTGGCTACTCTCAGAATATTAACTTCATCAATGACATAACATTTATAGTTCTAACTAGTCAGTTAAGGTTTTGTAAGGAAGACCTCATGGCTAGACCAAAGTCCACTGTGGACAGCTTTCTCCACCACCTTTTTCTAGGTCCAGTCAGAATCTCTTGAGTACATAAAAAAAAGTTACTCCAAAGCTAATTAAATTTATTCATACATCTAATATTTACAATCTATGGGACTGGAACAACATCAAAATAATTAAACTGACTTTCATTTTCATTTTAATTTTCATGACACAGAATACATGTTAAAGGAGAGAAAAAATATAAAGTGTTGTGCAAGAACAAGTTTTTGTTAATGGTATCTTCCAGATATGGCTCATCATAATCACAAAGGTGCAGACAAGGACATTTGTCCTAAGTCATCTATCTTTAAGTAATTTTTAAAGCCATACTACTACTTTCACATTAAGCAAAACGAAAACACATCCTTTGCACTTCCAGGGGTTTCTTGCTTTTTGATTTTGTTTTTTCCCCCAGGGGGCAGCACGTGCTGCACTTCAGACAAAACATCTCATCACTCCCTGACTAGTACAGTCTTACAAGCATCTTTGTTCATGTTTCCACATTATGCTTAAAACAAAGGCAGGTTACAACACTATAAACTAGGCAGATTTACTACTCCCTTCCCACAACTCCCCCTGCCACCCCCCCCCCAAAAAAAAACAAACCAAAAACAAACGAACAAACAAAAAAAACCAAAACCAAACCAAATCAACAAAAAAGTAAAAATGGAACTTTTCTTCAACGCCCTCTCACTCTGGTCCTCACCTCATTCAGCTGAACTTGATGACCTGTCAGTTAATATCAATATCACACCTCTAAAAAACTTAAATTCAGCACAAGTGAAGCACACAAGCTTATTTCTCAGCAAAGCCCTCAGTAGAGAAAGTACTGACCCAATACAAAAAGCCTCTCAAGTCCATCAAATATTTTTGCAGTGTTTCACTTTTTATTATGTCAACATCATTTGATTTAGTGAACCCCAAATCCATATGCTATTTGCAAGTCCTCTTTCTTCCTCTTAATTTTCATTTTCTTTATGAAGTAATAGTCATATTTAAGACTATAATTCCCACACTGAGAAAACTATTGGCAAGACTATAGCAGGGGCGAAAGAAGAGCTGAGAAGCTCATATAGACAGGTTAAGGCTGTCACCTACTATGACCAGGCATCTCTGGCTGATGAAGTTTGAGGAGTTACTACTGGCAGAGCATACACTACCTTGATGAGCACCCTAGTAATCATCAGAAGCAAATACATACCAGTTTCTCAGCCATGACTTTCTTTGGTCCAGTCCTGACTTCAAGCCAGGATCAATGAGTGGTCTAAATTTATACATTGGACTCAAAACTAAAGGGACAGTGAAGCAGCACAAGTGGCTTCTGCTGCCTCTGTTAGAGGGCAGTGGCAGCTGTTCCTAAGGAAACCCAGCACCCACTGCCACTGTTTGACTTGAGACATCCTCAGAGCTGAACTGTACAGTGCTAAGGTTCTTTGCAAAGTGATCACAGTATTCTTTCTCCCAGGAGTCGTAAAGCCTATTGTTAACCACAAACATTTTCAGGAGACAAATATTGAGAGAAAGTAAAAAAGAAAGAAAACAAAAGAACACATTATCTGAAAGAAAAAATAATTGCCAACTAACTCATGAAATATTTACAAAGTCTATATTCAAAACCAGAGGTAAACAGATGTCTACTGTTCTGAGCATTCTCTAAAAATTATAGGGTCAGGGTCTATCCAATACTGTTGCAAAAGACATATGATCTTTCATCCTAAACCTTTCCTCCAGGGAAAAACTACAACCTCATAAGTGCAGCAAAGAGATTTTTCATGTTCTTTATATCTTAAAACTCACTGAGCAACACAAGTGAGTTTCTCAGAGTTTGAGAAACACACTAGGTATTATATTTTGGTATTATATTTATTGCCCTAAAATAATGATAGGTATTTCATATAGTGGCAGTCTGTTTTTTTAACCAACCATTTGGGAAAACTGAGCATTTTACATCGCAGGATTTTTAATTCCAATAGAGATCTACGTTCAGATGTGAACCTTCTGACTAAAAAATTTATTCTAATTCATTGCCTCAAGGCTGTGATTTCAAATTCATCCCCCAATGCTGAACTACAAATCATAATCACCTTGATTTCTGCTATTTGGATGCTATTATCTGAAGGCAGATTTTCCAAACCTTATACCTGATTTAGGCAGAAAATACAATTTGATAAAAAGAAATCCAAAGTAAAAAAGAGGTATATGTTTCTTTATCAGAAAAGAAAAAGGTTTAAAGGCTTGTTTGAAAGCATTAAAAAGAAAGGTTATTTTATAAGTTCAACTCATCACCATAAAAAAATAAAAAAAAATGCCCTCAGACCCCAAACCATAAACTCCTACATAGGTGTTATATTCTGATATATACTTGTTCCTGCACCACACCCCCCTTCCAAAGGAAATGACATTTTTTGCCTTTCTGCTCAAGAGAGCAGAGAAAGTACTTTTTTCTTTCAGCTTTCAGTAGCCACTGCTGCAAGCAGGATACTCCAATACACAGAACCTCAGCTTGAGCTAATATGAGCATGCTTTTTACATTTGCTTGCATTTATCTGTGACAGTCATTATCTCTCTTCCTCTCTCTAGAGCTACTGCAAGAATTAAAGGGTGCAGTATGTCTTTTACCAAAAAGATTTAAACAAATTAATTGTCTGGATTCTATTCTTGCATCATTGAGCACTTACTAAAAACATCTGGATTGCTGGAGTATACAAGTAACCTTAAATACTGCATCACTGTTTAAGAAATAAGATGAAAGTTACTAAATGAAAACTTAAACACCTCGGATTTATTTATCTGATACCAAAGAAACACTGATATCAAAACAATCAGGGTATTACACTATTACATTTCAGTTCCCTAAAAGATATTTCTTTTCTAAGTAGCAAGAAGATTTTAATTTGATTTTTTTAGTGGGTCATAAATTTTTTCATGACCTTTAACTTAACATACATTCAGGAAAAAAGAAATTAAAACAGAAAGAAAAATTGGAAGCTGTGATTACCACATATACCTTGAATCAGTATTTCAATTCTCAAATGCTTTAATTCTCCAGGAGCTTTCACTAACCTCTCCATAGCCCTTATGCCCATCAGCAGTTTATTATTTACACTGACTTAAGTTTTACTGACTACAATTAAGAATGCTTGAGGTATGGTTTCATCATTATTCTTTCTCTCAAGACTGCCATTTTCCCTCTAGCCCCAATTCCAGGTTTCCTTTCAAGTCTCACTTGTCAGCACAGAAATTCAACAAATCAGCTTGAGCAATAGTGGAACAGGCATTGCTAAACAAGGCAAAATATCTGGAGGAGTGTAAAATTAGTTTTCTTTCATCAAAAAGGTGTTCTTTATATGTTTATCTGAGCATTGTAGACTGACTCTAGTTGACTACCAAGATGATTGAGAGAGTTCATAAAGCCTTTTTGTATGTTTATGACTGCACAGTATTTTGGAAAGTTGTTCTAGAATACTTAAAAATTTGCAAGCGAACACATCAATCATTAATATTTGTTTGCATTTAGATATAACCTAAATCAAAACACGAGAAAATTAAAAAAACAAAACAAAACTATTTCAGGATTCACAGGAAGGACAAAAAGATCTGAGCTCTCAGTTTTACCCATATTCAGAGGCATTCTATGACAACAAACCTGCTCCTTCATATATCAATGTAATTTTGAAATATGGTATTGTAGTACTTTTTAGCTTAACCCAATCTGGGTCTGAAATAAGACATTTCACTTCACAATGGAGACAAAGGCTTGTAAATGTTTAAGAGGTCACAGCTACTGCAAAATTTGCAAAATAAAAGCTACTTTAGCTTCAAAACAGAGCAGCTAAAACTACTGGTATAGAAATGAATAAAACCCTGTACACAACCATACTTTTAAGACTTTAAGAGCTAGAGTAATGTGCTCCATGACAACCAAAGCTGGCCCATTAATGTGGCCTAAAGAAGAAAAGGTTACGTGTTTAGCCTGATCAAGGAATTAGATCTATTATATCCATCTCTTTCAACCAATTTAACCTCTGAGTTACTGCTCTCTAATGTACATTCACCACCTTGCAGTCTCATTTTAAAGTTTGAGCAACAGGGTTTCCATCACTTTCCATGAGAGACTGTTCCAGAGCCTCATAGGTCTCAAATTTAATGCTGTAAAGAGCGACTGCATGAGCGCTGAGTTCTATTACCTCAGAAATGCATATGCTGATAGAAGCTGTTACAGACTTAGGTGACTCATTTTCATATTAAACAATTTTTGTCAGCCATTACAGCCATGTAATGCACGTGCAGTGAAACATTTTTTTCCACAAGATTTTCCTCTATTCTTCTTACTAGCACCTACGTATCACCATGGGCAACAGACAGCAAAAGATAGCTTTTCTTGAGCTAAATTTTAAGCTTACAGATGACAGATAAGAGCAGAGCATTTAGGACTTAAAGTTAAGGCTGTGGGTTTGGGGTTTTTTCCTCCTCACTCAAACCAGTGCAGCATTTCTAAGTATGTGCTTTAGCAATAATAATTTTAATAATATTATGATACCTACAGATACATCTTTCTTTTTGGTCTCAGCAAAATTAGCATTTAACTACCCTTAAAGTAGTCCTTTTACTTGTGATTTTACATCTATATGCAAGCTTTTAGACTCCCTTTATAATCACCGTTAGCAACAGTTCATACCTCAGGGCACTATAATTTACTTCATTTCAGGCATTTACATTTGGGAGTAGGAGACCAAACCCTCCAAGGCCCAGAAGTGCTTGAGTGAGCGGCTCAGACATAGATAACTTTCATTCAGGTGCTTTTATTTCATCTTAGCAGATTGTTACCAAGGATTAATCTGCAAGCACATTACAGAAAGTATCCTGCCACATACATTGATATGTAAATATGTAAGCTCCATCTCAACACTGAAAGGTCCAATGACCTGTTGGTGCCAACCATAAGAAATAAATATTTCTCTGAAGTTCAACACTAAAGAGAAGTGTTTAAAAACGTTAACTGATTGCTCTTTTTAATGTTACCTCCATATTCTCTGTAGTCCTAGAGCAAGAACATGTCTTCTGCTTGAAAATTTTTGTTCTATACCTAGTTGGCCTCGATGATCCAGAGATAAAGGCTTCTCAGTACTGCAGTCAATACACCACCTCACATCCCATTTCTGCCTGGATCACCTGCATACCCTAGAGTCTGCTGCAATAAACTAAAACACAGTTAAGAGAGCCTGAAAAGGTCCATCAGATATGTTTTTGAGATGTAATGAAAACTGATGGAATTGGTTATGAGCTACCTCTATTAGCTGCCATCATGGTGAACCTGTTCTTTCTGCCACGGGTGGGAGAAAGAATGAAAAGAGAGCAAGGGATGGGAAGGAAGCCATTAAGAAAAGCTTCTCTGCAGATCATTTGAAATAAGAGTAATGATATCTTCAGATGAACAGTATGTCAGGGAGAGATAGGGCAAGATTGAAAACTTGTGACTAAGAATGAAATCTCAAGAAAAAAACAACTCCAGGTTTCACATGAACAGAAGGCTGAAGGATTAAGCAAGAGACAGTATGATTGAAGAATTTTAAGTTACAGGACAGGAAAGAAAATAAACATCATCCAGAAAACTTTCAGAAGCGCATCCTTGCTTAGAATAACTCAAAACTATCCAACCAAAACTCACCCCCTTCAGCAGCACACTACTCTGTATAATAACATGCACCAAAAACCAAGTCATATGCATTCTAAGACTCACTGGAGTCCACTGGTTGCCAGTTGCTATCACTGACAGTTTGTTACAGGACTTTGGCTCAAGAGCAAATAAATACAAGCTACTCACAAGTTAACTCCAACTGCAAATAGTTTATGGGGGGGAAAAGAACATTTGCCAAGTTGCCTGGGCTAATCAGGAGTAAGAAGAGAAAACCTTCTTAGAATTGACTTAGGTCCATTAGATAGAAACAAAAGACTGGGAGAAAATGTAGCTCTTGGAGACATATGTGAGCATATGGAAACAAAACAGACTAACCTGAAAGGAGCTGAAAGTTATTTTACATAACAAAGAAGTTTTCACTAAGAATTGTTAGATGAAGTTAAGGTAAATAAAAATTTAGATTGTAGACCAGAAAATCATGCATGATAATCAGATTATTTTCAGCTATGGAAACGTCACTCAAAGGAAAGAGCGCAAGTCCTAGCATAGCTCTCACTTTATATTAGACTCGACAAAATAAGAGTACAATAGTGAATAACATTGTACTGAGGGGCATTAGGTCACCTAATGAAGGAAGTCTTTTTCATTGCTAACTTACAACAAAAAAAACCCAAACCGCTGATTGGGTTCTTCATAAAGACATGAGTAGGGAAGAAAAACAAGGATTTTGTTTCCATGTGGAGTATTAGAAAGACTCCAACAAGAAAATGTTCATTTTTATTTGCCTTTTCAAAAGGACTAATCACCAAACTATTAAAAAGGTGTTTTTACCATGCATAATTAAGGTTACTTTATTAGGCCAGCCACTCCAAGTAAAAGCCAAAAAAACCTTAGAAATACTTTCTCATTGACAGTTAGAATTTTACATAACTGTAGCACTTATAGATTATACAGATCCTGTCAAGTAGCTCCTTCAGGCTAAACATTTCAGAAAAATTAATGCCAAAACTTCAGAAAGCAAAAATTACAGTAAAAAATACTTTGATTTGCTAAGCACAGTGTAATAGCTAATTCTCTGATTTTTTTCTAGCAAACTTGGACTTTGGAGTAAGACTTTTAATTTCACAGGCAGCTCTCACCAGCATCATAGAATTTGTTATCCATATTTTGAAAGTATTGTGAACTTGTAAGAAAAACATGCAAAATCTAAATACACCCAGTTAACACTCATGCAACAGAGTTACTATGAGCTGGCAGCCGGGCTACTAAAGGGCAAAGGTCAGCCTAGCTGAAGATACAAGGAGGCAAGAAGAACCAAAAATTGCAGGAACATAAAGCTGAATTTGCACTAAGTGCTAACAGGAAAGAAGCAGCAAACATGAGACAAGTCCAAGGGACCAGGCTACTCAGCTAAGAATTAGAAGCAGCAGACAAGAACTCACAGCAAGAAAGAAGCCAGGTTTCCCATTGCCCAAGTGTCTAACCCAACCTGTCCTTACACAGAAAGAGCAAATGTTTTCTCAGATGGTATTTCCACACAGATATTTTTGTATATTAAAGCAAATATAATAAATTTTTGCACACTCTTCGAACATTGGATACTTACCTTAAGAAGAGGGCTTCAAACAACATAAAGGTTCCGAGTTTAGAAGCTTAGGACTCCTAAAGAAATGGAAGAATTTTATACACCCATCTTTTTTCATTTCTGTACATTATCCCATAATCAGAATTGCCCATCAGCTAGCTAAAGGCAAGTTAAACACATCACATATGCATTCCTCACTAATCCTGGATTCAGTCTCCTCAGGCACTTCTCAGCAATTTTCCCTTACCCAGAATCAGGAGTCTTTCCCCTAAGCACATAACCCTACTAGCAGTCCTGAAGAAGACAGAGCTCCACATAAGAAAGCATAAGAAACATTCTCTGTTTCCTCAAACAACTTTTATCACCACAACCTCCTAAGACACCTCCCAGGTTGCATCTCAAAAGCTCCACCTACCCCACTCAGCTGGACACTGATTGCCACAAGTACCCCCAAACAGCTGTGCTCCACCAGCCTGGCATTGACCCCTCACAGCTGCTGGCAGTCAGGGTGTGCCTAAGAACATGAAACCCAAAATCTTGGTCTCCTTGTACTGTGACTCATTTTTTAATCTGAAATGTTCTGAATTTCTGTTCCATATGTAAAATGGGGATCATATTACCTCCTTATTAAAGAAGAACAGAGGAAAAAAACAGTGGAACATTAATATTCATTAAACTCTCAGATGGTTTAAGGATAAACCCCATGGAAAAGCCTATTGCTTAATAATTCTGTTCCCATGAAAGCATTTGAAACACTTGCAGCAAATAAGGCACAAGGTCAGGCACAGCAAAAACCACAAGTTTAACAGCATACAGAATATGATCGACTCATGCAGTCACCAGCATTAAAACACACAAAGGTTATTCCTACAGCTCCAAGACACAAGGAAACCTCTAAAGGCCTGGGGCATTAGAGCCACTCGTTGCTTGTGGCCTAATGGGCAAAGTTTTCTGCACTTGCTGCTTCCACCCATTATTTGACCTTAGGAAGTCATCAAAACTTTTATGTGCTTCAGTTATGCATGTGTTACCTGGTTCTAATGAGGCATTCTTAGGACTTACTCGTATTTATTTTCTTTTCAGAAATCAGGGTTTCAATGATCTTCTCAGTATTGACCTTAAGGGATTTCACAGTGAAACTTGTGTGTTTGTGCTGTCTGTGCACACACAAACCTGCACTGGTTTGCCGGTCGTGGCATGTGCTGCTATAAGAAAGCCATACTGACAAGGTGCTATAAGCTTGTCTTATGGCCTCTAATACTCACTGATATAAGATTATCATCTATTTCTGTGTGCCTACATATAAGCACCTTCATTCCTACATAGCTGGAGCCACATGCGACTAAGCCTGTGACTACACTGGCTTGATTGTTATCCTGTAAATATGAGCACCTGGACTGAGGTGCTCAGAGCAAGACGTCACAGAGGGCTTAGACTTGTGAAGGTTTTACAGCATTTTAATGAGTGACTGAGTGCAGATGAGAAGGAATATTTTAACCCTTTGCAAATGAAAGGTAAAATACCTCAGCCTGAATATCTTCAACTGAGATTTATACTCACAGAATTTGTTTTGCATCCATAGTCATCTGCTTAGCCACAATCCAGCTGTGTATAGATGAGTCCTGTATCTCAGCTGCCTGTACAGCACTGAGGGCAAATTTTCTTTGAAAATATGTAGTCTTAGTTCAAGAGCTCTCTTCAGAAAAAGTTCCATAATCAAAATGTCACTGTAGAAATCAATGTAATCTATAAAATCTTAGGGCTGTTGGAGGGTTTTACACAGATAGTAAGGGAAAGAGCGTATTTAGTTAAACAAAGCAAAGAATTTTATGGAAGAATATTCCTGAATGCATAAGTATTAGTGTAACTTTTGATGGTCTGTAAGCCAAGGAAGGGTATTTATTCCTTGCCACATGTTGCAAAATGAAGAGAAAATCTGTCTAAAAGTAGGATAACAACTGGGGTTGGGGGGGAAACCTGATATACCCAGTTGATAAAATTCAAGTTCAGAAAGACTGTGTTTCTCATTAACTAGAGAAATATGTTTATCATTTCACAGAAGCAAAATACTGGTTATATATGTTTCACCTCAGGCTTTTAAAATAACCATTTCTGCAAGCTGTTGTCTCACACATACTGACCTTGATCCTGATCCTAGCATCTCCAAGATCTTTATGAGTAATCAACAGGCTGAACTCTAAATGAGAGTTAGGGTGACAGATTATTTTTCTTAGTAAAAAAAAAAAAAAAAAAGAAAGCAGCCTTTAAAAGAGAGAAAAGCTGCTATTGTTCAACCAGGCACAGTAATAACTATATCTTAAGTGGAAAAAAATATCTGTCACATATTGACAGATGCAGTGACCTTGTTGGAATTGTCCATGGTGCAGACTTTACTCCAAAGCTGACTAATAAAAATCATGTTCATCCCCACATAGCCTCTCATCTACTTAAACTGAGTGCAGTGATATATATACTCTGTTGATAGAAGAAATAGAAACTTTACTCACAGTATCCCAGAATCCCCAAATAAGGAACACCATATGTACCTCACTATCAGTTCATACTAACCCATCTGCACCTCACTGTTAGTCGGCCACTGGGATCATAGGTCACACTGTGTAGTATCAACTGCATAAATCGTACAGACAATATATTCTTTGAGGAACAAACACTGAGGCAGATCTTCCTGAGAAAGCTCATGATTTACATTTTTAAAAGCTGCAATTACTGGATTTTTACTGAATTTACTAAAATTAAGCAATTACTGGCATTTCTGAAATTAGTGAACACCTACAATTCAATGGCTTCATTGAGTTAGTCCAGGTTTAGAAGACAGAGCTGATTTTTCATCCGTCACTCATCATCACCATTAAATTCTGTTTGAGCACTTCATTGATTCCACATCTGGAATTTTGCATACTAAGTAAATTTTATTATACAATCAGGTTCTGCTCCCCAGTCTAACTGTGAGAAAATAGCACATAAGAGGGAAGGAAACCATTTTAGCTGTAGACTCACTTCACTAATAAAATTCAGTCTCACAGCCTTTCTGGGGGGTTACAGTTTAGATCAAGTATATTTTGGCCAACATATATATTTAAACACCCCAAAAGAACCAAAATCTCACTTAAAATACACTTCTTGATATCTGGAGCCAGAAATAAGAGACAAAATGAAAATTATGAAGAGATTAATTTTCAGACTGTACTTGTGGAATACTATAATACAGCATAGAGGAGACCTGTACTCCTGAGACAAAAACATATAGATAGTCATGAAAACAGATCTTTGCTGTACGTTATCCCAAGAAAGTGTTTTGTTTCCTTACCTAGACAAGAAGAATGTATAGGGAGATTATACAGAAAGTAATTGGAAATATGTAAAATACAGTGCTATCTGCATCTATTTTTTACCTTTCTATTAATTTTTAATTAGCTGGTCCTATATTTCTACAAATATCTTGAAAACATGGCCCTAATTGTGTCTTGAAAAGAGAAAGATACTGGTGACTGAAAGTGGCTACAGAAGAACTAGGATCTGCTGAGCTTGAATAACTTTCTCAAGTCGCAGAATACTTTGTAGGGCATTCAGAAAAAAAAAGTCTTGGATTTTCTAAGGTCCAATTCCTTGCTCATGTACAAACCCATCCACATTGTAGCTTTACACTGTTGCAATACTATCAGCAGCATAGCATCTGTTTGCAGAGACAAAGGCCTACCTTATCAAAGGTTTTCAGGCATGTACCTTCTAATTAGTTACTCTCAATGAAATTAATAGGATATAAACACCTAAAGAGTATAAGGTACTTTACCTACAGCCCACTCTCTAAAGAATCCAAGTACAAAGAACAGTCATTATAATTATCAGTCAAACGATGAATGCCCAGGTAAGAAACATGGGGTAAATTAAGTCCCTTAAGTGCACTTTATGTAGAGTAAAAAAAATGCACATATGTTGCAGTAAAGGCTGGCTACATTTATGAAAACTTTTTAATCTGTGATTGAAAGTAACCTGATTTAACACCGTAATAGCAACTGATTATCTCTAGGTTCTCCTATGGCTGCCAGAAACCCTGTCCCTACCTCCACTCATTAGAGGCACAATACTGGATTAGAAGGATCCTTTAGTCTGACCAAGCACAGCTCTTCTCAGGTTCTGTTTTTTTCAGTATTTGACACTCCAATCTACATGAGCACTCCTATCCACTTTCACTCGAGTGAAAGGACATAGTATCCAAAGGAGAATTTGCTTAATGCAGATTTCAGCAGTTACAGGCATCTAGGGCATGAGATTTCCAGAAGTTCACTGAAAGACTTTTAAGGTGTACCTTGCCTTGTTTATTATTATTACACTAACACTGAACTGTTGTAGTTAACTTCGATTAAGTTCCAAGTCATCTTAAAAAAGATCACAGCATTCAGCCTTACGCTGCATTTTTTGTCAGTGTTTTCCATGAATCTCTGTAACATCCACCTTTGCAAATAGTATTTTTGTCTCTATATTTCTCCCACGTCAAAAGCTTCTCATTTACAAATGGCAAGCTCTCTACAGGCAGCATGCTCAGGCTTGGCAAATTGTCATCCTTCAGGTTATCCTCTACTGTCTGACACTAAGTTCCTACCTTCATCAGAGAGCTTTCAATTCCCTCCTTACTTACTGGAGATAAAAGCCCTTATATGCCTCCCAACAACAGGTTTTCATCTTCTTTATGTTCACAATAGATTTCAGCTTTCTTCCCTCTAGCCCTGCCAATTTCCCTAATTATCTGTCAGTGGTGCCAAGAGCTCCCACATCCATCACTCCGTAGTGTAACTCGATAGTCACTGTCATAGTTCAGCATCACTACATCAGCTATCTACGCCCCAGTTTACAGCACTGACATGGGGAACCGCCTCTCACCGTCAAGTGCTTTACTAAATAACCCCCTTTATTCTCTTTCTAAGCAACTCCTGCATGTCACTTCCAGCTCTTCATAGTCCTGGTACTACACAATTGATTTCTACACCTCTCATGCTGCTGGTATGAAATATCATGCGCACAGTTTAACAAATCATGATAGCTTCTAGACATGTTTCTCCATGCTTTCTCTTCAATATGAATTTCTACTTGCTGCACAAATTCTGTTGCATCCTGTGACCATTATCATGGGTGTGATTTTAAAAAGTCATAGTACCTTGATGAAAATTACAGGTGAACTTGAAACACCCTGCCACTCCTAGCCTGTTAATTTGATGCAGTATTCAGACAAGCGTTTATTTACCTGTGTGCCTTTAATGTGCACACTTTGTGAATGATTAAGGGAGGAGGTGTAAACAGTCCCTGCAAATCCATGGAATAACTCATGGACACAAAGTTACTCATGGATGTAATGATTTGTTTAGATAAGACAATATTTTATAGATTAGGACTGTTTCATAGAATGCCTGGAACTGTTTTGAACCATAGAATGTTAAACTATATCCATATGTTATTGTTTTTTTAAAGAGCTGAAAAGAGAAGAAAATTACTGTAAATTAAATAAAATGTTCCTGAAGGCCATTACTTTAAACCCATTTGACCACTGAATCAGATAATTTTGACAGGATGCTGAGTAGAAAGCTTTCTTTTTCAGGCTGTCCTTAATGTTTCACAGATATTTCCAAGTAAATTGCTTTAAATTACCAAATGTACTTTCCCCAAGAGTAACAGTGATTTTTCTTCTATAAGATGATAAATAAAAAATTATGAGTTTCATTTAGGGGAAGAGGTTTACTCTTTGCTTTTTCTCCTATAATCTTGTGCAAACAGAAGTCCAACAGGTTAACTTTGCTCTGTCCTACTGCATTCAGTACTCTCATTACTCTTACAATACTAGAACTATTTATTTCTGCATAGCACATATAAGTCAAAATTATTGCTATTGATGACTGGCAATGTGTCTGAGGTGCATGACACAAGACTGAAAATATTTTTCAGTTCTATTCACAGTATTATTAATTCAGCATGTATAACTAAAGTATCTCTTCTACCTTTGAGTTTCCCCAAACATATTTTACTCTGCTGGGTTGCTAATAGAGTTAATTCTCTAAGCCTTGATCCAAAGCACAGGGAAGTCTGTGGAAAGACTCTCATCAAATTCAGTGTGTATTCAGTAGACACAATACTTTTTAAAAAGTGTGTTGTGATCCTCTAGTTGACAGGTGATAGTTAAACAAAAAGAGTTTTAATTTATTTCTTTTCTCTTTGTTATTGATGTTTCACGCTATATATCAGAGAATGAACTCATGCAACAAAGGAAAATAATTTTTTTAAAAAAAAAAGCAAGCACCAGACTAGAATCTATTGCTTTCTCTATATATGTCAGCATTAAATCACAGAAGAAATATAGCAATTATGTTAGCAAAGGACAGATCCTGGTTTTTTATACACCAAATATCTTGATAGTTTGACAGTTATCTTTGCATTGTTCATGACCTACTCTAATATTTGCTTGAATATTAAGTAAATATTTAGCTAGGTTAGAATAATATTTGTTATATCAGAATTAGACAACACTTGGAAAATATTTGGGGAAAAGCATTATGTCTTGTATGGTAAGATGTAGCCTGAAATGAATAATTCCCAAAGCAATCATCCTTCTCGGGACTTTCATAATGCAGCATTTGCAATGATGAAACTGACACATGGATAAATATAACTAGGAATAATTTATATACATGAGTTCTTTAAAACCAGTGTTTTCATAATATCATCAAACACAGCCTAGTGTCAGAAACCTCTCTCAGACAAGAGGCCAGGTCACAGGATGCTCATTTGAAGGACACTGAGTTCAATCCCCACCCGCAGCTTTACACACACAGCATGGGGAATAAATTGGAAGAATTAGAGATCTGTATGTGGTTGCAGGGCCATGACCTCTTTGCAATTACAGGGACATGGTCAGATAGCTCACATGACTGGAATGCTGTTATGGATGGCTACGTACATTTTAGGAGAGACAAGCTAGCAAAGAGAGGTGGGGGAGCTGCTCTTTAGGTGAGAGAGCAACTGGGATGTATCGAGCTCTGTCGAGGGGTGGATGAAGAAGGAGTTGAGAGCTTGTGGGTAAGAATTCGAGGACAGGCTAACATGGGTGACACTGCTATAGGTGTTTGCTACAGGCCACCCCACCAGGAAGAGGAAGTAGAAATTCTAGAGACAGCTAAAAGATGTTACAGTCATAGGTCCTGGTGCTCATGGGGGACTGCAGCCATCCTGATCTCTGCTGGAAAGACACCACAGCAGGGCACACACTGTCCAGGAAGCTCTTGCAGAGCATTGATGACAATTTTTGGACATAGATGGTGCAGTCAATCAATAGAGGTGTGCTGCTGAACCTTGTACTAACAAACAAGGAAGGCCTGTCTGGGGATGTGGAGGTTGAAGGCAGCCTTGGCTGTAGTTACCATAAGATGGCGGAGTTCAGGAGCTCCAGGAGAGCTAACTTTGGCCTCTTCAAGGATGTACATGGAGGAATCCCATAGGTTAAGGTTCTAGAAGGTAGGGGTGTCCAATAGAACTGGTAATATTCAAGCATCACATCCTCCAAACCTAAGATCAGTGCAACTCTGTGAGTAAGAAATCAAGCAGGAGACTTGTATAGATCAGCAAGGAGCTTGTGACAAAACTCAAACAGAATAAGTAAGCTTACAGAATGTGGAAAAATTAATGTAAACTGGTTTCTGCAGAAGACCAGGCCTACCAACACGCTTAGGCTAAGCAGTCAAACATTAACTCAGCTTGGATAATTTTACAGCAAGCCAGGTTTCACAGCTAAAGCAACTGTCAGTACCAAAGCAAGTGTCCTCAGTTCTAACAGAGGGCTATTGGTGCTGGATGGTATTCATAGGAGTACACAACAGCTTGTGATTCTTTCTTAATGCAGGAATAGCAAGTGGTTCTTTACTGTTTATTTTGTGGACTCAGATTATCCCTCATTCCCTAATGTTTTAGGGCTTCTTGGTCATTTCCTCTTAACTAGACTAAAAAATTAAGCTCATGACCTGTCACGGATGAGTGCTGAACAAGCTCTTGGGCCTCATAGCTGTACCACAGCTATCCAGGATATTCCTGAGGAGCCTATAGCTCCTCTCATTCCTGGTTTCTGTCTCTACAATTGTACTGCACCTGCATTTGGGTATTGCTTAGAGTAAAAACAGCTGCACAGCTTCATAGCCATGCCCATCCACATTTAGATTAGGACATTCCTTCCTTCTGGATGCCATCCAGAGTGCCCTTGACAAACTTAAGATGTGGGCCAGTGCAAACCTCATGAAGTTCAACAAAGCAAAGTGCAAGGTCCTGTGCCTGGGTCAGGGCAGTTACAAACACGGATACATCACAGAATATGCTGAGTTGAAGGGACTCAAAAGGATCATCTAGTCTAACCCTTAGCCCTGCACAGGACCACCCCCAAGAGTCAGACCATGTTCCTGAGAGTATTCAAATGCTTCTTGAACTCTGTCAGGCTTGGTGCTGTGACCACTTCTCTGGGGAGCCTGTTCCAGCACCCAGACACACTCTGGGTGAAGAACCTTTCTCTAGTATCCAACCTAAACCTCCCCTGACACAACTTCAGGCTATTCCTTCAGCTCCTGTCACTGGGCACCGCAGAAAACAGTATCTACCCCTCCTCTTGGCCTCCACAAGGAAGTTGTAGACTACAGTGAGGTCTCCCCTCAGACTCCTTCAGGCTGAGCAGACCAAGTGACCTCATCCACTCTCATATGGCTTCCCCTCAAGGCCCTTCACCATCTTTGTAGCCCTCCTCTGGACACTCTCTAAGAGTTTAATGTCTTTTTGATATTGTGGTGCCCAAAACTGCACACAATATTCAAGGTGAGGCCACCCCAGCGCAGAGCAGAGTGGAACAATCCCCTCCCTAAACCGGCTGGCAGTGCTTTGCCTGATGCCCCCCAGGATGCAGTTGGCCCTCCTGGCTGCCAGGGCACTGCTGACTCATATTCAACTTGCCATTGACCAGGACCCCCAGGTCCCTTTCCAGTGCACTGCTATCCAGCATCTCATTCCCCAGTCTGTACAAACATCCAGGGCTTCCCCATCCCAGGTGCAGAATCCAGCACTTCCTATTGTTGAACTACATGTGCTTGGTGATTGCCCAGTCCATTAATTTGTCCAAGTCCCTCTGCTGGGCCGTCGAGGGAGTCAATAGCTTCTCCCAGTTTTGTGTCATCTGCAAACTTTCTTAGTATCCCTTCCAGTCCTGTGTCCAAGTAATTTATGAAGACATTGAAGAGCACAGGGCCTAAGATGTAGCCTTGTGGAACCTACTAGTGACAGGTCACCAATCTGATGTCACCCTATTAACTATTACCCTCTGTGCTCAACCCATGAGCCAATTGCTCACCCCCTGCATAATGTGTTTATCCAGCTGTGTGCTGGGTATTTTGTCCAGAAGGATCCTGTAAGAGACAGTACAGAAATCCAAAAAGATTACATCAATTGGCTTCTCTTGACTAGGGAAGGTTACTTGACTAGGTGGCTTACCTTGTCGTGAAAGGAAATCGGGTTGGATAAGGAGGACTTTCTTCTCCTGAAGCAGTGCTCGCTGTGACCAATAGCTGCATTGTCTTTCTGGTGTTTTTCAATACTTCCCAGAATAATCTTCTCCATAGCTTTACCATGCACTGAAGTGAGACTGACGGGCCTGCAGTTTCAAGGGACCTCCTTCCTGCCCTTCTTAAAAACTGCGGCAATGTTCACCAGCTTCCAGTCACTTGGGACCTCTCCAGATTCCCAAGACTGCTCAAAAATCATCGAGAGAGGTTTTACAATGATGTCAGCTGGCTCTTTGAGGATTCTGGGATGAATCCCATCAGGCCCAATAGATTTGTAGGGATTCAGCTGGAGCAGCTGATCCTGCACTATTTCAGAGTCAACTGGGAGTTGAGCATCCTCGTAATCAAGAAGCCCAGAGAAGAAAGATTGACTTGGAGGATTCTGGTTGATGTGAAGCTCAACATGAGTTGGCAACGCGCACTTGCAGCCCAGAAAGCCAACCATATCCTGGGCTTCATCAAAGGAAGCATGGCCAGCACATCGAGGGAGGTGATTCTGCCCCTCTGCTCTTCTCTTGTGAGACCCCACCTGGAGTACTGTCTCTAGCTCTGGGACTCCTCCGTAAGAGGGATGGGGCCCTGCTGAAGAGAGCCCAGAGAAAGCCATGAAGATTATGAGCAGGTTGGAGCACCTCACTGTGAAGACAGGCAGAGAGAGTTGGAGTTGTTCAACCTGGAGAAGAAAAGACTCCAGGAAGACCACAGGGCAGCCTTCCAGTATCTAAAGGGGTCTACAAGAGAGCTGGAGAGGTACTTTTTATAAAAGACAGGGAGGAATGGCTTTAAACTGAAGACTTAGATCAGGTATTAGGAAGAAATTCTGTACTGTGAGGGTGGTGAGACACTGGAACAGGTTGCCCAGACAAGTGCTGGGTTCCTGGAATTGTTGAAGGCCAGCTGGATGGAATTTTGAGCAACCTGGTCTAGTGAAAGATTCCCTGCTCATGACAGGGGGGTTGGAACTAGATGATCTTCAAGGTCCCTTCCAAGCCAAAATGATTCTGTGATTCCTTCCTGACATACAAGTTTTCCAGCTGCCTTCAGACTTTTCTCTCTATCTGTGAGATTTTTGCAGTTGGAAATATTCTGTCTTTTTATTTCTGGAGAAACTGCTAGTATAGGTTTTATAAACACCAAAGTCCCATATATTCTCTGTGTTGACTATTTCTTCTAAAAGCAGAAGCTTTTGACATGACAGCTGTAAAAATTCAGATTTTGTGGTCTTTTATCTTTGGGGAAAACACCTATTTAACATTGTATATTTCATTGCTGCAGTCCTCTTTATTTGCAGAGGACATGACTATAGAAGGAAACAAACAACAACATGCAATTTATTTGCTCCCTCTTCCAAAGCAAGAGCATTCTGAAGTTCTTTTACTTTACCACTTGACCTTTTCTGGGCCAGATTGCCATCTTTCTCTTACTCTCTCCATGGCTCTTTGCTGTGTTTTCTGTTTGCTTCATCCTGTGACTGTTACTCACATCACCAAAGGGCATCAAAATTCTCTTTTTATGTGCAGTTTATTATACAGATAAGAAGTACAGATATTCTTGATATTCTTTTATAAGCTTTTTTTTTTTTTTCCAAATGCACATGAAGAAGCCCTTGGGTTTTCAGTTTTCAAGAGCATTAAACCTGTGTTCAACTCAATTTGTTGTTCATTAAGTCTACCTAGAAGGCAGGTGCTTTTCTAGCTCTTAAAATATTCCGCCTCCTATGTAGGCTCTTGGTAGGGTTACAAACCTGGGTCCATTCCAAAAACCTATATGCTACATGAGAAAATACGTTTCCACTGTTACTTAATTCTATCTACTGGAATTTCTACTCACTACATACAGTTTATGATTTACTTGCCTTAAGTAACCATTCCTGTTACTCAGTGTCTTCTGACATTAGATCATTTTTACAAAATATTTCCTGATATATTATTCAATCCTAACCATATAATAATTGTGTTTCTTTTTAACTTTCTCTTAACATTACTTACCTTTTTTTTTATGCCTAGCACCCATTGATGCATGATAATTTTCTCTGAAATATGTCTGTTATTTGCCCTCCTGACAAAATGATATTCTGCTGCCAGTTCCCTGGAAATGTGGTGTTAATGTAAGTTTTGTGATGTTTCTCTAGCCATGGACCAAATCCCATTTGATTTTTTAATAGTAATCTGTTCTTTGAAAAAAAAGGTTTTTTGTTTGTTTATTTTTTGGGGTTTTGTGGTTTTTTTGTTGGTTGGTTTTGGTTTTGATTTTGTTGTTGTTGTTGTTGTTTTTTCTAAACTACTACCTCCATTTTTAAGATCAGTTTTAAATAACTACAGGTACAGGTAATATTTCAGAGGGCTACACAGATAGGCAAAGGCAGCCAGGAATATTTTGGGGATTAGAGCTCTGGTGTAATTTTCAGGAAAAAAAAAAAAAAAAAAAAAAAAAAAAAAAAAAAAAAAAAAAAAAAAAAAAAAAAAAAAAAAAAAAAAAAAAAAAAGAAGTTTTAACATTAGTTTCACATGACATTAAAATGTTTATTTCTAGACACAGGGAAGCTAACATACTTTGAAAATTCAAGAATAAGATAGTCATTAATTTCAGCATAACCTCTACATAATGTAGTAATTGCAAATTCGCTTTCCATATAAGTGTTTCTCTTGTATTACAAATCACTTTCACTTTTAAGGAATATGGGACCTGTAAAAAAAAATCAAACAACACAAAAGAAACCCAAGAGCTATTAGTGTAGTATTAATTTATATAATATCCAGCTGAACAAGTGTTTCTGATGTCTACCTCCTAATTCTTTAAAATCTTGATTGTTGCAAAATGAAATCAGAACTATATCTACTCTTTTCTGGAACATCTTTTATTATTTGAAAACTTTAATTGAGTCTTATTACATTTCCCTAATTGTACCTACTCGTGAAAACTTATAAAAAGAAAAAGAATTTGCTGTATTTTTTTAACGGATCCATATGTACACTTACTACAGCCAAATACATAAATTTCTACCAGTCTTTTTAAGGTAAAGGTCAGGGATATCATTATATACATCGTGATGGTAAAGGGGACTCCTATTAAAACAGGATTAAAACTAGGAATGTTCATTCTTGCAAGTTACTAGGGCTCATGAAACCATAAGATATCTAGTTCATATCTGCTGGAAGTACTTAAAACTATCTGAAGCAGCTACCATAACTCATGTACCTTATTACTGCAAAGATACTACTTTGTCTGACCTCCTTTCTTGTTTTGTTGAGATTGACAGGTGCCTGAGTGTTACAGAACAGCCACAAGATTGAGAAGGAGCTACCAGTGTGGTTCAGTGCAAGATTTTGGGGCTCAGCACAAGGATCTGGGACATGTGAGAATTTTAAGAGCCTCATCTGAGGTTCTTCTTCCTCAGTTTTTCCTAGGGCAGTTGTTGGAAACCAGTGTTGTGCCCTGCCCCAGAAGCTGATGGTAACCCAGGTTCTTGTTAATAGATCCCTTGGGGTGAATTAGAGTGAAACAACACTGAATGATTGGTGTTTGTAAATATATATGTATATGTAACATTTATTTTTGGCTGCAATGGAAAGCAGGCATGTAGTCATTTTGGTTATTATCTATAGTGATATGGCAATACGAAAGCATAAAAGTCTTGATCTGCAGGGGTTGGGAGAGAAAGCTCACTAAACATAAAGTCAAGTGGGTTAATATATGCTCAGGCCAGGTGGGAACATACAGACACCTTCCCTGGGGGGAGGATGACCTTTCAGTCCACTGGTGGAAGGCCTGAGAAATTAGTCTGGGAGGGTTTTGGGGTTCTTTGATGGTTAATGATACCTTATAAGACATGAGAGCTCCATCTCATGTCAATGTAGTTGAGCCAATTATACCCCAACAGATCTTCCCTGGAGGAAGGGGTGAAGTTTTACAACTGAACAAGCTGTTTTAGGGAGAGTAATTATCATGATAAAAAAATACCATCCTGCCTTGCAGGATCTGCCTATTCTCAGCCTCAAAGCCCAGCTGGTAGCCTTCCCCTCCTTGAGGGTTGCAAACCTGGCCTCAGCAAAGCACCCTGGCATCTCCACAATTGTGTTGAGTCATTAACCATTAACAGTCCAGTCTCTCACAGCCAGTTAATTTAGTAAATGATTGTTGCTTAACCTCAGAACAGTGATATCTTCACTTTATCTTAAGATGGGGTGAATACGCTATGCACTGTTCTCATAAGGAAACTGATGATGAAAGAAGCAGATAGCAAGGCAGCTTCCCCTTACCACCTGCCCACTGACATGTTCTGGGTTTGGCCTTACTGCTGACTTGGTTTGTTACAAAAATTTCACCAATACTGTCCATTGAATTTAAGAATTAGAAGTGAAAGAGTCCTTTTCTACTTTCTATAGGTCATTGGAATAACAACATAGAAATACAACTGTTCTATCCTTGTTACACACCATAGGCCTTTTTTTCATTTGTTGTCACTAGCTTTCATGGCAACTTTATAACACTGGGAATAAAGAAAAAGCACAGCTAACACAAAACAAAATGCATGAGACAAGGGCTCAGAAAAGGAATGAAAAGGTATGTTTCCAGGACAATTAAGCTGACCAGTATGTGCTACAAGACACTTTTGTAGCATCTGCAGTTCTGCCCATTCCCACCAGAGGGGGGACCAAAGCTGCACCATTTCAATACATTTGCATATAAAATCTAGTGTGATATGCTGTGAAGGGGGAGGAAAGAGTTGACTAGAATAAAAATTCAGGCCAGGGGCATAAAATTCTTCCATTTGCATTTTTACATATATAATTGGTCTTAGCTGAAAGGAAAACTTTGGTCAAGTATGCACAGAACTGAGAAATAGGCATATATGTCTATGAACATGAAAGAAGCATTTTAAATCTACTAGCAGAAAAGAATTGCTTGTGAATACTGAACAGTCACCTAGTTCTACTGAGCTATGCAAAAGTACTTTATCCATGTATGTATTTTTGCCTGACAGTATGCTTCCAAATTTTTCTTTGTCTCTTTTCAAATTACAATTCTCTTGCATAATGTATATGAAGTCCTTAGATTACAGTCTTTCTGTACCCCAATCAAATCATAATATCCATTGCTTTTCTATTTTCTTCCTTTCAAATCCATTAGTCCTTCAATAGCCCTCCCTTACTTCCCAGGCCCAGTATACCTCAAGGTATTAATCACAGAATCACAGAATGGGTAAGTTGGAAGCAATCACAGTGGGTCATCTGGTCCAACTTCCTTGCTCAAGCAGAGTCATCCTAGAGCACATGGCACTGGATTGCACCCAGATGGTTCTTGAATATATCCAGTGAGGGAGACTCCACAATCTCTCTGGGCAATCTGTCCCAGTGCGCAGTCATTCACACAGTAAAGAAGTTCTTCATCGTGTTTAGGTGGAGCTTGCTGTGCATCAATTTCTGCCTGTTGCCTCTTGTCCTGTTGCATGGCACCACCAACAAGAGCCTGATTCATCTTCTTAGCACTTTCCCTTCAGGTATGTATAGACGTAGATGGGGTCCCCTCTCGAGGCAGAATAGACCCAACTCCCTGAGCCTGCCCTTGTAAGAGAGATGCTCCAGTCCCCTAATCATGTTTGTCACTCTCCGCTGGACTCACTCCATGAGCACCATATCTTTCTTGTACTGAGGAGCCAAGAAATGGACAAAACACTCAAGGTGAGGCCTCACAAGGGCTGAGTAGAGGGGTAGGACCACCTCCCTCAACCTGCTGGCAATGCTTTTCCTAATGTAGCCTGGGATACCATTGACCTTCTTGGCCACAAGGGCACACTGCTGGCTCATGGACAACTTGTTGTCCACCAGGATCCACAGGTCTTTCTACACAGAGCTGCTTTCCAACAGATTGGTCCCCAGTCTGTATTGGTGCCTGGGGTTATTATTCCTCAGGTGCAGGACCCTGCATTTGCCTTTGTTGACTTTCAGAAGGTCTCTCTCTGCCTATCTCTTCAACCTGTTGAGGTCCTTCTGAAGGGCTGCACGGCACTCTGGGTATTGGCCACTCCCCCCAGCTTGGTGTCACCGGTGACATTCGTTCCAAGTGGTGCTGACCCTGCTTTCATCTCCTGTGTATGTCCTGATTATGCTTGAGTAATGACAAGAGTTCCTTGTTTATCCACACAGGTCTCTTTTCCCCCTTGCCAATATCTTGCTCATGAGGATGCATTGTTCTTCAGCTTGGTGGAAGTGATCCTCATATGTCAGTCAGCTCTCTTGGACCCCTCTTCCCTGTACAAGCAGTTCCCATGGGATTCTTCGAAGAAGATCCCTGAAGAGAGTAAAATTAGCTCTTGTGAATTCCTTGATTGCAGTCTTACTTGCTGCCCTGCTTCCTCTTCACCCAATACTGAACGCCACAGTCTCATGGTCGCTGCAGCCAAGGCTGCCTCCAACCTTCACATCTCAAAAAAGGCCTTCCTTGTTAGTATAAGGTTGAGGAGCACACCATTTCTTGTGGGATCCTCTACTACCTCTATCAGAAAATTGTCATCAATATTTTCCAGGAACCTCTGGACTGTTTATGGTTTGCCCTGTTGCTTCTCCAGCAGATGTCAGCATAGTTAAGGTCTCCTGCAAGAACCAGAGCCTGTGACCATGAGGTTGATTCTAGCTGCCTGTAGAAGGCCTCATCCACTTCTTCCTGATAGGGCAGCCTGTGGCAAAACCGACAACAGTGTTATCTTACTATTCTCTCCTAACCCATAAGCTCTCACCACACTCATTATCTGCCCGAGCTTGATACATTCTGTGTGTTGCCTCACATAGAGGGCAACTCCACCACTGCACCTTCCTGGTCTGTTTTTTCTAAACACTGAATAACTTTCATGACAACATTCCAGTCATGCGAGCTATCCCATCACATTTCTGTAATCACAAGGAGATCAAAGCTTTGTGACTGCACAGAGATCTCTAGTTCCTCCTGCTTGTTCCCCATACTGTATGTGTGGGTGTACAGGCCTTTTACAGAGGTATATGAGTGTGCCAATATCCCCATAGGGGTGCAGAGTTATGCCCCATTGTCCTGTCTTGTGGCTACATGTTTGGCTGCTTGTACTTGCTGAAGGTATCCCCTCTTAAGCTTCCTTTTGCTACTTGGGAGGTCACTAAAGCTCTCCCCTTATCCCACCTTTCCTAGTTTAAAGCTGCTTTACCAGATTAGCCATTGTATTGGCAAAAAGAAGTGTGCCCCACTTTGTGAGGTGGATTCTATCTCTTCCTTCTCAAATTTCATCAAAAGAGTCCCATGGTTATAGAAACCAAGCCCCTGACGTCAACACTAGCGACATAGCCAGTCCTTTATATGGTAGAGCAGCTCAGTTTTTCTCTCAACATTTACCCTAACTGGCAGTATCAATGAGAAACTACCTCAGCACCCAGATCCCTGACCAGTGTCCCCAGAGTATGATGGTTTCAAATTTACCCTTGTTATTATTAATACCCACATGAAAGACCAAGAGGGAGCAATAGCCAGATGTATTGACAACCCTTGGCAGTCTTTCCATGACATCTCTGCTTTGAGCCTCGGGCAGGCAACGAACTTCTCTGAGCAACAGGTCAGGGTGGCAGATGGATGCCCTTATTCCCTGCAGTAGGAAGTCACCCACTGCTATTGCTTCCTGCTTCTTCTGGGTGATCCTGTGTGGCTCAGGGTCTGGTGGCTCAGTTGCTTCACTTCAAGCCTTACTCACCTCTTCCTCGTCTTGGAGGACACTAAACCTGTTTGTTAATTTGAAGTCTTCAAGAAGAACAGGAGGATACCTCCTTGTGTGGAGAGTGACCAGTTTCCAGTCTGCCTTTTACTGACTTCTGCCTTCTTGTGAGATGAGGTGCAGTGCCCACCTGCATCTCTGATACAGAGGGAGGTTGAGACTCCTGTGTCTGTAAGATCTCCAAGAATATCCTATTTCTTTCTCATCCTCATGAATGCTACGCAACCTGATTACTTCCTTCTGTAACTCCTTGACCTGGTGACATAATTCCTCAGCAAGGACACAGCTTCTGTGGAGAAGATGACTCAACTTCCTGGACAAGCAACTGGTATTCTACAAGCAACCAGTGGCCAGCAGAGCTACATCTATAATAATGGCCAGTCTTCGCGAACGAAGAACCGGGGAAGGTCTTTACACCTTCCAGCCTGCGCATTGGATTTTT
>JAYRBT010000177.1:21222785-21252021 GCA_036023395.1 Myiotriccus ornatus
GGCCCTGACCAGGAATCGAACCTGGGCCTCGGCGGTGACAGCGCCGCGTCCTTAACCACTAGACCACCAGGGGCTCATCTACAATCATAAGGTCTGTTCAGGTGGAAGCCTCTGACATCGCTGGTGCAGCAACTTCAACAGCTGCTGGGGAACGAGCTCTGTGTCACATCACAGCTATTAACACTGGAATTCAGACTACTGAGGCTGGGGAGAAGGGGCTTCCTCATTCCTCGCAGCATTAGCTGCTGCTCCTGTCAGCTCCTCTCTGGTTCTGCTACTTTGTTGGCTCTCCAATAGAGGAGCCCTTCCTGTGTCCTCTCTATGCAGCCTTTCTTGGAAACTGCTGCACAAACTGCCTCACCACCTGTTTACACACCCTGCTCCCTGCGCTCCCTGGAGCCATTTAAATCTGCTACGGTTGCCCCTGGCAATGATTATCACCACATCAGCCTCACTAAGACGGCTGCCAGTTCCTAGCGGGTTCCTGGCAGCTCTCTCAGTTGTTGCTTGGGCTTCCCTGCCTCTAGGAGCCCCCTGCCCATCTCATTCCAATGCTCAGCCCCCAGAAATCACATAGCCACTGCTGCTGTTGCTGCTGTTGCTGCTGTCACCACTCACTTCACCGACTGACTCTAATTCTTCTAATCCCTTTACCAAGCATTGTTATTTAGGTCTTAAATTCCCAAAGTCTATTCTCAGCACATAGTGGGGCCTTTGGAAAAGCTTCCAGAAGAATTATTCAGGGAGTTTTCCTTAACTATTTATCAGTTCTGAATAGTAAAGGAAAAGTACGTCCCTGACTCCAAGTCTGCAATAACTGCATTAGTTTAATGTTCAAGATGAATAATGTGCCCTTAGATTTTTTAATTAATATTGTCTTTTTTATTTTTGCTCAATCACAGTTATATTCTGTGTTTTCTCTGTGCCATGATTTAATTCTGAATATGATGTACTGTGACAAAATTTCCACTGTTCCATTTCCACTCCCTGAAAAAGCACAAAAGGTTATTCCAAACACAACACATGATGCAATATTTGTGTTTCAGGAACCAGAGCCTGATAAGCCTGTATTTAGACAGCCATGGACCATATGCTTTCACATAAGTTCTCCTAAATACACCTGTGTTAATGCATTGAAATTCTGACCTGTGACAAGGTCAATGCATTAAAATCCTAACCTGTGACAAGATTAAAAATATCATATTCGCATTCAGTCTGAAGACTTAAAGTCGGATGACTGAAAATGTGCCATGATTTTTAATGTTTCTTAAGTATTGAGACATTCTCTATCATCTAAACTAAAGAAAATGTTTCACTGCTCATAACCAGGTAATACGTGTCTGAACATAGAAAGAAATTCTAGTTTCTGTGTCTGGTCTCCTGGTAAACTTTAAATGCATATATGCACATGACACCTCACAGACTGAAAAGTCAGCCACTCTTAATGTTTTCAGCAGAGTTCACTCCAGGAATCCTGAAAGGTAAATTGGCTCCCCAGAACTCCGACTATTCTTCAAGCCAGTTCAAGGCCTCATACTGACAAAGGCAATTGTCACATACGGTAACACCTATTATCTTCCCAACATTCATATGAGTATACATACTTTTGACATTATGAAGTTAGTGTCTAAAACAGAATAAGAAGAAGAGAGAAAAACATATACCCTTTTCTAAGTTAAAGAAAAATGAAAATGTACAAGACAGAAACAGTTTATTCTTTAAAATACTGATCAGCTACGCAGGCAACAGCTTTGTCTTTCTCCTAGTCTAACAAAACCTCAACTAATTTTTTGATGGAGTATGTTTCTTTAATTTCTAATTAGCACTTGTATCTGGGGGTTTAATCATAAGATTCCTTCTTTCTTAGCTGAGTCATTGGGGTAGAGTCCTGTGATACCAGTTCGTATCAAGCTCAGCAGGTCTGATTCTATTTGTGCCCTGCACCTGTTCTCTTCAGGACCATGCAATAGCAATGGCTAAATTGTCCCTGCCCTAAGTAAAATATTTTTCACTTAGAACAAAAGTATTTCTGGGGATAAAACTCACTACAGGAGACTGTCTAGACTGTGAAAAGTACCATCTTTTGGATATAAGTGTCTGAAATTCTTAGACTTTCTCTACAAAATTTGTTTTGGTCAGCATATTTTTCAGACAATATGTAATATCTCACCTCATTTCCAAAGGCTTGTGGCTCTTTAGCATTCAACAGAGAGCTGTTCTGAGACTTGGAAAGCAAACAAGCAATGGCATTTTCACTGGAGGAAGCCATCAGTGCTCATAAACATTGCTGCCCCTCAGTATTCTCAGTGTTATTACAAATATCTCCATCATACAGGGGCTACCCCTAAGAGGAATGGAGATAACCACAACACATGGAATTCTGTTAATGAGATAGGAGTTCTTATCCAGAGTGCCTGATAAAAACACAAATACGCAAAACCAGAAGTATATGTATATATTCCATTGCCTCTAGGCAGAGCCTTTGGTGTGCATCAGGTGGCTCCTTTAGATAGTCTGGATCACTCAGTAGAGTACAGATAACAAGGAACAAATATGTATCTTCTAGTAATACCTAAAACAAATAAATAAACAGAAAAGCTTCAGTTTATTCAGTCTGCTTGCATGCAAATGGAAAGTTATCCTGTCATTGTCCTTTCTAAGTACCTTATTTTATCATTTATTTTCATGCTATGAATATAGCAGGATAAGCCTAGCATCCCACAGTGTCACGATGGAAATCTCTCTAGGTTTGCGTCTCTCTACGCTTTGTCATATCCTTAAGTGTTAAGATATTTTATGCCAATCTGCTCACTGAACATTTGGCATATGAAATCATCCCAACTTTTTCTTGAATACTTTCTCTGTCATCAGCCTGGGTTACTTGAAAAAAGGGTAATCTAAGTCCTTAGTTACAGGAATATAGAGCAGGTCTGAATGCACAATCTATCACAGATGAATGGAGAAAGGTAAAACCCAGCAATGTAGTGAAAGGTGTATTTTACCTTCCTAAAGCCTGTTTCTGCTATGAAGTATACCAGATGTACAGAATTAATATGATCCCATCAGCAGCTTTTGTCCCTGTCCTAGAAAAACTACAGACTAGCAGTTCTATGCACCTTCAAGTGGGTCTTAGAACAATTTTGATAGTCAGGAAATATAACAACTCCCCTCCTTAAGGCTGCACCTTTCCACCTCCTAGTATCTGTGGCTTCACCACAGAAAGCCATGAAGGGTCTCCTTGATTGTGTTGAAGATATTGTGCAGCCTGATAGGAGGAACATCACCAAACAGCATTATATAAATACTACCATGGGTGCTTAGATAGATATTTCTTCATGTAGCGCTGAAGGGTCTTGTCAGAATGGTAAGGTAGGGCACAGTGTTTGTACTAAAAACCTCCTTGTAACCGGGTCCAAAAGGCAAGTCAAAATTTGTTTCTCCTCAGGTGCAGTGCAGACATGTTAAAGGCAAACTAAAAGCTATGGTGTAGACACACTTTACACATGACACTTTTTAAATTGAATTTGAAAAGAATTAAGTTCAACCTCCCATGTCTGACTATAGTCAACATTATTATACTTTTGTAATACTTCAATGCGACTAGAACTGGAGAAAACCGGTCAGAAACTGACCCAGTGGATGTACTGAAAAGATCTGATGGAGATAATAAAGCAACTTGGTCTATGAGGGTTAAAAATTTGAAATGGCTTTCATTTTCATTGGCATCTGGCCTGTCTGGTTTCACTGGGAAGAGGTGATGAACTGATATGGGTAAGATCTAGTTTCTTCCCTCTCAGTACTTCTAACTTAAACCATGCACATAGAATTGCATTAAAACTCATTATTTGTCACATAATCTTTAAAGAAATAGGATATTTCATAGTTTTTAAAGGCATGAAAGTTAAGATTTTGAAATGTTTCATTTATTACAATTATCATGTTATTTAAAACCTTAAAAAACAAACAAAACCCCCAAAACCAACCAAACAAAAACCCAAACAAACAAACAAAAAAACCCCATCCACGCAATACGGCACTGCATTGCAGAAATAAAGGTACTTTTCCCAGAAGATCACTGCCCCTTGCTTTCAAGGTCGTCTTTCACCTTTTTAAAAAGAGGGCAACACCATGCTGCATAGAGGTCAAGCATGATTTTATTAACCCAACATGGCTCTCTAGGGATCCAAAGTCCACTAGTATGGAGGACAACTAATATTCAGCAAAAAGCAAGTAATTTCTAATGTCTTAAGAGGTTTTCAATTCAGTCCTCAGAAAAACATGAAAATGAGTTTAACTGAAACACAATTAGATGGACTGACACAGTCTGGAATGTAAGCAATCTTTGCAATGCATCAATGCTCCCTGTCTTTCAGCACATAATCTCTACTGTAAATGGGACCAGCTACCAACCATGGGCAATTAGTGGAATACAATATGCAAATAATGGTAATACCTATTTCTTGATATAAAGCATCTAGCAAATGTAACATTCTTCTCTAGCTAAACCCTGCAAGCGAAACAAATGTTATTATGCCAGTGTTCATACAACAGTTCCAAATAGTGTTAGCTTAGAATTGTAATAAAACATATTATCCTTCACAATAATCTTTAAAGAAATAGGATTTTTTTAAATGAAAGAGTTTAATAAAAGAGCATTAAATTTTGAAATGTGTTTTTGTTGGTGGAACTAAATAGAATGTTTTCATCCTTTAAAATTAAGTGCACAAAAAAAATCTTAATTTTAGGGCCACTTACTGTGATCATGCTAACAGCAATGGAAATAATGAAATAAGATACATAATTTTAATTCATGAGCCTACCTTTTGTTGTTCAATTTCCCTGTGCACTGTTAAGTGGGTAAAACCTTTTACAGATACTGCCATGACATTTGTTTCATGGATAACCAGGCTCAAAGTGTCCTTTCATGACACTTTTAGGTACAACAATGCTGGAAAAAAAAACCTGCAGAGATTTAATAAAATATGCAGCATAACTAGCTACTGGAGAGAATTTCAGATTGTGTTTTTGTGCATTTTTAGAATTGTTTATTAGGTTTGTATACATATAGAAAGTCCAATTAACTTAGACACTACGAGTCCGTGAGAATATTCTATGTAAATATAGTGAATGAATTCTGTAAGCAAATGCCTCTGTGAAATAAATTATTCAACTGTTTTGGCAGACAGCTTGTCCTTTATCCAATGCTTCACTGGAAAGCAGAAGAAAATGCAACTGGAGTAGCCTTGTGACATAACATATGTAAATCTTTTCTGAGCTATTTGGTGGCAATTTAAATGCCCTTAAGCATGCAGGCTGATGGTCTTGGTAATTGTTTTCCCAGTCATTTGGGAATCTTCTAATCATTCCTTAAATTTTGCATCAGTAACACCTGTACTATTCCATCAGCTCACACTTCTCTGCTGCCTTTGGGACTGTGGGCAGAACTAGCTGCTGATGTAACTCCAAATTTCACTGCAAAGAACGAGCACAGACAGCACTTGATTCAGTGGAGATGTTATCTATGTAAGAACAATGAATATTAACAAGCCTCTTCCTGCTATACAGATTTAGGTCGGGTTGCTTTGTACTGCTAAAGAAATGCCGGTATTTTCTGTATGCCGTTTATATATCCACTGAGTAAATCTGAATAGTGCTTAGGGAATACACATTTGGATGAAAGGAGCTATAGAAATTGAGCTTATGCAGTGAATCTAAGTACAAATTAATTCATTTATCACAATACAGATATCTGAACAGGTGAGTATTTTCCTATATCCTACTCAGCCTCCTTTCACATATTGCTATTGTTATAAGAGACAAAGATAAATCCCAGAAACTTTATAACTTAGCAAACTTTCTTTTCATGTGAGTGACAAAGAAAATAAAAATATTTGAGAATCAATTGTTCTTTGTAAAGCTCTTATGAACAGTCTGTAGCCTTCCAGCTGTTTTATTCAGGCACATGAGCATCAGCCAACTATGGCCCTTTTTTATTTACCAAATTTAATTATTTTTAAATCTGTCTTATATAGGCAATATTGTAGAAATTAACACCACTACACACTCACCCCTTTCCTCATAGATTAGCCATATTCATACAAGTGTCTTCACCTCTGTCAGAACTGGAATCACCTTAGATGGAACATCCTCAGTGGTTCCTTGATTTGAGCAAAGCTATCACTGACTAAAAAAAAACCACAGGTCTAACCTTCCCTTAGGATAAGTTTTATTGGCTTTTCTCTGTGGCATCTGTTCAAAATGTTGCAGTCCTCACACTTTGGATAAGTGGCTGTAGCAGATCAACATTTCATCTAGCCTGGCATCCTGCTATGAGAGATGGCCATATGTGAGTGCCTACCTAGAGGTCACATGGTGATGACTCTGATGTACTTTCCCAGCTCCAGGGGTTTGTGGCTTAGAGATTTCCTGAACCAAAAAACATTATCCCTGTAGTTAATAACACCCTCATGGATCTATTTTCCATTCTAATTTGTCTAATTGCTTTTTGACACTATGTAAATGTTTAAGCATGCACAGCGCCCTGTTGCAAGCAGTGCTTCAGCTTAATTATGCATTGTGGGAACACAGAAAGTCTGATCTGCAAAGGGCAGACTTAGCTCCTAAGAGACTTCACAGATAACCTGGCCTTTGGAAAGGATTTAGGGTGAATTTACTGTAATGGGCTCTTAGTGATTATAAATGCCATCTTGTATGTTGTCTGGGGCTAGATATCTGCAAAGTTCCTGAAATGAGAGCTGTGGAAAGTAAATATGCTCCTGAATTGGATTTAGGTGCTTCCTTAACAGACAGTCTTGGTGAAGGGAAGAATCACCAAAAGAAGGGGATGCCTGGAGCTGAACAGAGGGAAAAGCACAGGAAGCAGAACCTGAGCCAGCAGTGTTATGTGCGAAAACTGAAACTGAGTTTGGCCTCAGACTGTGGACTCGTATTACTCATCTGTGAGCAGGGGTAAAAGCTACCAGCATGAAAACTGTAATGGGAACAAACCTTGTTATTTGCTGATATTCGTGGAAGTTTGCCACCTTTTTCTCTCTTTTTTTTTTTTTCCCACTGAAAAGACTATGTTAGGTAATGAGTCTCTGTCTCACAGAAGAGCCAGAAATAATGATCTCATATAAATGGATTAATATAATGTATTTAAAAATGAAAAGGATTAAGCTCTTGCTAAATTATTTAGATCTGCTTATGAATATACAAGCGAGTATAGACAGAACTTCTCCCTTTATTTTTCACTCGAAGATTGGTTGTCTTTTGAGAAAAAAGAAGGAAAAAAAGCCCATATCAAATAAGGATGAAATTGAAATCCTTCTCCTTTATTTAACTGAGCCTTCATTCTGTAAACAAATGTGACCCCTGTTTTGCTTTGGTGGCATTAAAGATGTTGATTTATGTGGATTTCTGCATTCAGCCCCAGCCAGTTTTTCACCTGAGTTGCAGGAAATGAGATGGGAACCTGTCCTCAGATAAAAATCTGAGGAGATTCTAACTGCGATTCAAACACACTGTAAAAATGAGTGGATTTTCACACGGACAAAGCTGCGAGCCACCAATAGATCGCTAATATATCTATAAAGGCTAGTCACACTGAGACAGTGACAGGTACATATATTAACACATCCCAAGCTCACAGTTAAGATCTGAATCTAAAGATTTTCAGGCTGAGTGATGCATAAATATATTACAAGAAAGACAGGAGGGCAGTGACAGTGAAAATTATATTTGAAAAAGGCTTCTTTCTAACTCTATGCTTCAGCCACTTAAACCCCTCAAATACTAATGCTAGTGACTGAAATATTCCTGATTTTAGATATTCAACATGACAGTAGAAATATATGAGCAGGAACATGTCAGCCATTTCGTTTGAATAGGAAAGTCAAAAGAAAAGGTGTGCAACTTAGCCATCATGAAAAGATTATTTCAGTGATCTTCTGAGCAATTTAAATGATGAAGCATCTGTTTTTGTGAAGATGAAATACAGAGAAATAACCTTCACTGAATATGCATTCACATGTATTCTAATTCAAATTCATATAATGTAAAACAAACCAAAAACTGTCTTAAACAGTACTGAATATACATTCATATGTGTTCTAATTCAAATCCATACAACAGAAAACAAGCCAAAATTTGCCTTACACAACACGTACTCAAAAAAAGAAAACCAACCAATATGGTACAACTTGACATCTTCTAACAAGAATTTTCCATTTTAACCAACATCTTGTATGTTGATTTATGACACTTTCTGTAACATGAATCGTAACACATCTAGGCAATATTATTTTGGTACCAGATAAAGATGTCAAAGAACCTCCTACACTGGCATTCTAATGTGTTATTTCAGAAATAGAACTTACACCTCACACTACATCTGACACAGGAAATCTCTAAGCCACATTATCTGAGATAATATTTACTTTATACTCCAAGAGATGAGAAGTATTGGGTTCTCTGACTATAACTAATCAACCTCTGTGCAGTCTTACTTGAAGACAGCTAAGCTACTGAGCTAGATAAATAACAGTTTCAGCTTCATTCATTGACAATGCAGGGAAAGCAAGTGGTGCAGAAGCAAGTGGTCCTAATACTCAGTGTTCGTTTTGACATATAAATGGTGTCAATTTTTTGGTCAGACAAGACATGAGAATTACAAATATTTTAATGTAGTGAATAAAAATATAAAGCAACTATTCTTGTTAAACAAATACTATCTGTAAACTTCAGCAGGTAGAGTTTTAGAAACCCTGAGAAGTCTTGCAAGAAATTTTATAAAGTCTCGAAGCCTAAGGATTTTTCAGTTTTTCTAATCTCATCTGCCCTGTCAATTAGTGAAACTATAAGATTTCAAGTCTCAGTGAAAATGTCAAAGTCTGACCAGTTATTCTAGTCCACCTTCATTGTGTGGTATTTCTGTTCTAAATCCTGCTCTTCACAAAACTTTATGCTGGTGTATTTTGACTTACCATAGCATCATACTGTGGGTATGAAAGAAAGGAAAGATTTAGCACATCAGCCAGTCAAGTAGAATAGATGCACCCCCATATAACTGCTTAAAAAAAAAAAAAATCACTGTGAAATGAAACCCAAATCAACAAAACCTTAAGCAACATTAAACATAAAGCCAGATTAATTCTGCTCTGCACAGGAGGCTTTACTTGAGACCTAAGGACGTTCCTTCCAACCCAAAGAAGTGTCTGATTCCCATTTGATGCTCATAATTTTGAAAGTAGAGGGAAAAAAGAAAAAAAAAGGAAAAAAGGTTCATTTAACTTTCTGTTTTTAAACACCACAAGGAATATAAGCAACAGTAGTTAATTTGAACTCAGAATTGAAATTTTTCTTGTCAATGGATGAAGAAAGAAGTGTCAAGGCTGGCTCTCTTGAGATCAATGGCATAAATTCCTATAGTTAATGTCAGAGTTAGGATTTGATAAGCTCTCACAATGGAAGTCAAACTGTTCATATCCAAATATTAAACATCACTATGCATCAAAAGAGTGCTGGAACTAAGCTACCCAGATTTAAAGTGCTCCATAGCAATGACTTTGGAGTTATGGGGAAAATAAAGAACTCTATTTAGTCACTAAAACTTTAAATCCCTCAATTTAGACATGTGTGTTCTATACTGAGATTTAATTTATGAATCTGCAAAGTAACTGTGTTATGAAGCTTATAGAAAGAATTATCAGTAAGGGATGTTATGCCACATAAGACTATCATCTTTACAGCATTTCTAGTCTTCACATTGTATATGGGATTTTAGAGTGCAATTTCTTGATAAAGATGATGCTAGAAAGAGGGAGAAGTATTGACCTTTTCCTAACCTCTCCTATTAGAGTCCACCGTGGGTATAAGTTTGTTGTTTGTTGGTTTGTTTGTTTGTTTTCTGGAAAATTGAATACTTGAATTCTACTACAAAATAATTATCTGATTTTTGATGGCCACCTCTTTTAAAATAAAATACATTCAGATATTATCTAGACTGTATGTCAGCAAGTTGTCATCGAAATAGAAACTGACCGGCTAATTTTTCAAGCTGAAAACTAGGAATTTTTCTGCAATTATGTTTGTTATTGTCTTAGTATAAATTCTTTGATTGCATTTGAAATTCCTTCAGCTATATATTCTGTGTTCTTCAGGTCCTCATGCTTTGCTGTTACAAATGTTATGAAAAAGATAGTTGAGGCCTGAGTAATTATACTTTGTTAAAAAAAAGTAAGATTTTCATAAGCTCATTTTAAAAGTAGCAGTTCGCATACATTATGCTGGATGTCAATCTGACTCAGTCAAGAAAGAGAAATAATACTTCTTGTATGAATTTTTGAATTGGGTACACTTAGAAAGAGTTAAGCCATAATTCATTACCAATTCAGTTTATAATTTTCATTGACATTTTCCGTTATTGTTTATTTATTCAAAATTATCTGTCAAATATTATTTGCAATTATGAGAACATTAATAAGAAAATTATTTTCCAGCATGAAAAATTTGTAAAACTTATTCAGATAAACAGAGTTAGTCATTTCACTATCTCTTAAAACAACCCATGAAAAGAGAGATGGCAACTATTCTTTCTTTAGCTATTATATTACTTACTGTACAGCTGTCGCAAGGAAAATTATATAAAGAGGCTAGAAAAAATAGTATTCTGTTTGGACAATGCTATTTCATGTTAAAAGAGTGTGCACATTCTGGAAGAGTGTGCACATTCTGGAAATATTATAAAACATTTTCTTAAAAAATCCAAAGTTATAATGCAGAATTGAAAAAGGTACTTCAGTGTTTGATTTTTGGTGGTTTTTTTTGGTTTTGGGTGGGGTTTTTTTTGTTTAAAAAAAAAACAAAAACAAAACAAAACCACAACAACACAAACAAAACCTACAAAAACCAACCAACCAACCAAACAAAAAACAACCAAAAAAACCCTGTCTCTGAAACGTTTTGAAATGTCAGCTTTTCTGCTTTGTTGAAGACAAAAATTATTTTCAAAATATGAGAACTTTCTGACAAGTAGAATTTCTGGTTTCCTACCAAAACTAACAATGAAGTCTAATGTTCACAACAGTTTAGGATGCTAATTTTTTGGTTTTTTCTGCTCATTACTCTATGCTCTCGTGACCAGGAACAGGTCAATAATCTCTTCAGCGGACAGTAAATGCCTCCTAATCAGAAGAAACCATCAGAAGCTGGGCAAGTTTCTAGACATCATCTTATCCACTGGTTTCAGAATAGTTAGAATTTCCTTGAAAAGTCTCTTTTATCCCTAAGCTTTTTTTTTCTTTCTTTCTTTTGTCCCCCAGCATTTCTAGATTTACCTCACCAAAATTTTAAAATATTTTTTTCCTTTTTTTTTTTGTCTGGAACTCTTCACACTTCTAATAATTTTTTAGGGATTCCATTCTTATTTATGCCACCAGATTACTACATATCATCTGTCAAGTCTCTTTTCTTGAAAATGTTTATGCTGTGTCTT
Source organism: Myiotriccus ornatus (assembly GCA_036023395.1). Lineage (NCBI taxonomy): Eukaryota > Metazoa > Chordata > Aves > Passeriformes > Tyrannidae > Myiotriccus > Myiotriccus ornatus. The sequence continues at coordinate 21,234,280 of JAYRBT010000177.1, forward strand.
ATTGGCTATACCAGGAATATTATTTAAAAGTAGGAGAAGGTAATAAATCCAGTGAAATTATTCATTTGCTTCTTTTTCTATTTGAAAATAGAACAGAACTTGATTTCTGAAATAACATCCCTTGTTCTAAGGTTTGTTCACATACCCTATGGCTTTTGACATTCCATAGTCTTAGGCTGATGTATGTCACTATTTGTTTGTAGGCAATTTTTGATCCCAAGTTATGCATGAGATGTAAAAAGTGACTATGAATAACTTGTTTCTCAAGTCCTGGCAGCCTCTCACAAAGTACACAAAGTACACAAAGTTAGGGTCTAACAGCTGAAGGCAGTTCCTCAGAATCTGTAGTTTTTTCTGTGAGTCCTGCACTTTTCCTGCCACTTTCACCTCCAGGTTATGCTAGAGACAAAGCAAAGATTCCAGGCTCCATTCCTGTTCAAAACTCATACTTGGTAAGAAAATGCATTATTTGGTGGAGTTCAGGCCTTTTTCAATACTTAGAAGCCATGTTTCATTCAGAACAGGAATGAATAATGCAGCCCGTGGGTTTGATGAAATGAAACCACAACACTTCTTGGGGAATTCAGTAAAAGAACTTTTTATTAAGGTAACAGAAAAGACTTGGGCTGATCAGCCAGCATAGGGGGACAAAAAAACGCTGCCTAATCAACCTGGCTGCTGCCTTTTATCAGGTAGGATAGAAACAAGAGGTGGAGTTTAGGAGGAGCATTCAAATAAAAACCATAGATGGACAATATAACCTTGTATGGGTAATACAGCAATGCACCAAATGTTAACTAATAGGAAAACAGGGTTTACATACATAAGAAATAAAGGATTATATATGAAAAGATAATACAATGCATTAAAGTCTATTAAATCCACAAAAACCATGTCCAGCAGAATAATATGGCTTGCAATGCTCAGTACCAGAATTTATTCCTTGTTTGCAAGAATAACACAGTTATAGACATAATTAATGACATTGTTTTGTGTTTTTTTTTTTTCATTTTCTTACTTCTGTTTCCTAAATTTCTTCCATTTCTCCTAACTTTTAGGTATCATGGTAGTCCAGTCTCATTCTAAATCTAATGCAAATATCATGCCCTTTTTCTCCAGCCCATGGATTCAGTTATATGTCCTTTCCTATTTCAGCAATGCTGCCTGTCTAATCATGAATGAGTTGTTTAACAGAGATAGACTGACAGAACATGAACTGTGCAAAGAAAAAGCAGGAGTGCTCTACTATGTGAGACACAGAAGGGTGGTACTGCCAGGCTTTTCTTGGAGCATGCTGCTCTGGAAACACCAAACAGTTTGGAGGTATTTTTGCAAATACACACAAGCATTTTAAGGGAGTTGTAATCTGTAGCAAGAAGCCTTGACTTTTTTTTTAAACCAAAAAATTATCAACAAATTTAGCTAAAAGGTGTTGAAAAACATTTCTCAGTATGATATTCATATTCAAGGAGAGAGTTTCTCCTTGGCTCAATCATGGATTGACACTATGCATCTACTATACTGCTGCTATTAGTATTTCTGTCAATGACATGAGGGAAATCATCACTAATGAAAATTGTAAAAATTGCAAACTGTAAAAAAAACCAGGAAATGATAAATAATAATAGAAATGAGTAATTTGCTTGAATTACTGCGTTAAACATTCTAAGATTTTTATAATGAACTCAAAACTGAAATTGGTTATTATCTCAGAAAAAACCCAACCAAGCCAACATAGCCAGCCAAAATACATAGAATGAGGAGTTAAGAATAAGATAAACATAGAAAGGGTCATAGCAGTCTAGCAACTCAAGGTGAGCTTCTAGTCTGCAGTTTTGTAAATTGGATATTAAGATGCCTGGAAAAATGAACAGGTCGTAGTGGGCATAAGAAAAGTATAATTGCATGTGATTGATGGAATGAAAACCAGAAAATTACATGTATTCCTTCTAACATATTTAGAGGATCTTTAAAAAGTTAAAAGGGTGGAGAGAAGAACCTCAGAAATTAATTATGGATAACAGAAATGCTTTACACTGACAAAGTTAAAAAATTCTATCTGCTTATCTTATCAAAGAAAGCTGAAGAGATGACTTGATGATAGTGCAGAAATACTTTTTGATTAGTGACAGAATAAAAGCACATTTTTACCCATCTTTTTTATTCAGTCACTTATACATATGTATATCTTCCACATTTGCAGCCATTTGCACAGTCTTGACAATCACCACTGCTAATAATCTGCAGGGCATATATAAGAAATTTTTGAGCAATCAAGAAGAGAAATGTTTTCCATTTAGATATTCCTTTATCACTAGACTATTAATGCTGCTGTTCCTTGGCCTCAGAAAAAGAACTCAGACTGGCAGCTTGAGGAATACAGGGGCAGTTTCAATGACAGCCTGGAATTTCTATTTTTAAAATCTTCCATTAGAATGTCACAGAAAAATGTGTAGTTAATAGCAACACAGTGATCAGGATTTGAAATCACTTATATCAAATGATGAAAAAGACTAATTCCTCATTGTACCAAGCAGTCATTTCAAAACTACTGTAAACTACTCCATCTCAGATCAATTTAAATTTTAACTGCACAAGCTTAATAGGCTGCATTTATGCTAATGCTAATAACTGTATAGTTACTCAGCAGTTCTAATGTGGAAGCTTTTTTTGAGGTCTTTGGGGTTTCTTTGAGTTTCTGACACATAAATAAAAAACTATGATAGAATGAATATTCAGTCAAGATTTTTTAGACAGACATACTTTATTCTATACTTCACTCTAATTTCTCTGGAACCTGCCTGTAAATCTGATGTGTTTGTTTAGGAGATTTTGTCAAGATTTTGCAAACACCCTGTATCTCATATTCAGTTCAAAACAGAGTTTTGTGAAATACATAGGCTAAATTATCTGCTGTTTAGCCATTTATAATCTGCCTCTATACAGACTATATACAATTTTGCCAGAGGTAGAAGAGCTGTATTTTATATCTACTTTTTACTTGCTCTTTGCAAATAAGTTTAATTGTTCAAGTTGTAAAGTAGTAGAGAAGCGAACTATATGTGGCCTAAGAATCCTAGTGGAATTAATTTGTGTAACTCACTGTTTCCTCCAGTACTGCTCCAAGAGGTTCTTCTGTGGTGAAACCTTGCAGAGCTGAACTGTTTCAAAGAATAGAACTATTGTGACATCTTAGTGTCTGACTTTTCTGCACTTTCATTGCAATAATTCCGCAATTCTTTCACTGCAGAAACATTTGTATTAATTTGCCTGAAACACAGAAAGCACAAGTGGATTGAATAAGTTTCTCACATAGCCAAAAGTTCTGACCCCATGGTGAAGTAGTGCCATGTTTCAGAGACCTTTTCAAGAGATCTTTGAAGCAGTTACAAAATTTGTGCTCATTTATGTTGACTTATATTTCAAAGAATTACAAAAATTTAGGTCTTGTCAGCAACTCTTTATTCCAAACCTTTGCTTCTGTAATTTTGGAACTTTTAGTTTTTTCCAGTATAGGAAGAAAAATGAACATCACACACAAAATTGACTTGATGATTTCAGAGGTCTTTTCCAACCCTGTTGACTCTATGATTCTATGAAAATCAGTGGACTGTAGCCTTTTAAAAACAAATGCAGAATATGCCTGTTGCATTCTGATTTAATTCAGCAGTCTGCAATCCACGAAGTGTAAGATTTCAATAAGATATTTATTACAAGAGTAGGTACAGATGGATTGTAGTAAGAAAGTAGCTCCCAAGTTGGTAGTGAAATCACCTCAGCATAATCTAGCCCATGATGTGATAAGCACCTTTGAGAGGTATTTTAAACAGGAGCTGGGTGACACCCAACAATGCCAGGCAAAGGTAGTTCATGATTTGAATGAAAGAACTTACAAGACAGAAATTAGCCTTCTTCACACTGATAGATCAGAGATTTACTTCCTAAGGAACCAAAATATTTTCAAATAAAAAAGGAAAATCCTTCAAGCTACCTGCAGTTTGTACCATACTCCTTTACATCACTTCATCCACCTAACAAGTTCGAACATGCTTGAAGCAGAAGGGTTGTCTTGAACACCAGTTAGGGATTGCACAGTTAAAGTCAGCACCTAGTAGAAGAAATATGGCTGTTGGTACTTAGCCAATGGATTCACTGGACTTTGGCAGCATTAGCAAAATTATAAAGGGGGTCCATCATCTGAAATGCTGTCAGTGGCAATCAGCCAAAAGAAGTGAAGGAAGGCTTCCCTCATATCAAGAGAGACATTTCAACCACAATAATTAGATACTATTTTTTTATTAGAAAAATATCAGAGCAGTAAAATAACAGCTATTAAGATCACCCTTAACAAAAGCTGGAGTTGGAATAAACTCCATTTAAATGAGCAATGAATAGAGAGGCATAAGACAATCCACAACAGCTTGAATAAGATTAAGTATCCCAAACTTTACCTGAATGTCTCAGCAGCTTCATTAAATTAGCATGGGATTCTCATAACTGCAGGATTTCTCCTAAGAGGTGTGTGTTTGTCTTCTCTAGTATTCACAGAAGCCCTTCAGAGATAACTTTGGTAGGGCTCTTGTACATGTTTTGAACAGTAATGATACAATTCTTACTTCATACAGTGGAAAATGACAAGTAACCTTCTTGAGTCTGCATGATTTCTGCTGATGTCAAAACTGCAGTAGAACAGATTGGAGACCTGTAAAGAAGATTTAATACACAATAAAAAGAATAAGTATCTGACAACATCAGAACGTCCATTGCTGATCTAGAATCAAATCAGAAATAGTTCTTAAAATGCTTCTGTTAAATAAGATTTTTTAGTCACGTTTAACGTTTAGGAAGCAGACATTCTGTGAACTAATGCCATTTTACAAAGATTTATTTTTAAGTGAATGCTTTAATTTGTTCAAAAAAAAGGTCCCTCTAGGTGAATTTATTTTGCAATTAGATTCCATTCAGCATCATATTGCCAGGAACTGCCTGCAAAGGAAGGGAATGTAAATTTATAACTGCAACTCCATGCTATAAAAACGTAAACACAAGGGTAGCATCCAACCTATTGTAGTAGGAGGACTATAAACAAAACCTCATCACAACTAATGCGCAACAGTCAAAAGACTGAATGAACAGATGGGCTTTCCATCACCCCACAGAGGTTACCACAGTCTGAAGCTGTTGTGGGCATTTGGGAAGGCTGGATACTGGCAACACCTTACCATAAAATCTCACGTTGAAAGCATTCAGACAGAGAAGAGAAACGTTGTTTTGCCCAAGATCACCTAAACACTGGTGTATAATAACTGAGGTAGACATACCCAGAGCTGGCCCTGGCGTGCAACTGGGCATCAGGGTTTGTTGCTGAAATACAGTTCCTGCTAAGATAAACTTCTGTTGTAATACCACCTGTTTGTTCATCCAACTGTTACACTTCTGATATCCTTGAAATGTAATTATCACTCTCACCAGTGTTCACAAACTTTGGGAAATGGAGAATTATCCATTTAAAAGGGAGACTCCATACCTTAGATCCAGTGTATGAAGATGGGCACAAATGTAATTTTGAAAGTCCATTTCCTCTTTTCCAGCATTGTCTGGAACTGGATGAGTCATATTATATATTATTTTATATATATATATATATACATACAATATATGATCATCTCTTTCCTATTTAAGCCGTCCCATGATCTTAGAGAAAGAAAACTCTGTCAGCTGCTTGCTCTCCAGTGAAGAATAGTCTCCTGGTAATTTGGTTAGAGTGTAAAAGTGTGTGATCAAATTTAGAAAATGAAAACAAACAATTTATTGTATGTTTTTTTAAAGAATTTGCAAGAGGTCTTAATTCTCCTGCCTTCAAAAGATTACTGTCTGACCCTTTCATACAGTGGTCAAAAATTTCTGATGGATTATGACACTTTAATTAAGAAGTATTTTGCTTTAGGCAGAATTATGAAACTTTGCATGCTCTGTTGCCTTTTGGCTTTTTATAGATTCCCAAGAACTGGGAAGCTGAAAGCTCCCAAGCTGGAAGCAGATCCAGGATTGTGGTCCATTTTACCCATTATCAGTCAGAAAGAAGACTCCCTACAAACTATTTTTCACAGGTCTGTTACACTACCAATCTAAGTGATAACTTACATGAAGGCAACACTGAAAATATTTATAGGTGTAAAGCACTCAGTATGTTTGAATAAACTGAGCATCTAAATCATTGTCTCCTTTAGGAGACTAAAATCCCTGCCTCAGAAATGAAAAAGACCTTCTAATGGCCTAAACCAGCAATAATCTCCATTTCCTTTAGTCTTTGCTTCAGTTTATTGTTCTGTCTGTAGGAGTTTCCTTGCTGGGAAAGGGTCAGGTAAAAGCAACCTGCCAAATATCAAGACCTCAAGCCGTGCATTCCTTCTGATATTTTATCTTTATTCCATAGGAGGGAGGTGCTAGCAGCCTCCAGTGTTTCTGTCATGGAATTTATAATTCCTAATACTTTGAACTGCACAGAGACCAATACAATCCTAGGGACAAAAACTAGAAATCTCACACAGTTAATGGAAGATGCTTTTTACAACCAAATTAAAGACAGGATGGAAATCTGTTTATATCACACACATTCCCTTATTCTTTGAATAAGATTTTATCTAGAAATGGGGAGAATGGCAGGGAGAAAGTGCAGTATTTCCATGCTGCCTTCTCATTTAGGTGTATTATATTGAAATATTTAATTATATTTAAACAATTATAACATTTTTGACATTTTATAACAGTGTAAGGTTTGAAGATCTAATGCTAATTATTAAAAAATATATTTAACACACTTTTAATATTGTAGACTCATAAGCAAAATAAAGATTCCAATCCAGCAAAAATATTCCCTAGAGACAGTAGGACCAGTAAGAAGTGTAATTACTGTGCCCAGAGCTAGCAGTTTACAGATCTGCGTGAAGTCGCAATAAATGTCTGATGTCATGTATTCATATATTCTGAGCATCTTTCAGATATACATATAAATCATAACGTTAGGTTCTGTTGTACCTACACATTGAAACTAAAGCATTTGAAAAGTTCATCCTATTAAGAGAAGAATGTATTCATGGTTTAATTTTTTTATTTTGAGGAATGCAGAAAAATGCATTTTTAGTTTTTGGGTTTGGGTTTTTGGGGTTTTATTTTTGCTGTTAATGGAATTACACTCCTCCCAATAGATGTAAAGGCAAAATAAATATTCAAACAGTACAAAGCCCTAAAGTCTTCATGCTAATGATCTGATTAGTAATAAACTGATAGAAAAATATCTCTTTTCAAACAACGTTAAACAAAAATTCCAGCTATAACATGTAAATATTTCAAATGAGTTTCGTATCCTGGCTCTGAGTTCCACTGAAAATCTCATTAACTGTATTTTCAATGAATTTGATCCATGAAGTCTGTCATAAATAGGCCCAGCAAAGTCATTTTCAGATGAAAGTGTTTCTCTTGATGTGATTACTTTTTAAGATGGGTCTCTGTAAGTGCAAAGCTTTCAAGTTACCAGAATTTTCTACAATCCTCTACACATTTCCAAAGTTCTATTTTTTTTAATTCTTTTTTTTTCCTTTTTTGTAGCTGGTTACATTTTCTTCACTAAAAGCTACTTAAAAGTCATACTTAAAAGCATCAAAGTCCTATCTTTTTAGTGACTCTTTTTCTTTCAGATATACTGTATTAAGTGACACTGTTCTAGTTTTTACCAGAAATTAAAGAAGAGTCAAAATTCTTTACCTAAAACCAAAATTTGTCCTGAAGAATTCAAGAGTGTCTTTCTAATGTGTTTTCTAATGATTATTTATGTTAATTATATTGTAATAACTTTATTTTCTTCTGATTTCTATAATCATAACATGAAGAAATTAATTACAACATTTGGTATATGTAATCTAATCATAATTACAATGTGTTTAGAAATATGCTGATAGATACCTTGCATTTATAAAAATTAGCAAATTTGTCTTTATTGAAGTCCTTCCCAGACCAGCACTTTCATCCTCTGCTCATCACTGAATCACATTTCTTCCTGAATTTCACCCTGCTCTATCCAGCCCCACACTGTCTCACAGCAATGCCAAGCACCATTTCTCAGCGCAGACACATTCCCTTTCCAGCCATCTGAATTTAAAGAAAAGCAGGGCTCTGATTCAATAAAACCAGCATCAGGTAGAACTACAGAAAAGTGGTTATATTCACACTATCCCTACCCTTCACTGTTAATGAGGAAATGCTCTCAGGATAAAGCCTGTGTCAAGCCTTTGTGGACACATACAGAGTAAGAGTTATTTTAACTTGCCTCTTGTATGACAGTTGAGATGATATTTCTCCTTCCCATGGCAGAGCATTCACTGTTAATTGTCTAGTTTGTTAGGATGCAGCCAAAGGCTACATTATTTTCTGAACAAACAATTCCATCTCCTCAAGCCTCCCTTCTCCACCAAATCTTTCCATAACCAAGCAGCCTCCATCACTCCCGCCAGCCCTGGTGCTCTGCTACAGCTGCCTCTGTACTGAACACAGGGGACCCCTTGCTTTGCTGCACAAACCACTTGGGTGCTTTTTCAACAATTACTTTTAAATGTTTCTGCCTGTTCTGTTTGAAATTTACATGCACTGTTCGTGAAATAAAGCATTGTTTATATGTGCAGAGAAATATCCTTCTTCCAAAAATACATGCATGGAAAATGCACATCAGTAACCTCAGCAGTGTACATACAAGAAAAAAAGGAAGATCTGCTTTTGAGAGGAGTAAATATATGTAGGAGATGCATAGGTTCTCCCTATTCTTCTTGAGTATGGATGAGCCAGAACGGGAGAGAATATCTGTGAATTTTAATAAACACTGCCTCTTCTGCATTGTTATTCCTTCTTGGAGGGGGATGAAGGGGACATCTATGATCTGTATTTCCTCTGGTGCCTGCTCCAACACTGATGTCTGCATGTGCCTAGCTGAGAAGCATGGGGAGCAAAGGTACCTCAGGAAATACAGTTTGATGGAGGCAGAATAAAACCATATGTCACCTACGTCAATTACCCTTACAATCTGTAAGTCCATACAATACATATTTTTGAGTAGCTGAAGTCTTTCAAGCTTTTCCCCATGTTTGAGAAAAAAATTACCAGAAAAAATTTCTATTAGTGATGTTGGGAAGGCCTGCATTATTTGAAGGACGGGAAAAAAGCTCCAAATCTTGAATAATGAGTTCGAAAAGGAAGTACTACAGGAAAACTTTCACTCTTTACGTTAATACCTCAAGAGTTTGTTTGGGGTTTTTTAATGAAAAATTGGTAAACTGAAGTGTTTTTTTTTTCCAAAATTTTTGCATAAAATACTCTAGCCAGAGATCTCTAATCTGAAGGTTTAAACAATAGATATCACAGCTGTTGTCTGATCACTCAGGTATGACTTATTCTCTTCTTACTTTCCTAAGTAAATTCAATTCCTTGACCTGGGCTGCAGCTTCCAATTTGCCCTAGCAATTGGGGAGCTATAAAAATCAAAGACTTCATTTTCGAGACTGGTTTCACTCAGTAGTTAGTCATTATAAGTCAAGTCAGAAAACCTTTCAGAAAGAGAGCCAGCAGACGTTTTGCTGCTAGTCTGACTGTCCACTTGCAGAGAAGAAAGAAGCATCTCATCTCCTTATACTCCTCAGGTGGTAAGGTACCACTGAGAGGATGTGAAGAGACGAAACCTGATCTTTGGCTTTATTCAGGATACAGACTAAGAAGAAGGGGTACAACAAAACTGTCAGAAATCATACAAAACTGTCAGAAATCTCTTCAAAAAAGTCAAGTAACACAATGTGAAGGGGATAGAAGGTGAGGGGATGGAGTAGAGTTCTGATGATTCCTCAGAAGACTGGACTAAGTGGTGGCAAGCTTATGGCACAGCATGTAGTGTTGTACTGCCACATTAAAAATAGAAGGAAGTCCTTGTGGATATGTGAGGAAGGCCTGGTATTAGTGATAGTTTTCTCTCCAAATCTCACTTTAATTGTTAAACTTAAGTCTGAGAATTTCTTTTTCACTATCACTGCTTATGTTCACATAACCAATCTTTAAATAAAACTTATTATTAACTTTAAAAAACTGAAAGGTTATTTTAGTCATTAAATTCTGTACAAAAGTTTAATCGATTTCTAAATAATAAATCAACTCTGTGTGCTCTTAATAATCTTGGCGTAGCACATTTCAATCCAAAAGCACTACACAGTATTTATCTTTAATGAATAATAAATGAGACATTGGTATTGACTGAACAAATGATTAAATATTCAATCTGGAAGAGAACATGGGAATAATTGTTAATTATTAATAAACTACAGATTTTGCTTTTCAAGTGTTATCATCTTTTTACATGAATGACTTCTTTTCTTAGCTGTCATCATAGGGCAGATGAATACAAGAGCTCATATTGGACACCATCTGTCTCTGAGAAAGAAGAGTTGCTTCAAAGATACTAGGGGTCTTGCAATCTCTTTTTTCCAGTGAGGTCTTTGGTCCTGAAGTTTTGCTCCAGTACATATCCATTTTTGATAGAAAAAGACAGACAGTGGGAGCCATGAAAACTGATGGTCGGCTGGCCAGCCTGACAGAAAGTCTGATCTGCTAGGTTTGTTCTACAGCTTTTGCACAGGCTGCTGTTCTTATGGTTCCCTAAAGAGTTTTTCACAGTAAGATTTCATGAGAAGTTCTGAAATTGCCTGAAGCAAGGCTACCACCAAAAATGTCCCTGAACAAGGTTTTTTGCTATACTGGCTGTCCTAAGGCCTATAAAGTCACCCATGAGCTAATTGAGTAGAGCAATGTGGTCGTTGTCCATATCTAAACTAATGGACCTTTTGCAATAACCCATCATCCTGGTCTCCCAAAGCCATACTGTGGCACCCCGACGTCCAAAATCCACACTGATACTAGTACAACCCCTTCTCTTCTCCCAAATAATAGGTTTTTGTATTTAGGCAAGAAAAAATAAAAAGCTTCTGCGTGCTCTAGCCAGGAGAATTCAGCTGTGGATGAGCAAAGACCCAACACTATCATCTGTACTATAATAAATGGCTGTCCCATGATGCACATGGGTCCATAATGGGCCATGGCAATCTCTACTTACAGTAAAGATTTTATATGTGACCATTCATAACTTGCTGTCATTTTCACTCAGTTATAACAAGTAATGAATACTTTAAAGTTGTTTCTTTATGTCATGTTGCAAAGTGTCATGTAGTACAACTGGAGAATTGTATAAAAATCACCATCTGAAGTAAAATTATTCTGACACCTCCAATCTATAACAAACTTTCATGCTCAACTGTAACTGATAAGAGTGATATAACTGGTAACTGGCAGGTGTCCTGGAGAGTAGTCCTAAAGTATATTTATGGTCAGAAAACAAGCCTGTACAAAGCAGCTACTCCCTATCTATATACATATTCGCTAGATTACCTTTGAATTGTCTTCTGACTTTGTGAGTGAACAAGTTTCCTTCTATTAGATTTGAAGGGCAGAACCACTAAACTAGAATTAACTGGGTCTTATTTTACTGCATGAATTATTGAATTTTCTATCCTGTTTCAAACACAAAAGCTTTGTTAGAACTGGTGAAACCATCTTTTTCTCCTAGAAAATGTTTCTTTTGTTAAAAAAAACACAAGCTTTAGCATGGATATGTCAATTTGATTGGCACTTTCTTAAGGAAAAGCGAAAAAGCCTTCTTCATGAGGGAAATTGTTTAATTCTAATCTTTTGGGGAAAAGAGTTTTCTCTTTTTTCTTTAATATTGACTTGACCTTTCATTTTAAAGTCTATGTTAAGAGAAATAAAAATAAAACAAACTTTATAATGAAAAATGTCTTCGATTTTTTTTTTTCCTGTACAGCTCTGTTTCTTACAATTAGTAATGGAAGACAGATTACCAAAAGAGAAAATAACTGTATCATATATTTCCAGCACTCTATTCTAGGTATAATTACAGTCTGAGAGGTCTCACCCACCATTCCTTGAACACTAAAACCTGACAGCACTACATAGCATGCAGCGAAAGGCAATATTGTCACAGGGATAACACATGGGAAAATTTGATTTTGTTCCCAGGCCTGTCATTTTCTCTGAGCCTGACTATAGGGAGGACAGATGATTTCCTACAGTTGCACAAATCAAACACAGAATTACTGATATTACTCTACATTTAAGAAATGTTTTTACTTTATACATATGTCAGATTTCTAATAAGTCTACCGTAAATTTTATCAAATGAGATGCATTAGACTTCCTATGATTTTACTAAGTGTGATTTAGTTAAGTTTCCACAATTAAACACTGTAGCAAGAAGCATGATATTTATTCTTTGAGAATTTGTGTTGAAATAACTATGAGCTATGGGGTTGATGACATTCTGTAACTCACTTGCAGTTATACAGAATGGATGTAAAAGAAGGTCATCACAACCAAGAAACCCTAAGAATTGTTTGGGATTTTTATGTAACAGAGTCCACAGAGACTGGGAAAGCTACACAGAAAGATGTATTAAAAATGAACCTTCACCTCCATTTTCATTCTTAGAGTTTTCATAAAAGTCAGTCTATTGAACTTGTGCCAGGAAAATGGATTCGTGAAACCTGAGTCTCAGCTCATTTTTAAGGATTTATTTTTCTATATTTGTGTAAATGTAGAACTGACAAGGGTGAAGAATTCTTCTTTTAAGTGTCAATCACAGAAGATATGGGCCAGTGAGCTTCCAAGCTGATTCTTCCCCCAGTTTCAAATCAATGGAACCAGTTCAAAAGTCAAGAGTTATTCCTTTATGTGTGGAGAAGACGGTCACAAGAGCTACCTCTCCTTGCTCATCTCTCTTTACCTGTTCAAGTTTACAGAGTACCCGAAAGACATTGAGGTGGGCTTGCTGGAAGGAAGTGTCATCCTGATGACACACTCCAAATCATTCAGCAAATCTGTCATTTTCCTTGGTGAAGTGAAATTCTACAAGCCCTTTTACAGAGTTTTGTGCTAGGAAGAAACTCAGTCAAACAAAATGTAACTTCTTTTATCTGTTAAGGGCAAACAAAGCAAAGAAGAGCTTAACTTTTTTTGCACAGCTGTATTGGATCTGTATGTCTAATACATATTAAAAACTTTTCTGTTGTATCTTCTGGAAGTACATATGGCCTGAAGAACCACAAGGTAACACTCTGTTGTAGATAATGTTTTTGTAGCCAATCTCATAATGATTTATCACAAAATTTCAGCAACAATAACATATCAGAATTAATATGGGAAAACTAAGACCCCCCAAAAATTGAATGCATTGATCAGATAATATTGAGATAAATCATTATATGTGTCATAAGGTTTCTTTGATAAGCCCTTCTGAAAATGGGAATTAGGAAACAGAGGTCTAGAAATGTAATCATACTTTGGCAACATTGATTTGTCATATTTAGAAGATACATTTCCAATAAACTGAGTATATCAGTCAATGACTCTGTAAGAAAACAGGTTATGAATATGGCTATATCTAATACTAGAAAAGCTAGAAAAGACACTACTTCCATAAAGCTTATCTCCATAGATTTCATCTTTGCATGCACTGTGTCTCTGTATTTGAAAAATATAACCTGAGAAATACATTTCCATGGCCCAATTAAATGTTTGTAGTAGTCCAGTTCTCATCTAATAACGTCTGTAGTCTTTGGTTTGGTTAGGCTTTTGAGAAAAAAGGTGATTTTATTGCTATTTTATTCCTGATTTGCAGCTTGAAAAAATTAATTAACACAATATCAAGTTTGCTAACAAGCACAATAGTTTGAGTGAAGAGTTATTTCTTCCACACAAAGTATCGACTTCAGAAATTACATGTTAAATCACAGAATCAAAGAATATTCTGAGCTGGAGGGAACCCACAAGGATCATCGAGTCCAACTCTTAAGTGAATGGCCCATAAGGGGATCAAACCCACAACCTTGTTGTTAATAGCACCATGCTCTAATCAACTGAGCTTGATAACTTTCTGGATTAGTTCTATTTATCAAATAAAATACTGGAAGGTGTTCTGTCAGGTGACCCTGAGATCAAAGAAAAAATTTTGACACTGGTCTCACATATTTTAATTATTTTAGAACTGCCTTGTTTAAAATAATAAAAAAGGTAAACTGTCAAACTTTTCTACTCTTAAGGAAACAAACAAACAAAAAAATTCAGACCTGGAGTACAAGAAAGGCAATTTCTAAAAAATTACGTAAATTGTAATAGGGTCATAAAGAAAGAACTGCTAAAAGATAAATATAAGGCTGATGAAAGGTGAAATTTTTTAAACATGGTGCATCATTAACCTGTGGAACTTGCTGCCATAGAATATAATTGAGGTTAAGAGCTTAAATGGAATTAATAAAGAATTATACATTTACATGGATAATGAGAACTTAGACATGATAAAAATGTAGAATGTAAACCTTCATACCTAAGGGCAGAAGTTAACTGCTAAAAGGTAGCAGCCTGAATGCTTCTAACAATGTTCTATGACAAATATATTCTGATTAAAACCTAGGTCTAGGTTTTTATCTTATTAATTCTACTGGTATCTACACTGATTTTCCTTTGTATTTGTCTGCACTTTTAACTCTGCTGCTTGTGCCATTTATTTCCAGGGAGTGGTAAACATTCAGTTATCCTAGTTTCTCCTAATATCCCCCTTGGTATGCAGAGAAAGAGAAAGCTCATTTTAATACATGCTTTCAAATCTAATTTGTGGCACTTTTGGAGTCCCTACTGTATCATTATACTGATATCTAAATCTAATGCACACTTGAGAAAGAAGTTGTGAGGAGCTGATAACAGCAGTGGGCAAGATGGAACAGTAACATGGCCAGAGAAAAGACAGAACTAGAAAGAGACAAAAATGCCAGAAATATGACATTTTTGGACACGGGGACCTAAAACGGTGGGGAAAAAAATTGAATGGATACTGGGGAAAAAGAAAACCTATATGAAGTTCTGAAGTCACAGATGTGGCAAAGGCTACCTTAGGCTAGATAAAAGAAGATGAGAACAACTGCAGAAAAAAATCTGAACAGGGACAATGTGGAAAACTTTAAATCTATTCATTACCCCCCAAAAATATTATTTTATGAAAGCATTAGTACAGCTACACAGACCAGATACTACCCTTCTTTCGCCAAGGGATATAGCTTGCAGGATGCATTCATTAACAGGCTTTGGGTTGTTGCTATTGCTAAAATAAAGTAGTAAATCAATACATTTGTTTTCCTTGGCAAAAAAATTGAGAACATACAAGACATAAAGATAAGAGGTGCTTTGTTAAGTCAAGTTAGACCTTGATGCATGTGCAGAAGCAGATCCTAGAATATGTCTGTGCTCTGTGAATGAAACGGAGTTGTATGTCATGCAGTGACGGTCCTTGGAAGCCTTGCAGATGAAAATTTAGGTTAGTCTTCTCTGGATTCATGGCAAATATTAGGTGCTACAGTGTTGAAGTTCACGTTGCTAATGTGAAATCTGCATACGGTCATCTAGCAAACTTACTTTGTAAAGAATTTTGTAAATAAACCCAAATCTGTTCTATGTAACACATAAATTTTAAAGACAGTTCAATGAGACAAGGATGAAGACCTCACTCATAAGCTTGTGACCAGAAATATGACAGGACTATAAAGCAAAGAAGTTGGAATGAAAGGACTCCAAACACCTTACTGAAGAATCAGGGACTGCAATCCTGGTGAATCGGATACAACTCAGCCATGTCTGCTGGGCAGAGGTGTCCCCAGAGGGAGTTACCTGGTGCCTGAAACATCTGTCTTTGCCTGAAACACCTGTCTGCGAGACAACTCCATTACAAAGGGGAAGATATCCTATGGAGGTTTAGAAACTGAGTATTGAAAAAATGTCTGCAATGCAGAATATTAGTATTTAAAGATGTTATCTACATTTATCACATTTGTCACTTGCCATTAATTTAAATTCCCTTTATGCATCTGTTCAGGAAATAATTAGGATTTTATGCTGCAGTAAATATGCTTGTTCATCCAGTAGTGCAAAGCAGAAGATTAATTGCATTACAACGGGAATCAGGACTACGGTACTTGGAGCTACAGCAACAACGGTGACAGCTGCGCTGCCCACATACTTTGCTTCAGTAAGCTTCAAAGCTTCAAAACCAAGTATGGATGAGAAAATAATTAAACTTCTGACAAGGCAGGGTTATCCCTGTTCTTTTATGTGTAACCAGACAGACAACACCTGGAACAATGACAGATCACACTGAAATTAACAAAGCAATATTGTTCCAAAAGTTCTGTTAATCACTTATTCAGCTATTTTTATACACAAAACTTCATATACAGCAATTCATAGTTTTTATGCATCATTACATTTTGTATAAAACTAACCTGAGTTCTCTTTAAATACCTGTGGTAAAATTCCAAAATATACTAAGATATTGTAAGGCTATATTAATTTGGCAATAAAACTCTAGAAGGCTGAAAAAAATCTTGACTGCCACTAGCTGAAAATGACACTGTAAAATTAGAGCCAAGACCAAGGATAATGAGTTGGATAAAAGAGATGCAGGCAGCAGAAAAACACTGTAAAACTTTCCGTGCCTCACTGTGTATGGGTCAAGACAAAGGAACAGCGAGGTGATGGACCCCCAAACCTCTCTTCGGCCTTGAGGTGTTTATGAACACTGCCCTTGTTGTTATAGAAACAAAAGAAACATGAGATTTACCCCAAAGTAAACATCAATAACTTATGCAAAAGTGTCCCCTAAATGGGGATCTTCATAAAGGCATTTGTTTGTGGGGATTGACTAAACCTATTGATAAATGCAGGGAAAATGTTTAATCCAAACAAACCAATCATCTGTGATTAGCCAAGGGGGTTTTGTGCAATTAAAAACCAGTCTGTAACTGGATGTTTCATATTATTCTGGTGCATTATATCAAATAAGCTATTAATGAGGTGAGTTTTGGCTTATTAAAAGCTAGGATTTTTAGGGATGTTTTGTGATATTCATAATGAGTAAAAATCAAATTTAAATTGGCAAGATTATTACAGGCTTGGCAACTGGAAATCAGTCGTTAGAATCAAAGTACATTTAGTCTTAAGTGCCTGCTCAGTAATTATGGCCCCACTGCCCTGACTAAAGATAAATCATTTTTACTGCCACATTTGCTTGAATAATTTTTTTGCAGACAGAGCAAAATCCTCCTTATTTAAATTTGTGGATTGACTCACTTTGTGCCATGTAGCTAGGGCCAAAAGCAAAGAAGGCATTGCTCAAATTCAAAACTAGCTATATGCCTTGCTTTTCAAGTGGGTGAATGCTGAAGAAATGGGTGCAACAATCAATGGAAGGTACAAGTTATTTCATGTCTAACATTTCTGGGTCTGGGTTTTTTTAAGGATGCTTGACACATTTGTCTATGCCAATAATTTACTGCAATTATCAGAGACTAAAAAAAAAAATAAAATAAAATATGTACAAAGTGCACTAAATTGACCTAATCCACTTTCCTTTGGTGTGGTAAACGTAAGTCTAAACAAGAAGAATTTACTTCATGTCAATAAAAGACCCTAGATTTGAGCCTAGATATGTATGAAGCACCTGTGCAACAGAATGTGAATAGAATCATAGAATCATAGAATAGATTGGGTTGGAAAAGACCTCCAAGATCATCGAGTCCAACCCCTGATCCAACT
>JAYRBT010000177.1:21260962-21274668 GCA_036023395.1 Myiotriccus ornatus
TAGGTTCAAAAAGATTTAAAAGTGTTTTGGTTAAATCTGTTTTCAGATTTTATCACCATGTAAAAAAGAAAAATGTAGTGAAAATAACATGCTACATCATACAATCACATCTACCACCTACACCACAGCCCATCAATAAAAATTACTCAGGTAATTTAGATAGCAGGTTGACTGTATCTCTATTATTGATACATATTCATATCTCACTTGTAAATGGCAAAAGACTGCTTAACTCATTCATATTATTTTACTAATTTATGCAAAAGAAAAAAATATTGTATGTTACTCATTTGGGAATTCTCAGCATTATACTTGGGCACAGTCTGGTTCCCTCTTTCTTTAAATCTAGCTGATCTGTCTATTGTTTTCTTTACTTGGGCCTCTCCCATTTTTCACAAAGGATCTGTATGCAGCTCAGAACATAGCAGGGTTCATCTTCCATGCTGCTGCTCAGGGGATGGAAAGCTTTAGACAGTGGGACATGTGTTTCTATCTCTAAAGCATTTCTCTTTATACTTCATCTTCTCACTATAGTTCTCAAATTCTGCTGATTCAAGATAAAGAGAAATTTCAGAAGTGTTACAGAAGATTTTTTCTACCATTAAAAAAGAAATAAATGTAATCTCTGCTGTTTCTTTCTGTGATGTAGAAAGGAAAGGTAAGAAAGAACAGTTTCCTTGAGACTTAAGAGGGATGAAAATTAATACGGGGGGTGGGGGGGGAAAGGGAAGAGAATCTTAGTTAACAATTTCTGTAAGATCTCCAATGATCAAATTCAGTGAAGTCACCCAAAACATAATTGCCTACAAATTTTCACAAAATATAGATGAAATTCATTATGGTTGGCTTCCTAAACAATACTTCCCTGTAATTTATTGTTACTTATTTTAATTAAAGCATAAACCTTTTATAAAGATACTTGACAAAGTGAGATCTAGCATAGAACTACTCTGGTTTCCCAGCAAATTAAACTTTGTTTGGTCACAGTTTTTTGATGCTTGTTAAGGAGACCAGAGTTATCTCATTGAAAAGAAAATTAAGAAAATAAAATGAGAAGTGAGAGCCATTAGTTAGACAGTTTTTTTGATGACTGAAGCAGAGATAAAGGGGTAAGGAGATCTGTTTTTATGCTTGGCTAAGCTAACAGTTTCCCATGAGCCCTATAAAATATAATTTAAAGAAGCTTTCTATTTCTTGGGCATTATGAGATTAAGTTCATCAGGGATTGCAATGCCTTTTGAGATCATATGGTTTATAACTTTATAAAAGTGAAAAGTATAATTAGAACTTCCAGTGATTTTTGAAGTGAAAATAAAACACCTTTTCTCATTCTAAGCCTTTCGTATTTTTTTTTTCTTTTGGTTTCCTGTGAATTGAAATGCTCAGTGTTATGTATGTAGCCTCATGAGGCACTTGAAGGATTAGATTCAATCTCATTGTACTTTAATGGGGATACCTCTTTTTATGTGGTCCATAAGGTTGTATACACTGACATTTCTCACCAGTTAGCAGAGACTGCTTGAACTGAGGCTGTGCATTCAATGATTCCATTTTATCTAGCAAAATATGAGCAAAATAATGTTTGTTAAATTGTTGTAATGCTCACATAGCTTGCTCTCAGACAAGCAGTAGATGTGTTTCTCCCTACTCAAAATGTCTGACATACTTCTGTCTCCAAGTAGAAGATCAGATTTTAAACACAAATTTATATAGCATCCCTGTGGTTTCTGTAAATATACTGGCTTCTATGAAAAGAAAAATCACCTTGAACTATAAGTACAGGTCCAGCTCAGAGTCAGTCTTGCTCAAAGCACTCCACCCTGTGAAATGCAGTTCATTGAGTAATTATGCTGAGAAAAATTTCTGGAAAGGCTTTACTTAACCTTTTACTCATACAGTCAAGTGCAGCCAAGTTCTCCAGTTTTTCTAATCCCTCAAGTTCTACTTACATAGTGCATTCATATGCTTAGGATATTGCCTCTGAGATCTGAAAGTATGCCATCCCTGTTGTGTGCAAGCGTGCAAGTGTATTCTGGCTTCTTGTTCTAAACATTTTGGCAAGATCATAAATGTTAATATTGCATGAACAATAGTAGGCTTGGAGGCTGATGACTATTACAGGGCAAAAGCAGGTGGAGTAGGAAAAAGCCTTTACGCACATAGCAGGCGATAAATAATGAATTACAAAAAAATCATAGGAATACTTTGTACAACATTAATGCTTCTTTCTCTTCCTTCTCCCAAATCAACAAGCCCATATGCCCCAAACCAGTCAATTAAGCTTTGCAATGCCATCAAAGTTCACCCTCTGAACCCTCCCACAAGTAAATAATTATCCTTATTATGATAATTTTTATAGCTGAAGAAAATCTCCCCTCTAATGTGTTGTTCCCTAACTGGGTTTCCTCTTATGCTTATGTAAGAAGTTATAGGATACTGCAAAACATAATGGTGAGTAATAGTCAAGTTCTGAAAGTTTCTACTTGTTCGAGCATCAGAAGAAAATTTATTTACAAAAATAAAAAATGTTTATTTTTGCAAGGACAAGTTTTACAGCACATACATCTCTCTTAAAACCATTTGAACTACCCAAAGCCAGGACAACTGATGCTGTCCCAGACTCAAATGTGTAGTTCTTCTTAACCACCAAATGATGTATGAATTTATATACAAGTTCCCTAAAAAATTAATCTCACTTCTCTGAAAATCACATCTGAAAACTTCTTAATTTTTACACCTTGAAAAAATAAATAAAAAGCATTGCTTAGCAATTGTTGACACTGAGAATGTCAATGATGACTTTTAAGAAGCATCCTTTGTGATGTTTGAATGTAGAGTAGAGCAGTTCCCACACATATTTTTATCAACTAATTGCTGATGGATGATTTCTGAGAGGAGGAATGGGTTAAAAAATTGCTTTGGGTTCTTCATTTAACGATTTCACCTAAAGCCAAATGGTCATTCAGAAACTGAGACAGTAATTACCTGAAGAAAACACCTTTCCAGAAATTGCTGAACATCTACCTGCCTTGTGCTGCTGATCAGATTAATCATATGAAACACAGCTCTCGAGAGAAACTGCAGGGGAGTCAGAGAAGGAGAGGAAAGCAGACACCAGCACCTTGAGAAAGAGATTTAGGAAAGTACTGCAGTAAATGTGCTATGCGACTGCCAGAAGTCTGTAAAATGGCATTTTTGCTCAGCCCTGTCTGGATGACCAGTAAATGCTGCTTTGCACAAAAATGTATTAGGCCCAGATGATATTCAAATGTCCATGAATGCTTCTGTTTTCTTTGCAGAGCCTGGCGGGATCACCAAATTCAGGAGCTCAGGTCCACCTACTGTCAAAGTAGTTGGCATGGCCTGTCCTTACGTAGGAGCGCTACAAAGTATAGCTGAACTGGGGTAACTCAGGGAGATGTTGAACAATTTGTGATGAGAACAAAACAATTATATGTGCAAGTCTGTGACAGTCTGCAATGTGTAGAAAATAGTCAACTCATGTTTGCCTTTGACTTCAGTATCATTCTTGGATTCTATGGGTGAGCTCCTCAGGAAGCCTGATAATAAATCTAGAACAGCTACACTTTAGGGCATTCTTTCTCTGGACACACTGACCTTTTACAGAGTGAACGTGCACATTAATTTCATCATTACAACATAGTGAGGAGAGTCCTAAGGGAAATCAGTGCCAGTCAGGAAAAAAATGCATTATTACTTAGCCTCAGTTCTATTCCTCTGTTGCTTCTTGCCAATTTCTGAAATGTAAATCCAATTTGACTGTTTTTCCATTTAGAGAAAGAAACTAGTACTTTAACCTTTAAGTTAAATATTGCTTTCTTCAGACAATTTTAGACTAATTGTATCAATAAAGTGAACGTGCCTGAGCACCTAGAACTCAATCTCAACCCTAGAGAGGGACAAATCATCAAGTAGAATAGTACAGCAAACCTTATTTTTCCTATGATTGATTATTCACCTTTCTCAGCAATAATATTCTAGTCACAGCCTAGGTGCAGTCTGCCAGAAAACACACATTTTATAAATGAAGTGGTCAGTCTTGAAAAAATAAAAGCAAAGCATGATTTAAAAAAAATTAAAATCAGAGTAAGATGTAAGACATTTCTCATCTCACACTGGAAATCTGGAATTCATGGAACCTAAATATATATTGAGAAAGGCAGTGCTGGTGGTACAAAAAACGAACACAAACTGGTAATTTCATTGTAGGTATCTATGATTTATAACTTATGGTTTTAATGGTTGACAGCTGCAGAACTGCACATCCCAATTTTAATTCCATTTCTGTCAAGAATACTAACAAATTACACCTTCCTGTCGACAAATTCTAGCTAGGTCTGTAAGGAGCAGATATATGAACAGCGCAAAATGGGAAAGAATAAGACGTTGAAGGATTTCCCATTTCTTTAGCCCCTGCATTTCTTCCATTTTGAATGTACTGCTAATGTGAGAATTCAGATGCTGACATCCTGTGAAAGATGATCTTATGTTCCTGAGTGAGTTGTTGGTGGACTAACTGACCTCTAGAGAACACTTTTGACAAGTATTTCCCTGATCCTGTGATGTAATTCTGGTTTTGTCATTAACCTTGCAGGATATATTTTCTTATCAAAATTACAAGTAAGCAGGCATGGCTTACAATATATGCATTTAATGGGACTAAATTACTAAAATTGTTGCAAAAGGAAGAACATAAACAAATCTCAAGAATGTATTTTCTCTTCACACTTCTTGAAATAATTCACCTGTTTCTTTCTCTTCTGTTTAAAGTTGTTTAAGCTTGGAAGTCCTGAGCAAAAGGACTAATAGAAATAGATCATCAGTGTCAGTTAATCGTCACCACATGATGGTCTGCCAGCAAAAAGAGTGCTGGAAAGTTGCCACTCAGAAGATGAAAAGAAGAAATAAGAGAACTTCAGTTGAGATACAGAATTTCACCAGTGGATATCTTGAAACACAGTTAAGACTTAGTTGTAGCAAAACTTCCAAATATTTTTAAAAGAATACATATAGTCAAAATATTTTCTAAAAGCTTTTGGAAAGCTGGGAGTAAATGTTTTTTCTGAGTCCAAAAAGAGCAGGGTGGGTCAAGATGTGTTAATTTTACTCTACCATTGAGCTCCCTGGTGATGGACTCAGAGGCTATCCTTGATGGATCGGTCAGCTGAGGATGTGTTAGAGGATTAATTACCTTCTAATCCTCAGCAGGACATGCAAACAGGGATTGAGAGGGCTCAGAGAGAGGGAGCAGTAGTTTGCACAGCATTTTGCACAGAAGGTCACATAAGGGCAGTGTACCCTGACTGTAGATCCACAGCCAGGGAAGTGCTCTAGGTCTCTGCCAGAATGGTGGGCATTTGTGTGAGTTAAAAACAATGTTTCTACAGACAAAGCCCCTGAGGTGTCTGAGGCTTCCGCCTACACTGAACTGATAAGGAAGGTTATTTCAGTACAGATGGTAGGTTGCAGTGAGTCTCCAGTCCCTCTTCCTGGAGAAAATGTCAGTACTTGCAAAAGATGTGCACAGGTTGATGGTCTGTTTCAGTTAAATGCTGCACAGCATTAGAGCAGCTGAGGAGATAGATTAGTAGTTACAGAACTTTGCATCTGTGGCAGACACCACAGAGAATGAGGCACCTTTGACCCTGGTGACCCACAAAATCAGGATTGTTCTTCAGTCCTCACTCTGCAGCATTACAACCAAAACCAGATCTGAAGCTTTAATAGCTACAGACACCCACAAGCAAGGTCTGCAAGAACAAACTGTACCAGCAGCACACACTGCAAAAAGAGGTGAGTACTCTCAGTGGGTCACTGCTAAAGAGCACTGAGGTGCCTGTCTGTCAGACTGACAGGGAGTCAGGTGAGCTGTCCTGCCTTTTGGGAGCTAAGGCCTGAGATGTTGCTGAGAGGGTGCCATAATTCATCAAGAGCCCAGACTTCTGTCAGGAGAGGTTTAGGTTAAATGTTAGAAAAAAGTTCTCCACCCAGAGGGTGGTTGGTCACTGGAACATGCTCCCCAGAGAAGTGGTCACAGCACCAAGCCTGACAGAGAACAGGAAGTATTTGGGCAATGCTCTTGGGAACATGGTGTGATTCTTGGGGATAGTCCCATGGAGGGCTAAGAGTTGGATCTGATGATACTTTTGTGTCCCTTGCAGCTCAGCATATTCTGTGATTCTGTTATACTATCCACTGCTACTCTTTCCTTTGGGCACAAATGACACTGCAAGTCAGAACCTGGACAGGATCAAGGAAGACTACAAAGTCCTGGAGGTGCAAGTGAAAAATGCTGGTGCCCAAGTAATTTTTTTTAATGTTTTATCAGTCAGAGAAAAGGATGCAGCCAGAAACAGATGCATAATGCAAATCAACTTCTGGCTTTGTGGTTTGAGCCATCATGAGGGTTTTTCTATGTTTCTATGAAAACTACTGGGATAAGAATATTCCCTTTTTCTTGCATAATAGAGTTCTTGAAGGTCAGAGATGGGTGTATTAGAATATGTCTGATTTTGTCATAAGCTGCTGTTTTAGCTCTTGTCATATCTGCTCAGGATACATTTAGAACACCTTTAGTCATCCCACAAAGCAATTTATTTGTTCACTCAAGTGTATCCTTCATTTTTTTATTTAATAGCTTTGAGTTTAAAATGTGATGCGCCCATTTGTGAAGTTTAGCTGTCATGAGCATAGTCTATGTTTGTCCGCAGAATCATTACAGGTGGTTCCCGTGTATATCATTGCATTTGTCCTATTAAACGGTCCCTGGGGAAAAGTAATCCCTGTAGACCATTCTAGGTATGCAGATCCATTTGAAGTTTCCAGAGTGTTGTATTGTTATTAGCAAGAGCAACATAAGAGAGCAGAGTAAGAAGAAATTTTCTACTCATGTTTGGTTACTGAATGTGTTATCTCATATTCCATTTTTAACATACTAGTTCAGAATATACTGAGGAAGTTAAATGGAAAAAAAAACCCACAAAACCCTAAAGCTGGAGAAGGAGCATACATAACTGAAATTAATGGCAACTTTTCTATTCATTTTGATACTTAATCATCAATTTCCATCTGAGATTATTCCTTCTGTTCACCGGATAACACCTGGAAATAAGCCTTACAGTGTTGTTTTTGTGCTTAAATAAGAAAATTAACAGTTAGAGTACCTGATTTATAAGGTTAAAATAATTATTAATGCATTTAAATGTTCTTGAAAACATCAGATAAAAGAAAACAACAGCAAAAAAGAAAACTCAGCAAATTTGCATAGGTTTTTCTTATTACGCTGTAACTAATTCTGCATTTGAGTGTATGAGTGTACCACTGTAAAGCAAACATTCTGTTATTTTATTAAAGGATCAAGCACGAGGAGACGACTTCAAACTTAGCAACAATTTCAACATTCTGAATGTTAGATATTTTGTTTGAGACATCTTTTGCCTAGTTTTACCATGATTCTAATATGCTGCAATCTCTAACACTTTAAATCTTCTCTTAACTATTCTTGCCATTTTCGTGTAAGCAAAGTTATGTGAACTGAAGTGCTGGAAAAATCTCCCAAGTACATCTTCTGGGGGAAGACTTCTATGAAATAATGATTTTATATATGAATCTCTGAGTCAGGTCTCTTTCCACCCTTGCAAAATGTCCTTTGGTATTTTCCAAGAAGATTTAGATTGTCCTTAGATCACAGCCTGTGGTCAGGATTTAGTGAGATAGAATCTCATAGTCACTTTTTCTCAAAGATGCTAAAGTAAATGAAGATCAAGGTGAAGGTTAACTATGGGTTTTTTTTAGAAAAAAAAACACATTACAAAGGATGCAGGGCAGTGGAGTCACCTATGCATTTTTCCTTTCATTAGAATTGGTCTGTAACATTCCTGAAGCAGCCAAATAAAGAATTCTTAGCTATAATGTGGTGTCATGTGCCATGAAAAGAAAGTACAAATTTAATTATACTTGCTGCAGTTTCAAAGGGTTTCCTGTATATGCGTTTATAAGGCTCTCTTTATACTACTACCCAGAACACAGAAGTGGAAAGCAATTGAATTATCTATTAAGTTATTTAAATTTCCAGAGGAAATTACAACCAGTAACATTGTGGCCATACCTCCATTACTCTTTGTTTTGTTGCAGTCTGGTACTTACAGTTTTAAGAATAAGTTTGACAGTCAGTTTGCAAATTTTGCTAACATAGGACCTCTAATTCAGGAATTTCTTCTAATTTAAGGTGTTTTGGTTTCAGTTTTGGATTTTGATGTGGGTTTTTTACTGTTATCTCCCACTTTACATGACATCTAGTGGTTTTGCCAGATTTCATTGATTTCTGCAGATACGTTTAAATAAAAAGAAATACATTTTTAAAAGGAGTCTAGTTAAGATGAGGAGTTTCCAAGTTAACCTTCCACATCTCTTCCCCTACCCTTTTAGTTACTGTGTGTGGTGCCTTGTGATCGGTCTCTGGAGAGGTTCTGAGAGCCCTGGTGTGACAGTGAAACTCACCAGTGCCCAGGAAGTAGCAAAGTGCACTGTGGTGAAGTGGCTGCCACAGCTGTGCAGAACAGTGGTGAGAGAAGCCGTGGGAATTCTGTACGTCTACATCCCTTTGAGAGGAGGTCTCTGCAAGTGCAAAGTGCATTAGCTGGCTGGAAATGTTTCCTTGTCTGTTTCATGCTAAGGAAGTGGTGATGCTGTTGAATAAAGGGTAAGATGAGAGTCTTGAGCATGTTGTTCTTGGGAGATATAGCTTTAGTCTTTTGTCCCTCTATCCCACAGGGTTTAGCTAGAAGGTTTTCATATGGCTTAACAAACATGACTGAATCTTTTTCTGTATGAAAAATATCTAAACTGATCAAAAATCAAGGACATAAATATATCTTTTTAAAACCACGTAGCAAGGCTTGACCCTGAAACTTTTATTTAATATGTATACATATATATATATGCACACTGGTACGCACATGAAAAAAGATCAAACTAGCTCTAGGTTTATTAGTGAATTTTGGGAGGTTGAGTCCTCTAATCACTTGATTATTTGCTATGCATCTCTACAGTAAGAAAGCTCTTTTAATATGTTGGGGAGTCAAAGCAATAGCTACAGGAGCCTTACAGGGAAGCACAGACTCTCTCATGGTTCAGAGCTTCATGTAAGTTGTAGAAATGCACATTCCAATTTGGAAAAATCATTCTGTAAGTTGGTTTGTAGCTATACAAACTTTTACTTTTCTTTCTCTGTTTCTTTCCAAGCAGACGTTTCAGCTGAAATCAAAAAGCTGCCAGACTAACACCAAGTTTCAGAGCTCTGAAAGTTTGTTGTCCAGGTCTGCAATTCTCCACTGAAGCTTGCTACACACTGGAATTTGTAGATGCTTATCCAACTCCCTAGCATCCATCAGCTTATATAACTGTTACGAATGTTTTGGATGTCTTAAAAGTAGCAGACCAATCTTTTGTGTAACCATATCTTGCAGAAAATTAATTATATAATTTGGTTTGTGGCAATTTTTTAATTGCAAATTAATTACCTCCATCTGGTCTGTAATTTTCCACTTAGCAGGTAATAACTTTTAAAGCATCTGTTGCTTCTGAAACAGATAAGACAGTATTGAGGATAGCAATTCTTATTCCTCAAAGTTATCTGGTCAGACAGTGGTTATTTTGATTTTTTTGAGACAGGATTTTTTATATGAAATCTTCACTGAACTGAATTCTTAATGTCTTCATTTGCTCAAGTGCTTCTGGCTCATTAGTTGCTGCTCTACATGCTGTTGATTAATACAATACAGTTTTTAAAGCTGGAAATATGTGATTATTACAGCTTTAATTTAAAATTGACAGATTGATAAACCTCCTTTATATATTAATTTCCTATTGATGAAGACTCTTTACTATTGTACCTGATGTTGAGGCGTAGCTGAAAGGGAAAAAACCCTGTATTTCCCAAACACAAATATACTCATCCACAAACAGTAAAGCTAAGTTTTACAGCAAGGTCTCATCAAGGACTCGGTAGAGCTCCTGAAGAAAAGGCAAATTTTTTCGGAAAGAAAGTGGGTTTCTCCTTTGGCTTTAGTAATGTACGTATCCTCAAAACTCTAAGACAAATTCAGATCTTGAGCGATCGAGTTTGTCAGTTCTTTCCAAAACCACATCTTGTTTTTCTGTGTTTTTAGATGTGTCTTGCTTTTACATTTCTTTTTGCAATTGTATTGAAAACCACGTTCTAGTAAAATGGTTGCAGTTGTTATAAATGACTGTCATGGTTTAGGAATGGTACTCCCCAGTCTAGTGCTTCCACTGAGACTCTCCAAACCACAAGATACTCACTTGCTCCTCCTCCCCTTCTCCCTGCAGGTGGCTGGAGTGGAGAATTGGAGGCACAGCAGGTAAAAAGCACGGGTTGAGATAAGAACAATTTACTGCAAACAGCAATGAGATAAGAAAAGGAACAGTATCAGCAACAACACTAATGACAGGGTACACGGAAAAAAAGTGGTTCACAAGGAACACCCCCCTCTCCTCCACACCACCACCACCTCCCATCACACCACCTCCACCCCACACACACCCACCCCTTCTCCCCAGAAGACAGTCCCTCCCCCCTGCCTCCAGCAATGTGCTGAGGTGGTATAGACTAACCTCTGGGTCCCAGCTGTGCCCCCTCCTGGTTACTGCAAAAATTAACTTGCTCTGGCCAGAACTAGGACAATGACAATGCATCGTTTTCATTGGAAATTCTGCAAACTGTTATGGCTCTGTATTTGCTGTAGGCAAATCTGGCCACTGACGTAGATTTGTTTTATAGGTTTAGATGCAGATTTCTGCACAAATGTTTAGCAGTTCTTTCCAGAGCACACTAAAACTGGAATTTATGGAGGCAAGTCTGGCGAATATCCCTGTTTTATGATGCTGTTACATGTATTTCTTAGCACTTATTTCCACCTTTACCAGGGAGTTCTCTTCTGACACCTTATCAGAAGCGTAGTCAGAAGCAAAACTGTATTTAATCTCACGTTTGAACTGGATCCACAACGCAGAGCATGTTTTTGCCACAAGGAAGTCCTTAGTAGTCACTGACCCTTGTGGTTGCTCTTATCACTCTGTTTACACCTCACAAATCTAGACAAAAGTGTGCTGAATCCAAATACTCACACTGGAGACGCCTTTGTCTTAATTGGCATTACTTGGTTTCTCTAATGTCATTCACCAGTATGATTTAGGATTAAAATCATGTTAAATTCCTTTCTTGTGAAGCCTACCTCCACAAGGCAAGGCATTTTGGAGAAGCTCATGCGTTAGCTTCTCACGCTGTTTGCTTTGACCTTATTAATACCACTGAAGTAGTTACAGTTCAGCACAGCCAGAATGTAGCCCATGTCAGATCTTCGGTTTAGCAGCATTTTAAAGCCAGTCTGGACATTTTTCTCTAATACGCACCACTGCTTTTCCATCAAAAATGTTCAGTTTCAGAGAGATTCCTAGAGCTAGATGGTGTCTGTATCCAATACTGCCATCTTAAGCAAGGATATAGCTCTGGTTAGGTATTTGTGATTTTTTCTTAGAGCAGCCTGATTCTTGCAGAGATGATGGAAACTTTTGCCAGTACTGAGAGCTGATGAAAATCTTCTTTTCCCCCTTTGGTGAAAGCCCTGGAGCACAAAACCCAGTACTGTTTCCTGTCTCATACATATTTAATCAATTGGTGATTAAAATATGTCACACTTTTGAGTAATCATGCTTTATGAAAAAAAAAAGACCATTAAAAAAATCACAGAACAAATTTCTTTTGTCAACACTATCTATGCAGAACTAAGCAACCGGTTTTCAGAAAAAGTATGTGTGAAATCAAAATCCAAATAGAATAATGAACATTAAAGTCCTAGCAACTTACGCAAAACTGTAAGAGTGGGTCTTTCCTCACTGGAAAAAAACAAACCCAAAAAAACCCAAACTAAAAAAAGAACAACCAACCAAACAAGCAAACAAAAAAAAATCCCAAACCCCCAACCTCCCAAAAAATCCATGCCTCACTCGAGTCTGGCCAGGAAATATTAAATTAGAGATTTGAATGCAAACATTTCAGCTAGGAACTTTCCTGTCCAGGCAATTCCTTTGTGTTGATAACATTCTTAGAGATCAAAACTGAGACTGCATATCTTGCCAAACAGCTGTAGAACTTCTTAGTTTTAGGGAAAGTAATACATGGAGCAATTCTCACTCAGGTAATTCTAAAATTCACTCCAAACCACTTCTACTTCCCTGCTGCCTGAAAGTGGATTCAATGAAGAGCATTTCCTAATGATGAGAATTAACTACCTGAAGTATGGTGGAAGTGCCCACAGAAGACATTTAAGCAATGCATATGGACAAAATGTTTATGGACTTGCTAAAAGCTGAAAAAGAGCTTAAAATATTTCAATAGGGACTTTTTTTCAATTCAACTACTTGTAACCAGAACAGGCAGAACAACTAGTATTTGTGAATCATTTGCAGACAAGAATGTGGAACAACAAATTGGAAAGAGCCGCATTTTTGCCAAGGCAAGAAAAATGTCTACTTCCTTTAGAAATATTCATAAATCAGCCTTTGCCAGGGGAAAACCAATAATCACAATTTCTATGGTAATGTAAACGTGGGAAGTACCTGAAATGAAAAGAAATTTGTATTTTGCTCTCACGAGATAACTGACTAATGTGTGTGTGGGAAAAAAAACACACTATTTTTTTCCTGGGGAAGTACTGTTGATAAAGACAATGTGTCAGACATCCAGTCATTGTGATTTTTTTTTTTTAATTTGCAAAGATGACTCTGTTTTTCACATGTCTTCTTTGATAAATCACATTATCGTATGTTTGTAAGCCTTGCTCTTCCTTCCCAAACTCTCTGCTTTATTGACTTCTTTTATTTTTTTGTATGATATGTGAAAACAGGCTTCAACCTGTCCCTGGAGGCACAGCCACTTCCTTGGGATTCACTCAAATTTTATCATCCTTCAGGACAAAAATCATCCTTCCAGCTGCACTTTCAAACATGGATTTTGGGTTCTGTTCTGTTGACTGAAAGTATATAATTTGCTCTAAAAACCACAGCATATCAGAGTGAATAAAGCAAGGCTCTCTAAAGAGCAATATTATTTTCTCTCTGTAGAAGCAAGAAGCATGACTTTTCACTAGACTGAAATAGGGCAACAGGATTGCAGATCTTAGTTTCCATTGATGAACTCAACTACCAGGGAAGTTACCAATAAACTTGACTGCTGGATCTTCTTTTCATTCAATTTAAATCTCCCTTTCTATTCCCAGTTAATATTTTTACTGCCTTTGCCAATGTTCTTTTCCTTCACCTTCGTACCCTGCAAAGGCCCCAGTCTCTCCTTTGAAGAGTTTTCTTTGTTAATAGAGAGATAGCCTTAGACACTCTAGGATTTTAGCTTCTTTTGAAGTACACTATCTTCAGCTTCTCTGGCTGAATGACTGAGCAGTCTGTCATGTCTCATCTAATGATTGCTCACACTGAACACATGGTAACGCTGTACTGTGCTCTTAAGCAAGAATTCAACTAGCAGGCATATCCTGCATTTCAAGCTGTGATATTCAGCAGAGCTTGAGGCTCATGTGTCGGAGGTGGGCCAGCAGAAGCCTACAGAGAATGGAGAAAGATGCAACAGAGCTGCAAGGAAGTCTCAGAGG
>JAYRBT010000177.1:21274685-21299369 GCA_036023395.1 Myiotriccus ornatus
GACCCTTCCATATCCCCCGTATATAAGCTGTCCTTTTGTTCTAATAAACGGCCATTTTGGGGTCATCCGTGTGTGACCGTCTCCTACCCAAAGTGTGTCCCAAGGGTCTCTCCGTGGGGGACAAAAACCCCCCCGTGATACTCATGTATTCATAACTAATTATTTTCTTGTGTACATCGGATGTCCAAAGTGTCCTGAGGAACCTTGGAGACTGACAGGCTGGAAGGTGAGGTAACTGAGTGACATGTTCAGGGGGCAGTTCAGCATGTGCCCTCTGAGATGAAGGCAAATTATTCCTGTTATTACATAAAGAAGGCTGTTGCCATTGAGAACAAATATACATTCAAGACACAGGTAGAAACCTGAAACTTTACAATCAATCCACTAGATCAGGATCTCTTTAAAGCACAATAGTATTTTAGACAAAACTGAGCACCGTGGCTGGTGGATTTTCTGCTATGAACCAGCCCACAAAATGGTGCAAACCCTAAGGTAAGTCATAAGACTGATCTCCTTAAATTCAAGCATCTTCAAATGCATATACTTCCAAAACATTTGCCTCAGCACAGAAATGCTTTGCTCCTGGAAAACTGGCAGAGGTGGCAAAGCTGTCTCTTATGCCAGTTAGCCCTCAGATTAGATGAAATGGTCAGCAAAATGATTCTGTACTTTGATTTTCTGCATGAAAAGGTTTTTTTTTTCTGAATTTAGCAGAACACAAATGCTGACTGCCTGGCCCTCGAGGCATTTGGCACTAGGATTAACTCACAACAGTCACCATTCTGCCTCCTGTCCAGCTAGAGCAAAGGCTCAAGGAGCATTAGCCTCAGAGGTCAACTGAGATGGAATAGGCAAGGGGCATAAAGTGCAGGATTAGGCAGTAGATATAAAGAGCAGCTTTCTGAACACCATGGATAAAGCCCAAAGAAACAGGGTGGAACAACAGAGTCTAAAATATTATCTTAGAAACTGTGTATTCAAAAGACTGGTGTCACTGGTATTTATGTCAAGGAAAAAAGCAGGTGAGGAGTTGATAGCAAGCTGAGATAAAAGATGAGGACAATCTGGCAAGACAGTGGAACTTCATCATCACAAAATATTAATCTATGTACATTCTTCTTTCTAAGGTCTTCCACATTCACTTCTGATGAAAATGCTCTTTGCTGTGGATGAAGGCAGTTTTACATTTCCTCTTAACAAATGTGGAGAATATACATTGACTCCCCAGTACACAACAGAACAGGCCGTTAAAAAGAAACGCTGTTGTTTCCAAAGGTGAAAATTTCTTCCATTTAGTTTACTGGGGGATGGAGAAGGAGAGCACATTTCAAGAACTAAGGAAAACTGTAGGTTTCTTTAAAATCTGCTTCCATTCCTCCATTATTAAGACTGTGTGAAAGGGATCCGCAAATAAAAAGCTGCTCTGAAAATTCCCAGAAGCCAAAGGTGACTTAAAGAAACCGACATGCAGCAAAGACAAAACAACTCAGTCGTCCCCTTTGATCACTCTAGCCAGCTGCCCTAGGCAAGTCTGGAGCTATATGAAGCTGCCTGGAGACCTCAGCCAATACACCAGATGTCACTCTGAGACAGAGGAGAGAAGATAGATGGGGGAGGAAAGAAACTTTCAAGCTGAATTTTTAAGGCTGACGGTCTACAGAGGAACATCGGAGGGTATAAAACTCATCATCTTTGCCTATAGGAACAAAAAGTGAAGGAAGGAGAAAGGGACAAAACATTCACAGAGACAGCTGAGAGCCTCAAGAGAAAGACAATTTCTGCAAATAGCCCCTTAATGTTTGGTTTATGTCTAGGTCAGGAGAGCAACCGTAAAATGTCACCTTGTCACCATCTGCAGTCATCACAGAAGTTGTAAGGGAGTATTCGGACCCATTCTCAATAGACCTGCTCCCTTCCTACGCAAGATTTACTGTTCTTTTAACTCACATTATATTTTCTCTTTTCCTGCATTCATTAAATTTCAGTGTAATTGAATTTATTCTCCACTAGCCACTTTCCTCACTAATTAGTTCCTCATATCCCATTGTCATGTAACTACAACTAGAGTGGTTTTAGTTGGGAAACAAAATCAGGTAATTATGAAAAACATGATAATGCCTATGAAAAACAAAAGAAAAATGCTTCTAGTACACATGCCTGGGAGACAGATAGATACCAAAAAACTGTCATTTTCCCACTCTCTTCCCATATCTCTTTATTCAGAAAAAGTTTTCATAATATGTGTCATGGTCTAAAAGCAAAAGCAAAATCAAATTCAAATGTCATGGCTGAAAATGACATTTCAAAGAACTAACACTTGCTCTGGAACAATTTCTACCATCTCTAATATGTTTGATTCAAAGTTTAGGATAATCTATATCTAGAAACTGATGTCTAAAATTGTTAAGTGTATTTACAGATGACAGCTGTATAGAGAACAAGATAATTTCCTATGGTTTGTGGGTGAGATGATGTGAATCATGCTGTGTCTCCCCTCCCTACCAAGACCAACCAGAAGGTTCAGAAACTGCTTTGGTAGGTGGGGTAAAAGGGACTAAAAGGGGCAAATCAGAACAAGGACTCTTTACAGTGAGAATAGCCTTCATGCAGGTAGTTCTGCAATTCAGCACTACAAAAATCTCCAACCAATTTAGATGCCATCATCACAGGCGTCATACTGGTCCTTGGCAGCCCTAGAACTGGAGGCAAACAAGACTGTATCTGTTTCTTTCCCTGGTCTCCACAATAGAATATCCCCTTGATTCTTCCTGTATTGATTCCTGAAAATGCAGCAAACCTGACTCTTGACTATTTGGTAGTTTTGCACTCAAGAAAGCAAGAGTTGTGAAATACCTCTACTGCTTTAAAAATTCTTCAGCCAAAAAAAGGGACTAAGTAGAATTCAGCTTTTGATAAGTCCCACTTAGATATGTAGAAAAATATTAAATCTTTGCTAGTCCTAAAAGGCATTTTTATTATCTGATTTTTAAAAATTTCATTTTTCCACCAGCAGGGATTGGACAAGCCAAAGCTTTTGGTTTTTAATTTTAAGATGAGGCCTTTATCAATGAAGAAGTTCCAGAAAACTCTTATTAAAAGTATAAACTTCTGTCCCACTTTACTACTGTGCATGTTGGATTATTTGCTCTTTCTTGTCCTTGCACGTTATTTTAACTGGATAGCAACAGCAGCAGCAGCCACAGCAATGTGTCTTTCGGGAGCAGGCTCTCGCTGGCATATTATGTCATCCTCAGTGAGTGGGCTATTAGGCTGGCTCGTTGTGAAGTGCTGGTACTGCCTATGAGTATGTGTTACTTGCTAATTTCCCCACATGGGACTCCAGCAATGAACAAGAACTCAGATTTTTCTCTGATCCCCGAAGGCTCTGTGTGGACGATGCAGTGTTTAAAAGGACCCTGATGGTGCTAATTGCTAATCCCACTAGATTTTCTTATTGAACTTGCTACAAAGGATTTTATACTTATGCTTCATAATTAAAGAAAGCACAGGAGAAATAATCTTTTGTTTCCAGCCACTGTCTGACTCTGTTCCATCCCCCAAATTGTCATTTTGGTTTAATGGCTTTAGATCTGTGTTTTCATACTAGTATAAAACAGTGTTGCACGGGTTACATTTTTTTAAAGTGATGTGACCTATAAAATGGTCCAATTTCTTCTTACAAAGGATTACTACAATAGCCTGATGTGACTGGCAATTCATATTGCTAGCCTTATTGCTAAATGGTTTGAGCAAAAATGAGTCTGTTCCTGGGATTTCTGTTCCTGTTCACTGGAGTCTGCAAGAAGGCAGATAGTAGGAGGGGCAGCAAAGCAGAAGGTGGGAGTAAACTCCTCTCTTCTGTAACATTATGGGTTTTCTTAAATAAAAATTCAATTTTAATGATGCTGATGGCCACTTTGTCTCCTCCTGTGACTCTGCCCCTAAGTTTCTTCTACTAGTATCAGCTTTTTGCTCTTCTATAGCTTTTCACTTAGTGGTGCTTCCTCAGCCTGCTCTAAGTTTTGAGTCTAAAATACATTCAAGCTTTAATTTCTGATATGGAAATCAGGGCTTGCTGTAGGCAACATGTGCCCAAACAGGGCATTATTTGAATACAGCTTTCAGGTCACACAGACTTTCAACAGCCCTAACTTGGGCTGAATTCCCAAGTTATCAGCCCCTACCCACAGCAAAGGCATATAAGTCCTGCAGGTATTGATAACTGGTTGGAAAGTGAGAAAAAGTTAGAAATGTAATAATAACAATTGTGTCCTGGAGTCATTGAATCTTGTTAAAAGAGGCTTTCTGGGATTCACTGTGTTGATTTGAATTGAGAAGTGTCCTCTTTTGGTTTTTTATTATGCCATCCATCTTATAGGCACTGATGTGTAGTCACATCTTGTAATAGATACTTTCAGCAAGATTTCCCTGTTGTGAACATGGCTTTACATTTCCCCCAAAGAACAACAGTAGCTGTACCAGGTTATGCCATTTGTAGCATAATTTACCAGAATGATCTTCACGGAGGAAAATTCATTTCCATAACATCAAAGCTGTCTTAGGCCTGACCATGGAACACACAACACTGATAATTGATGATTGTGGTGAGGTGATCGTGACTGGTCAAGTTCACCTATCTTGGCATGAGCCATATTTGTGTTTGTTCTTTACTTATATGAACTTATATGAAGAGGGTGTATGTGGACAGTAGAAGCAATTTGGCTATAGTTCCCTGTAAGGAAGTTTAATGCAGTCTCTTGACTTTGGAGGAATTTTGGTGGAATATGCTTTGAGCTATAATCTTCATTAGAGGTAATCACATGTAGAACAAATGTGTCTGTACCCCATAGCTGCTGTGAAGCTCTTTTCTGTGAAAGGGATGGAATGACAGTGCACAAATTGTCTTTCAGACATTCTTTAATCCAAATTGTTCTTTAGAGACACTTCGCATTTCTTATTTTTTATACTACTTAACTGCCTTCTATTGTCATTTCCTACTACTATGTCAAAAAACAGGTGTTCTTAGCAAATTTAAATAAGCAGTATGCCTTTTTTTTCCCTCACTCTTTCTTTTTAATCACTCCCTACGTGATGGTTTTCCAGTGCCAGGTGGAAAATCAGCCGAGCATTTAGGAAGATTGAGATATAAGTGAGGGACTCTTTTAATGATACACTCCACCAAGACAGCTGCATTTCATCACAGTTGATGTATGAGCTCATACAAGAAAACTGTCAGTTTAAACTTTTTTCTTGAATCTGCAGTTTTCTTTCTAAAAAGTAATTTTAAATTAAGAGAGACGGAGAACTCCTCAGTGTCCTACACTGCCTCCTCTCAGCTGCCAGGACTATGCCCCACATCATCCAAGAAATATTTGTTTTCTTGCTGAAAGAAATGTGATACTAAATTCATCTTTCACATTTATATACGATCTTCCATCTTGATAGGACGCCAAAGTACACTGAAAAAAAATATAGGGAGTTCACTTTGGAAGTGTGGGACCCTGACACTTCAGAAAATTAAATTTGCACATTTCTCTGTAGTTCTCAGAGAAAATTTCCCTGAGAAGACAATGAAAAAGAGGGTTGGAGAGAGTGAGTGGGTGAAACATATGACTGCATTCAGTAATGCTATGCAGCTATTTAATATGGCAGGCAGAAAACAGCAGGTGTTTAATTTCTTGCAGCTACTCCGAACAGATGATTAGGATGGGGAGTGACTAAGTCTTGTGTATCTGACCAAATGAAGGTTTATGTAAAAAGACTACAATTGCCCAACAGTTGCCCAGATGAGGGTCTAACACTACTACTTGTGTACAAAATCCCGTATTGTCTTTAAGATTTTGTATAGCAAGAGTTGCTATACAAAGTGTTGCTTTTCGTTACCAATCCTATAAAATACAAGTAATAGCTTATATGCTGATTCTTGAGGCTCTGATTTCAATGAAAAATTGATCATTGCTAAAAATGGGAAATAGTGATGGCTGAGGCAATTGGAGGAATTTATTGAAAAGTCATCTGCATTACATAGATGTTACCAGCTGGACACACTGATATTTCAGCCATGATATAACTAGGACACTGTTTAATTTACAAGTAAAGGGCTGTATTTAATTAGTTATATATGTTGCAGGTAACTTTAGTGTTTGTAGTGGATAGCATAATATTAGGTGGCATAGTTTCTTTTGAACAGTTCTACTTTTCTGTAAAAGAAATGACATGAAAAAAGAGTTTGGGGAATTTTGTACAACTGGGATTGTCTGATGATTCAATGACATTCTTGGTATGGAGGCAAGAGCATCAGTAACTAGACAAATATGTGAGTTGAAAGTCTGAATTGAAATGAGAGTTACAAAAATTACACTGTCTTAATCATTTATGTAATTTCTCACTTAGGTTTTTTCTTGTCTCTTTGTAATTTTTACATCTGACAAATGAGTTCTAAAACGCTTTAGAGTCTTAAATTTACCACAATTTCACATTCTGTCTACCTGTCTCTTTGCAAAGTCTGGTTCATTAACTGAACATGCGTTCGCATACATACACCATATATATTGTTATATATATAATGCCTTTTTTTAAAAGATATTGTTGACACCAAGAAATAGGTATTTTTCTGCTATAGCTGATAATTAAGATTTTGAATGGCACTGAGCACTAAAAATAAGAAGAATGCACAAAATACACAATTACAGATAAATTACCTTAAAGTTTTGATCACAGATAATTTCTTTTCAATATTAATACAATTCATATTTGCAATTATAATTAACAGAATAAAAATTTTCATACTCATAAACTGTAAAACTTGATGTCATATCAGGGACATGAAAAGATTATTTTTACCTGCTTCTTCTTCTGGTCTAGAGGCAGCTGCCAGCTGAAAAAATGGGGCCAGGAGCTGTGTCTCAACAGACAGCTCATACCATTGTACTGTGTGTTGCTTCATAAATATTCTGGAGCAAATGTTCTGCTGGTCTTTCTCTGAGTCAGGATCCTGGTCTAGCCCAGTAGGACAGTCTATGCTCTTCTGAAGGGTTTGACATTAATCAGTGCAGAGAATAAAATAGCAGGAACCAATAGTTTGTTTGACAATACCTACAATATTATCATGGGGAGTGTGAGAGAAAAAAAAAGAAAGAAATTGGTTTTCTATTCAGGACACTATAACATGCAGTTAACAACACTGTCTGTTAATAAACTACATGTAGAAAACACTACTAAATAATTCTATTTGTTATTCTACTAATACAGTGTTTTTCTACAAAGTTTTTTCTTATTGAAATAACCCCATAAGATTCATCTGCCTTTCACAAAAAATGTATTATTTCTGAACATTTTTTCTGCTTTGATGTGCTTTTAAAGCCCCAAGGGATGAGGCTTCTGCTTCTTCCCTTCACAGTCAAGAATGCTTCCCTTTTATGAAAATTCTGCAGCTATTCAGCTTAGATTTTTCTTTTTTCAATCTAATATCCGCACTTATACACCCAGACATTTATAACTCATTTTCTTTGTTGTTCTTTATACTACTGAAATACTTCCAGATTGGTGCCTCACCATATATCACAATTTAATTGGAAGTTTATATATACTGAGTAGCCATCTTCCTTTCCTATTGGGACTAAGATTTTAACATATTATAAAAATTTCTCTTTCCATAAAAGTGAGATACGACTGCAATTCAAAGACTGAAAAAGGGAAAAAATTCTTCTGTATTAATTTTCAAGATCTTAGAATCATAATTAGCTAAGAGTTAAAGTGTTTCAACAGGCATGCATGACAGAAGAATACTTCAAGACTCAGAAGGGAACACCAGAACAGAAAATCAAAAACATCTGGGAGATTTTCACAGACCAAAGAAGTTCACCAGCACCATAAGTTATTTAGCTTGTAATTACTGGTTTAAGCTTCGGTTTATAGAAAATATTTGTCATGCATAGCATATTAAGTAATTCACACGAGTAACTTTACATATACATGTACATCACTTGCAAACACATGCACATCTGATGGCTTAGCTAATGTAGGAGAGCTGAGAAGCACGGAGTTGTTTATATCACATCCAAACTGTCTTTGCTGATCTAGCCAGAAAGTGAGCTCTTGAAACAGACTGGCTTGTTCTTGCAGTGAGAATGGAGTGCCCATATCCATACCGACTTACACTCAGTCCTGCAGACTCTGGGCCCTATAAGGAATTCTGATGGCCCCGAAGCAAAATGCTTGCCATCTGTGTGTTCCAATTGCCAAGTACCAGAATTACAGAGCAGATTTAATTGCAGCCATCAAAGTGGTGATTTTAAAGCACGTTGGGACTGTGTATTATGTGTAAGTGTTCTAGGATGGCACTGGAAGACTGTCCTTCATAGAGGTAGATCAAGACAATGCAGTCTATCCTTGTATAATCTATCTGGACTCAGTGCAGGAGAAAACAGTCCTGTAAGTTGTGCATCGTCTTCTTGACCAGGGGCCAAGCTGGCTCTCTCCAGAAGGAACCTGGGAGCAGACTGGTGTATGTACAGAAGAGACAGTATGGGCAACAGGGCTCTGGACTGAGAAGGGAGGAGAAATACATTGACAGCACAAACACATTTTCCACTTTACACTGGGCTTATTACTGTATCATCTGAGCTAAATGTTAATTCTAAAGTTAACTAAAGACCAACAGTCTATTACCTATACACAGCTTGCAGCTTCATTCATTCATTCAGTGTATAGCCTGTAGCCTCATAGTTAGAAGCAGACAGACCATTACACAGGTATTCTAGAAAAGCCTGACCTGTTTTCCATTTTTCTACCACTCAGTAAAAATTTTTATTAAAACAAAGAAACAAATTACTTCACTTTGGGTGACATTTTCAAATAAATGCAATAGTCATGCAGAAGTATCTTTAAAACAAATGCTTTAGCGTCACTATGGTCCACTAGTATCTTGACAGTGACATGTTCATGTTTCTCAAGATACAGCACTTTCCTACTAACCCGGTGTCTGAATGAATTTGTCATGAGACACTGAATAAAATCAGTAATTTTCAGCACAACTAAAAGAAAACAGTTTGTGGTTAAAAATCAAAACCCTTTTTCTAATGAATTGGAATCCTGAACACTTCCAGAGAACCAAAAGCAGTCCCTGGGAGAAATAAGTATCATCTGAAAAGCCAGGTTATATGGCTAGACTGAACTCTGAAACACTTCAGCTGAGCAGCTTGAGGATACTTTTCTGTGTTTTTCCACTACCTTAAGGCTTCTTTCAATAAACTATTGATTTCAGTTTTTAAGTCTGTCAGCACATAGTTCTTTTAGTTAACAAAAATGAAACGCACATGGAGATTTTTAAATTATTCTCATAAGGAGTTTGGAAGCTCACAAGACTAAGTTTCTCTCTGTTAACGAGAAACTGAATCCTGAAGTTATAAATCATATTTTTACAGTGTCATATGGGGTCTTTACTATTACCAGAAAAAATAATTATTACAAATCAGTTGGAAATCACTTATCTCTGCAGTTTATGTCGCTGATAAAACAGCAAACAAGCTGTTCGTACAGTCTTGTAACTGTACAATATAAATAAAGGATGTGCTTATGTATTACATAAATATTTTTTCCTTAATGTAAATATCTTTTTTCTTTCTTTAATCAGTTGTCCTTGTTACACAAAAGAATTCATTAGAAGGAATGTTCCAAACTTTATGTGTACTTGGAGAGGTGACGATTACAGTTAAATAAGTTTGATAGCAATGGCAGCAGGTAATACTTCTGAAGTGAGAAATTCACAGAGGACAATTCTAGAGCCAAGTAGAGCTCTGCTGAAACCCTTTATGCTAAATAAAACCATGCAGTGTCTTACTTCATATTTCAACTACAATTAAACCTTGTGCATTTCTGTAAAGAATCTTCTGACTAAAATAACCATACCAGGTATTAGGAGACTTTGATTTTCTTTCTTTTACTAATGTTCCATTAACCTCCAACATCTGTTCTCTCTATGCACAGTCAGCAGCTCCACTAATATCTCCCTTCTCTTCCAGCAGGAGCAGTCATTTTTAATAAAGTTGTTACCCTCTCTCTAGCTCTCTCTCTCTCCTCTACAGCACCACCCTGGTGCATGAGTGCATGCCATGCCACAGGGGATTGGTATTGCTGCCTAGGCACTGATTTTGCTCTGTTTCAGCACTTCAGACACTGAAGCAGTACACTGCAGATCCATTAGAAACTTTCTACGTGAACTTTTTATGCCTCCAGCGCTGCATGTGAAAGCTTTGGTGCAGTCTAAGGCCATGGTCATGGATATTTGGCCGAATTTATCACTAAGTGGTAGTAGAAGCCAGAGACTTAGAAGCTCTTAAAAGTACTTTGTCTTATAAGCTGCTTTTTTTTTTTTCCTGATGGTTCCTAGACTGCTGACAAAGCTATGCAAAAGTATTACCTCATCTGCTACCTAAACAGTTTTGACTTGAAGCTGAAGGCAATAGTTAACAGTTCACAGGACCACACTGCATAGCCAAAAAAAATTGAAGGACATAATGCAGTATGTATGGCAAATCACAGACATATAGCACTCTGTGTCAGAAAAAAGAGGCCTGACTACACTATTTTGCATGCTATAGTGTTGCTGTCTCTAGATCTGTATACTGTGTGGATGGTTTTAATTGCCTGTACAACTGTATTAATGACTTTAGTACTGATACAATAGTTTATTTTCTTTAGGAAACTAAACAGCATCCACGGAAGACACACTCATGAAAGTTTCATCTTCCTCAGTTCAGAGGCAGCCCATTCTTCAGGGACGGAAATACAAACCACTCAGAAGAAGAACTTAATAATTTCGGGTAAAATTTAACTTCATGTTCTTGCTGTCCTGCCCTCATGAACTGCCACAAACAACATCAATATTCCTTCATGCATGTGAGAAGTTAGGAGTGTCTTTAACATCTCACCTAATATCACCAGGGGAACACATTGACTTAAAGACCTAAAAAGACTTTCCTACAACTCAGTTCTTTCTGGTGTCTTTTTTCCTCAATGTCTTCTACAAACATCTTCATTACTTTTGTGGACGATTGTCTGTTAGCTACAAACTAGATTTCTGCAACTGTTGACCATAAGTACATCCAATTCCCTATACACTCTCTGATTCAGAGATAAGATGAGATACCAGTGTGGGATTTCTGAAAAGGCAATAAAAGAGAAATTAACCTACGAGATGAAAATTCTTTGTTGTCAGCATTTCTCTGAACTGGACTAAATGTATGCAGAATTTTGAATGGAAAACATGTTTACACAATGCTGTGATTAATAGCCACTGCAGTGCTATGTGCTATGTGGAGCTATGTGCAGCTATGTACAGCTATGTGCAAGAGTTCATTTCTAAATGATTTAAATAATCCTAGGCAGCCCTGAGGCCAACTCTGAGATCCAAACTTGGTGGTTCTTTGAGATCCATACCCAAACAAGCCTATATTCTTTAAAATTCTGCTTTTTTTAATAAGGGATTGAAAAAAGCGTGTGTGGTCTTGTAGTAAAGCACAGTACTCTGAGTCCAGACACATTAAATTTGTTTCTGTTTCCTCCACAAAACTGCTGGATTACCTCAGGCGAATAATTTCTGTGTTACAATTTCCTAATGTTTTAAATAAGAAGATAACAGCTGTATTGAATAGATGTCTTCTGAAATACTGTATTAATACACATGCTGCATGCAATTGTTATACAGGGTAGCAGAGACTGTCGCTGGATTCAGCCCCACGGAGGTGCACAACGAGGACAAGGCTTTGGTCAGCCTGCCTGGCCAGTTGTTGGGCAAGGCAGGTTGGAGATGCTTGCTGTGGTGCTGGAGACATCAGTTCAGGGAGGGCTGTTGCCTGGAAACACTCACGTGCCTGGACTATTGTGCGAGGTCAACTCAACACACCGATCCTGCTTAGGGCAAACCATGGAACAGCCTTAATTGCTACATGGATAATCCACCTAAAGCTGGCTGCGTAACACTAAGAAAAGGACTAGTTCCAAATACACCTTGTCGTTTTTATATAACCTTAGTGTTAAATCGGCAGATTCACAAACTGAAGATACACTGAGCTGGGGCCTTTTTCAAGCACGAGACAGGAAGGTGAAAAGCATCAGTATATGTGAAGATGCAATGAGTCAGTGTTTATCAGCTGATGAACCAGTCTAATTGTAGCTACTGGCATGGACAGAAGATTACGATTTTTGATGTGTCTTCAGTACTTGATGCAGTACTCCCACTTTTAAATTAAATTCTCTCTGAACTTGTTCCTTCTAAAGTCCTCAAAGTATTTCTCTGGGAAGAAGTTTCTGTTACTCAATTTCTGTTACTCAAAACAGTCTTAATAGGGGCATGCTCTTTTGCCAGATGGGGGATTGATACTTCTCTGACTGATACTGCTGAGATCCTTACCAGGTCTGCACTGCACATAGCCAGTGGACGGCATCAGCATAAATCTGTACCGTGCTTTCCACAACAAGTGCTGTACTGGTTTTGTTGATCACTACAGACTATCTTCATGCCTCCTGCACTGAAGGAGCAAGAGGAAAAAAGCTTCCAGCCGTGCATTGCACACCGGAAAACATTCCCTCCCCACACCTGAAGTGACTACCACCACAGACCCTCTCTTGGGCACTTGACTGTGTTAGCTGAGCTCTGCCAGGAAATCCTTTCACTTGCAGCTGAAAAATGATAATGTCCACAGTCCACCTTTGGGCACTGAGAGAGCAAGCAGGGTATTGAGTTTCACAGCCTTGTTAAAAATCCCTCCAAGGAGGGTCTTGGTGTTATATTGGACCATACTTTGTATAGGATTTATTAAGGATTTTCCATGGTGGGAAAAGTTCAGGAAGAAAAGTACTGCTTGGTATTGCTTTTCAGGAAGAACTGTGAAAATAATTGATTTTTTAGTTCAGCAGCTAAACTTAAAAAACCCCACAACTTTTGATCTGAACCAAACATGGCATGTTTTCTTTTTCCTTTTTTTCCATTAGACAGCTTCTGCCCTCCCTGCTGTTAGGAATTCCAGACATTTCAAAATAAAAATATTTTATCTTTCCTGTTGACAAAACAACCAAAATCCAAACAATTCCAATTTCATTACTATATCTTCTATTAACATTATTTAGTAATCAAATCAAATGGCATGGGGAACTGATTTTGACATTGCAAATAGTCTGGGGATGCTGAGTCCTGAAAATTTGCTATTTAAAAAAAAAAAAGGGAAAAAAAGAAGATCAA
This sequence comes from Myiotriccus ornatus, assembly GCA_036023395.1. NCBI lineage: Eukaryota > Metazoa > Chordata > Aves > Passeriformes > Tyrannidae > Myiotriccus > Myiotriccus ornatus. The sequence continues at coordinate 21,287,926 of JAYRBT010000177.1, forward strand.
ACAAAGCCCCAAAACACTTAGCTCTTTTTAGAGTAGAATCTGTGAAATGCCTCCGCTGTATAGAGGAGGAAAAGACAGAAGCTGCAAATAAAAGCAAATAAAGCTGCTCAGGGATGAGCCTACATGTCTATCCTGTGTGTCCCTATCAAAATGGTCATTGTATGCTTCAGATATGCATTTTTCCTTCCTTCCTTCTGTGTTCTGAAGACACAGAATACATCTGAATCATCAGGAGTTACATGTGATGGGAAAAGGGGAAGTAAACCATCATTTAAAAGTTTTCTCTATCTCATCTCAGTACCATTTTTAAGTTAGAATAGTCAGACAAAAATCTGACAGGGATTTTAATAAATTTTCCCCAGAAATCTCCTTGTTTTCAAGGAACTAAACAAAGCAAAAACAGTGACGAAAATTAGCTCCAGCAGTCTGACATATCATGGTACCTTTTACTTGTTCAGAACGAAGAAATGGAAAAGGTACTAACAGCAAAGTCCTGCTTCCCCTTCCCAGTTCTTGGAAATGGTTCTTTTATGTTCTTCCATCTGTAACAGTCAGTGTCTTCCGCTTGTTTACTTATGGAGAATCCTCTGACATATGAGGCTCTTGTCAGTGATGTTTGGGAAATGGGTTTGACCAAGTGTCATTGTAGTTGTTGAAGGACTGGAGTGTGCAATGCAGATCAGAGGCAATGGTGAGCTACAATCTAGAACCAGGACTGAACACCAGGGGTCTAATTCTGCCTTTGCCTTAAATTATCCTATTACAATAATTTGATCCAATGAGTGCATAATACCACTTAGACTTTCATAAGTACCACAGCCTTTCTCAGTTAAAAGATATTGGTAGTCTGATGACTGATTTCTTATGAAAGAAAATCATTGAGCCCTTATGAATTTATGTAAAGAAAAAAGTCAAGCTTTCTTAATTGATTTTTTTTCTGTGAAAAATTACATTTCCATTCTATGACAAATTCTAATACACCCTTTGGGAAAAATACACATCCTCTGTCCTTTTCTCCAATATTGCCTTTGGTGTAAATTTTTGTTTTGGAAAGATGGAATCATGAGACTGGCAAAACCATGTGTTGGATTCTTCAGAATCTTTTCTCCTTGAGAAAGAGCAGCTTTCCGGAATATGAACATTGTTCTGTTGATTAGCATTATTTACCTCATAATACGCTTTTATTCCTAAATTACCACATAACCCATTAATTACTCTTTTATCATTAAAAAAAAAAAGAAAAATATTTCCAGTAATCAAGCTCTTTCCTCATGCCCTGAAAACAGCTGTCATAACCAAGTAAAACACAAATGACAGGTGAAGCAGCAGAATTCAGAAATAAAGGCTGGTTCAGCATTTTTCATTAAATATTTCTGTTCTTTTTTTTTTTAAAAGTTTCTTAGAAATTAAGTGAGTGGTTGTACTCTGGAAAATTGCAAATATCTTCCAGGAAGAACTTCTTATTCAAGTAAATAATTAATATTCTTCGGAATGAACAGCTGAATTGGTTATTGAACGTACATTTATCAGGAGAGCAACAGAGGAAACATTCATTGCCCAAACCAGAAATATTCTGTACCACATAGCGTGGAAAAAGCACTGTCCTGTAAACACTGTGTTCCAACATAATGCAACAGATAAATTAGAGAATTAGCCTGAAATTCATCTATACGTGGATCCAAAGGCAAATCACTTCAATTGCTTGCCTGCTGCTTCATTCTTGGTGTATGATTAATCATAACTACTTTTGCTTATAAGAGGATTACCATTTGTAGGCATTACTACTAGCAGTCATTAAAAAAAACACTAAAAGCTTTCAGCAACCCTTCTATTATCATTCTTCAAATCAAGGAATACATGGAAACAACATTTACAAGAGATTTTTTAAGAAATTTCAAATATTGGGGGATTGAAAACACATGTAAAAATTAAAAGACATGACAGAAGAGAAAGATCTGTTCCCGTTTTTGCTGTTCATCTTATCTCGGGGCTTCACTGCCTTTACAGAGGATCCAAACTTTGTCATGTGACTTTCTAGGAGCACTCTAATATTATGATTCCTCTGCTGCTTGCAAAATATGAATATTTTTATTTTTTATTTCCAAATATTTAAAAATAAAAATAAAACAGTAAAAAAAATTGTCCTGGAAAGGCCCAAGCTGAATTTGATTAAGTATATTTGATAAAATATTTCACTTTCATTCTGTTTTAAAACTACCAAACTTTCAAATTGGACTCGATGATCCTTGGGGGGTCCCTTTCCATTCAGGATATTCTGTTATTCTATGGACAAAACCTAAGCTTTTAAAAAGTTGTTTTTGCATATTTGGAAAAAAAAAAAAAGATTTTTCCTAGCAGTTTTCCACTTGAAAGATCTCTTTATGATGAATTAGTATTTGGAAAAACAAATGATTCCTTTTCTTTTCCCTAATCTTCAGTTGGTAACAAATTATCTAATTACAGAAAGGTTGGATTAAATTTGCAGAGGATACTGCTCTGGTCTCTAGACAATTTAGCCCATGGATCTTTCCACAGTCCTGTCAGATGTAGCTACAAGCATGACTGTGATGCAAACATTGGGAGGTAGATATAGGTACTTCAGCTGCTTAAAGCATGAGAAGAACACTTTCTTCTCAGAGTGTGCTCCTGCACTACTTTTTTTGAAGAGAAAGGAAAAGTAGGGAACAGAAAAATGTGTTCAGTATTTCACATTTAATTAAAAATAATGTGATTTAACTTTTGATTGAGTGTTCAAACAAGTTCCTGTTTCCCAGCCACTCACCCGTTCACAGCGGATCAACTATTGGCCTTGGTCCACATGAGGCCTCTCTGAAGTCAATGGCAGGTTCCCTGTTGAGTGCAGTGGGTGTTCTTATAAATCCCTGTAAGAAGTTTGTTAGAATCTTTGAAGGCTGACATTCTTTGCAAGTCAAAATACAAAAGTCATCATGAGAACAACTTCCCTCATTTCTAAAAAAAGAGACTAATAATATATGCTTCCAAAGGTGACTGCTGGTAAAGTATATAAGAACAGTAATAAAGTCAGGGAAGATTTTATTTTCATTCCTTTTATTTATTCTTGAGGGACAGAAGGAAATTTTGCAGCCTTTGAAAAGATCAGGGCAGAGTGATGGATCAGGATTGAGGTAATACTTCCTGAATATGAAGAACAACGTTTGAACAATTCTCTGGAGGATGTATTGTAAATGCTCAAATTTAAGCACTTTTTTGAAGAATGATTTTAAAATTTTATCTTCATCTTTCTTTCTTCTCATAATCTGCTGTCTATTTTTCATGCTTTGACTGAATCCCAAGGGCTTACTATACATATTCAGCTCATAGGAAAGCTCTAGGCATCCCATCCCATTGTTGTGCCGGCAACACAGGCTACCTCTGTACGATTTTGTATAGTGTGTTATTTCCTGCTGCTGTATGTGCATGAATCATTCAAACAGGAGAATACAGCAGTTGCTCCTGTGGCTCATTTATTTACAGAAGTCAAAGTTTTGTATACCAGCAATACAGCATATTATGTGCTTGGGAAAAAATCTTGGCAGAAGTGAATTACAAAAACAATCCAAACCAGGAAAGTTTCTGTTCAGCACTTTGAAATGTGAACTCTCTGTGATCTACTCAATTTGTTCCAAGACTGAAATGCTTTCAAATGAAAAAAACTGTAAATGGAACTCCAATCACAGTAAGTGGCAGCAGAGAATCATTAAGAATGACAAGTGGTGTATTTTTATAGTATATTTAGAGAATTCTTGAACATACACAACACTTTTCAGCCTCTTTTATCTCTCATATAACTGCCAAGTCTTGCTGATGAGATTGCATGCTTTGCTATTCCTTCCCTAGTGCAGTACTTTGAATAAAACAGCTTGAAGCTTTTTCTTCTGCTTTAAATGTTGCCTGGGTCCTGAATGGAGCAGCAGCAGTGCTGTGACTACGGGCCAAACACTAAAGGGCACTTAGGTGGATACTGGAGTTTCTCATCTGCTCAGTAAACTGGCCACATATGTCAGTATGGTATTATCAGAATTAAACTAAAGCAAAATTCCTGGGATCTTCACAGAATAACTAACCAGATAGGCAGCAATGAGTGAGCTCCAGTGAGCCCTGGAGCTGTGCACTTAACTACAGCACTGTGCAACAGACCTCACAAGTATGTGTTGAGGTAGCACACTATGACCTGATGTAACACGAATAAATCGAGAAAGTTTAAGTAAAATGCACACCAGCCACAAAACAGACTTTAATAAGATGAAATGAGCTGTAGAACTGCTAGACAGGAACACTTGTGAAGGTGTTCACAGTACAGCATTGTAGTGTACCATTGTAAATCCAAGTAAAAAGCAAATACTTACGTGAACGAGCTATGTGCACTTAAAAAAAAAAGAGAGAGAAAGAGAAAAAAAAAGGGAGCATCTCTTAGCATAACATCTCTCATAATTTGCTGATCTGTGTAACATTCTGTAGATGGCAGTGTAGGTAAACCATCTCTGAATTCGTAATATTTCAGTGCTTGGCCTCTGTGCATATATAAGACAGCTAGCATAGACCTTCAGTAAGGAAACACATGGCATTTCTGGAAACAGAAATCAACTTAATGCTCATATGGCAAAGACCTCCTGGGACATATCTGCTTTTTAAACTGCAGATATGTTAGATCCCAGTTCTCACTTCCCCTTTCATGTATCATGACAAATGTAATTTTGAGTTGCCTGATCTACACCTAAAATTAATACTTGTACTTCTGTGATGGCTTACTGTGCTGCATAATGCATGTTAGGAATAGCTGTAGAATGGTGTCTGATAGCTGCTGCTCCCTTCCCACTGCTTGATCAACTTCAAGGCACAGCTTTGGAGCTAAAACTTTATATTTCTTATCTTTGGAATTTTCAGCCCCAGTTTGTGGGAGGAGATTAGGTCCTCTCTTGGCTGCTGATCTGGGATTTCCAGATGTAGTCATGGGATTCATAGCCATACAGTTGGTGGGTCAACTAGCCTTGATCACTTCCAGTACAAAAAAACAACCATTCTTTTTAGGCTTCTTTTCAGAACTATTCTATTAGCAGATCCTATAGTATTTGCCCATACCACTTTCATTGTGGCACTGGGATTAAAACTGAGATGACAAAATGAAGAAGCCTGATGCACATCGTATGTACAGACAGACATCAGGAGTATGAAGTGAATGCTATAAAGCCCTTTTTGCAATGCATCTGTATGTCTAAGTAAACCCAGGGGTTTACTGTCTCTAGACAGTAAAATGTCTAGAGACACTTAGACCTGTTACCAAAATACATATTTGAGACAGAGAACAAATTAATTTCTTTCATAGGCCAAATAAGAATCCTCATATATTTTGGGAGCAGTTCTGCTGCTTTTAATCTTTAAAGATAATGAAAATCTTAGATATATCAAGGATCCAGACCAGGAGTCAGGACCCTGCAGTGACCCAGCTGTGAGGTAGCAGGAATGGGAGTTCCAGTGGGGTTTAGCTCTACACCCTCATCCTAGGTCAGCTCCCATGGGATGGGGGTCAGCCCTGTCCCTGGCCTCCTCACAGGGCTGCTGAGGAGTCTCACCCCAAGATCACGTGTAGGAAGGGAGCAGCTCTGGAACTCTGGACCTCCCTGATGCCTGCCCCTCAGGAGAAGGAGGATATGCTCAGGGCCCTGCCCCTCAGATGCATTTCTGGAAAAAGTCAATCCTCTGTAATTGTATATTGTAGCCCTTATTTTAAATTAATGCTGACCTGATGTTGATTTATCAATGAGAGCAATAATTCTGATCCACCAAGCCAGCATTGATGGAACTCAAACAATGCCCTCCTTTGCAATGTAAACACAGACTATCAAATCCTTTTAAATGAGAACCCATTCATAACATGCAGTATGTGTGTCTGAAATGAACTGATCTATAATATTTAGTGATGATGACTGATTTCTACCCAGAGGCAGGAGACAATTCATCACTCTTTGTATCACCTTATGTAGCATCTTCATTCCATTCATGTCATATTGTCAGACAGAATAAAAATGAGAACTTTTGGATTCTGAAAGATAGAAATACTTTACATTGCCAGAATGCTGTTTTCATTACAAAGTCTTTGATAAAATGGGAAAGTTTATATCTTTAAAATGGAAAGGTGAGCTAAGGATTTTGAGCTCTAGCAAGTGACATAGCTACTAGAATTAGTATATCCTACCTATGAAAGTCAGATGCAGGTTCTCCAAAAAGAGTTTGAACCTGAGGCACGATGCTTATGCTCTCACCTCATCTTACGAAAAACATTAAGGTAACAGCATAATCCAGGCTTCAGCCTTACATTTTGATTTAAAGTTGGCATATGCATCACATTCAACCCATTGCACCTTGTACACTGATCTCTCACTGACATTCATCTAAGGAAATTATACATTTCACAAAACTCAGTCCAGATCAACCAACACTTCATGTAGCATTTGTTTTTACTACACAAAATCCTCATCAAAGTTGACTTCAATTACACAGGTTTCTTGGGATGTCGGAATTGCTGCTTCTGTAGGGAATGGACACAGCTTTCCCCTGTATTAGTATTGTCTTTGAATTGAGCTGCTATGTTTCTACTATTCACTGAGTTAAAACAAATATCACAGGTGTTTCTTAATTATTGATGTTTTATTTCTTTTTATGGTAGTATTCATCTAATAAAAAACTCCAAACATAATAAATGAAGTGCAGAGGAGAAAAAGGTTATAACCTTGTCTGAAGTTATTTCTTAATTGTTTCCTTTAACATCCAGGAGAAAAGGTTTTCAAATATCTTTAAGTGTAACTCATAGAACACAAGCCTACTCAATAGGATATTTTAAAATAAAGAAATGTAGATCTATATATGTTGCAACCCTTCCCTGCTAGGCATTCATTATATGGAATATTTATCAGAAAGCACATTTCTTCTCTCATATGATTTACCCATAATTCCCCTACCTACTCTTCTTCCTTCAGCAAACTTTCTAGCCCTATCCAGTGAAATTTTTTTGTTTATCTTTAAAAAAAAATCTCTGATTTATCTGGATATTTATTTGATTCCTGGATCTCTCATCGCTCACCCCTTCATATCTCCCTGACCACAAGGAATTTTGCATAGGGAAAGCACCAGAGTGGAGAGTTGCTGGAGGGAGGGCTGCTGACACCTTTGATTGGTTATATGATGAAATGGTGTCTCCTCCTCTCAGCCCAGGTCGTGTGACATTGGTCAGAGGCACATTTGTACCCTCGCTGTTGTAATTTCACTTAAGGTTGCCTCACATATTTAATGACAGAAGAAATTCAAAGTAGGTTTGTGCTTCAGCACGCACCTGTTCAGAGGTAAGCTGTGTGATGGTATGAATCCCTAACACTGGGAGAAGGCTTAGGTCAAACATGCTTGTGATGCCTCTGTTCATTTAAAAATAGGTAGAAGTTAGAAATACAGCTATTTTTGCAGGATTGTGCTCAGGACATAACAAGGAAACGTTGTTTTAGTAAATTATTTTTGTCATTCCTTCTAACTGTCAAGATCTGTATCTCTGTACTTAGCACACTGGGTTTCCTTGGCTCTAGCTGACACACTGCTCACATCCCCTGGAACTGGCTCCTGGAAAGTATTTTTTCAAAAAGTAACCCAGGGTTTTTTTCTATATTCATATAAGATTTTAGTCTTGGTGTTTTTTGTTTTCTATAGTCACTTGCTCATATTAGGTTTTGTTGAAATTGCTGGGTCAATCCTATATGCTGATTTTTTATTTTTTTTTAAGACATAATGTATATAAAAATTGGTATATTGCCAGTGGAATATGATTTGCACAGACCTCCTCTTCATTTCCTGTGCAGAAAAGAATTTTAATGGCATCTGCTAAGGCTCTATGCCAGAGTTAATCAATACTAAAAACAAATAAAAAATAGAAGCGGGTCCTAACATTTTCAGTTAACATTACATGACTGTGCAAACTGAACAGAAGACTTACTTCCCTAATTTAAAGCTGAAAGTTAATCTCTCACTACTCTGTTTTTAAGAACTGTGGATCATGTCCTATGAGTTCTCCAGATTTCCACTGAAAATATAAAATATTGTTGGTTTTGATGTGATAAATAATAACTTTGGAAAGTAATATTACAGGGGGTTTTCCAAGAGAAACAACAGAATTTATCTGAAAAAAAACTTGCTGTCATCTAGTGGCATTCCTTTTATATTGAAATACTTGTGCCAACTGCCTTGAAGTTTTGATTAACTTTGAAAATGTCTGTCTTTTATTTGGTTTACCTTTATTTTGTGGTGGGCTTTCTTCAGCATAATTACTGAAAGATCATTTGTAATTAAAATAATTAAATACATGCTGAATGTACATATTTTAATTTTTTTTTTCTTCACAGTAAAGATTTTATTGGCTTTTGAAACATATAAAACTAAACCTTCCATAGCAAGTTGCAAGTATGCCTAACTGAAGTTTATTTCTGGTTAGCAGTTTTGGGTTAGTTTAAGTGTCTTTCATTGTTTACATTTGAAGAAAAGTTTAAATTGTTTGGGTTTTTTTTTCTTTTTTAAAATGATAGAAAGTGTCTGGAAAATTACATACTAAATTTTTCTGACTGTAGTAAAAATTTGAATTCTACATATATTTCATCTGATTGATTAGCAGGAAAAACATAGCAGAGATGTATCTTTATATCAGTTAGTCATCTGCATGCTCTCTCTTCATAAGTTTTTTCATTAATATGTGAATACTCTCCCCAGCTAGGTTGAAACCCCCTCTAAACTGAGTTCAGTTAACAAATAGGTGCTCTTCTTTCTTTTATTCTCTGTACACATTTCTTTCATACTGGCAAAGGCTATATGATTGATTTTGATAATGCATTAGATCTATAGCATACATAGAGGATAATCTTGTGATAAAATCCATAGATTTACCCAGCAGGGCCTCAGATTTTTAATCAGGATGCAGGTTCTCTATAAACTTATAAACAAGCAAAAAATTGGTACATCAGACTTGCATGCAAACTGGAAATTGGTTCTAAAACACTTGGTTCTCATTTCTGTTGTAGAGTCATGGATTTTTTTTAGAGGAAGTCTGAGAATCCATCTGAGTACTACTAGTGACCACAAAAGTCAAGGCTTGGGACCAGCTTGACCTCACTTTTATACATCAAAGAGGCAATAGATAACTAATGTTCAAACACTCCACCAAATGACTGAATGACTTGTCCTTCTGTGGTACAGCTAGGATAAACCCCACAGTACTTTCACATAAGAAAAAATCTTTTCCTTCCAAATTATATTGGTTGAACTGTACTGAACAATTTATTTTCTCACTCACAGCAAGCTGTATTTTGTAAGAATTGTAAAAGACATATTCCATATAGCCATTTCTTTGGGTTCAGTCTTCTGTTATCTTTTAGTCCTGAATGATAACAAGTTATTTACATGAACTAGAACAAATATACCTATTATGCATATACAATATACGTATTACCCATGCAAGGTTGGCCCTTCCTGAGTTAGTTGCAATTTATATCATGTTCTGGTTTTGTTTCACAAATAACATCTTCCATCAAATTGACAAGTCCTTTTTTTAACTTGCTTCCATAATAAATATCCCACCTCTTAAATCTGTTTTTATTAGCAAAGACATGGGTGACACAGAGAGGGCTTCTATGTGGGCAGAAGACACTTTCATTTTCTGTAGCTGTTATTGAGGGGGGTTATTTGTTTTTTTACATCACTTCAGCATAATGCATCTTATTATGACTGACAGGTCTGTAATGGGATTTTTTGCTGTTGTCACCAGGTTTCAGAAAAAAGAGACCAGTTTTAGTAGTTTTGACCTGTACGCATTTGTCAGTGTTGGATTTGCATATCTTTCAGCTGCCAGTTTGTTGCTAGACATAAGAAACAATGGTAATCACACTGTTGTAACTGATCTGGTAATTTTTCTGAAATTATTTTATCTGTTTAGATCTTTAGTGAAATTCCTGCTGTCTGGCTGGAGACCAGAGACCCCATTTCCCCTTCCATGAAGACTAGGGTTTTTCTTCCATGAAGACATATTTTAACTAAATCCAAGTTTTGCTTTTTTTTTAATTCCATGAAGAAGACCTTCCTTCTAGCTTTTCAAATGTTCGAGCAGAAAACAATGTATTAAGTATTATACAATGGTATTTTAAGATTTTATATCAAATTAATAGAGCTGACAAAATAGTGAAAAAACAACAAGGCCTTTTGCTTTAAACAAAGTTATTAGAAATTAATTACCTGACAAATAGTAATTGATATAGAATAATAATACACCAAATGGGAAAGTACAATATTAAATTCTTAGGAAGCTTTAGCCCCATTAGATCAGCAAATAAACAAACAAGCAATCAATCAAATGCTTCATTTAAAAATGCAGAAAGTCTGCAATGAACAGAAGGGCCAAAACAAAACCAAAAAACTCCACTATACACAGAGGTAAATTTCAGACACTATCTCAAAAGACTACTGTTTGCAAAATGGAGAGAAAATTGAGTTGACAGGCACTGCACTGAGGGGTGCCATGGTAAATACATAAGCAGCAGTCTGTATTACCATACAGTACACTTCAGGTGGGTAGATGTAAAATCATCTGGGAAAGAGCTAAGCATACAATGTACTTCCAAAAAGATCAAAATATCAGAATTCTTGCATTTTTGTCAAAATTGACAAGAAAAAAAGCCCAAACCAACTCCTGAAGAAAGATAAAACAGACAGCAGACACACTTAATACTACCTTATTTAGTTTCTTCCATCAGAAGACAGACAATCCTAGCTAGTTAGCAGTTGCACAAATAAGGTGCCTAGTTGTTCATTAATGTCTGAAAATGGTTGGGTGACCCATGTGATAACAGTCACAAATTTGCATGGTGCTTAACTACATCAGTGTCTGAACCATGATCAACGTGATGCTATTGTATATGCTTTACAGAGCTAAAACCCTTCAATTTGGTTTTGGATTAGATTTTGCCAGCAAAAGAAAAATTTACAAGCATCTGAGAAGCTTTGCATGCAAAAGAAACAGGATTTCTTAGCATCGAATATTTGGTCAATGTTTTACAAGTCAGCTACTCTGGTGCTCGGAAAAGAAGTGAGTCTCTACCTGTCATCAAGACCTGATATTAGGCTGAGAAGCTGCCCAGACCCTTTTAGAGAGCCAGTGCTAACAGCGGGGGGGGAGTAGAACTGAAAACTGCCATCCCTTCCTCCCCCTATAAATATATATTTACTGTTGTATATCAGTCAGCATGTTCATTTTCAGGAACTAATGACTTCTGAAACAAAGCTAAAATTTTGCATACAATTAATATTTGTATTTTTGTTTGAAGGGAAACAAATTCTTTACAAAGAAATGTGGACCCACCTTAAAATTCACAAAGAGATTGGTTAGATGGGTAAATTTGCCC
>JAYRBT010000177.1:21299469-21337916 GCA_036023395.1 Myiotriccus ornatus
GAAACAAATTCTTTACAAAGAAATGTGGACCCACCTTAAAATTCACAAAGAGATTGGTTAGATGGGTAAATTTGCCCAAGAGGGTCAGATTTTGGAAATAAGTTCAATTTTTTACATATATGTTGCAATGTAAGCACTTGCAATGTAAGTGCTTTGTAATGTAAATGGTTTTTATATGGTTGTTCTTATAAAAATATGCTCACATAAATGGTTATTCCTTACTTTTAACAATTATTAATTGCATAATCCCCAAAAAGGCTTTTTTGGGCAACTGAGACAGACTTCGGTGGGGCTGACACAGACAGTGTAAGATTCCTGCAGCTTAAAGAACACATCAGATAACAGTACAGGTATAACCGTAGAATTCAAAAGTTTTCTGTCATAGTCATTAGATTAGAAAATATTTTAAATTAAAATAGAATAATAAGGTTGTTGGTCTCCACAAAAACAACCAACTAAACAAACAAACAAACAAACCCACAAAACCCACACACAAAAGCAAACAAACAAAAACCACAACCACAAACAAAAGCAAAAAACCCAAACCAAACAAAAAACCACCAGTACATATTTCTTTCCCATACTATCTCATTCCCTGTTCATTCCAGTAAAATCATGTTTCTGGACAAACTTACTGAACTGGTAGCTTCATCTGACTGTATTTAAAACATCAAAGATGAATACAGATGCTATGAACTAATTTAATAAATGAACATAGAAGATAAAGCTTTACTTTATGGTACATTTTTAGTATTTGGAAAGTCACTGTTAAATAAGCAGCTTGTGGGCTTATCTGGGGGAAGCCATGATTAACATTCAGTGTTAATACTGTTAAATGAGAAGTGTTTGTCTCCTTCATTTTTTTTATAACTCAAAAGTTTTTACAGCTCATGTAACATTCAGCTGAACATCAAAACCAAAATATGATACATAAACCAGTGTAAGAGGAAAGGGATGAGGTTTACAAGCTTAGGATCTAATGTCCATTATGCTAGTTTTCCAATACTGACATTTTAAAAAAAATTTACGACATGAGAAATCTTAACACATTTCTTTCATCTATTTCTTCCTTGATCACCCCAAAGCTAATATTCTCAGACCTTATTTCAAATGTATTATTTTGACACTTCCAGAATTCATTGAATTTTTTGTTAATTTTAAGATGGAAGAATGATTCAGACTTACAGAAAATTAGAAAAAAAGAGAATCCTGTGTTCAAGTGTTCGTATTCAATGATCCCATATGGAAAAAAGCCTAGAAGAAAATTGCCCTTGTTACGTGATCTGTGTTAGTGCACTATGAATACATTGCTTTAAGGAATGAGATGTCTGAGACCCTGCTATAGGAAACCCTGAGTCAAGCTGGTGAGGATACCCTGACTGTGTGAGAGTGGAGTGTGCAGGGAATCAAGCGGGACACCTGTCCTGTCACTGGACCCACCCACTGTGAAGGGGCTGCAGTCCCAGCAGTGAAAGTCCCTGGTGGTGGGAGTGTGACTGCCAGAGTGCTCCTGAATGGAGACAGGAATGTTTCCTTAATAGATTCTATGATGTAGAGCCAATATCTCCACTTAATTTTATTCTTAGAGTGATTCTTATCACATAGCCAAGGTAAGTATATTGTTCTGGTTTTGACTGAGGTAGAGTTGACCTTCTTCACCATGGCTAATATGGGGATATGTTTTGGATGTCTGCTGAACACAGCATTGATAATATAGAGAGTTTTTTGTTATTGCTGAGCAGCGCTTACACAGAGCCAAGGCCCTTCCTGCTTTTTGTACGGCCACGCTGGCAAGGAAGCTGGGAATGCATGGGAGACTGGGAGGAGATACAGCTGGACTGCTGGTCCCGACCGACCAAAGGAATATTCCAGACCATGTGACATAATCCTCAGTATATAAAGGTGGGGACAAGGAAAGAAGGAGACATTTGGAGTGTTGGTGTTTCTCTTCCCAAGTAACCTTTATGCATGATGGAATGCTGATGATGGGGTCTGGCTCTCCTGAAGATTACCGAATACCTGCCTGCTCATGGGAAGCAGTGAATTCATTCCTTGTTTTGTTTTGCTTGTGTGGGTGACTTTTGTTTTCCCTAATAAATTTTATCGCAACCCCTGATTTCTCTAGTTCTTACCCTTCTGATTCTCTCCTAGATCCTACCGGTGGGGAGTGAGCGAGTGGCTGCGTGGGGCTTCGTTGACAACTGGGCTTAAACTGCGACACATATATAGCTTATGCAAACTAGTGTGGTTTTGATCTTATGAAACTGCTTGCTCTATTCCAAAGCTGAATATTATTTTGAATTGAGGAAAGCTGCACACTCCTCCAGAAGCAACACAACAGTATTGCATTTTCTCACAGGAATTTTACTTTCATCATTGCCTCACTTGTAGTCCTGAAACTGAAATAAATATGATCTGTTTGAAAGCACAGGTGGAAAGCATCTAGCAGTGTAGATTAGGATAAAATGTAATAAAAGGGAGCACTGAACATTAAAACACCCATTAAGTTCATGCTCTGCATCATGACTGCAGGTGGCCTTCATTGGTAAATCTTCTCCTTCCTTCTTTTCTCAGTTAATATGCTTCTCTTTCTTCTACTTCACTAAATTGTTCAGGAAGACAGGAAAAGTAAAATTCTAACTGGTTTCATTCAAGGTATACAAAACTGAGTCAGAAGACAGCAACTATTCTCAGTTTAAATCAGTTGTCTATTTTTTGTAGAAGCCGCTTATACCATTTCTAGTATATGGAAGTCTCTACTTTTCTGTATTCAACCTGAGACATCCTGTAGTCAATTTTTTGGTACTTGCCCAAGTTCTCTTACACCTGCTGATATTTCCTCTCCAAATGAACATCCGCATAAACTCCACATAGGTTTTCTTTAACCATTTGTTTCTAGATTTGCTAAGAGTCATGAATAAATTAATAAACAGCCATAAAACCTTCATGTGGGAGGTGTTCTGTAAGTATGTAATACTGTAAAAATACATATCTCTTTTTTTCAGTAGCTAGTGAAAGGTAGGATCATAAAGCATTAATATTCATCTAAGATGTAGATAAACTAAAATCAAACCTAATTTTCTACACAAATATGGAACAATTCTAAAAAAATTTCATAGCATTGGGGTTATTTACTTTATGTAGAAATTATTCACTCTTCAATATGATGGCAATTATTTTCATGCAGAAGCAGGTTGCTACATAACAATTACTTCATACAAACAATCTTACTTTTAAAAAACAAATCATTATTTCTGCCAACTCCTCTGCAGAACAAGGTTAGTAATTACTTTTTATCTCTGTAATGATCCACGGAAATATGAAAATTAATGACTTTTTGTTCTGATATTTACTTTAAAAAACTCTATGAAATTGCAAAGGTTACAGGATATTTTTGCTCTGCAACAGAATCTGAATTCTGCTTTTCCCAAGGACCACTTACTGTTTCTGTTTAATACAGGATGGGAAGAATCAAAGCATCACAAAGATTTTTTTTGTCCTTTTTTTTTTTACAAAAGCATTTGACTCATGTTCTTGATGTAAATTGACGCTTTTAACTTGGTTCATGCTGCAATTATGTCAGCACTTCTATCATAACAAATGCTTGCCAATATATGGGAAACTGCTCTCCAAGTTTTAGCAAACCAGCTGGCAGCTGCAGCATGTGTGGTTCTGACTGATAACCAGGTACCTGCATTTCCCTGAGCCAGATGTAAGCAACAGGAAACAGGTGGGGTAGGTAGCCACCAGAGAGAGGGAAATAGGGGACTTGTTTTGGTATCTGTGCTGGAATTCTGCTGTGAAATTCTTCTGGGACACCTAACAGAAAGGGTCTGTTTTTTCCAGTTCCCAGAAGTTGTGTGTGCATGTGTGAACGCACATACCTAATGTGAAACAGTAAAGAGCAAGAAGGGAACTTGACTGACATTTCCCTTGGCAAAGCTAACATGTGGCACTTCTGCTATAATATCTGTCGGGCTGTTGGCTATGATAGCAAGCTTTGAGAACTCCAGGATGTCACTTACACAGCGTCATTACTGAATAATTGTAATCAGCGGCACACACAACAAAAGAAAAGAAGCAGAAAAATCAAAGTGCTTTGCTGAAGGCAGTTCTGAAAGACAATGATATGTCTTGGGCTTCTGCGAAAAAGATCGCTTTAGATGAATATGGTTACAATGTATTTTTTGGGGGTGTGTGTGGTTTCTAACATTGCTTTTTACTTACATAAATCCTTCATTAATAGATGACAGAATAGCTAACAAAAGGATAAGATGCACTACTGCATTTTTACCTTTTCTGTTTTAGAGACAGGTACCATGACCCACAGCAGAAGGGGTTAAAATTAAAATTCTTCAAAGACACCAAGCAGGAGTGTTTACAGCATGAGCTGATCATCAGCCAGAGGATCTATACTGGTGTCAAATGAACTGTCTTGGGAACTCTAACTAGTAACCTACGCCTTTGTAACCCTGCCAGGGTACAAAGCTAGCTGACATGGAACAATACTGCTTCAAGGCTGCAGGGCAGTTTTTCTATATGATCTCATGTTGTGGCTTGTTTCATGTTGACTGTCCCACAGATAATTCAGGTGACCATAGTACTGCATTGTGTTATGTGTACGTATATTAAGATACATCTTTTTAGATGAAGTTCATCAACAACAGGAGAAAAAGTCACGAGTGACTGTGCTAGAGGAAGTGATGCTTTCAGTTCTTTAGGAAAATTTTTAACTTTGGTGTTTTTTACAGTATCCTTTAAAATATTTAAATGTTGTTTGAAATGCCCTTAATTTTAGGCCTAAGTCCCTAAGGAATTTTAGATTATTTAACGCTTATCAAAAACTCTTACCCAGATGAGAAAAGAAACCACATAATGCTATTCCCTCATAAAATGGAATGGAAGAAGGAAAAAAAAATCTTTAATATTCAGAAATAATGATAGTTAGCACTTTGTTGACCATACCCTTACATGCAAGCCTTTATAATTATGTAGAGCTCCCTCAATACACACTCACAGCTCAGGCACATGACTAAGTAGCATTCCAAAAACATCAGGACTAAGCATGTAATCAATAAGGTGCACATTCTGTCTGTGATGCATCTTATCAGAGGTTTTACTTTATTGCACCTGAAACTGCCTATATATATCGACATGTATGTACATTTGCAGCAATGCTATTTTTCTTAGACCTTCCAAATATATAAAAATTGTTTGACAAGTCATGTGCAAAAAAGAAGAGGAGGAAGCATGTGTTCTCTTGTAAATAATTCATGGATTTTCTTCCTTCTGTTCTTCAGCTAATTTGGAGTTGTTTGGAGAATTTTCCCTCCTATTTAAAATGTACAAATGCCTCGCAAATTATCTCAGACATTACAGTATCTGGAATCATGCCAAAGCACCATGAACTAAAGTTCATCTGCTTGCTGATTCAATAATCTAGGGATATAGATGATAGGAAATCAAGGATTACACATGCTTTTTGGCATCTTGACTTGCTCAGGGGTGTCGGCTAATGGGCTGAGATGTTTAATTCCATAGAGCACAGAGTCTGTGATGTGGTGGATAAAGTCAGAAACAGTTCATTACTACAGTAGATGTTATTGAGAGCTCACAATTACTGATTTTTCATGGCAAGAGCTCAAGGGATCCACCACATTGCTTCTTGCACTTACTTCTCAGCACATAAATCCATCAGTCCCTATCAAATACTAAAAGCCAAGGAAAGAGCAAAATATTTCATCAAAGATGCTATGCCACTGTGTGGATTTTCTTATAAACATTCCACACATGACAGGCTTTGACTACTGAAAAGATAAAGACATAAATTTGCATAGAAAGCTCTTTTAATACTTCAGAGAAGTAGTCACCAGAGAAGCAAAATAAGTATGTATGTTCTTATCACCAATAATTTAAAAACTTACTGTGAACTGATTGTAGATACAAAATTGATTTATCTTAATGGAAAGACTTTAGAACAAATACAATCTCTGAAGATTACAACATACTATGGAATGTGAATGTTGAGGGATGACATGCAACAGTTCAGCTTTGGCACGTTTGATTGCTTTCAAGACTCATTGGACAATGCTACATAACGGGCAGGATGTGAGTAGCATTCCTGTTAGTTGTGAGTGTAGTAACAGTAGAGGATACCTACACTTTTTAGTTCTGGTTATCACCCTTTAACACGGCAAAAGACAATGTCAAGCTCAGAAAAACAGGAAAATACCCTAAGAACCATCTGTTGAAATTCTGATTGCATATGACAATGCATTCATTGTATTTACATGAATGCTTACAGCAGACCAACAGTTGGAATATCAGACTAGTTTAGAAACATAGAGTAGAAATTTGCAGAGATAAATTATACTATTGCAGTCCCAAAGGAGTTGAATGGCTTATTTAAATGTACACATAATTTAGGATTTCAGAAGGAACAAGTGATAAATAGTCTCATTTTATCTCCTGCCAAAATCTCTTCTGTTCCAGGAAAAACAATCAACCATCCCATAAATGGAATTCACAGAACCTCAGACATATACATCTTGGCTTGTATCAGCAATAGTGTGACCAGCAGGCCCAGGGCAGTGATCAGCACTGGTAAGGTCACACCTCAAATACTGTGTCCAGTTTTGGACCCCTCACATGAAGAAGGACATTGAGGTGCTGGAGCAATAAGTTGGTGAAGGATCTAGAGCAAAAGTCTTATGAGGAGTGGCTGAGGGAGCTGGGATTGTTTCAACTGAGAAAAGGAATCTCAGTGGAGACATATCACTGACCACCTGAAAGAAGATTGCAGTGAGGTGGGGGTGGTCTTTTCTCCCAGGTAACAAGTGACAGAAGGAGAGAAAATGGCCGCAAGTTGTGCCAGGGAGGTTTAGACTGGATATGAGGAAAAAATGCTTCACTGAAAGGGTTATCAAACACTGGCATAGGCTGCACAGGGAAGCGACTGAATCCCCATCCCTTGAGGTATTTAAAATTTGTATAGATGTGATACCTAGGGACATGATTTAGTGGTGGACTTGGCAGTGCTGGGTTAATGGTTGGACTTGATGATCTTAGAGGTCTTTTCCAACCTAAAATTTTCTACGATTTTATGGATTTTTTTTTTTATTTTTTTTTAGGAAAAATACGGGAGCAACACAAATTTAGTAAGAAAAATCTGAATCAGTAACATTTGAAGAGATATCTATGGAGCAGTGAAAGGAAAGAAAAAGCATTGTATATTTTAATTGGGAAGAACAGGAGTGAGGTTGTCTGCTTTTACCTGCCAGCAATAAACAAACTGGTAGAGTCCCCAGAGCTCATAAAGGCATGTAGGGAAGAGCCTTTTCTTCCCCCCCAAAAAAAATTTCAGACCATGGAATTGAATTTAAAAAATAATGAGAAAGCAAATAAGTTTTCAGGAATTCAACAGAGCTCCAACAAGAGGAAATACTTAACTGAACAAAGGATGCCTCTGCATCTCAGCTCCTTAAGTGGTTACTGTGTTCAGCTTACTGTCAGTTAGCCCTATCTGTGCTGTCCCCAGGGTGTGTGAAGGCACTGCAAACTGAGAAGCTGAGCTGCACTTGGCATAGTGAAAAGACAGGTCTTCCACAGAGGTGGAAAAATAGTAAGAGAGAGAAAACCCAAAGTATAAATATTAATAGCACAATATTGGCTGAGTTTTTCTGCATACCAGGCAAGAATTTCACTACTAAGCTTGGATCTGAAGTGTAGCTGCTGACCAAGTCTTCATGAGACAGGAGCTGGAAAAATTTTGCATCCACTGGGAAAACAAGCAAGATACTTGTGCTGCTTGAATAGCATGGTCAGCATGGCACCAGTGTCATTTTACTGTCAGTTTACTACAGCAGAAACAACAGAAGATATATGGGTCATTATGAGTCACAATGGCAAGTCTAAATCCTGATCCCTTCAAAACACATAATCTAACCCTACATAATCTGTACACTTTGGTTTTACCTATTTGATTATTGAGGAAATTAATACTTACTTGCTTAAGAGCAGGACTGTCAGCAACATCCTGATGGTGCAAGAGTGCAGACATATTGCCTGGGACCACACAGCACTCATCATCCATGCACAATTTAGGGCACTTACAAAGGGCCACTGAGAAAAAAGGGTAGAATTGAGATACTTTATTTCAACATATTTTACCTTTTAGAGTCACAATCAAGGGGGCATTATTCCAATCAATTAGTCTTCCATTCCCTGAATCCTGGTGAAAATGGGCCTTCCTTGTCTCCTTACCTCTGCTTCAGCCCTCAGAGCCACCTAAATGCAGATTTCACAAGTCTACAGTACATGACAAGAAATGGTTCCATGCACTCATGGGGCTCTGAATGATGGTGATATAGGCAATGTTAGAAGAGGCAGTCATACACTCAGATGCTTAAGGTAGCTGTCCCTGTAATAAAAAGAGAGTGAAAAGGCAATAAACTAACAACTACCAGACAGTTTTCTCTGTTTGACGTTCAGCAGCTTCAGGACACATTAATTGTTTCCTTTAGATTTCCCCATATGCTGATTTGCTATTCCAATTAACCTGCCTCAACTTTTAATGATAGTGTCATATGACAGAATGTAAACCCTAGTTATGTAGTTTTCAGCTTGCTCAAAACTTTGAGGTTGAGTATAAAAAGACAAGACTTTTCATCCCTTGGTGACTCCAGTTCTCTTAGGTTGCAGTCCATTATACCATAAGCAGCACTATTTCAGGGCTTTTACCTTACAGTGAGAAATGCTTGCTGGCACTCGGAGTCATTTCTCTTTCAGGTATTAGAAACTGCACTGTTCTCTGGCTCCTCTTGGACTGAATGTCATTGATTTTGCTTAGTTCCTGTCTCTATTCTTTGTAAATCAGCACTTTTTAATGGTATGCCAAAAAAGTTCCCAGAAGGATATGGAACTGTGTCTCCTTATGGAGCTTTCAATAAAATTTTGATCTGTAAAGAAACTTCAAGATAAATGTAGAAAGAGAAGACAGTAAGGACAAAATTTAGGCTATACAGGATGAAACTGTTTATTTCTTGGATCCATTAGACATCTTATCAACTCGACTAGTTTATATCCTTGCTAATCTTTTACTCTGAAATTATAGAATTTCTCAAAGCTAAATATTAAAAAAAAAAAAAAAAAAATCTGGCTTTTTCTGTCCCTGACATTTCTATAGCTACATGCTCCAGCACTCCAGATCTATTCGCTCAACCTCTGTGAAAGAGGGAAGAACAAAGAGGACAGTAGTATATAACTCACTGTTATAACATTCAGTTTCACTGTGCACATTAAGATTCTTTTAATATGCCAGTATTCTCGACTGGAGTCTGTGGAGCAGTCACAAGCTGTTGTACTGGCACCTGTGCTCAGATCCTCTTTAGTGAGAACACAGAAGACAATTTCTTCAAGGTATGCATAAATCCTACTAACATGATAGTTGGACACAGTGATGTTAAATCAACGATTAAACCTGACAAAACAGTGACATTAACTGCATTGTCAAGGAATTCCTTTTAATGGAAAAAAAGATGCTATATACCTGGCCTGAATTTTGTTAAAGTGGAGTGGTATTTGTTAAGGACAACCTAAGACCAGAATATCCAAAATGACTCTGCTACACTTTTGTTGGCTTCTTGTAAAGCCAGTAGAAATGGTTGCATACCCACATAAGTCTTTTACTGATGAAAAACATAGGTGAAAATGGAGAGGAATGTTTAGGTGCCTAGAATAGCTGCACATATTAATCTATCCAGAGGAACTAACTTTGCATTTATGGAGCCAAGACAAGAATTTCCCAGCTATTTCACACCCAGCTGATGCATATTCGTTCCTGTGACCATGGCAGCCCTCGGGCTTGGATAAGAGTTATACTCTCTGGCACAGAGCAACACTGGAATTAGAGCTGTGAAAGGTGCTAAAAGCACCTATTTGCACATCTTAATTTACCGTACTTTCAAGTTCTGGTCCATTCTGTAGTGAAATGGGATTAACTTTTAGTGTAAGAAAAGTTCTCCCATATTTTAACTTTCAAAAGCAATATACTGAAGATAACTGCAACTGAGAGGCTGATCTATCAGTTTGTGAACAATGCTGTGTTTAAACCATCCACACTTGGATACCTTCTTTTTGTTATGTTTGCATAGATATGATAGAATTTACAAAATTAATTTATACACTATTTGTCCTGCAATGTGGTCTTTACACTTTGTTTTGATTGACAGTTCAAAAAAAAAAAAAAAAGTACATCATTGTGGAAAAAAAGAGAGGGAAAATCTTTTCATGAAATGAATGAATAACATAACCTAGTTTCTAAGTGTATGAAAGCGGGGAGATTAACATTCTCCCACCTTCCTGAGGTGTTCTCAGGCTTTATAAATCAAGAATATGCTAAGGAAATGTCAAATATTATGTGGGATGCTGCAATCTAGATAAAGCTACATGGTTAGTTATGTATACGTATATATCTGCAGACTCTTTATCTAAAAGCTTCTGAGATTTCTGTATCTGAAGCCAAAATCTGTCCACATATGATTTCTACAAAGCCAGTGAGACCCTTTAGAAGTGAAAGAACTATTTCTGAAGAGTTTTCTTTAGCAAATGCAAGGCTTTGTTGCTTTAAAAAATATTTTTTTTTTTAACCTCTGGAACTGACATATGTGAGGTAAAACCACAGTAAAGATAATACACTTCAGTTTTCCCAGAAAGTAAAATCACCAAGGTCAATCTATGGATTGGGCCAAAAAAAAAAAAAAAAAATCTATATTAACAGAAAAGATAAGCACTAAGCCTCTTATTTGAGAAAATTTTACACTGAAGTGTAATGTCATTGAAAATACCTTCATCATGACCTTGAAGAGTCAATATTTGTACTATTTAGAGATGCTGACTAACTGTTCAGCTACATTCATTCAGAGGCCAATGCCCAGAAGGGCTGCATACAAAATGTCTGTCTAAAAACTAAGTTCATTTTAGCCACAGAAAATCTAGAAAGGCCAACAGTAATAATTAGTTTTTAAAACAATCCTTTCAATGGCTTGAGATTAATTTAGTTGTAATAGAACAACTTGGGGAAAAAAAGATTTACTCTGAGCTAATTACTGTTGTTATCACTAAATTTTCTGAGGAAATATTGACAGGTTTGAGTAGTCTTAACATACCTGTCAAATGAGGTTCCTATGTGCTTTTTCCTTGAAAAATTTTAGGGCTCACTTGGAAGCCCTGGCTTCCTCTTGAAATATACTGATAGAATCTGTGTAGTCAGTAGTTTCCTTTCCAGGTCACTGATTACCTGCATCAAGCCTCCTGAATCCCTCATAGACCAAAGGCCTTGGAAAATCCATTTCACTATTGTGCATATTTCAGTTTCCCAATCTACTGACCAGCATAGTAGCATTAATTTGCCTATGCAGTCTTCTGTTGACTTGATTCTCACCTGCCTTATAACCCCTGAAAAAAAAAGAGCCTTTTTTTATGAAGACGAGACATCACCAATTTTCTAAAGAGCAGAGTTAAATTCTTCTGAGATCCACTTCTTTATTTTCTGTATCAGCATCCTCTTAGAGAACTATTTTTAACTCTCCCAGGACTGATCTATAGTAATCTCTTTAGTACACCTTAATTCAGAGAACTTTCTGACTGTGTCCAAAGAGCTAAATCAAAACCAAAGGCTTTCAGCTGTGCCTTAGCATTATAGAAGTACAAACAAAACCCAAATCCTACCTTTAGTCCTCAGCCTGTTTAGGCTATTTTCCTTTGCCTCCCACTTATACCTTCCAGGCTTTGCAAAATCAGTCAGCAATACTGCTAGAAGAGAAAGAAAGGAGAAATGCTTTGTTACCTTCCTCTTGGCCCTAAGAATCATCACAAAATGATCTGAGCTGGAAGGGACCTTAAAGATCATCCAGTTGCAACTCCAGTGCCATAGGTAGGGACAAGTTCTAGAGTTTGCTAATTTTAAAATTATAAATAATAAAACCTCCTGAGTTCTTAATGTCATTCCTGCTAGTGGCTCTAATGCTACTTTCACCTATTACTGTGTTAGTTATCAGTCTTTAGTGTGGCATCTCAAAGAGTTACTCTAATAGTTCCATTTTATAGCATCCTTTCAAAGACTAAAAGTGTAATAGCACAGGCATTTTATGAAGACTTATTAAGCAACCTACAACAGATAACAGCAGTAGAACAATTAGCTACATTCATCAAGATCACCTGAACAAGGAACAGCATGTCAGACACATTTGTATCCTCTTCAGAAGAGAATATAAATCTCAATATGTAAGTTTAGAAGACTTATTAGACTTTCATGCCTTGACAAGTGTTTTACTTTCATTTCATTCTAAACTGTGATGAGTAGCTGGCATGCAGTTATTTTTGCCAGTTGTGGAATCTAGCCAAGTTTTTTTGCAGTCAGGTGTCTCCTGGTCTAGTGATAGAAAGGGGACTCACATGATATAATAAAGTAATATTCTAGAAAGGGATTAAAAATACAAGTACATGAAAGGTAAACAGTTGTAAACAGGACCTGACAGAGCTGGGATCAATCAAGAAAGTCTGTTATTCATGAATCTTGTGAGTCTCCAGGTTTTCTTCCCTTTCTGAAAAACAGCTAGGAATAGAAATCAGCACCAGCATTTCCAAGCTCATCCTGTAGGATTAAACAACTTAATCACTTTTGCATCACACCTAACTAAAGGTAGACTAATAGATTGGAATACACTTAACGGTAGTGGCAAGTTTTTAA
This sequence comes from Myiotriccus ornatus, assembly GCA_036023395.1. Lineage (NCBI taxonomy): Eukaryota > Metazoa > Chordata > Aves > Passeriformes > Tyrannidae > Myiotriccus > Myiotriccus ornatus. Next base: position 21,312,218 of record JAYRBT010000177.1, read on the forward strand.
AGGGCGTGTGCACTAACTGATGCTCACTAAAGTAAGAAAGTATTATACAATCTCTGTTGAAGTCCTTATTCATCACAGATTTCCTATAAGACTGAGGAAATCACTAAACTTCAGTTGCTTGTCTACAAAATTAGGACACTGAAAGCTAGACAGAAATCAGAAATCCCAGTATTCTAGCTGTGGTCACGTCAGCGAGAATCTCCTACGGTCATCCAGAATAAGTTTTAGGATGATAGGCTTCAATTACTTTTCCCCAAATATATCAGTTGGGGAATGCAATTTAATTCTCTAAAAAATGTATCTTTAAACTCAGTATCTTTTCTTATGATTTTTCGTACTGGAAGCATCATATTGCTCAGGCAAGTACTGCTTTACTTAACACTTAACACTTAATACTACTTAACACTTCCAATTCCAGCGTAGCCACAGATCACGGACTTCTTTTAAGTATGGAACTTGCCTGCCAATGTAAGGCACACCAATCTTAAGACTTTGGCCTTGCCTTTTCTGCCTGCAGCACCACATCAAGAGAAGTGCTCGCTCACTTGCTCAAACTTCTCACTTACTTACACATTCTGTTTTTAGTCCTTGCTTTCCTCAGTCTTGGAGTCAAGTAAGAACTTCAATGTTTCAATTACATCTCTGTAGGGAATGTTAATATTTCTGTAGGGAATGTTAATATCCTTTAACCTTTTTTTCTTATTTGTATATCTTTTAAACCATAAACATTTACTACAATACAAATTATTCTCTTGTTACCCACAGTAGATTTTGTTTGTGCTTGGAATAAAACAACAAAATCATGACTGTTATCTCCCTAGAGAGTGTAGTCCAGTGTTCAACTTTCAGTGAGATGTCTGTAGTCATCTCTTTGATGTAAACTCTTGAACTTCATCCAGGAATTACAAGGGGAAGAGATGCCCAGACAGGTTGAGGGGAACAGTCCAAAGAGTCGCTGAGGAAACTCTCTGCTGAGTTACATGATTTACTTATATACACATAGGTATCCCTGTCAGTTGGATCAGAGACTCTGAGACAGCACTTGGGAAGAATCTATCAGGAAAAACTAAAAAAAAACCAAAAAAAATCCAACAAAAAAACAAGAAAAAAGTTGGCTTCAGACTGACTCATGAAATTGTTGAAATATTAAGCAAGACTGAAACACTGAGTAGGTCTAATGGAACTGAAAACAAATAGGTACAATTGCATTCCTTCTTTTAGGACGAGAAAGAAGTTCCTGCCTAGTTCCAGAGGAAATAAGAGAATATAATGATGCCTTAGTGGCAAAAGTCCCCCAAGAGTGTTATAACAGCAGGGATGATTGTGGGGAATCAGTTGTCTTAATCTGACTTTAATTAATTCTATAATGAGAAGATAATTTCACCCTCGTGCAGTACAAAACATATTAATTATGAGTACAAGAACAAACCCAATAAAATTAAAACAAAATTAGAACCATAATTTCCTTTCTTCAAGTGCTAAGTGGAGAAGGAAAAATAAGGCAGTAGCTCACAGCTTTCTAGCTGGTGCCTGATTAAAAACAAACCATGCAAAAATCCTGACATAATTAGCTAGGCACACAGCAGATTAATTTTTCTAATTTAGGCCTTTCCTAGTTGCTTAGGTGTTGGGTTTTTTTTGTTTTGTTTTGTTTTGTTTTGTTTTTGGCACAGATTTCATTATCTCAAAAAAAAAAAAAATCACATTTCAGCCCTTGCAGAAAATGTCAGTCTTTCTTCAAGGCAAACAAAGTAATGAGATGTAAAGGGCCTCTATATATGCGGAGAAAGAGCAGATATCACATGATTAAAATATTCCACAAGTGTTTACTAGTTTGCTATAGTTTAAAAGGACAAAAAAATAGACTTGGCTAATTGGATAAGTCTTCCAGATATAGAGAAAAGAGCCTTGTCTTATTCTTACTGTATTTCTTAAGCTCAGACTGTTAACAAAGATCAAATATAGATACTTTTTCAGATAACTGGTATGACCAGTTACCTCAGTCTCTCGAAGTAGCATAACAACTGTCCAAATACTTCCCTCATCCATTGACTATGGCCAAGAAAATACTATTTTGGTTTGCCTCTTCCTCTTTAGATATAAACAAGGATGCCTAACTTCTGGACAGTGGATTCTGTTGGAATGGATCACTAATTCTCATGCGCAGCTCTACGAATAATTTCCTACAGATGGTATATATAAATGCATCGTATTATTACTAACTAATAAATGTCACCTGAAATATCAGCAAGGAAGCAGAAACCCTTTCTTGCACAAAGTCATTTGTCATTCTGTACAATATCATGACAAAGCTCTGGTCACCTAAGTAGCAACTCAAATCTCTGCAGTAACAACTACAACAGAGATTTACCTTTCCCAAACCCATGGCAATGCATGTGACACCTGTCACATCACAGCTATTTTTAGCTATTTTTCTGCCAACATAATTCTCCTTCTTCACAACTCCCCACAAGTGAAGAGACTGTCCTAATTTTCAGTGAAACAGATTTATGATAGACAGCACCACACTTCAGTTCAGCAAAAAAGTAGCAGAATACTTACAGACGTGCTAGTTTGTCCCAACTTGCTGTTTATTCTATCAATAGTGCTGACAAATATCAAAAAAACACTGACATAAGTTAAATCAAGTTATATAAACACTCATCAGAAGTTTTTATTCCCTGAAAGTGACAAATCTCTTTGGAACTTTCACTTTGTCCTTATGGAAAGGAGGGGAATACAGCTTTCCTCCCAGTTGTGGTGCTTTGCTTTTGACCTAGGAAAATTATACTGTCAAGAATTACAGATGACGTGACAGCACTTTGCCTCTTCTGTATCTGTAGAGAGGAAAAGGGAAAAAAAAAAGAATAGAATGTATGCATGAAAGCAAAAGCAGATCTAGCTAGGAAAGCACTGAATTCAGGAGGTAAGACAAATTAATGCACCCGCAAGACTTGTCTTGCTATGGTCTAAAGATTCGATTTGGTTTGTTGGGTTGTGGTAAGAGAGGAGATGAGAACTATGCTTGGTTTTCAGAACATTCACCACAAAATAACAGACACTCTTGTCACCTAGTGTGGGATATATTGAATCCAAATGACTGAGCTGACAAAAAGAGTTATGTAACTCCATGAGCTTATGTACTTTATTACTTACATTAGCTCCTGGGAAGAGAAAAAGGGATCTCAATGGGCTGTAAATCTTCACTGAGGCTCCTCATGACATTGTCTCCTTGTGTTAGGGAATGTGAAGGTGACATGTGGTACCTGCCTATCATGAGTATGGCCAGCATGAGATGTTTCTGATGCTCTGCTGTCTGACACATCTCATAGCAGACAGCCAGAATCCAAGCATGGACAGAAAGGAATGAAATTGCCAGTACATCTTTTCAAAAACGAGTTTCACTTCTCGTTATCCACGTCTGTAGAAAATTTTGAATTCTTTGGAGATTCATACTGAAGTAAAGGGTTTGTACTGAAAAAAAATCAAAATATAAACCTTGTTGTTGTTCTTTCTGATAAAGCAATCTGTAGAGATTGCTGACAAAACCTTACAAATTAGCTCTATTCATTTTGCTGTGCAGTTGCAGACCTAAGAGCTGCCAAGTCACAGCACTGCCTCCTAGCAATTGTCAGTGAGTGGGAAGGTGTAAATCAGGGTAGTTTATCCACTATGGGGACATCAGGAAGGCATCTTCAACATGGTGAGTGTTGTGGCTACATTGGGCAAATTGGCAGGAACAAAAATAGTGCTGGTTTTGAGCCTGCTGATTCAGAATTAATAGTCTGCATTTGGATGATTTTGACATTTTCTGATTTCCTTTGGTATTCCTGCAGTCTGATGCCATCAATCCCAGCTGTCTTCAAAACTTACACAATTAGAAAAAACCTGCAAGAATTAAGTACAAAAAGCATATTTCACCATTAGTACATTCTGACCATTACCTGTCACTAACCAGTATCTCTGATGGCACAGAAGATACTTTTGCTTCTATATCCACGTCTGACAGACCATCATAGTTGTGTTTGTGGTCTCTAGTGTCCCAGTTTATAGTGTGTTAGTTCAGAATGACTCAAACTGAGAAACTGTGGCATTACTGAAACTCCTTTTCCCAGTTACCATGGTCAGCATCTTCCTGTTATCTTGCAGCTCTGGGGGGAATAAGACTTCATCGCTTAAGACCTCAAGGCGTCTTGTTTCTTGTGACTCATGCTTTTACTGGTAAGACCTATAAAAGCAGAAAATTAAGAAGGCTAAAACTATGTAGCCCTGTTCTGCCATGTGAGATGGGATTGATTTAAAATGATTGGCCTCATACACCCTTCTTACCAATTTTGTTATTTCCACTTTAGGGCTGTTTGACTACTGTGTTACTAATGGCATTAGCTCTGCTCCTGGAGCATACTGCCATGCATGTCATAAACTTTCATACACGTATGGCATTACGAGCATGACAATTTGACATCTGCTCAGTTTAAAGCATATTTACAGGAGATTACATAAGCCAGGAGAGTTTATCCATCTTTCTTTCAGAGATTAGCTTTGGTAGGCAAAGCCAAGAATACATGCATCCTACTAATAGGGAAAGACTGTCACTTGTTTCAGCAAATCAAGATAAGAGCTGTTTCGTGACAGCACTGTCTGCTTAAGCTATGGCTGTATAAGGCCACTGAAAACAAACCAGCTGGTTAATGTCTATGTGCAATGCAGAGTTCTCATCTAGAACATACAATATCAAAGAGCAGCTTTATATGTCAGTGCTTTACATAACTAAATTTTGGCATGATACTAAGGCTAAAGTGAGCAATGCACAATATTTATTTGCTCTGTTCATACTTGATCAGTTGAACTCTCTCCAAAAGACAGTCACATACACCGTGTTGTTACACCTCTCACCACAGCTTGGAGCACTTAGTAATTTTCAGGAAAATCCTTACCATGGAGTACACAGAGCTAAGATTGCTTTCTGCTTGATCTGATGTTTGAGATATTACAGGGCATATTCAAGGCATACTTTCAACAGACTCACCCATGCTCTGCTTTGTACAGTTACTGCATGTATATTTTATGCATATATATAGATATATGGTGGTAAATAATTCAAAGAGCAGGATACACTCAGTACAAGGCAAGCATGATGTGCTCATTTGATCTGCTTTGGTGAAGTTATTTTCCATCACAAAATTTTCAGAAATGATGTTCACTTAAATATTTAACACCATGCAGAGACATCAGCATGTATTTTTCTTTGAAAAATACTTAATTATATCAGTTTTAAAGGATGATAGTGAAGGTAAAATTATTTAAATTAGGTTCAACACGGCTAAGGAAGTTTTTTGCAAAAGTTTATGCTTTTTCAGCATCCTGTGAATGCTATATACTCTTTGCACTTTTAAGTGCAAGCCTGGTTATAAAACCCAGTCCATAAAAATAACATTATGGAACACTATATCCCCAGTGAGTTTGTGTACAGTTTGGTTGAATTTAGAAGTCAGAAGATGTGCCAGACATGCACACATACACAGATACTAAAACTAACTGTGCTGCAAATTCTATATAATTACTTGGCTTTATTTTTCTATCATCCCTTCCCACGTCAGAAAAGTAGCAGCAAACCAGAACTCTATTTTGTTGATGACTCATAAAACAGGCGGTGAAACAGCTAAGTCTCTAACATGGAGTTAAGATTCAGTGGCTTTGATATCAATATTTGATACATTAATTGTTACCCCTATTCAATAATTTGATGGGATTTTCAAGCTCAGCTAAAGATACAGGGCTTGTAAAGTGTGTGCAAATGTGTGAATTCTTTCTGTTTGCATATCCAGTTGGCTAATGTGAATCAACTCTGGTCCAAAAGCCATATACAGCCATATTATCAGAACAATGAATATGCATTTCCTCTGCTGCATTCTAATAGGGTACTTAAAGATTGTAAATAAGACATTTGCTCAGACACTATTACATACGCTCCTGGATGAGAGTTAGGTTACACCTATGCACTTTGATGTTTGAGCAGAACAAACTAATGCAAGTATATTTGTCAACGTAAATCTACATGGAGTTTCATAGGACCAAATTAAAGGAAACATTATGTTCCTCTAATATGACTGCGTAACACAGACAGCAGAGTTTAAGTGTGTGTTTGCTACATCATTCACATATCTTCTGTTTGTGTGATAAGGAGTCTTTCTGGGATGTTATCCAGTTCTAGTCTAAAAAAAGAAAAATAAAGGGGAATATTTCCTACATTACTTCGCTCAAAAAGCTTTAACACTGTACCATATGTGACTAAAAGCCTAAAGCCCTAGGTTCTTTATTTTTGTACTTGTTAGATTAAAAGCAATTCTATCATAAATAGGTCTCTCATAGGTACTTACATCCTGTGTTTAGCTTCCCACTGTTAAACATCCTGTGTTTATCTCATCTTAGCCTGTGTTTATAACCAGAAGGCCATTATCAGCAGAGACTGAAGAGAAACAGTCTCTACCAGCAATTAAAAGAATAATCTCCTCCCTATGTCTAACAAAAGTTACAAGTGCTTTTGAGAGAAGCTATCATACAAAAATTCTGCTTGACCAGATTCTCCACCATCACAGTAAATATTAGATCCATATTGCACCTGCTGTTTGACAGAATTTGACAAGCAACTCTGACTGTTCCAATGGTCCCTGGCATCTACAAGTCTTCCACTCTACCTTTTATATCTTAACCTGGGCTGCCTAAACACAAACCCTTCTTTTTTTTCCCATTTATTGCAAACTCAGTAGAAGTATGTAATAATACTTTCACAATATGATCTTGTTCTGAAGTTGTTAGAGGTATCAGAACACACAAAATCTCAGAATAGAGTGAAGCTGAATGGAATGGCTACAGACTCACTACAGCAGACTATACACTCATTAACAGCACTGTAGTACCCCCAGTCCTGTACACTCACTAACCGCACCCTTGAAAATTACCACGTGCTTAGAAATAACCTAGAAACTAAACACATAAAGTGTTGTTAAAGGACACAGCACTTTTCCTAAACATAGGAAGAAATTGTTCCAAAAATTAGAGTGTCTATTGTTATCTGATTTTAAAAGACACAGAGACAAAAACCTGAAAGTTTTCCACAACCAAAAAAATTTCTATGGTTAGGACATTACTTGATACACAAGCTAGATCTTTATCTATGTATTACTACTATCAAAACATCATTAAACCACCACAGATAATTCTTCATCTACTTTGGTGTACAAAGTGTTTGCACATAGCTTATGTTTTAACCAGTCCATTCGTTATAGTCTCCTTTATCTTTCTTCCTCAATCTCATGCTACCTTTCCACATTTTCTATACAACACAAACAGAACAGGCCACAGTTTAAAAGTATTTCCATTGATGCAATTGGCATGTGGTTCAGGTGCATGGTCTTCTTCAGCAAATATAAAAGAACTACTCTTTTTGTCACAGTAATCCATTTTCCAGCTGAGACTCCCAAAATCATTGTTCTTGACTGAAGAACACGCAGCAAAGGACATCAAGAAAATAAGTTATTTATGGGATGATTCTTCTTTGCCTCATAATTAAATCCACTGAGCTCTGATAGGTCATTGAAACTAATGTTCAAAAAAATTTCAAGGCCTTTATGCTTGGCTTAAAAAATAATAAAAAAATCACCACCTTGCTTTGCTCTTCAAGAAGTGCAGACAATACACTTTTGCAAATAGACACTCACTGTCAAATACCATTTTCCTGAGGCAAGATCAAAACAATACAGCTAGATATATGTATCTGAGCTGCAAATCCAGGCACCATATAGTTGGAGAAAGAAATGACTAAGTACCAAAATGTCATATTAAACCTTGGAAATAATTTCAGTTTATCCTTTACCCTTCAGGAAAAAGAAGAAAAAAAAAAAAAAAAAAAGGAGAAAAAAAAAAAGTATTGTCTCTGAAACATTAAAATACCAAGTGTTGCTGGAACACATCTGTTGCTCTGAGAGGAGCACTTTAAAACCAACATCACGGAAGTGTTTGGTTAAGTAGGCCAGAAGAGCTGTCAGTGAACACGGCCGCCAAAAGCCGTGCTTCTGCCCTGCTTCCCTTGGCCCCTTCACTGCCCTCGGCCCTGTGCATGCCCCCTTTAGACAGCAACCCAGGTCTGGTCCCGGCCCCACCAGGCTCTCAGCCTCACCTGCTCTGGTCCCTCACGGGGAGCAGCAGCACAGCCCCAGGTGAGGTGACAGTGCCCTGATAACAACAGTGACAGGGCTGATAACAAAAGGTGACAGGGCTGATAACAACAGTGCCCATGGCCCTGATGCCTTCTACTGTTTGTTTCTACCCCAGTTAGTGCTCCTGTCCAGCAGGTAATGACACTCAGCCTCAGAACCATAGGCAGAACCGGCTCAGTAACTTTCACTATCACATTCCACTCCAATAAGTATCTGTCATTAATTAGCAAACCAAAAATTATCCGTCCTGTGTTGTACACTAATAAACACCTGGGTAATATTCCTTTCTTCAAGATGCTGTCTTTTTATTATAGTGCTAGATCGTTTCATTTCATTTCTCTCTCCAAGCATACATAATTCAGCCATTTCTGGGAGAGGCTATAAATCATCCAGCAAAGAGCAAAATGATACCAAAACTAGGGAAAAACCTATTAGGCCAAAAGTAGTTCTAGAGGACCCCACTAGCTCTTGGCCAAAAAGAAGAAAAGAAAAAAAAAGGGGGGGATGTGTGTGTGTAAGAAATTGTTCAAAACCCAGACCTTAATTTTCCTGCTATAATCTACCTGAACTGACACTTGCTTCAGACTTTCATCAACTTATCTCTATATTTAATATTACAGGTGAAGAAAATCAAGTGTAAGAGCAAAGAAGTTACTGAATTAAGTTAATTAACATCTCTTCTGTCATTAAAACTACCTTTGGAAATGAAAATCATGGCAGAAAGTTACTTATGAGTTCTGTTTCCTGTGGCTGTGTGATACATTACTTAAGGTTGCTAGTTCTAATGAATAATAACAGGAAAACTCTTCTAATGACCACATAGGACATAGTCAGCTACCCTGTCAGTAAACCCATGGGAGAAAATATATTCATTATTTATGCCTCATAAAACTGAATAGAATTTATTTTGCAAAAATGTGGTAATTATGTTTAGTAAGTCCAGGTTGTTGGGTTAGTTTTTTCACAATTTTATAATGCATGTGCTGTGCAGCAGTCTGCATCTCCATAGCACAAGACATGTTAGCCACTGGAAAACTGGTCAAAGATCTACAGCTTCTTTCCAGACCATTAATGAGGCCTCTGTCCTGGCCTTGCATAATGTTGCTGGAAATATAATTGTGTATGTAGCAGTTTCAAGAGCCTCAAATTGTGCAGAATGATTGGAAAGATTCCAGTCAGTTGGAATAACAAATGTAGTGGGACTGAAAGATGCTGCATCAGACCCTCACAATGTGACAAGGTCGATTTTCATTTTTCATTTTCATTTATGCAGGTGAAGCAAATGTTTTCCTGTGGGAACTGTGTAGTTAAATAAGGTACATTTGGTAAAAATTTTAAAAGTACCAGATGGAGAAGGACCAGAAGGTACCAGTCACTCAACAACATCACAAAATGAAGACGTATCTTGTTCTAAATTCTCCCTCTAGCAGTTTTATTCCTAAAATGTCTCAGGCAAACCACAGGAAATGAGAAGATGGAAAACCATTCCATAATTGAGACTTCTATACCAGTAAGAGAAAAATCAGGCATCAAATATGAATACATCAACTGACAAACAGAGATAGGAAGTATTAGATCAATTTTTTCCTAGGCTTCATCACCGAGTTTGCACATCTGTGCAAAAGAGAGAAACTCTTGAGAATACAGGGAAACAAATGAAGGATGAAGAATTAATTTTTAAAAACCTATTTACCTTTGGCAACAAAAAAAGCAACAAGTACAAGTATCTTGGCCATGGAAGAACTCAGAGCTAGAGTACATTTCTTTCTAGTGAGAGGTAACCAAGAAGGATAATTAAACCTCAGTGGCATTTTTTTTGTCTTGTGCAATTTTTCTCTGAGTAGAAAACAAGCTTTGAGGCTGCCCCAAGACACTCTCAGGTTTGCTATAGTCACAAATGCAGACAACAAATGAAGGCACTGCATTGATTTGCTCCTCTGTTTCATGAGAGAAGGCACCTTAATATTCACTGGGGAGAAAGCACTGCCAAAAGTAAGAAACAAAAGAGAAAATAAACCCCTGCCAATTCTATATTTAATGGAATAAGAGAGAATATTTTCAGGAGATGCAGGGGTTTATTTTAAATCATCAGCTGAAGCCTGTCTTGCCTGTGAATGAGTGTATTTGCATGAATAACAGCTGCTTGCTAGTTTTCATGTGGGGAAAAAACCAGAAAAAAGGTAAATTATGTGTAAATTATTTTTTAAATGCTATAAATGCTTGGTTCTGAAATCAGCAGCAGTACTACAGAAGTATTTACTTGTATAGAGTTAATTTCCACGCATTTGAGATCATCGTCACACCTCACAGTTTACAAGGCCTTCCAAGCAGCTACAGTACAGTGACTTTCACATACATAAGCCTCAGTTTGTAAAGCCTTTCTTGTTACAAAGACTTCCTCCTATATCCAAGAATTATATAACCAGTTAGGGAGGCATAGCACTTTTTTCCTGGAGGGTAGCATCTGTTAAACTGCATGTAATCACACAATGTTTTACCTGGGTGGTTGCCTTCTACAAAAGACATAAAACACTGGCCCCATTTCGACCAGTGAAGTGTTGTAGCATTGTGGCCTTTGGGGACTAGGTTTTCATACTCTGATTCACTCCAAGTACACAACAGTCTTTCCAGCTACAGAGTTTCTGTGGGTGCTTCATGGCAAGGCAGCCTGAGATCATGTCTCAACCACTTCCCAAATCTTTATTAGAAGGGGACCCAGAAATATACCACCTACTCTCCTCTTTTGCTGTTCCCTAGTTTCTATGAAAGGAATTCCAGGGCCAGAGACTGCACAGGCAACCAAGAGGTAGAGGTCACACACCAGAAAGCCTTGCATAGACTGCCCTTGCACACAAGATAATTGCAGGCCTTAGCAATTTTAAAATGCCTTGAATCTGGTCCTTTTTTTGAGAACATCTTTGGACATGAATTACCCTTTTTCTTCTAACAAGTGCTTGAACATTTCTGGAAATGGTGATAAATAATATTAGTTTTGATGTCAAGACAAGTGGTAGATTTTAAAAGCTCTCTCTCTTTGCAATGCAAAAAAGATTTTATTGAAAATATTTTTGATTTTCAAAGATGTCAAGTAAATCAAAACCTGTCTTCAGAAAGAGCCATATGGATTCAGAATTTCAGGAAAGCAGGCTTTATATTATTTGAATAATAAATACTGAATTTTGAAATTTTTGAATTCCTGGCTATCTTCAGGGCTTTAGTATAATTACACACAATTAGAAGAGAATCTGTGGGACAGTATTTTCCCTCTGTGATTCAGAGAACCTTTAAGCTATCTTTTTTTGCTTTTGTTACAGCCAAATGAGTGTAGTAATTAATGTTAATTTTTGTTTTGTTGCATGTTTTGTTTATTAGTTCTTATTTAGTTTGTTTTCTTCAGGAAGCATTATACCAACTTTTGGAAGTACAGAGGTAGCCCAGGGGTTCTTTCAGCTGTGCACAGCCCCAGCATCAAAAGGATATTATCACGGAAAAAATTTGCCAGGACGTAAATGCTATTTATGCACCCTCTGGTCCTATCGTACTGTAATGATAAGAAATGTCACTGTGGCATATTGTGCTGAATAATAAGAATTCCTTTCCTACCCTCTTTAAAAGTGCAGGGAGCTGAGGTTGCTGGTTATCAGCAGAAAGGAAAAAGATATTTTGTCTTTTTTTCTTGAAAATGCACTGAATGCCTTCCTGTTAATGATGTCTATGGTGGAGCAAAGAGTGGTAAGTTCCGGTAATATCTACATTACATACAAATACAGTTTGACTATTTTAATTTTGAAAGCTCTAAATATAACTCACTTTGATTTCAGAGACTAAATAAAAATGTAATTAGATAATATTGCTGTATTACATCATTCATCAGTTGTTCATGTAAAAATGCAAAAATTCCTGCAGGATACATGGTGGGAACTTTCTATGATGTTAATGTTGAACACTATAATGATGAGCTGCATGCAAATAAATATATCCACTGGAAAACTTTTGGGCTTTTTGTTGCAACCTTCTCTGTATAAGCCATGCCATCCTAAAAATGCCCAAAGTTTACCAGGAGGGTAATGAAGTCCTTGAGTTATCTTGATAGAACTATCACTTCTTGCATGTATTTTTTTTCCCTCTAGTTTAACTTCTCTAGTTACTTTGAGAGAATGCTTAGCTGAACTACACTGTAGTGCCTGTACAGAGGATAAAACTAGCTGTGAATGACCCACTGATACTACAGTGGAGTCATGATTCTGAATACACACAGTGTGGAATTACACCATAGTTAACAGTTGCTGATATCATCACATCAGTCACTGTGTCACACATGCAAGACTCGTATCTGCAGTAGAAGTCCTGTGCCATCACCTCATAAGTCTTTTATGATTTTGCTACTTTCTGGTTTACTTCATTGGTCTGAATTGTGACTGAAAATCTTTCCCTGACGAGTGTTTCTGTACTGAGCCATCATCTGCCTAATAACTCCATTCCATCAGTGCTCATCTCCTTTCCCATAAAACACATGGTGGATTTGAAGGTGGTAATGGGTTAACGAAAGACCTAATCTGGAGGATGGAGAAGGAGGCATTTCAAAGCTGCCTCCCACTGGGGTTTGATGGAGCTCCTCACATGCATTTCTGAGTCTAGCAGAAAAAAGTCAGTCAAGGCACTGTTTAATTTCTTATCTTCAATTATGCCAGTTTTACATCTCACAAATACCTGGATTCAGTTACTCTGAGTTGGTAGAACTCACAAGGGTCACCAAGTTCAACTCTTAAGTGAATGGCCCATACAGGGATCAAACCCAGTACCTTGGCACTATTAGCACCATCTTTTAACTCACTGAGCTAATCTCTGAGCTGCCGCAAATATCCTTTTCTTTTGCATTGTTTTTTTTCTCATTTTCCTTTTTACATTTGTCCCAAGACAACATCATAGAGCAAGAACTCCTTATTAAGATTACTCATAAAAATTCATTTTCCTATAAACAAAAATTCAACAGGGTGTATATATACACTGACTCACATGTAAAACAAAGATATATTCATTGCTCTTCGCAGTATGGTGGCTTTTTCTGCTCAGAGATTATGAAAGCATTTGTACAAGCAGTACCTCCACAGTCAAAGCAATCTTCTGCTTCTGTACATTGTCATACGCACAACTTGGAAATTAACATTACTTTGGTTTAATTACACAAATATATGCAGAAGTGAGCTCAAGAGGAGAAGGCATATGAATATATGAATCCATTTGAAAATATGAATGAAAATTTCTGGGAAATTTTTGTGCATTATTGTCTCATCTCTGTTCATCACAGAAGTCTCTCTTGAATACTTCTAATTACTGTTTTGTGAAAAGAATTACTTTTCTTCCTGAAAGAATACCCTGCTTGATATCAGTCCTATTTTACATCTCTTTTTTTTTTTTCACATTTATTTAGGTAACAAATACGAGGCAAACTAGAAAGAATTTTAAGAACAACTGTGATTTGCAGGGGATAGGAAAGCTGATTTTTCTGAAGAAAATTTACAAGCACAGGGCCAAATTTTGAGCCCTAATGCTACTTGGTGTTAGGCATCCCTACTTCAACAGAGAGAACATTATCTGAAGTGATCAGTTGAACAGAGAAATGAAGTAGTATCAAGCCTTTCAGCTGGTTGTTATGCTCAATGTCTTCCTGGATATATTAGAATGCTGGGAATAAGATGTCAGAAGCATCTGAGAAGGGAGAATATAACTTCAAAATATTCCCCCCCCCTTAAAACGACTATAATTCATGGGATGGAATTGAGCTGCAAAAACTTGAGAAAAACATCATAACCATGTAAGAAAATGTAAAGAAAACTATCCCAGAGGACAGATGGATGGTTCATCATTTGAATGCCTAGCATAGATGAAAGCAGCTTTGGAACAGTTGTAAATGGATGAAGAACATAATAAAACTAAGAATAGAAGTAAAAGTAGAGGAAACTAAGAACCTTGCAGAGAAAAAAAGTAACCAAGCAAGAAGTATTCCTAAGGGAAAACAAGCAAATGTAGGGTATTTGATTCCTGAATGGACATGAGTGGATGATCTCAAGAGGTTCCTTCCAAACTAAACAATTCTATGATTCTGAAGATTTAATCCTTCTCTGAGGACATGCATTTTGCTTTGCAGACTTGGTAGGACACACCACTGTATCATAGAGAATGAGTTATATTATAATCATTTAGTCACATGGAGAATTAAACACTGACATATATCTGTAACTGCTCATGCATGAAAGACTATAAATAGCAGCCAAAGAATTAAAATGGGAACTTGAATGAATCTTAAGCAATGCTTAAATTTATTACAGAAATAAAAGTCACAGCAGCTCCTTTTATTTTCCCTCATTTCTAGGGATAAATATACAGATGAAGCATCGGAAGATAATGATTTAGATTTATTGCCCACCTTTGTAAGTACTTAAACTACACTTTGGCATACATTTGAGGTATCCAAGCACTGAGTGCACCAACAGGGTCTAATTGCCCTGACCAGTCTGTACGCCCCTTCTTTTTCAGTCGTCTTGTGCAACTTCTTCCCTCTCCCATCACAACAATTGGGATCTGCCCTGTTGCAGCACACCTTGAACCAGGCTTCTGTGAAAACAGATAAGCTGTGAGGAAAAACTGAGAGAAGCCCCACCTTAGGCTTCCATCACCCTACATCCTTTGGCTCCAGAGTGGCACCTGAGCTCATGCCCTGACCCCCGGTCCTTGACTGAGACACACCATAGGTATGTCCTGCCTAACCATGTACCTTGCCAGTCCTCACCTTGTTTTGACTTCACTGCCTGTTTTGACTGTGGACCCTCATAGAATGCAGCCCTTGTCAGAGAGTTTCCTGTGCTGCTGCCTTGCTGTCAGCTCACCTTTCCTTGTGGGGCAGCCCCCTTGCGGCTCACTTAGTAGTTTTGTGCTGAGAGTAGAAAAGGCAAAATAAATCTAGGATCTAGACATCTGTCTGTTAAAAAAGTGCATTTCCATAACAGTTAAGGTTCATTGCAGTCAATAATGTTGCCTAAATTCAGGTGCTTCAATTTCAAAATTTTAGATCAGCAATTTCAAAACAAGGGAAATTTCTTTCTCCATTTCTATTCTACACTATAACCTATATTCTTTCTAGCTAAACAGATGGTGTTTTCACAAGTTCTAGTCAAGGACTAAAATAACTCATCATAGAATCATAACATCATAAAATATTTGGGGCTGAAGGTGCCTTTAAAAATCACCTAGTCCAACACATCTTCAGTGAATGGGGACATCTTCAACCAAATAAGGTTGCTTAAAACCCCATCTAACCTCACCTTGAATGTTCCCAGGGATGAGGCATCCACCATCTCTCTGAGCAACTTGTTCCAATGTTTCACCACCCTCATTGTAAAAAACTTCTTATATCTAAACTAAATTTTCTCTCTTTTAGTTTAAAACCATTACTCCTTGTCCTATTGCAACAGGCCCTGGTGAAAAGTTTGTCCACATTTTTCTCAGAGACTCCCCTTAAGGACTGAAGGACTCCAATAAAGTCTTTCCAGAGCCTTCTCTTCTCAGGAGTAAACAACCCCAACTGTCTCAGTCTGTCTTCTTAAGAGAGGTGTTCCATCCCTCTGATCATCTTCATGGCCCTCCTCTGGACTTGCTCCAACAGGTCCAGGTCCTCTACTTACACTGGGAATCCCAAAGCTGGATGTAGTACTCCAGATGGGGTCTCACCGGTATGGAGTAGAGGGGCAGAATCACCTTCCTTGACCTGCTGGCCACACTCTGATGGAGCCAAGGACACAACTGGCTTTCTGGGCTGCAAGTGCACATTGACAGGTTTTGTCCAACCTCTCATCCAGCAGCAACCCCAAGTCCTTCTCAGCAGGGCTGCTCTCGATCTGTTTATCCCTCAGCCTGTATTGATACCAAGAGTTGACCCAACCCAGGTGCAGCATCTTGCACTTGGTCTTGCTAAGCCTCATGAAATTCCCATGGTCCCACTTCTCGAGCTTGTTCAGGTCCCTCTAGATGGTATTCCATCCCTTCAGTGTTTCAACTCCACCACTCAGCTTGGTGTCATCTTGTTCATGGAAAATAAGTAAAGAACTTCAATGTCCATAAAGTCAAAAAGGAATCATATAAGTGGAATGTATGCCATCATCACAGTCATTAAAGAACTATGTAGAAGTTCATAGATTCATCTCCTTTTTCAGGAAACCTGACAACATTCCTTCTAAATTTGATTGACTATTTTAATTGTGTATTACTCTGAGAGGTTTTATTATTTCTTGCATATTCTAACTGCATGGTTGTGAGGTAATTAGATGGTTTTCTTGAATAGCAACATAAAAATTAAATGAATTATTTTCAAAATGTTACCTCTAGCGCTATCTACTAAAAGCCTGATGGGATCTTTTCATGAATCTCCCAGTAGGTTTCTAATTGAAAATGAATCACAGTGCTGTTTTCTCAGTTAAAAGATGCCTGCAAACTTCCACTGACATGCAACAGATATTATTGTGGTCACCACATTCATATAAACAAACCACCAACTTTAGAAAAGAGCAATGCTTTGTTGTATCATATCTTTCATGCTGTATATTAAGGATACCGCTCATGGTTTCTCTCTCACTGATTAGTGTTCAAATTTAATTATCCTAAGGCTTTGAGGGTTTTTTGACTGTAAAATAAGTCACAAGAAGGATGTGGGCATACTATAGGCAGAATGAGGAACTGAGTTTAATGATCATCTTAATGATCATCACCCCTATATAGTTTAAAAGCATTAAGAATACACCCATACACACACCTTTGGAGTTATGTTATTTTTCCTGACACTTCTTGAAGTAGAAAATTTAATACATGAAACACACAGATATATTTCAGTATTAAGAAATATTCCTCATGTATGAGGAACTTCCAGTTTTATCTTCTGAGACACAAAAGGGAAGCTATTGTTAAGAAGGGTAAATAGTTTTTTTTGTTGAGATAGACTATCTTCTGGGAAGAAAATTTTTCAGTGGACCTTTCTCATTTTCACAAATCAAAATTTCTGATTAAAATATATTTGGTCATTTACACTTGATTCTTAGTTCTTTAAATAATATAACACTGTTTACATGGTCTCAGATGTGAAGAATAAGACATGCCATTTCTCTGTAGGAAATTACAAAATGTCCTTGGTACATAAATTGTGTCAGTCAAAGTTTGGTTATCTTTATTTCAGTAACGCGAATTGCTGAGGGTCAACTTTTAATCTTAAAACAAAGAAGGTGTAATTTTTTACTTTTACATCAGAAATCAGCTTTGAATACATACTACCTTAGAAGGGTCTCAGTGTGGTAATCTGTGGCACCAGAAGCCACAGATTTCCTCTCATTAGAGTGAGAGTAAAACAGTTATCAAATTATATGGTTTGATTGTTTCTACTGAAATAAGGGCTGCACAGACCCTGCCCTCAGTTTTTACAAGAGTTTTGCTGTTTTCAGATATATTTGAGGTAGGCAGCCTAAAGTTTGAGAGAATATGCTGCAAAATTGCATTCAAACTACATGAAGTAAAGATGTTATCATTTAAAGTATCACAACTGGACTTAGGCCTCTTCTGTAAAGATGCCAGAAAGTGGGGAACAGAGGTAAACATTCAGTTCCTTGTGATCTTCGGCAGCCTAATGGCATATTTGTCTGCTCTACTGCTGATATTTAATATATACTATACTTTTGTATAGTATGTTGGAAAAAAAAATAGTACTGCCTAGTTATCAGTAACCAGATGCCATGAACAAGATATCCTTGACAAGGGTTATAGCATCTATTATATACAACCATAGCTATTCTACAGCTTATAGTTGTATGGTGACCTCATGTATGCGTAACACCCTGGAAAAGAACACCACTTCCTATCAGCTTCTATTTCAAATGACCTGTGCAGTATGACATAATTCAGAAGTGCTTCATCCCTGTGAGACACTGGAACAGGCTGCCCAGAGAAGCTGTGGATGATGCATCCCTGGCAGAGTTCAAGGCCATATTGAATGGAACTCTGAGCAACCTGGTTTAGTGGAAGATGTCCCTGCCCATGGCAGGGAGGTTGGAACTAGATGATCTTTAAGGTCCATTCCAACCCAAACCATCCTCTGATCCTATGATTTTTATGATCTAAAGAATATTACGGAAATCTGTTTATATTTACAACATGTAGCTTTGTAGATTATGATTATTATTTTTACTGTTGTCTTCAGCATCCAACTGCAACCAAAGAATGGCATAAAATGTGTGCATCATACTTTTTATGTTTGAAGAATCCCTATAATCTTTTAAAAAATATTCACCTATCAAGGGTGGGAATCAATGAGAAGCAAAAACCAGGAAAACAGATATTTGGAAAGTTACTGAGATGAAAGTGTGTAGTTATGGAACTGGTCTCTGTGGAATTAAAGCATCTGTTCACATCTTATATTCACATCTTATTATCTTGTTTAACAAGGTTATTTAATAAATTTTTAAAAATCAGCCTTTTATCTTACTGGCAAAATTAACTATGTTTTTCAGAATTTGGCACTGTTATCAAATACACAGAACTTCAGAGACTTTCAAAGCCACAGCTAAATTTTGAGACTTCTTTCTCTCTCCCTCTCTCTCTCTCTCCTCACCTACTGCCTTTTCTTCTTTCACCTAACACTACTTTGGGAGCATACTAAGTATGTCAGAAAAACAGCTGAGGGTAGAGGACAGCATTGGCAGGTCCTTGTCCATCTGATAGGGTTGTACAAGCAGCATTATCTAATTTTATTGAAGAAGTGCTGTGTGAAGACAAAGGGATAAGAGACACAAGAGACCTCCAGGAGTAGAAAATTTCTTTGTAGAATTTACTTGAAATGGAGTATCAATGCATGATTAAAATGGTGAACCATGTTCATAAATAATGACATAGGCTTAGAAGTTAAAATTAGAACTTGGATTTTCAGTCCAGGTACACAAGTAGGGCTAGTACAGTTTTATATTGTACCCTGCTAAGATACTCTTTTCTACACCGTTTGAAAATTATCAGCTCAGCACAGCTGAAAAGCACACAGATAACATTAAAAAAAAAAAAAAAAAAAAAGGAAACAAAACAAAAAGCAAGCTAAAAAAGCTAATGTCTTCACAGCCAGGAAACGTTAACTTACTACAAAAATTGGATTCCTACTGAAGTGGGAGAAAGAGACTAGCTTTCAGCACTAATCCTCCATAAATACAATTTTACCCCTTTAAGTTCCTATTAACCTTCCCAGCTCCAGGTGCCCAGCAGCCAATAATCTGGACACTTTGTTATTGAGTTATTCTGGAGGGAAATTTAGAATTCTACAGAAACAAACCAAGATCAATTATTCAAAATTATATCTTCAAGCAAACAGTATGTGGAGCAATGTCTCCAGTCTCCTTCATAGGCAGCAGCAGTGACCATAGACACTTCTAGTCGTCCTGGAGAAACATTATCTACAAGAAGGAGCATCAACTAATCCACTTAGAGAAGGTAAATGTCAACATGACTTTCACTGGACTCAGTAGTCTTGTCTCTTGGTTTCAAAAGTTTAGAAGCCAGCCCTTCCATGCAATTCACCCACATCACTCAGACTAAATTTTAAAATCAAGGGACCGAGTAAGGTCTTTTTACTTTTAGCAAATAAGAAGTTTTCTTTTTTAATGGTTAAGTACTCATATATTCAGTTGGCTGAACTTCTCAGAGCCCAAACATTAATATCATAGTAAACCACAAGGATCATAATAAAATGGTAAGAATTGAGCATATAGAAATTATTTTGACTGACAAGTCCCTGTTCCTAATTGGATTTAAAAGGAATTTTAATTAATTTTTTCTTTTCCCTAGTGATAGAAGCTCACTGGACAAAGCATCCTGTCACTTTTCATACACAGCCCATAGGAATGGTGCCTAAAGTTGATATGCAATAAATGACAAATTGAGAAAAATTTCTCTTCATCTACATCCTTTTAACAGCCACTGTAGTATTGATTCTGCTTCTCTGCTACTTTGTTTGTTGAGGGTGGGGAGATGATGTTTTTGTCTTTTTTTGTTTGTTTTGCTAAACAGAAGGCTTTCTTTGCTATGATCATTAGGGAGCTGATTTGCGTTGCATATATCCAGATTCAAGTCCATTCTGCACCCAGCTCACAGTGGCCTTAGACAAAAATCTTTGTATCAACTGTAAAGGAATAGGAGCCTTGGCTTCCTGCTGTATATGACAATGTCCTAGCTAGTAGATAACACGCACATCTACCTATTTTTGACAATATAAAACCAAGACTTTGGTTCTGAAAAGATACATTAGCATAATCCTGCTTTTTGCAAACATTCCCAAAAGCTTTCTTTTCAGTTCTGCTTGGAACAAAGAAAATAAAATTGAAGGAATTGTCACAAAATGGAATTGTCAGCTTTGGTGAGCAGATGTATATGTCATCTCCTTGTGCCTATCATTAGTAGTCTTTGAAGGAACAGATAATGAGCCACTATTCATATGGCACTCTGGAAAGTGTGTAAATGTTATCTTTTATAGGAATAAAAAGAGTTTCTGAGTCCAGTTCAAAATGAACACACTATTGTAATGAAAAAAGACTTCAGTATTAGGGACATAATGACTGTAAGTCTGGAGTAAATTCGTCATTATGAAAATATTCACTCACTTTTCCCAATAATTCTCTTTCATTAAGGCAATCTTTGGCTGTTTTACCTTTGTGAATCTACCTATGTTACCCACTTCCACAAATCTTGTTCCGCCAAGACAGCCCTATAATGAGAGTGAAGTGCTTTTATTATTGCTTTTGTTAATCATGCTTTCTGCATCCTGCAAAGTGCTTCTTATTCTAAACCAGAATTATTGGGGAATTAGTCAATACTTGTTACCAATCACGATCACAGCTGTTAATCACAGTTGTAATTACCAATTGATTAATTAGCACAGCCGTGTTCAAAAGTCAGGAATCATTAAGTTTCCAGCACACATAAGTTTAAATTCAGCCCAATATTCACAAAGCTCTACAATTACATTTCAACCCACCTTAATTTATTACACATTGCTTTTTATTAATAACTTTTATTTATTATAGTATTTTCCAGTAACCCAAGCTGAATTCTTGGTCTATATATAGTTAATCATTGTATATCTACTCTAAATATTATAATTCATTACAACTCCTAATAATAAATGATGATAAGGTCAATGAAAACCCAACCTGCACATGTTTAGGGACCTTGCTTTGAATTATCCTTTCATTGTGATAAATGCCTTAGCTAAAGAACATTTGGGTGTATTCCAGAGGCTGATAGACTGAAATTATTTACTTTCTTCTGCTACTGAATGCAATTTATATTAGCAAACCAGCATTTCATTGTATTAACTTAGGTACTGGCTTACTTTTACTGGACAGTGTGTACCATCTAACTCCTAATTCATTGACCTTTTTTCTCCATAAGTAAAAGAAGAATCTGAATATGTTTCTTGATGTTTTAACAGAGTGAAAGGAGCTAAGTTACAGGTTACAAGCTAAACATATTTCCTTTATGCTTTCTCATTACTTAGAAAATTTCTAATATTTCCTGGTAAAATCACCAGTGTGCTTCTACTCTCAATACTCCATTAAAATAACTTTGATTAAAACTCAAAGGTCAATCCTTGGATTAAAACACACTGTTCTTCATTGGAGACAGTACAAACCTCTGGCACCTATAAGAATACTAAACATAATCTATTTAATTTGTCTCATAACTTGAGTTTGTATTTGGATTTAGGGTTACAATTGTATTTGGCAGGATGTACTCACCCCGCTGCTTTTCTGCCAAGGACATCTCTACTCCTCAGCCAGTTTTTCTTTCTCCTGTTTCCTCTACCTGTCTTCTTCTCTTCTTTATAATACCTGCTCCTCTCTGTTATCAGATGCAATTAGTGATTTTTTACCAGATTACCATATTCTGGTAAGGTTTAGATGCAGAAAACTGGTATACCATTGGTCATAATCATCTTTTTTCTGGAAGAATGCAGTATTTGAGCGTATCTTCACCAGTTGTACATCTCATATTTTATCATCCTCAAGCAAAGCCCAAGGATCAGTTCCTATGACTTCTCAGTGTCAGAAAACCATATCGGGGAAAACTAGTCCAATGTTTAAAATAGTGTGTGGTGCCACGAATCCTGCCCAGCAATCAAGTGAAAATAGTACCCTGGACATACACGTCTGCCTTCCCTAATCACCCTGAGAAATCAAAAATGGCTCAGCCAATAGGTGAAAGTATTGAAAACGTAGTGGCTCAATCACTTGGATTTCTTGATAGTGTTACACATTATATCCATATTAAAAACAAAGAGCCTCAGCATGGTTAGTGGTGTCTTACAAAGAACACCCGAGGCATTAGGGGCTGTTAGCCAGGGGCTGAACAGCTCTGCATTATCTCTACAAGTTCTGAAGCTGGGCTGTGTCTACTCTTCTCACTGGATCTCTGTTGCTGCCACTGATGCCTGTCCTAAGTGCTGTCATTACAGTTTGCAACTTGCTAAGCCATGCAAATTTCAATGCTCCCGGGAGCAGAATAATAAAGGTTATGCACTGTTAAACATGTCACTGATTCAACTTCCATTTCCCTCACTACAATTTTATAGTGGATGCCCATTCAGCCTCACAGGGACAAATAAAACGGGGTGTTTTCAAGCCATATCCATCTAAAGGATGAGATGTCATGGTCTCTTGGCAAGTGACTACTTTGATGGCAGAGCAGTTTGATTTGCAACAGTTATAAAACAGCTATTTCTGACCCTAGAGCATAGCAGAGTTAATTACGGTAGTAAGCAGTTTGGAGCAACTAATTTATATTGTGATGCCTTAGCTGGCACAAGAAAGAAGGGATTTGTCAAAATATACTAAGATGGCTCCCATAAACCCTACTTTATTATGCAACTCAACAGTAAAAATCTTGTTTTGTTATGACAGAGACAAAATATAATCAAGGAAAGGTGCATCTTCCTTGTCCTTAAGGATATATTTTCCGTTTCAAAGTGTTAGCTGACAGGCCAAATATGTTGTGCAGAGTCTTTCAGAAAAAGAAGTTTTGCAGTTTTTCTGTTTTCACAAGAACCACAAGTTACAGAATGACAGCCTTTTGGCTAGGCTGGAGCAAACTTTCAAACCTAACTTTGCAGTAAATAAAACACCCAGTCTTTCTCCTCATGCTTACTTCGTCTCTTCTCATCAGTAGGTAGAGGTACTAGTGACTTAAGACAGTTTTTTTCATTGTTCTCTGGCTGGCAACCCCCTTGAATTGTTAAATAAGAAGAAAATGTCATTGACAAGAATACACAATCCATGTGTCTATGTTTTAAAATGGATTATTAGAGAAAATTGAATCTTGAAGGGCAGACCAGAACTATAAATACTAAGTTCTAGCAAAATTCTCAGCAACTCACTTTTTTCAAGGCTGCTTCTGCTTCACAGGAACTCCACAGTTCCTATAGGAGCTGTTATCCACAAGTTTAGAAAAGAAACCAAAAAAAAAAAAAAGAAAAAAAAAAAAGAAATCTTGCTACTATTTCAATTTTCTTTTTGTTCTCTTTATGCTAACTCTTCCCTCTCTTCTGTGCCACAAGTCTAGAGGCAGGCACTCTTCTTCTGGACCTCACCTACTCCTCAGAGTACTGTGCTGTGTATGATATTGTTTCTAAGAAGCAGAGTGACGCTTTCTGCATATACATTAACAAGAGATCTCAAGAAACCATGCAATTTTTGCCAGTGAATAAAGCATCATAAACTTCAGTTTATGAACCAAGCTTCTCTATTGGTTCTGTTTGATGTCTGCCTAGTGGAGTAAGTTATGGGAGAAAAACATTCTCATTTTCTTACTTAAGAACTACTTTGTTTCAGAACAGTGGAATATCAATAAAAAGTAAAGCTATTTTATCACTGTCATTTACCGGAGCATGGCACTTTATACTTTGCTAATCTGTAAGACTCAGTTTTAACAGAGTTCATCAGCTATATTTTATTAACAATATGGACATTATCACATATTTCATTCAAGAGAGCAGAGGATCCAAATTCCAAATTCTTGACCACAGTCAGTGGAACAAAAATGTCATTACTAATAGACAAAAGTTTGGGGACAGACTTTGCCTCCATTTGAGAACACACAATCTAAGCAATGTATATACAGATTTAACATAGGTCCCATCATCTTCCTTTCACATCAACTCCAAATGACAAGTTGGTTCTCTGAAAATGAGGCAAAAGGTCACCCCTCTTGCAGCTGAGCTGTCAAAGTCACTAACTAATTTGATAAATATGGGCTCTGATGACTTCCCGAGGCTGTCTTCAGCCCATTAGATATTCTTATGCATATTTAAAAATTTAATTTAACTTCTCATATACTTTAGTTTTAGTCTTGTCCATTCCTACGAACTGGAGCATGTAAACAGAATGAGAAAAAATATTTTAGAACTAAAGTCTAATAAATTTATATCAGAAAAGGTTTCTCATGCCAGATTTTTAAATCAGAGAAGTTGAGGAAGATTTGCATGCGAGAATCTGCGATTTTAGAACACGTGATTTGACTGCTTGTCCTGCCTTTGGCTGAGATAGAGTTAATTTTCTTTGTAGTAGCTGGTACAGTGCTGGGTTTTTTTTGGATTGAATATGAGAATAAATTTGACAACCCACTGATGTTTTAGTAGTTGTGAGTAGTGCTTATTCAAAGTCAAGGACTTTCCAGTTTCCCAGGCTCTGACAACAAACAGGTGCACAGGAAGCTGGCAGGGAGCATGGCCAGGACAGTTGACCCAAACTGGCCAGAGGAATATTCCATCCCACAGAATGTCATGCCCAGTATATAAACTGGGGGAGTTGCTCAGAAGGTGCTGATTGCTCCTTAGGAGCAATCAGCAGGTGGTGAGCAAGTGTACTGTACATCACTTGTTTCTCTGAGGTGTTATTCCTTTCTCTCCTTTTAATTAAAATTACTATTATTATTGTAATTTTAAAATTTTATTTGTTTCAATTATTAAACTGTTCTTATCTCAATGCACAAGACTTCCTTTTTTTTCCAGTGTTTCTTTACACTGAGGAAGAGTGAGGAGGAAAGTGACCAAGAGGCTGTGTGGTACTTGCTGGCTAGGATGAAACAACGACACTGTCCCAAGGTGAGAAGAAGAATTTTTTATTAAGGCTGTGGAAGTTTCACAGACCTACAGAAGTAAAAGGCATATACTGGTTAGATTTGGAATAAATGTTGGAACACATAGTTAATACAATTGTGCTCTGACAAATGCTGCAGTATCTGTGCTGTCACATATCGTGGGGGGGGGTTTGTCCCGCGATAGACCCAGTGGCACATTTTGTATAGGAGACAGGACACACAAGTGTGACCTATAAAATGGCGTTTATTAAAACAAGAATACAGCTTATATACTGGGGAACACAGAAGGTTCAGGAAAAGGGGTATGATCC
>JAYRBT010000177.1:21338016-21366780 GCA_036023395.1 Myiotriccus ornatus
GACCTCTGGACAGATCTCTTCTTCTGAGCCTTCCTTGCAGCTTTTCTTGTGCATTTCTCTCCACTCTCTGTAGGCCTTTTCTGGTCCACCCCTGACAGTCACAGCTCTGCGAATCATAAGGATGTGCTTGGTATTCACACTACTGTAACTTATCTCAAATTGTAAAAATTGTACTGCTTGATTCCTGGAAAGGGATTTCCAGTTAAACAGTGATCTTTACAAGCATAATAGTCCAACGTATGCAATCAGTGTACTGTAAGCATAACTTCTTGGAAACTGATTAAAGAAACAGAGAAAACCACTCCCATAAAACATCCACAAGGATTAAATTTTGACAAGGTAAGCAAATCAAGCCATAATTATGTTATTTTCCCTTAGTAGGTTCTCTAAGACTCTCTGGGGCATGGTGAAAAGGCTCAGTGGATGTTCTTCTTCTCAATCTGAGGGTAAAAATTGTTTCCAGGCCCCAGGCAGGGAAAGCTGAGAATTCTGTGTGCCTTGGTATGCTATCATACTATCCTCCTAAAGCACCCCCTGTAACATGTTCAACTGCTTTCTGACAGAGGACACTTGAGCAGAGAGGGCATGTAGTCTGTATGGGTTTTAACTCATAGAAGGCAAAAAAAATTATGGTGGACTGACTATAACTGTCTTATCAAGCTACTCTAAAGCTGGGTAATTTGTGTTTACAAAACACAACTTTCTTCTTTCCTGTGGGGGAATAAAGTTGGAATTATTTGTACAAGGTGCGTTTGCTTCTTAGCACCTTCTGCTCTCTTCTCTGTGAACATGCTGTGATGCCAAAGCATGGCCAATTAATAATGTCTCTAGGAGAGGGAGAGTGGACTTTTGCAAAGTAGTGAAATTGAGTCTATTCTGTAAAAAACTGGCAAGTAGATCCCTCCTAAGAGAGAGCCATCTGGCACCTAAAGGCTTATAGTAACTATCAAAGCAGGCTGTTGCAATTTTCTGAGGGGTATGGCATTATTAACTGAGACTGAAGAAGCCAATGTCCTATGCACTTCTATTCATGACATAGCTGTCAAGACCTTTCTTAGAAATGTTCTTATATTTTCAGTGAAACTCCCCATGGAAAAACTGTATTGGAAGAACACAGAGATTCTACTCAATGTGGAAAAAAAAAAAAAAAAAAGGAGGCAAAGTAGAATTCGGAAATCATGCTCTATTCCTAAAAGTTTTTCCTTTAAAATCCAAAAGCACCAGCAGCTAGTTTCTGCAACAGATGCAATCAAAATATATTATAATCAAGCAAAGTCTGAACTGTATCAAGCACTAACCAACTCCTCTGAGGAATCAATATCTCCCAGTGAAAACAAACTATTGGCAATATATCTCTGTATCAGCACAGATTACTGGTGCAATATTTCATACTCACTGATTGAGACAAGAGTTTCCTATGTCTTTACACAGCTGTACTGACATAAATAACATGACCTCACTATAATAATTTACACAGTTTTGGTCCAGCTAACAATTTCCCTTTCCTGTTGTCTTATTATTTTCTTTTGTAAATGCTGGCCACCAGAACTGAGGAAGCTTGAGTAGGTTAATGTGTTATACCTGATAAAATAAATTGGAGTAAGGGAAGGAATGAGGGTCTCTCATACTTCACTCTCTTTCTGCAGTACAGTTGACTTGAGGACAGTGTAGGAAACTAAGAGAACTGCAATTTCCCTCACCTCTGTTTTCCAAGGTAAGCCGGTGTAGAAAATTAATCTGTGACATTTGTGGTTCATAGCCTCTCTCGTGATAGGTCCATGAAATTTCTTGAGTAATGCTGAGTAATGCTGTCTCTATAGGTCAGTACTACATAGTACTTAGAACAGCCTATGCCATTCAGTTCAGCTGCATTTTACTATTCTCTGGCTACTGCAGGAAAATGTATTAGGATGACAGTCTACTAATGTTCCATTAAACAATGACACCTGCAAGAGAGGAGGGACTTGATTTCAGTCATGTAGCTTGAAATGATCCTTTTCTCATGCAGAACGAAAATAAAGACACTAACAGAATTTATTGGGGAAAAAGTAGACAGTATATTACAAAATTTTATCAGCGTATGAACATCAGAAAAGGATATAAAGTCACATTTAACCTTCTTCAAAGTTGAAGTATACAATGGGCCTTCTTGCTTCTCTGAGTCCAGTTGACAAGCTATAGCTGAAATATCTTGCAGAGCCTGCCCTCAGGAAATAAGTGTTAGCTGTAGAGGCTTGGCAGTTCATGAACTTCCACTCCTTTTTGATATCTGCTGCTTCAGTCTTTCAGAATCAGAAGTTATGATGACTATGGTATGACTGACTTGCAATCTGCTTGTGATGCAGCATATGACATATGGCTTCATCAGAGACTCAAAAGAAACCTTCTTCCTTTGCATGCTTCCCAGCAAGTGCTATAATCTGACCCACTAGAAAAGCCCATCATACTTGCAGCTTGCCTTTCATGTGAACATATTTTCTGATGCTTCACTGTTAAGTGCTGCCCAAGTCCCTTTCTGACAAATGGCCATTCTGTAGAAAAAAAGGAGCAATCTCTGATAACAAGAGGCAAACTATTAATGCTTATTTTGTTATTTGTTGTCACATCATTAATCACAATAAAAATTCCTTAGACATTGTTCTTGTTCAGTACCTAATATTTACTGCTATGGGAGAAAGGTTGGTGACACTATTAATAATGCAATGTGTATTTTTTAAGATTCCATCCCTCCAAAATGCATCTCAGACATGAGATGATAGGACAGAAGTTAAGGAAAGAGGAAGAGATGATAGTAGAGAAAATCCTGGGACAAGTGCTAATCCAATTTTCAAAAGTAACCACTTATTCTTGCTTGTCCATCATAAAAAACCTCAAGTGAACTGCTCAACACGCAGAGATGCTAAAAGCTTTTCTCTAGTACTGTCATCCTCACATCTCAGTTCCCTCACCAATGGAACAGACACAATAAGTTGCCAGGGGTACTGCAGTCAGTGGAACTGGTGAGCTCTCTATCTGAATGACAGTGGGTTTGTTGTTCCACAACACTGTTCCATCCTTTTCGAAAGAAATGACAAGCCAAAGCCTACCTGAAAGAAATGACAAGCTCATCAAGCTAAACAAGTCACCTAGGGCATATTCTATCTCTTTACATCATTTTTTGTATCTGTATGCACATATGCTTAGCATTTAGGTGCTCTGCTGCTTAAAGAAGATGAAAGTACATGGCTCTTTTTATATACAGGGCTCCCTGCAGTTCCACATTAGTCAATGGAAAGGATATAACTGAATGATAAAGTAGTAGCAGTCATTGCTCAAATTATTTATAAGTCATTCATTCATCTTTATGTATAGGGCTGTCAGGTTTTTTCCACTTACATAGAAGGAAAGAAAAAGTAAGACTTGGTGCTTGCTCTTCCAAAGAACTGTGCAAACATTAACTAAAAACAGGTGGAAAATACTGATAGAAGGAAAAGGCCACACAAAAATTAAGATTTAATGCAGCTTTAAATATATCTTGTTCCTAAGAAAGTATAAGAAGATTAAAAAGAAATTTGCACCAAGACCCTTAATATGTTATAATTTACTCTCCTACAAAGTCAGTGTAAATGTATATGAGCAATACTATTGTTCTTATCTGGTGGCATTATGCTCTCCCTTTCCATTGGTGTCAAGTAGCATGGAATTAGACAATACTGAATCCAGGTTATTGAAAACAACATTTTGAGATATATGATGAGTGGAAACATTATTTTTAAGAGAGATAAAACTGAACTGAGTATCCTTCTAATGCCTAAAATCCAAAAAGCAGGATGAATCCATAACAGGAAAGGTATTTTGTACCTTGTTTCTCTGTTGTTTTCAAACTCAAGCTGTAGCAGAAGATCTCGAAAGCAACTTTTTTTTTAAATAACTCAAAGATTCATGAAAGAACCATGGACAATTAAGCACCACAAGTCAAGTCTCCTTCTCCAAAGGCAGGTCAGAGAAGCAGAGAAGTATGCAGGCTGCCACAGTTGGCAGAGAGCCCACTGTCATGTTTGGGATTTTTTTACTTTTTTTGTGAGAGCACTTTTGGAACCACCTTGATCCTGATGGAGTCATTGTCATAAGTCTATGTGTTCAATTTTTCTATGATTCTTTTTCTTTGGACAAAAGACAAAATGGAATCAGTCTCTGAAGCATCTGGAGCATCATCTCATTAATAAAACTATTTCAATAACATGCCATAACTAATCTTCAGATTCTTGAATTTTGAAAATCTGGATCTAGCTTCAAGTCCAGCTGGCTGCACAGGCCATCATCTGTTAAAAAAAATGTCTGGAGACAGAATTTTGGCTGTCAGAGTGACTTTCTCTGTTGTGTGCTTAGCAGTACTGTGAAAAAAATTGCACCTTCACACAACTTCTCAGTCCCTCAGAGTCTCAGGGTACCCAAGGGAAGCTGTTGAATTTGTTAATATTGTAACATTGACAAAGACAGATAAACCTCTTTTATTCACTTCTATTTTTGGCAACTAGCTTAGAACACAATCTTTCAACCCTATGAATCATGCCTTCAAACATATTTCAAATATACATCCACCTGTCTAAAAGAGGAAAGGAAATCTCTGGAAGCAGGCTGGCCAACTTGGTAAGGCAGGCTTTAAACTGAAGGACTCAAGGTGTGGGGTCCAAAGTACCAATGCTCATGGCATCAAATCCAGCTGGGGAACAAGCCAGGTCAGTCAGAGCAGTGACAAATGATCCTTGTGAGAGAGTAACTGGGATGTATTATGCTCTGTTGAGGGGTGGATGAAGAACAAGCTGAAAATTTATGCATAAGAATTCAGGGACAGGCTAACACGGGTGACACTGCTGTGGGTGTTTGCTACAGGCCGCCCCGTCAGGAAGAGGAAGTGAAAGTTCTAGAGACAGATGGAAGGAGCTCACAGTCACAGGCCCTGGTGCTCATGGTGAACTTCAGGCACCCTGATCTCTGCTGGAAAGACAACACTGCCAGGCACACACAGTTCAGGAGGTTCCTGAAGAACACTGATGATAAATGATTTGGATGCAGGACTTGAAGGTATTCTAAGTAAGTTTGTCAATGAAAATAAATTGGAATGAGATGTTGACTCTCTCAAAGGCAGACAGACCCTGCAGAATGCCCTTGACAAATTAGAGAGCTGGGCAATCAAGAACCATATGAAGTTCATCAAAGACAAGTGCTGTATTGTGCACCGGGGGATGTTGCACCTAGATGTACCTACACACTGCAGAACAAGAGGCTGGACAGCAGTGTCGTGGAAAGGGATCTGGGGGTCCTCCTGGCTGACGGCAAATTGAATATGAGTCAGCAAGTCAGAAGTAATCACTCATTCTTGCTTGTCCATCATAAAAAACCTCAAGTGAACTGCTCAACACACAGATATGCTAAAAACTTATATCTAGTAATGTCATCCTCATATCTCAATTTGCTCACCTATGGAACAGACACAATAAGTTGAGAGTGTGCCCTGGCGGTCAAAAGGGTCAGCTGTGTCCTGGGAGGCATCAGACACCACATCACTGGCTGGTCGAGGGAGGGGATTGTCCTGCTCTGCCCTGCACTGGTGCAGCCTCGCCTTGAATATTGTGTGCAGTTTTGGGCATCGCAGTATAAGAAGGACATAAAACTATTAGAGAGTGTCTAAAGGAGGGCAACAAAGACAGTGAAGGGCCTTGAGGGAAAACCATATGAGGAGAGGCCAAGGGCACTTGGCTTGTTCAGCCTGGAGGAGACTGAGGGGAGATCCCATAGCAGACTACAGTCTCCTAAGAGGGGGAAGCAGAGGGTCAGGCACCGATCTCTGGTGACCAGTGACAGGACCCAAGGGAATGGCATGAAGCTGCGTCAGAGGAGGTTTAGGCTGGATATATGGGAAAGGTTCTTCACCCAGAGGGTGGTTGGGAACGGGCTCCCCAGGGAAGTGGTCACAACACCAAGCCTGCCAGAGTTCAAGCGTATGGACAATACTCTCTGGCACATAGTGTGACTCTTGGAGCTCTTGTGTGCAGGGCCAGGATGTGGATTTTAATAATTCTTTGTGGGTCCCTTCTAACTCAGCATATTCTACGATTCCACAGTGAGTATTTTTTAAAAACTTAAAGATTTCAATTTTTTTTTTTAATTTTAAGAGTCAAATAAAACAATGCAGAGGATGCCAAAAAGTGAGAGGCTACAGATGCACATTATCTGTTCAAAAGAAAACTGGCACTGTCTAATGCAACTGTTGAAATAGCCTGTCCTAAATAGAACAGCAGAGCAGAAGAATCAGCAACTTACAGTTGCACAAGGGCTCAGTGAGGCAATGTCTGGAGCACATTTTTTATTAAACAAGGAAAGGTAGAACCATTCTACCCTGTTCTGAATGTTCAGATGCTTGCTACAAGTGTTACAAGGCCCATTGCAAATTACGATTTCCACATTCATATCATCTCTTATTATCTCTGCTCAGTCACTGTGAGGCAGCCTAATCTATTCCTCACCGTACAGACCATTTTATTCTAACCACTAAATAGCATTTCCCATTTGGATTCTGATACTCAGCAACAGGCTCATTTGTTTAAGGACAGTTTCTACATACCTTACTAAAGAATGACATTTTATAGACAGGGGATTTAAACAGTTTCCCAACCCAGAAGTTTAACCATTGGTTGTATGTATATGTGCTTGTGTATATGTATAAGTGTTATTTAAGGAAATGGCATAAATGACAATTACAAAGTATTGCAGAGAATATATGATGAGTTGTCATAATAAAGACTTTAAGATTCCTTTTGCTGATGAATAACTAGTAAAATCGATTTATGAGCCCTAAGTTGCAAAGCACTTATACAGCTGCTTAACATCAAGCAATACGTATTCAGTGGGACTGATCTAGAATTAACCTAGTTTCACATTAGTATTAGATAGTGGCTATTTAGTGATGGTTACCAAGTTTTTTCCCTCACATGAGGCTATAAGAATAATGTAAGGACATCTGGAAAACTGTCTGTAGGAAAAAGGTCCAACCACCTCAAAGCAGGTGAATGAGAAGAGACCTTCTTATTTCTTGTTACCACACCTATCATACACCCGGGCTTTTTGAGAACTTCTTTTGTACTTACAGGTGTAGGTAATTTGTCCTTGTGCATCATCCCTCATTAACATCCAGCTTTGCACCTCATTTTCAAACATGTCTACAGCCCATTTGGGTGCTCCTAAATCAGCATGTAGTACGTGTCATGGGTATACAATTGTAAACTTACGAACAGACTTGTAAGGAGATTATATATAAGTGATGACTTCCTTATGTCAGAACAGATATTTGTTATAAATATAAGGAATGGCCATTTTTTCATAACAACCATGATTTCATGTAAAATGTAGGCCTCCACAAGATAACATTTTCAGCAAAATTTGCAAACTGATCACTTTTCTATCAAGAAAAGCAAACCATAATGTTTTTTGGGGGGGTGATCTATAGGCTGATCATGCCCAGTTTTTGAGACTGTTTATTGACTAAGTAGTCACAGTGTCCCTGGGAAATCTCTCTGTTTCTGATCACATTTCCACACCTCCCTGAAGGGGGGCTTCCAGTTAGATTAACACAACAACTCAGCTTAATGTTATGGAACAGGGATAATATTATCAATTAAAAATACAAATGTAGTTATGTTTTACAAGAAATCCATCTATTTCATCTTGATTTTGGATGAAAAGAAATGTGAAAATATCAATATTTCCCATGGGAGAGAATTTTAAACTTCATTCCTTAGCTATCCCTAGTTGACTTAAACATGAACTGAAGGGAATACTTGGAAACATGATTTAGAATTAACTTCTGTGCTGGCCACAAAATGAGCACCTTCTCTAAAACTGTGCATGATCAGCCTATAACTCATAAGTTATATAAGTTATGTGATGTTACAGGAGGTCAACTAGGTCTACTTACCTGGCCCTCTACCTGCCCTTGAATGCCATTTTTCTTGAGATGGCCCTCTGGCAAAAGACTTAAGCCTAGATAAATTATTCTGATGGTGACAGTCTATTCCTGGCTGCCTTTTCCATCATTCTGAGCTGCATTGTTCATGTGCCACACACTTTCAAGTGCTCTGATAAGTGTCTGGGAAAAAAATGGTGGCTGAGAACAGACCTCTTATCACTGTCAGAACCATGAATTCATGAATAGCTCCTCTGCCTGACTTCCAAATTGCCTGTGGGCCAGAGAATATCTGGAAGTGCAAACTATCTGTGTTGGAAGAAGACTCCAGTTATTCTTTTTCCTAGGACAGTTATATGGCTACTTGTGTTCCAGTCTTAGGTATAAAATGTTCTTAAGCCTAACCTGAAAGGTTTGTAACAAGGTGAGGGTCAGCTCTTCTTCAAGCAAACGGAAGCTCCTTCTTGCTTTTATGATTAAAATTTCTTTGAAGACTTTAGTCGTAGATCACCTGCCCAGGTGCATTACCTTGTTTTGATTTCTTTTTGTTGAGTACAGAGTGAAAGAACTGATGTACTCTCTGAAAAAACAAGATTTTCTGAGCAAATGTTCTACTTGCGTAGGGAAGCTGATTTGCAGGTACCAGCTGTCGGAGATGAAGGGAGCAAGTACATGCCATTGCATAGATCAGACTCATGCATGATCAGTCTTATTTTCCGAGGCTTTAGCATGCAATCCAGAGGCACTCTGGCCTTGACCTTTATTCTGGTAAAACATAGCATGAAATTATATAACAAAACAGCAAGCTGCTGTTTCAAAAACAGGGAAAGGGAAGCCTGATAGGATACAGAAGAAACTGTGCATCAGTTTAGAGGTGAACTGCTGAATTGGTAATGTGAAGGAAAAAAAAAGATCTATCTTCTTTTGGTCACAAAATTATCTTCCTGTAAGAAAGATGGAATTATTTTTGAAAGCCACAAGGCATGATAGCCACTTTTTGGAGTGCTGTGTGCATTGGAACACATGTTCTAATGAGCCGATTTGGGATTTTTCAGTGCAGTGAAAAGTCACAAGATGCAGCACTGTGACGGGCATCTTATTTTTATTTGGCATGTGCTGAAACGTGAATCACAGTATTCATATTGGTTTTCTCAAAGTAGAACATGAGAGTTTCATACGCTGATTCACGATCTTACCTGAAAGCATTGCAACAACAGTTTCATGTCAGCTTAAGTCCCAAGAGGGCTGGAGGTTTGGCAAGAGCACAGAACCCCAGTCAAAATGCTGCAGAAAGAAATAGCAAAGAAAAACAACTGGAAAAGGCAAGCAATACTTCTTCTTACCAGGGCTTAAAAAGATAGAGAGTCAAGGACTTCTATGCTACTCAAAACACATGCGTTTCATTCAAGTGATGAAAATCCAAGCAATCAAAGGAAAACTTATCAGTGTAAAAATCACTCTGTGACACATTTTTTAGAAATATACAGTTGTATTTGCTTTGGTAAATGCAATGTTCAGAAATAGTTTGAAACAGCTGGTACAAGTGGAAATTAATAATTTTGCCTAGGTCACAGTAAATGTTTCTTGCATACATACATAAAGAAAAGAGCAGAGACAAATTTTATAACATAGCAGAACAATTTATCTGCCTCATAGACTCATGAATATTTGAACTGAGCATTTGAGACTGAGAAAGTAGTCTGAAATCTCAAACTCTTGTTATTTCCTTCAGTAATTGTGGAGTTTTGATGTTTACCTCTGCAAGAAAGTAAATCTGTTGAGAATTTTATCCTTATATGAAAAGTATATATATTTAGTGGTCAAAAGACATGAAACATGAGTTTGTATTTTATTGTGACACAGAAATGTGAGACAAGATGTACAAATGTGGAGTGCTCTTGTATCTGAAATGCCATTAGGTTGCTCTTACATGCCATGAATGTTTTAAACAGCCTACCTGTTGCCATAACAAAAGTGAAAGGAAGAGAGACAGTGAAAAGGAAAGGCAGGAAGGCAACAGATGTCATATATATACTAATGGCAATGGAAAGTGATTTAACCTATGAGACCATTATCTGAAGGAACTGTGAGTGCTCTGAATTAAATAGTTTATTAATTTCCATGACAAATTGAGAGTTGAAGTCTTAGACTCAATAATTTATAACATATTCAGGATAAAAAAATGAATCCTATTATATGCACAATACAGCCTATGAAGTTACAAATACAGTTGCATAAATACTGGATAGATGAGGGTTTTTTTCCTCAATAGAGAAAAATAGCTGATAGCTTTTTTTTGCATAGAGAAATCTGATTCTGAGTTAGAAGTTAATTTTGAGGCTAAGTGAGGTGCTAGGCTTGTATCTTCTTAAATGAAAATGAGAAGATGTGGACTACAGAAATACATAAACAAATGGTCTTCTAGAGTTCATCTTCCTGTAACAGCTATTTAGGAAATGTAAAAGAAAATAGTCTGATATTTTCTGTTATCACTGAATTTATGAGGATTAAATTATTCCTTTAGTTGAACATAAGATCCTTCTGCATCTTAGCCTCATCCTCTTATTTTTAATCTGCATTTTTCAAAGTTTTAACATGGAGGTAATTACCTGCCACTGCTGCGTAGAGTTACATACAGAAACAAAAAATAGGTTCCTCTTTTGGCAGGAAAGTAACAGTATTATGACTGGACAATTTAACCATTATTTTTTGGCTCAGAAGTTAACACCCTGCTGAAGGTGTTTCTCTGGGCACTTGAATAGAGAGAAAAACATTGCTGCAGCAGGTTACAACTGGCTTACAAAAATAAGTTTTTCTTTTGTAGTCTGCAGCCTTGAGATTTCATTGTTGTCATCAAACAACGAAACCAACCCCGAATATTAGATTCTGCTCCATAAGAAAGCCTCCAAAGCCAACCAGTTCCCCAGACTGCCTTTCACCAGCCTATACAAGGTTATAGTTTTTCAGTACTTGTGTACATCACTGAAGTTGTTAGGGAAATGCTAAACATATTCCTTTTCAACAAGCTAAAATTTCGTATGGCAGAGCTAAATTCATTTTAGCACAGAAACTCTGATTAAATCCTAACTGTGACACTAACCTAAGGCTGTCTGAATAGGCTGACAATAGTTACCTATGTCACACAGCTCTTGCTTTCACCAGTAGAACAGATTTTTCTAGGGATGTATTAGAAATGGAAAGAGACTAATCTGTCCTAAGTAGGCCCTCTCTGTTCTAGTGTATATTTAGACCATGGAAAGACACTCAGTCCTCTCTATCCCCCTTATTGCTATCAAGCTTCCTTTTCCATGGTTTGGGAACAGCATCTTTGTGTTTATGGATTTATAAGAGCCCAACAATTCCAGGAAGTACAGTAACTTCCTCTTAGTAGAAAGGGGATTTCTGTGTAGTGGGTTTCTGTGGCTGGGTTTCAGTAGTGGAGGGGCTACAGGGGTGGTTTCTATTAGAAGCTACTAGAAGCTTCCCCTGGCTGGTAGAGCCAATGCCAACCAGCTCCAGGATGGGCTTCCTGCCACTGGTCAAGGCCAAGGCAATCAAAGAGCTAGTAACACCTCTGTGATAACATATTGAAGAACAGAAAGCTATTGCCACTGAAGAATTCCAGATGGGGAAGAGTGGAATGAGAACATGTGAACAACAACGCAGACACCAAGGTCAGTGCAGAAGGAGGGGCAGGAGGTGCTCCAGGCACCAGAGCTGAGGCCCTGCAGCTCCTGGTGCTGACCATGGTGGGGCAACTGTGCCCCTGCAGCCCATGGAGCCCATCAGGATGCAGAGACCCACCTGCAGCCCATGGAGGAGCCCATACTGGAGTAGGTGGATGCATGAAGGAGGCTGTGACCCTGTGGAAAACCCAAGATAGAGCAGGGTCCGACCTATAGCCTGTGAAGAAAGGAGCCCATGCTGGAGCAGGTTTTTCCCGGGTAGGACTTGTACCACACTGGTACAGCTCATTGCCAGTGCACCCCATGGAGGAGTGACACACGGGACAGCTGTTTGGGAAGAACTGTTGTCCATGGGATGGACTCACACCAGAGAGGTCCATCAAGGACTGTCTCCCATGAGAGGGACCCCACAGGAGCAGGGGAAGGACTCCTCTCCCTGAGCAGTGGCAGAAACAACAACTGACTGTAATCCCCATTCCCTGTCCCCCTGCACCGCTGGGGGGAAGAAGGGAGAACATGGGAGGAAGAAGAGGTGGGGGGAAGGTGTTTGTAAGATTATTTTACTTCTCACTCTTTTGATCTGATCCTGTTAGTAATAAATTCAACTAGTATCCCCACTTTGAGTCGGTTTTGCCTGTGATGGTGATCAGTAAGTGGCCTCTCCCAGCTTTCAACTCATGAATCCTTTGCTGTTTTTTAATCTCCTCTGTCCAGTTGCAGAGGGGAGTGAGAGAGTGGCTTTTTGTGAGTATCTGACATTCAGTCAGGGAACTTCAGCACAATCTCATAATGTGCCTATCTGCACAGGCCATCAATAACAGACCACTGTCAGCCTCTTTCATTTTAAAGCAAAATCTTCTAAAAAGTTCATATTAGTAGGTGATATCAATGCTGAGGCAATGCAGAGGAACTGCCAGAGCAAAATATAGTATTTGTTGTTTAATTATAATTGAATAATATTAACTGATTAGTAGAGCAGATTCATACTAGACTATTCAATTTGAATAACGTCAGTAAGCCTTAGTTCACTTGTATTGACAGCAGTCAGATTTTGCTAATAAAGACTTCTTGTTTTCTCCCAACTTGGAATACATCTCAGAAGCTTTACTCTGGTTTTCTTTTCTTTTTTTTCTTTCTTTTTTTTTTTTTTTTTTTAATTTTAACAAAGGTCCCAATACTGCGGGTATTTAGTGGAAACTTGCAGCTTGCTCTCAAGGCAGCTGGTCATTCTTCCTCTATTTGTACATTGCATTTACATCCATGTTGGCACATTTTAAAACTACAGACAGAAAAAAAAATGGCGTTTTGTTTCAAAGCAGAGCTGCAAGAAGAATTTGTTGCCCATTATTTTACCTATAGTATTTCTAGTTGGGATTGTTGTTGGTTTTTTTTTTTTTTTTTTTTTTTTTTTAATGAGAGAGAATAAACAAAAGATATTGCCACATATTTCAAACCGTAAGCTTTTAAAAAGAATCATTATCTTTTTTTTCTATCCAGTTACAGGAGCAGAACAGCCCACAAGTGCTGCGTAGGGTATTTTGTAGCCTCATTTACTTAGAAATTAATCTCACCTGGCAAAGTAAAAACTATTTGCTATTCCCAGCAGTGATGACCTGAAAAAGTCAGCATTAAACAGTGTTTGTTAGAGACTTTATAATGTAATCAGGCCTCTTTATTGATGCTTGCTGCTGAGAAGGGCATAAAGGTTCTCCCAGAGAAAGCAGTCAAAACTTGGTTTCAGCAAATCACTTAAGCAGGTGCTTATTTAAATATGTGTTTAGTTTAAGCAGGTGCTTATATTCCATCAAAGTAAAGTAGTCTCAAAAATGTACTTCAGTGCTCTTCTTAAGCTGGGCTAGCACCTCTATTAAAGCCTAAATTTTCAAACACTTAAATTTCTGGCTTTTCTCTAAAGGTGCTTGAGAATTTCACAGCCCCGACCTAGTTATCCATCTGCAATGAATGAGAACATTTTCTTCCTCTATATGAAATCTCATTGGTTGATGAAGAAAATATAATTTAACATTAAAAACCAGAAATCATAAGTTTTACCTCTCCCATATTAAAGAATGCTAGGTTAAAATGAGCTTTCATTCCTCTAACGGGGTGAATAACTATGCTTGTAAGGAAGACCAGTTGTGTAGAGATGTAGCAAACATATAGGCACTTGCATTCTTACCACTGAGTCACAACTGAGCCTGAAAACAGGCTACTCACTTCTTGGCATCTTTAAGGGCCCCTCAGCCTTTTCATATGAGCCTGTGTCTGAGTCACATACCCCCAGACGTCACTGTCAGTAGCCACATTTCCCCAAATAAAATAGCCCATTTCTTCAATCGTTTCGTTCTAGAAAAAAAGGTTGTTTATATAGTTTCCTACCATATTTCTATGACAAATGAAGAGCATCTGTTTACCAAATTCCCAGTTCTAAATGTTTCAGATAAATTGATGGGAGTTATCCTTGAGTAGTAACAGTAGAATTAATACTGGTAAAATGTATAACAAATGTCTATAGTAAGCTATGCCTCTGCTACAAGGAGTTTTGTGAATTTACAGGTGAGTAACTGAATAAAGGAAAATGACTTCTATGAAAGAAATGTAAAGAGGGAAGAAGGAAAAGAACTGCTGTTACAAAGTACAATTCTTTGGATATTTTTGTGCCAATAAAGAAATGTTTGGGGGTTTGGTGGTGCAGTTTGCACAACTTGTTTTTATTCCTGATGTCTCAATGATTTTTTCTGTTTGAGTAATTTAACCTCCAAAAATCAATGTATGCTTCTAGATAAAGACCACAGGGTCATCAGACATGTAGATGTTAAAAAAGCAATACTCTTTCTGTCTCAGACCTCCTTCATCAAGGATTTTCATATATCTAAAAAGATCAAATTTCTAATTTGGAGAGTATTTGAGGATTTTTGGAGATGAAAGGCACCATTAAAATGTTAGCTATTACCATTGGAAGTGGCAATCTTTACTATCACAGTAGGGGTAAGTGCTATAATTAGTGCCAGATAGCATTGCTACCGTTATTCATCTATATTACTGACAGTTCTGAAATTATCTTGTGGGGAAAAGTAGATATTATTTGCAAACTTATTCCTGATTCTGATCCCTAATTAATTGAATGTATAATCCCTTAGAAACATATGCTCTTTTACCTGATATATTACAGTAGTTGCTGTTAGTGTGAATGACAGTATATTGGACTTTACGTGCAGAAGGACACTGAATATGATATTGTACAACCTTTTGCTTTTATTTTCCTTTGAACTTCCAGGTTCAAGCTGTTACTAGCTGATTCACACCTGTGTTTCTGATCTGCTGAGAAAGGTGTTGTTGATTGATGGAACAGTCATTATTACTGCAATATAATTGAGAGGCCTGAAAATATTTAAGATCATTTCACGAATTCAATTTATTTTTTTGTCTCTCTTTTTTGAAACACTGGCATATATGGCTTTTATAGTTGTATATTAAACTTGGCATTGTTTCATTATTAAACTTGGCATTTCTTGGCAGTGTTTATTTCCTTACACTTTACAATATAGAGTTTATTTTAATACCAGAAATGTTCACCGTGCCCAAGTAAAATTTCACTTCTTCACTAAAGAACTAAAAAAAGATCAGAATGACGTAGACAACCAGGAACAGAACCCCAGTAAAATTAGCATAACTGGCAACTTAAGGATTTGCCATGTTTGTAGAGAGCATTCAACACATTCAGAAAATATATTATGTGAAAATCAGTAACAGGCTCTTACAGTTAATTATTTTTGATAGCACATAAGAATAAAATCCAGTGGATGTTTTCCCATCTCTTGGCCCTAAAACACTAACAGTTAAACTATTTCGGCAGCAGCTCAGCACAAGATGTTTATGATCTGTAAGAAACATCAGTTTATCATAGAATCATAGAATGGTTTGGGTTGGAAGGGACCTTAAAGATCACATGACAGGTAGTGTACACATACTGAAAGTAGGGATCTTGCGGCACCATAAACTTGTAGCTAGATATGTTATATGGTGCATATGTATGTGCAGATCAAAAATACATCAGGAAATCTACCATATTGCATTTTAATTGTACAATAATTTTCAAAAGGCTTTTCTATCACACCCTATAATTTCAGGTTCCTGCTTCTCAAGCTTACCTCTTCAATTGAAAGCACATTTTTTGATGCCTTTCATAGACAAGTTATATTTATGTGTGTCTCGGGGACTCCTAAATTTCAGTTAATTGTGTGGTGAAGATAGAAAACTTGTAGCACATACCTTTCCCAAACTGATTTTAAATTAAATTTCCATTCCTTTTCTTAGGCTTTTCAGGTGTCTTAATATCCTCTGAGACTGTTTGCAACTTCACAAAATCATCAGTAGCAGCAAATTTCATTAATAATGCTAACCCTTGGTTCACATTATTAATGAGGATGTTTAATAAGAACAGGCACAAGATCTTGCTCTAGCCTGTTTTTAATAACATTAATATATTTAATACTTTGAAACTACTCTGCTTTTTTATGACATACTATATCTTCTCTATTAGACTGCTGTATTTCTGTTGTGCAGCAAGCAATCGAATTTGGTACTGCATATTTTGATTTGTGCTAACACTCCTATGCACTAATTTTACTAGCATGCCTTACATTTATTTATGTCATAAATCAAGCTGCCATTTCATTCTTACCTTTTTGCAACGTATATTCATATGCCGTTGCTTCTGCATCATGAGTGGAAATTAATTTTGAGTTGATTTTTCTGCTGATTTGGCAAAATTATATTTTTTGCAAGGTACTGTAAACATCCTCTTTTATGATGTATCCATTAAGATGAAGGTTAAAAACACTTCGCTATGAGATGTACCTCATTTTTAATTCGATTTTATTACATGCCCTATTCTCTGTAACTCTGTAGCACTGTAAAGTATCCAGTAAGTTCTGTAACAGCCAGTATAACATCCATACGGACAGCCAAAGATGCTTTCCTTTGCACTTAATGTTGACTACTTCAGTTTACATCAGAGCTCT
Organism: Myiotriccus ornatus; assembly: GCA_036023395.1. Lineage (NCBI taxonomy): Eukaryota > Metazoa > Chordata > Aves > Passeriformes > Tyrannidae > Myiotriccus > Myiotriccus ornatus. The sequence continues at coordinate 21,354,669 of JAYRBT010000177.1, forward strand.
ATGTGATTCTCAGAACATTTAAGTATGCCTGATTTCCATCATCAGCATGGGAGTAAACTGAAGCTCAAAATGATTGAGAGCAGCCCTGCAGGGGCTCTTTTGCAGGTGATGGTTGATGAAAACCTTAACATGAGGCAGCAGTGTGCGCTTGCAGCCCAGAAAGCCAACTACATCCTGGGCTGCATCGAAAAGAGCATGGCCAGAAGGTCGAAGGAGGTGATTCTTCTTCGCTATTCTGCCCTTGTGAAATCTCACCTGGACTATTGTTGGGGCTCTTCAGCCTGAAGAAGAGAATGTTGGGTGGAGACCTCATAGCAACCTTCCAGTGTCTGAAGGAGGCATATAATGAAGCCAGAGAGGGACTCTTCATCAGGAACTGTAGTGATTGACAAGGAGTAATGGATACAAATTGAAAGAGGAGAAATTTAGATTAGATATTAGGAAGAAATTCTTTGCTGTGAGAGTGGTGAGACATTGGAACAGGTTGGCCAGGCATGCTGTGGATGCTCCAACCTCGTGGTGTTCAAAGCCAGGTTGAACAAGGCCTTGAGCAACCTGGTCTAGTGGGAGATGTCCCTGCCCCTGACAGGGGGAATTAGAATTAGATGATCTTTAAGGTCCATTCAAACCCTATAACAGTCTATGATATTGGGTGATTCGTCAAGTGTCCTGTTGTGAACTAGTAGTAAATCTGTTAAAATAACTGGGAAATCCTCCCATATATACACTGTATCTTCTGATCATGAAATCACTTACATGCTTAATCTGTACAGTGTTACTCCGGCTATTAACTTCATCCAACAGAAACTCTTGTCTGTGTATGACACATTTAAGCACGTTATACTAATATATTCTAATTATTCATTATGATTAGGTGTTTTCCATTTTACAAGTATTTTTTTTGGCAATTATTATAACCACTTGCTTAGTCACAAATAGTAATTACCTGTGGAGGCTATGATTTTCCAGGCAGTACAGGAATAGTTGATGTGCTCAGTCCAGCCATGTGATTTGTATTGTAACATTGATGTGAGCAAAAAAGGAAGAAGGAAAAGCCAAAAGAATACATATATTTTTGTCATTCCATGTAGCTGATTTAAGCCACGGCTTGTAATAAGTTTATTCTCTCCGTGTATTAATGATGCTGAGCACTAGCTAGATGTGTGATTGCATGATGCAGTCAAGGTCACAGGATTCCTTCTGCCCTTGAGTTGCTTGGACTCATTAGCACATCCAAAAAGGCTCAGAAACAGGTAAAAATAATGCTTCTGAGCAGCAGAGATGTTAAGGAAATGTTTCCAAAAGTGGCTAGCAAGCCATGACTATGAATAAATACTCTGCAACGACCTCTACCTCTCTGCCAAGAGCTCTGTCTGTCACAGGAAGCTCTGCCAGCTCCCCCAGCGTGTGGCTCAGGATCAATGACTGTCTACTGTTAGGGTCTGGTCTGCAATTCTTTGCTGTTTTAGGTACTGGCAACTGATTTCTGTCTTGCCAGAACTAAAGAGTCCAATCAGCTATTCAGCTGAAGGATTTTGTGCTGCTAGCTATTTACTTGTGGAGTGCTGAGCCATTTGGAGCTGACTGTGAGATTATATCTCTCCTTTAATGCTCCAAAGAGTCTAACTGTCACACACTGCAAATTCAGAATACCCATGCAGGCTGAGGGACCACCTTGGCACGAGTACAGGACAGGTTTACTTGTCCATGCGACAGAACAGAGTCAAACATTTTGTTGCAACCAATACCAAACTCAGTTGATTCTCCATCACTTCCTCATGACAAAAATGGAAATTACTAAGTACCTTTTCTTCATAATCCTGAATCTTGACCTTTTCAAAATAAAAACAAGAAACATCTTTCCAAACCCAAAATCTGTCTGATTTCAAAACATCCTGTTTCTAAAGCAACTCAAAACAGATAAAAAGATGAAAACATGCCACATAACACTTTAAAGATTGTTTGAAAGGGCAACCATTCCTCCCTCTGCATAGGAAATGTTAACATTGACAAAGTTTCTGTTCAAGATCAAGGCTTTGCTTTCTCTGAGATTTTCAAATATTTTTGTGACATGATTACTGAGTGAATCTCCCAATTTCTTCTTCTAGGGTTGTTTTGTTGATGTGTGGTGCAGGTTCCATTTCATGGCTGATTGGGATTAGTGAACACCAGCCTTCTGAGAGAGGCCTTAAGAACATCCCACGAACTGAGTGGCAGATGGAAAAACAGTTTTTGGCAGCACTGGCTTTCTAATTACTGCAAAAAGAACCCAGCATCGTGCCTCCACCCCAAGCAGCTGTACTTTAATTTGCAATGGAAATAATCCAATCAGATCTGTCTTTTCCCTCTCTTCACTTAATCCTGTCTTGTTTTATTTTTCAATGTGATCATGTTATTTATTTGGTTTAATATTTTAAACTAAGTCTCTCTGTTTTTTTCTTTTAAGAATTGACTGCCAAGAATTTCCCCATGATGGGATTACTTAGAGATTAGCCACTGCCAAGAACTTTCCTTAAGTATGATAGGATTATTTAGGGAACAAACTGTTGTCATGTTCCATCATCATAAACTGGGATTCCAGGGGCAGACCAAACTGTCCAAGCCATGAAGTCACAAGCATTCCAGGGAAGATTCAAAGTGAGGGCAACAAGAAAAACCTGATATTTCAGGGTAGTCAGAATTTAAAAGTATCTACTGTCCAGGCAGAAAGCACCAGACTTCCCAATGATTTATTTTAGATGTAAATTAATGGACATATAAAAGGAATCAGAAGGTTTAGGTCTATGGCAAATAGATGGTTCCTTTCCCCAGTTCTAGCAACTACCAGAGATCTCACTACCTTAATTTGATTTCTTTTAGATATATCATACATTCAGACAGCAGCTATGCTCACAGTGTCCCCATGTCTCCCAGACCATTACTTGCAAAAACAAAACAAAACAAAACAAAACAAACAAACAAACAAACAAACAAAAAAAGAAAGAGTCTTACCATTTTCACATTAAGTAAGTGCACTACTACTTTCTTGTCTTGGTTCCATCCAGGACAGGGTTAATTTTTGCAGTAGCAAGGAGGGGGGGTGGCCAGGACACTACACCACCTCACCTCATTGCTAGTGTTGTGGGGAAGGGAGCCTCTGCCAGGCAGAAGGGGTTCCTTCCAGTGGAATAAGCATGGCAGAGGGACAAGTGGAGTGGCCGCAGTCCTGAGCAGGAGGGAGCAGTTGGGGGGTAGCATGATGGAAGGAGTGGTTAAGCATTGTCTATTGTTGGGGGTTTCCGCAGTGAACAATTATAATTTCTTTTCTTGTAGTTACCATCATTAGTATTGTTACTGTTACTGTTCATTTTTTTATCTCTTTGCTGTTTCCAGCAAATTGTTTTTATCTCAACCCATGACCTTTTGTGTCTGCAATTCTGCTCTCCAGCCAGCCACCGGGGGAAAGGAGGATGAGGAGTAAGGGAGCAAGTGATTTGGAGTTTCAGTGGGAACACAAAACTGGGGAGTACTATTCCTAAACCACAACACTTCCTCAGGATGCAAGATTGCTTAACCATGTTTTATGGACTTCCCATGACTTACACAGGAATAAATCCCATGGCAATAATATATATATCTGTGCTTTTGGAAAAGAACCGTAAGAGTTCCATTTACGTACAGCAGCACTTGCAGTTGAGGTGTTATATGTAAAGTGACATCCAGAACAATATGTTATATACCGATTTTTTAGTATATTAAATTGCAGAAGTAGATTTTATTGTGCAGACCAATGTCTTTATCAGTTGTTACACCCACATCGATTCACAAAAGGCCAGATTCTAACCACCCACTGCCTGTGTAAACAAGCCCAGTAGACTTGTGATGTAAATGCTTACCTAAAACTGAAGTCAAAAATAATTTTCTTTAAAAAGAAAAGATGTTTTACATTATTATCACAATTATTATTTCGCAATTTATTATTAGTTCACAAGGAGGTGTGTGCTTTGTCCTCACAAAGTCTATTTTCTACTAGAAAAGTGCTCAAAGTGAAAAAAGGAAAAGCGTGCTGGTAAATAAATTTTCTGCTTTTACCCTTCAAAATGGCATACAGTTTAACTTTTAATTAGCTAGATGGAATTTGTATAGTTTTGGTGTTGTCTTTCTTTTTCAAAGAATCATGGAACTACAACACTTTTAAGACAGTAGAGAAAGCAGACAGAAAACCCCTTGCTACCCAGTACAAATCTACTGGTTTCCATTCTACTTTCCTAGCCCTTTCACCAAAATGATTTCTATTATAACACAGTATTTCATCAAAAGCAGTTTATCTACACAATTTTTTGACTAAGAAGGACAGTAAAAAATCTCAGTGTTTAAGATATCAATATACCTAGGGCTTGAATAGCTTCTATTGCTGCAATACCCAGGTAGTTCTGACCTATATATTAAATAGACCTATACAAGCCCTGATTGCAATATAGTAAGTATTTCAGATTAATTCTCTAACAAGCAATTTATATTAACAGACCAAAAAAAATATTTTAGGGCTTATATCTTAAATTAAGATTGATTTTTTCTTTTTTTCTTTTTCTTTTTTTCTTTTTTTTTTTCTTTTTTTTTTATTTTAGACTAGAGGTAGAGATTTTATTTAAGCTTATCATTAGTTTTGGACCACTTCATCCACTGTTATTGTCCTGTTTTACAAAATGGAAAATGACTTAATGAAAACCAAAGCCAGAGTACAATTAATATCTACAACTAAGCTGAAATTTGAAGTCCTAAAATACAGACTCAAGCATAGGCTAAAACCAGACTCAAGCATAGGCTTAAAGCAGGCTTAAAGCAGACTTAAAGTGTCCAAACAAATCTTGTGCCAAGTCACATTAGCTCATGAGCTAATTTCACCTCAGTACAAATACTAAAAGTGCTAAATTTTCACCATCATTCCTAAATCCATATGTGTTCTTCTCTACATGAGGTAAATTGCTAAAAGGATTAGCCAAGAAGCAGATTTATATTATTTCACAATATGTGTTTATTAATAGGGAATATCATAAAAATCACAAGGAAACATATTTCAAGTAACTGGAAGTTCAGACAATTTATATTCTGTTATAAACAGAATTTTGCTGTATCCGAACCAATTAGGAAATTATTTTGCCCGATATTAATTCTTTTTCATAAAGCATGTGGTTTTTGTCAATAACATTGCCTCTGTTGTTAAAACAAAACTAAAAGCAATGTATTTGCAAAGCACATTTTAACAAGCCAGTACAGAAAACTACTGTTATTTACTGTACTATTACACCCTTCCAGCTATAAGAAATAGGGACCTATATTGCATTATATTTTGTTTTAAACCTTTGCTTCATGAACTTTCAGACAGTGTCAAAATGCATCCCATGACAAAGATCTCCCTGTGTGAGGTAGTGATTTTTCTCTGTTTCCTGTTCAAACTTGGTATTTTGCATTATTTGCAGCAAAATGTATATGGTATATAGAGAGTGAAAAAAGTTAAATATTAAAGGAAATAAACAGTCTGTTTTAGCAATGACTCTTATATGGTGTAGACATAAAAATTTACAGAGCATGAATCTGACATTCATGAATGATGGAATAATATTTTCCTGAGAGCACACACAACATACTGTTCCATTCTTATGACACTGACCACTCATCACTAGTGAAGAAAAGGTAAAACTGTATTGGTGTATACCTGTAAACATCTGTTTTATCTGTTTTTATATGGGAGTTTAAAATATACAGCTTATATTAGTTCTGCTCAATCTTTAAGAGCTATCACTCCACCACTCATTCAGCACATGATGTTAGATGCAGCACAGAGTGTACCTAAGGTGTTATAACTGTATGAGGTGAAAAGGGCATTTACAGAGACAGTATCATCTCACGAATCTGACTCAAAGAATCTTATACTGCCCTCCCAGAAAGCTGAAATTAACCAGCATCATACAGAATCAGGTCCATCAATACCCTTAGGAACATACAGTATAATAAATGGCAGCATCTGAGGTACCTGAAGTTCATATTTGACAAGCATTGATTTACACAGAACTGTGAATCACATAGGCTTCCAGCTGGCAATTACTGACTGTTATCTCTCCCTCTGTGCCAGAGATATCTATCACAAAGCCCGATAAGACAGTAGGAAAGCTAAGGAAAATAGTGGTGTTGAATCCACAAATGATACTATGGACCACAGATAGCTATACTAAACAACTCAGAAGAGAGGAATAGTCTAAACCAAGTGTTACCCACACCACCGTAATTCTAATTTTGCACAACAGTAGCCACGGTTTAAACTCAAGGGGAAGACTCACTGACCTCTAAAACAGCATGTTTGTATGAGTGTGATTGAACCTTCTTCAAGACCAACATGTGATCTCTCTACAAGGTCACCAAACCAAAGTGCAATTGAAACTGTCGCACAGCAAGACGGTCAAATGTATCATATATACGAAATGTTACATGGAATTTCAAAATTACAAGACTGCTGATACCTTAAGAAAAACAAAAACCAGCCAAACAAAAATGGTAAACCTGAGTGCCGGTCCAAATCATATCCATATCACTGGAAAGACATTTTCAGATAAACATAAGAATGCTCTTTCTTGCAGGCAGTGAGAAAATTACCACAGCCACAATGCAACTAAAGATCCTAAAGTAGGAAAGAACTAGTGGAAACAAGTTTTGAAGCGTCATCTGTAGGAAGTATTAAATAAAATATTCATCCTTGCCCCGTTCACCCTTGAATGCCACAGAGGTAAGTGCACACTCCAAGACACCTGTGATGATTCTGATGCATAAAGAAGGCCATTTTAAAAGGAGAACCTCCATGCAGCAGAGCATGGCATCTTCAACTGAGCAAAGTCTCAAAAAATTTTGAAGTTTGCCAATTAGAAAGAGACTGGGAAAAGAAATAATTGTATTGTTTAGAGCTTTCTCATTTTTAACTTATGTTTTCAGTGTTATCAACTAGAACATAATTCATTGCTTTACTATAGTTACGTCTTTTCCAATAATTAAGTCCTTCATTATGAGTGGTATCAGATAAATCAGACAGGTATAAGATGTAGGCTTTTGTAAGTATCAGTGAATCTATCCTTTGGTGTGCAAGTCAGTTTAGATTTAGAACACCTTGACAGAGATATGGTAGGGATACATCCTGGAATGCCATGAATGTCATAGAACTGTACTATCCATAAAACACAAATGACCACCAGTTACACCTGCCATAACACAGAGATGTTGACAGACATTGCATTTGTATAAGAAGGATGACAAGAGACCAAGACCCTCCTGTCCTCGTATAAGAATGATGAACATTGATAGGAAGAGATGGGGAGTAAGGAATTTTTCTTTTTTTAAGTGTGTGTACAGGGAAAAGGAAAAGTTACAAGGAATAAGGGAAATTTCTTAATTCAACATAAAAATATAACATAAGATGCCTTGCAAAAAGCTTGCAAAAGCATGAAAATATTATGTATTCAGCAATGGATTCCTGGTGATTTTAAAGTTTCCATTGGTCTCATAGTTGAGCATATTAAGTCTTAGATGGCAAAAGGTACTGGAATGGGGACTTTCCTTAAACTCTCTTATATAATTAATCTACCTCAGAAGTTATATATATTAGTAGTAGTTCAGAGTCTGGGAAGAAAAATTAATTTTTTTTCTCTAGGCATTTTTCCATCTTTCATTGCCCTGTTCCTTTTCAATTTTATATGAGAAATTCATTTGTGAATAAATGCTTTGGAATCTATTTCTTGATTCACATCTCTACTTTGTAATGCTACGCTATTTAGGAAACATTTGTGGCAAGGAAAGAATAGCTGAGAATAACTTTAGATTGAATATAAACCAATGTCATAAAAATAAATTACACTCCAGTCAAACTGTAGTAAATCTTTAGGAAATCTAAGAACTACTTTGAAGTTATTACCTATTAGAAGAAGGAAGTGTTTAAGACATTAAATGTGTATGTACAAGTGTCTATAATTCTAAATAATTTAAATTGCATTCTATATAAAAATAGATAGAATAAGAAAAAAGAAAAACAGAACTCTAAAATCAGCCTTACAGAAATATTCTTTACTAAGCAGAGCACCCAGAACTTCAGCAATAACTAGGCTAATGTTTCCTTTATAAAGTTAAATTCAATATTTGTAAATTTATGCACTCAGCTTTAATTATCAAATCTCAAATTCTTTCATGGGAATTTGATCCATACCCTGAGCCAACCTCGATGAATAAGGCCCATAGTTAATTCACTTTTTTTTTTTTTCTTCTGAGTATGAAACTGCTGGTTTTATTAGAAATTGGGCTGTAATTAAGGACTGTATAGAAAGCCAAACAAATATCACTGCCATCTTCACAAAATCATTCCTGTGAACCAGCCATAATTTGTAGATCCTTTATATACATTCTGGTGCAAACTCTATCTCTGAAAAGATTATAGGTACCTATATGCATAAGCATCAAAAATATATATGAAAGTTATATCTTATTAGTCAACTTTTAAAAATAAGATTAACCTTTAAAATAGTAACATGGGTACTTCTGACTTCAAGATTATTGTGAAAGCTTCTTTATTTCATGGGAGCTTTAGTGTACAATTTCCTCAGTAGTTGTCAAAAAGGATTTACTGTTGAAACGTATCTTGTTGTGATTAGGCTTAAAAAAACACCAATACTAGCATATGTTTTCAAGTTCAATCTCCACAAATACCGTTATTTGGCATTTTCATGATGCTATAACTTCATGTATTTGTTAAAGGAAAGGATGAGTTGGTTTGGTAAGAATTATTTGACCAGCATTTGCTGAAGGAACTCAGTTTTATTTTGCCCACCCCGTTATGTAAAGGTCCTTGGTGAATATTATTTATAAACAAACAGGAACAGAATAATCTCTTGAAAAAGGAATCCTTTATTATTGCCCAAGATTTGTAAATGATAACTTACTATAACAACATCATAGTGGCTGCTTTGCTGAAGTTTCCCTAGAGGCTAATGCAACATGAGGTTGCTTAATGAATGTAAAATTTTTCCCATCAAGTGAGAAAATCAATTCCTCCATCTGTAAATTGTAGAACATCTGTGCTGCAGCTGTTTATTGCATCACAATATATATTGAAATTTAGTGTCGTATATGATGACAGAAGTAGTTTCAAGTGAAATTAAAAAGAAGAAATACTTCTTAGAATTAGCTTTCTATTTTTCCAAGACATACTGGTCTGTTCTATTCATGAAAATGCAGCAAAACCATTTTTGTGATCACAGGGATTGAGCCTCAGGCTGTTCATTAGATGGTATTGCTACTGACCACATGTTATTTATCTAGTTGATGTTCACTGACAAAGCAGATCACTATATTTACCAGAATAACCTCCTTTGGTTTTTTCTATCAGTTCTTGGCTACACTCTGTTCTTCAGGTCTATACTACTTTTCCTGATTTGAATACAGTCAAATAGTCCCGTATAAAATGCTAAGCAGACTGTTTGAGGGTTGATCACAACATTACACTCTTTGAAAATTAACTCACTTATAATGAAGCAGACTGCAATTTGAAATACAAGAATTTCCAAATGTAGTTATGATTAATTTGGGGAGACAATAGAAAGTCTATCAAGATATTTATTGTCTATCCTCTTGCTCTTTCCTTTGTCACTGCTGAACTCCTACAATAGTACCCACTTCCTAAAATACATATATTTGGATACAACTAAAAACCCTGTCCAATGTCAAAACAGATCTGTTTAGAATTAAACAATACCAGACTATAAGAAACAAAGATAGGAGGTGTACTAATTATAAGTCTATAGGGCTTTAAGGCTTACCTGTCTCAGCATGAATGGTTCAGTAGGTGAAACCTTTCTTTTTTATTGTCTTTTAACACAAAATGTGATCAATATCATGACTGATATTGGCTACATTTGATGTCTTCATGACATCTCTTTCAGAGGTGTTTGCCTTTAGGGGTGACAGTAGTGGAAAGTAGCTTTCCATTTATATTTATCTTTGTAACAGTCATTAAGCTGACATTATTTCTGGTTCCTATTTGTTGGTGTTGTATTACTGCAAATAATAAATATCAAACCTAGTCTCTTTTCTTAGAGGAATAAACTCTTAAGTGGTCAGAAACCTTTTGCTGTTTTGTTTTTAAATTATGATGATTAACAAAAATTATTTTGTAAATACATCAAATGATTCTTTTCTCTGATAACATTGCCTGACCACAATATTTTCATTCTCTATCTTAATTCTGTACTATCTTAGGACTCGTTATTTACGTGAGGTCTTATTTTCTTTCTCACAGTCTCAAATTGATGCAAATCATTTGCATTGTACTCCCTTTCCCAATTTACCTGTAGCTCTTCCCAGGAAGAGCTTAAAAGTTCATTAAGCAACCTATGATAGCACCATTTATGAAATAAGGAATGACTAGTAAATATAAAAAAGCCCTCCAAAGAATTCCAATCAATATGTTATTCTATTTTAAGAGCAAACAGTGCTAACTACTATCTTAATATGGAATATAAGAAATGAAAATATGTTTCTTTCAGACAAAATCAATATTTAGAGGTTCTAATTGTACTAAAAATACTACTAAAAGTTAATTGTTCTGGAAAATGAAGATTAGAAGATAAGAAAGGTGATCAAGATAGAAAAAAAGACACAAAATGTACAGAGGAAAATAGAACTGTGTGATAATAATATTATATTAATTATATTATATTATATTATATTTATTATATTATATTATATTATATTTATTATATTATATTATATTATATTATAATATTTATTATATTATATTATATATATTATTGGTTTTAAGACAAATACTGGGGTGGGAACTCCCTCCCCTTTTATTTTCCACCAATACAGAGAGACAAAAAGCAAGGAAGTACACATGAAAAGATAACAGTTTACTGACAAGGAAATAGTAGCAACCACAAAGATACAAAGAAAAATTATTTAGCCCCACAAATATTATTACAGCTCTCTACTTCAAGAATCTTCAACAAACAGAAAAGGAAAACACTTTTGAACTATTTGTGTAGAGGGATTATTTTTAAGTGCTCTGGTCTAAAATTTGTAGAATTGTATTAGCATGTAAAATTTATCAAATTAAGACATGATCTATTGTCACAGCATGAAGAAGATACTGTATAGACAGAATTATCTACTACAGTTAGAGACATCTTTGACATTTCTCTGAGACACTGAAAAGAAAGTCACAGGCTATCACTTCTGCTTCAACTAAACTGAAGAGAAATTCCTGTCTATTTATTTGTCACTCATGGTCCACCAATTTTCAGATTGGAATACCTAATTTTCTGAACATTTATATTCCATACTTACAGCTACATTGGTAGCAAACTCTAGAATTATACAGGACTATGTATAAATATTGGTACATGTAGAAAATGGTTTCAGATGAGGTACTTAGATCTTCTTCTACCTCTGCATGCTTTTTGTAATTACTCTTGAAGTTACCGCTCAATGTGTAATTATGAAATAAAAAAGTGTATTTCTGATTTGTGGTGGATGTTGTTGCAAGAAAACAAAGTTATCACTTCTCACCTCCTTGGAAGTTCTGGGTAAACTGTTATGCATGCCACAGCTTGTCTTGTGAATATGAAAATATTAAAATGAAAGAAGTTGAGAAAAAAAACCTTTGTGAACTGCAATTTCATGGCTGTTTCAGCACTCAGCTGCATGACTGGAGTATTTAGGCTGAAGTTGCTCCAAATAGTATTGAAAGAAATAAGATTTTGAGTCCATTTCTATAAAATGATGAGTGTTCACAATAAGTAATTGGTTTCTTTTATCTATATCATCACTTCCTTAACTGTGAGATGTGCAACACACACTCTGAGTAGTTCTGCAAAGAATTTTCTACAGTTGTGTTCTCTGGAAGTTATCTTAGCAGATCTCTAGTGGGTGATTTAAGCATATGCTAATGTAGTTAGAATCATAGAATAGATTGGGTTGGAAAAGACCTCCAAGATCGAGTCCAACCCCTGATCCAACTCCAGTTACTATATCATGGCACTAAGGGCCATGTCCAATCTCTGTTTAAAAACCTCCAGGGATGGTGAATCCACCACCTCTC
>JAYRBT010000177.1:21366880-21383669 GCA_036023395.1 Myiotriccus ornatus
CTCCTGCTGGCCACACTGTTCTTGATGCAGACCAGGATGCCATTGGCCTTCTTGGCCACCTGGGCACACTGCTGGCTCATGTTCAGCCTCCTGTCGATCATCACCCCAGGTCCCTTTCTGCCTGGCTGCTCTCCAGCCACTCTGTGCCCAGCCTGTAGCACTGCAGGGGGTTGTAGTTCCTGTGTGTTTGAGAGATTCTTCAGAATTAGTCTGGTGCCTTACTTCAGTTGCTCTGTTTAGGATTCTAATTACCCATTAGGTAATGAAGGGGCTTAAATTTTATGGACACTGTTAAATTTATATATTTCTTTTCTTTTGAAATAGATACACACTTCTGCCCATATCCTTATGCAGGGATACTCAAGGATACGAAAATCTAGACAGGGGAACTTGGCTTGAACACTTGTAAAGGTGACTGTGACTGAAACGTTATCTCTGGATGAGAAGAGAAAGGAGCACATAGAAACAAAAGTTCAATCTGGCCTGAACTATGCATGACTTGGTAGGGAAGATAAAAACAGACTTCCAACCAACCTGTTAAAAAAACACTAAAAAACAAACACACAAAACAAACAAACAAATAAACAAACAAAAAAGGTCCCAAATAAAAAAAGAACCCTGGGAATTTATTTTGGGACAAAATGATGACTGACATTTTTGTGCTGTAAGCCAAGGGAACTACTCATGACTTTTTGATTCCTCTTCTGCTAAATAGCACTTGAACTCAAGCACCCAGCTGTGAATTTTTCTCTGAAATTGAAAGGTCAAGAACATCCCATGATAACTGTCTCAGTCTAAGATTAGTTAAAGACTACTTCATAACAGAAATTCACTGGACTTCATAATAAGCACTCATTAAAGAATGCACAGTAGTTCTGTTATGTAAAGTATAATGAGAAGAAATTTAAACAGGAAAAACACATGAGGTGAAGGATCACTTATGGGGACTACAAGCATATGAGAAATAAAAGCAGAGGAAAGACTCAGTATTAGGAATTCTTTGCTAAACAGATAGCAGACAATCTGCTGAGGTCAGACAAACATGTCAGCTTAGACTGAGAACAGAGACATGGAAGGCCAGAGCTTGGACTGATGGATGGAGATAATCTAATGCAGTTTAAGAAATCTTTTCTGTCCAAACTAGAATCTTCTGTCAGTGCCCATCTTCATTTAGTTAAGTGAGACATCAGTGGCAGAGACATTACTGGGTGCAATTGAACACAGTGGTACAGCTCATCTTTGATCTTAAGAAATGGGAAGAAACTTCAAGTTATCAGGTCTTTTTATATCAAAGGTAACATACATAATCAAGGACTGTTTTTTCTGTAAGCTAATTGATTACATTTCAGTACAGATACGGATACACAACTACCCTGAAAAATTGTGTCAGAAGATGTTCAATTTACTTACTACAACACGCATGTAAAATATTTAATGTTCATGAATAACAATTATAAATAAATTTCAGCTGAGAAATGACTGAAATTAAATCGGTTTGCACTGAAGAGAGAACATTTTATGTTTGAAATATCAGCTTGGTATTTTACTTTATTCTGCTGAAACAAACATATTGAACACTATGTGAACACACAGTCAGCTGAATCATATCTGACAGACCACACTGATTCTACAGATAACTCAGTATGAAAGAAGTTGATGGGTTGCAGTGTACTTTGGCAGCAATGGTGGCATACAAAATCTATTGGCACTGTCTTTGTGAAATGGCCTCTCAGTGTTTTGAGCAGAGACAACATTCTCAGTGCTCACAGTGTTGTGATGGCAATAGCTGTTTTCCCTCCTATTCCTCTCTGACACAAGCAAACCGGTATGTCACAGATGGCTGGAATTAGATGAAGGGATTACAAAATAAGAAAAGGAAAATTAGAACAATATGCATATACTTTAATTATATGCATTAGTAGCTGAGCTATTAGGTGACAGAACAAAATTGCTTCCCAAGACCTTAATATAGAATGAATCAAATCTCAGTACACTTCTTACGTGATATCACTACAGTCCATGGCATGTATGAAGAAAGGCCACCAATACTGGTTTTATACTTTACTTTGTTTTATCGGAAGGACTTTAATAACAAACATTTTCAATTACAGTACTTATGAAAAGCAGAGATTTCTATACAGATATTAAAACACACGCTTAGAGAAAAAGCTAACAAAATGCTAACAAATGCCAAAAGATTAACTGAAGCAAGTACCCATGTAGGTTATCAAAAATAAATCACATAGTTTCTTAAATAGACATTTTAAATGGAATACAAACCACTGGAGTAGATGCCATATAAAATCTTAAACTTACAATGGATCCTGGGGAACAGAAAGTATTGATTTGTGTACTATCTTCTCTCACATTACCAAAGCATCTCAGTATTTCTGCTACAATAACATAATGTGAGTAGTATAACAGTTTTACTTACTTTGTCATTAGGCTTCAAACCTAATATCTCAGTTATATCAGAGCAGCCATTCACAAAGTCACAAAGTTCGTAAGCTATTTGCCCAAGCTCAGGAGGGCAACGAAATAAAATTAATTTTTTTCAATGGTCTTTTTTTTTTAAATTCCCATGTGCCTAGCAAAGTGATTAGTTTTAAAATAAGTGACCAAACATCACTCTACAAATTGCTTTTATTCTGAAAAAATGCAGTGCTTTGATTTTTCAAGTCATAGTATTTTTCGTAAGGAAGTTCTCACAGAGCAGAACATTTGACTAGATAATTCTGTATAAGATTTTTCCACATGCTGAATATTCATTCAGTTCTGGTATTCCACCTTAAAAACATTATTGTAAAATTAAAGACGACAGAGGTGAGGATAATAAGAATAACTCTGGTAGGAAAGAGCTACCATACAAAGAATGACTAAATAAAACCTTTCAATTTGGAAAAGAGACAGCTGGAATGGGCTATGTCCTGGATGTCTATGAATCATAAAAGGAAAGCAGAAAAGGAAGGCAGGAGCACAGGAACTAAAGGGCTGTTAGGGAAGTTGTTCAAAAACAATACGACTGACAAAAACAAGAAGTAATTTCTTGTGTGATACATATTAACCTGTGGAACTCATCACCTAGGTTCTTAGGTTCCAGAAACCTATGTGAGCTGAAGAAGGGATCAGAGAAATTTACTGAGGGTAGTTCCCTCAGTAGCTCTAAAACAGAGTGCAGATTCAACTTCCACTGAAACATTTCATAAGAATGCCATAAAAAGTAACCCCTGGAAACTGTCCAGACATACAAGGGTAATATCTTTCCATGTAGGTCCTAATACAACATGCCTTTCAAGGTATTTCCATAGCTAAAGAGTCAGCTTAAACAGCACAGTATTTCTTTGGTTCCATGGCACATGAAGTGAGAGGATTGGTCATTTTGTCATGTAAAGCTTATTGCTCGATATTAGTTCAGATTTACTCCACAGAGTACCTGGAAATTTAGCAACTTCAGAATCTCTTCATGTTTTTCAAACAACAAGATTATACATTTTTTTCTAATTTTCCTATAAATACAACCTTAATGACTCCAGCAATATTTCAGCCTACAGTTTTGTTGAGTTTTTCTTAGATGAAAATCAAATAAAATCTACAAATAGATCTCTAAATGTTAACCAGTGTAAATATTATTAAAAATATACTTCATATGCAGAAGGAAATGAGTCAGATTAAATACAGTGTATAAACATGTCTTGCTGGAGAAAAGCATTTTCACATAATTAATCTTCTGACCAGAAGAGCATTTAAAAATGCCCATTTACAATATGTCTATATTTAAAATTAATCCAGCATCATCATGATGTTGAAAATTTAGTGTGCATACTGGTTTTCTTTAACACAGTCTTTTTGATGTGACACCTAAAATAGGATAGTATCATGTAGGGATTCTGGCTTCACCATTATAAAATTCTTAATGAATTCAGAGGATGTCTCAGTTGGTTTAACTGTCATTTTAGTGCCTTTTTTTTTTTTTTTTGGTCATACTTACATCTTCTGTAACGTATTTTTCCCAAACGTATCTATATTCTTGCAGCTTCACTGCAGTACTTCCACTTGTATCATGTAGAAGCAGAAATGTTCCATGTTAGCGTGGTTAACAGCCTTCATATCTGGAGGCTATTGTCATATACATGTTCCTAAAATACTCATGAGTTTGTTGCTTAGCTAAGGATAGAAAAATAACTGGTATAATGTTTTTATTGTCTTCAAATAAAACTGATTTAATTAACTAAGTGAACAGCAGGGTTGAAGGCAAAATATGATTTGAATGTGCTGATTCTATCCCTTCCTTATTTCTTGTTAAGACTGTAAAACATACAGGGTTCCTTGGGGCAAGAGCCATGTCTCTATTTATTCTGTAAAATGCTTAGTAGAGGAATAACTTCAAAATATTTACCAGTTACAGTTCTTCACAAGCTTTTCCCTCATTGTGTATATACAGACATTTTAAGAATATTTAATTCTGTCTTGGAGATTTTCAGTAATTAACACTGGAAAAAGCAGAGGTACACAAATGCAGTGAGTGCCAGGGAGAGGACCTTGAACATATGTAAAAATAAAAAGTGCCTTGAAATTTCAGAAGCCTGACTTTTCCCAGTGTGGTTGGACAACCATACAATACAACATTAATGTAGAAACAGTTTTAGATTATAAGCAAATCAAATACATGCTTATGATGGCAATTCACAAGATTGTAAAATCCAGTCCTATGAGATGCTGACAGGGAGCTGCTGTATTGCAGGAACCTGCCCTCATGCAGTTGTGACTGAAAGCCACACTCAGTGGACCCCGGGTAAGGTCTGCAAAACTTCGTCTCTGTCTGAGTCCTTACTTCTACATGTACTGCTATGATGCTTTGTCCTTAATTTGCATAAGAAACAAATGATGTTATAGACCTGGATATTCACAGTTTCCCTTGACAACAATCTTGCAGAAACTCATGGAACTCATATAATGTGGTACATTACTTTGCAACTGCTTGTGTTAAGAGAACTGGAATGATTCATCTCCTAACTCTGACATAGCTTTCTTCAACAACCTCAGCTGACTTTTTCTGTATCAATATTATTCACACAAACAGTTGTTCTATTGATCTTTTGCAAAACATGGTGTCAGTTTTAGAAGTCCAGCAGAGGAAGAAATATTTTGTGTACACGCATCTGTCTGTGCTTTTCATCTTCTTTCAAAGGTGACAAGACTCACATTACAGGAAACTTTAAAAAATAACTGTCAAATACATAAATTCTCTCTATATTTGGTTACAATGCTCAAGGGTAAGCTTTAAATGTTTCAACATGTCCTTTCAACACTATGTGCTGCCTCCTGGTTCAGAGCTATGCAAGCATAGTAAGGAAAATGCTGCATCTGCTTCCTTAAACCTTGGAGTGGCACACAGTGATTATATCATTCAGGGAGAAGAAATGAAGAATCCTGTAGCATTTGGTTTGGTTTTTTGTTGTTTGTTGGGGTTTTTTTCCCAGCATTTTGAAGCAAGTAAAAGGAAAAAGGGGTCAAAAAACGTTCAGTTATAGACTTTGTAAAAAAAAAAAGAAAAAAACCCTAAGCAATAATATTAATTGAATAGCCTGCTTTTATTCCTTGTGCTATCCACATCTGAATTGGAAAAATATTTTGTCTTTAGTAACCAATTTTTTGCAATTTTATGCTTGGAATGGTTCTTGCAAACAGAATATAGGTAGCAATAAAATTTGAGAAGGTTTCTAAACAGAAATGTTTAAGTGCCATAACTATTTATTCATAGTCCCTAAAAAAATAAGTCACGCTCTCTTCTAGTCTCTGTGCCATTGTAAAAGAAGTTTGTTTCTTCTCAGTTAGTATATGGGCATCTTCTATTTCCTAGTCCCATGAATATCTTAAAAAACAGAGAAGTACTTTTAGTATCAATTCAGTAAGAACTGAAGTATAAGAACTTTTTCAAGACTTTTTTTGGTTTATGTGACAAAGTTTTGGTAGCAGGGGTGCAGGGGGGCTGATGGGGTGGCTTCAGTGTTGTCACTGTCAGTCAGAGCCAGTTCCCCCATTTCGGCTCCCAATGCTGAGCCTATCAGAGATGTTCGTGGCATCTCTGTGATAATGTATTTAAGAAAGGGTAAAAAATGCTGCAGAGCAGCTGTGAGAGAAAGAAGTGAGAAAAATGTGTTAGAAACAGCCCTGCAGACACCAAGTCAGTGAAGAAGGAGAAGGAGGAGGTGCTTCAGGTGCTGGAGCAACCTGTGGAGAAGATCATGGTGAGGCAGGCTGTGCCCCTGCAGCCCATGGAGGTCCGTGGTGGAACAGATAAGCACACTGCAGTCCGTGGAGGATGCCACACTGCAGCAGGTGGATATGACCTGAATGAAGATGCAGCCCACATCAAAACAGTCTTCTGAAATCAACTGCAGCCCATAGAGAGGAGACCACACAGGTGGAGATTTTCTGGCAGTAACTGTGGTGCTTAGAGGACCCATGCTGGAGCAGTCCATTGCTAATAGACAGTACTCCACGGAACAGTCTCATGCTAGAACAGTTCTTGAAGAAAGACCCACATCAGAGCAGTTTGTGAAGGACTGTATCCTGTAGGAGTGACTCCATGCTGAAGCAGGTGAAGCATGTGAAAAAAGGAGCAGCAGAGACAGTGTTATGAACTGACAGTAGCCCCCATTTCCCATCCCACTACATCATTTGGGTCGTGAAGAAAGGGGAGGGTAAGGAATGAAAAAGTTGAGCCTAGGGAGAAAAGTGGGTTTGACTTTGTCTTTCACTATAATACTATATTTTTAAATGTCAATAAATTAAACTGATTTTCCTCAAGTCAAGTCTGTTTAACCTAAGAGAGTAAGTGGTAACTGATCTCACTGTCCTTATCATGACCAATGAGCTCTTTCTTCTTATTTTCTTCCCGTATCCTCTTGGGAGAATTGGTGGGTGTCTGGCATCCAACCAAGGTTAATCCACTACAGAGACAGAAAATTTAACTTTGTTTTCCTAAAGTGGAGTTTGGTGCTGTAAAAACTGGTCCTACTTTAATTTTTATTTAGGTTAAGTCATCCCTAATCTGCATCCCATTTATTACCACCACTTACACTGATTTGGTCTTAATACATTATACCCAGACTATGGACTCATTCCATCTCTCCCATACCTATTCTACTGTAGCCTCAGAGAAGACAGAGAACAACTATTAAAGCAGCACTTTACATTGACAGCCACATAAATACTTGTCACTGTAAAAGTGCATGGCCTTTGCATGGCTGTTCTGTTTAACTCAATCGCCTTTTTATCCCTACTGATCACGAAGAAGATCTAAAATATTGTGTCTGAACTCAGAAATTTAGCAAGGTTTAACAAAAGGAGCAGTTTCTGCTTAACAGGAGTCTTCTCTGTCAATGACTTGTCATTCTCAGTAGGATGCTGCAGAAAATCAAGTAAGGAATTACTAAGCCTCTTTATTTAGGAAATCACCTTTACTTTTAAGCTCAGAAATGCTTGGAAGGTGATGACATTAAAAATGTTAAGATAAACAGCAGCAATAATGAGCTACTACAAAGGCCAACACAAGTGTTTACAAATCTCACATTTCTACCAGAAGTTTTCAACAACAAAGTGATCAAAGAAGTATCTTAGTTTTTTTTTTAAGATCCATAGTAATGATCTAGTTCAAAAAAGAAAGGGAAGAGTGTGATTTTTATTTTTCAAAATATATATATTTTAAATTGATATTGTAATTTCTTCATATTTTCATAGACAGTATTAGATCTTTGATGAGGAAATGGTGAAAAAATTAGTTATTTGATTTGACAAGACTAAAGGAAATTTGAATCAATATGCTCATTGTTTATAAAAAGGGTAGCTAGTAAGCTGGATGCAGTCAATGACACCTAATCCAAGTATCATAGGGGAAAAAACCCATCAACAGTGTTATCTGTAAGGTTCTAACACGAGTGTAAAGCTGCTTTCTTGGCACAAATTTAATTTGATAGTGTTTCTCCCTCCTCTTCATGCTTCATACCCCTTGTAGTCACTGGATAACCCTCCTCTTTCTTATCTCTTTATTTCTGTGTTTTATACAAAACATCCATTAAAATCAGCTACTATTGAATGAGCTCTTATATTTTTCTCAATATAGCTTTTATGTTTCAGTTAATTTATGTTTCAGTTAATCTGTTCTGAGTACTTACTTTCTTTCTAGTCCCATGTATTTATCTTTTTTTGTCTTTTGCAGCTAACTGTAACCACCATCATGTCTATTGATTATGTTACTACATGTTATTGAGTATAAGAAAAAGTGATTGTTTGACAATCACAGAATCAAGTCAGCACAGTGGAAAGAGTCCCAGACTCCTCACTGGGACACAGCATCTAAGAAAGCTGACTTCTCACACTGACAGTATGCAACAGTGAAAAATGTCTGTTCTTCAATTATATCTTTCTCTGCCACAAAGAACACTAAATACAAGTAGGAAGTGATCAGGATAGCTCATCAAAGCAGAATCTGAGTCCCTCATGTCATTTGTGTATATAGCCATATACCTACCATTTCATTCATACTCTTGTCAACTTGAAAACTCTATGCCTCTATATCAAATTGTTTTTAAAGTACAGCCTTCCTAGTTCCATGTTTCTCCGAATTGTACAGTGCTTCTGTACAGATAGTGCGAATTTCTTTATATCCTCACCATTTTTCTACAAAAATCATGATCAAAGTAAAATTTGAAGAAATTAGTTAATTCCCAAAGCTAAATATTTTTTGAAAACCAAATAAATTCTTTGGAAATGTATCAGCAACAAATATTTAGGAGTTAAATCTTGAATAATTATCATAAGGAGAACAATTTGATGTTCCTTACCAGCATAAACATTACTGAGGTAGTCACCGAAGGGCAAGTAGTTAAGGTTCTTTTGAAGCCTAACAATGCTATTCTGAAAACAGAAGTGTACTACACATAGTATAGCATGTTTCAGTTGCTACTGCAGAGTGACTAAGTGGGCAGCAATTCCACAGAAAACAATCTTAAGTTTATACTCGCTCAGATGTGGACTATGGGCCAACAATATCACACTACTGGAAAGGCCAATAATC
Source organism: Myiotriccus ornatus (assembly GCA_036023395.1). Lineage (NCBI taxonomy): Eukaryota > Metazoa > Chordata > Aves > Passeriformes > Tyrannidae > Myiotriccus > Myiotriccus ornatus. The sequence continues at coordinate 21,375,960 of JAYRBT010000177.1, forward strand.
CTACTAGGAATTTTATACAGAGATGTTATGTTACATGGATAAAATCTTATAAAGTCACCCTTTCTAAGACCTCTGTCTAATCCTGCATAACAGATTTCAAGAAGAAAGCAGACGTGGAGAAAAAAAAAGGTCATTGAAAATAATCAGAGGCACAGTAGCTGGATCCCTGATGAGAGAAATGGAATATGAACCTACCACTGAGTGTGAGGTGACTGTACGTAAAGAGAAAAACAACAAGGGATACTATGTCAGTGATACATGTTCCAATGGTAAGGCTAGTGACCACTAGTTTAGTCCACTTTGATACCATGAGAGGCGTCAAACAACGTCTGTCACGAGTGATATAGGCCCTTTCTTCTGACAGTAACAAGAGACAGTGCCTTCCAAGATGCTTTTCTATGATTTTCTATGATTTGTCTATGATTTCTCTAATTTTAATAGATTTAGGGTTATTAATAGAGTTATTAATTTATTAGTGCATTCAATTTTAACTTATTTACTACACGGGATTCCTCCGTATTCTAAGGAATATATTGGGTCACTGCAGCACTGCCTTTGTTCCCAATGTGCACTATTATTTCTCTTTCTTAGAGATGTTAACTGAGTCTTGAAGAAGAGCTGATCTAGTTCTGCTTTAAGCTCTGCCTTGTGGGGGAGCCCAGCTGGCTCTGGGCTCTCTGTAAGCTAGGATATTGAAGATGGAACTTTACACCTGGCAGAGGGTTAACCATGGAGAGTAAGGACTGTGGCACAGGGTGGACTTCCTGCTAGCATGTCTAACCTATGATACTCTGACATGAGTTGTTATGCTTATGCTAGACCAATGGTGTGTGTACATGTGTGACACCCAGAAGTGTATATAAGTAGAAGCACTGTTGTAATAAAGGTGCTGGTATCCCTGAACACCGTGTAGTCTCCTGCCCCGACCGATGACACTGCCTCTTGTAAAATCTGCGACATGTTAACAAGGCACTTTTAGTGGAGAATTAGACTTCTTTAGTCTCTACACATCTGCATTAATACTCCACTTTTCATTTGCACATTTTGACTATTTAGTTCTTAGAATGTTACCATTTCTTTAGCCAAAGTGGCTTCTTATGCCAAACGTGTTGGTATATTAATATTCTTCTCATAGATGATAAGCCATACTCTGTTGAACATCCTAATTGATTTGGTGAAGCAACTGAAGTGCAGCTGTTGACTTTGAAAAAAACATGTAGTCAGCTTCTAAGAATGCCCAGGGGAGGGAAATTCTATTACCAACAGACTGTCTGCAATTACAATTTATTGGAGTATCTTTGTACTTTGACCAAATAGTTTAGGTTTTCTGGAGAATATCAGTAATACTAAAAATGTTTGACACCTCAACCCAGTCTGCTTCCTCAGATCATTGATCCTTTCATTATTGGCAAATCTGTCTGAGTTATTAATGTTGGTCAGCTACCACATTATTAAACAAAACTGCTAGAATAATGAAGAAAGAAATCCAAGATAGGAAAGAAATCCAAACCTGTATTTCCCATGAAGCTGGATAGCTCAAGGTTTTATTACAGAGATTTTACAGATCAAGATTAGCAGTCAGAATAAAATGGGGGCAGTCATAGTGGATATTTCCTATAGATCTCCTAAACAGGAAAAAAATGAAGAAATAAAAAGAGAAACACATTTTTAAGAGTTCTCCAACTGAGTATTTTTTTATGAGTCTTCAAAATATTGAATGTTTCTCCTGGCAATTCACACTGGAAATACGGTCAGTAGGCCAGCTGGATCAAAAATTAAATTTAGTCAATTTAATTCTTATGCAGTCAGCATGGGTATATGAGGGGGAAATCACAGGGGAAATCATGCTTAACTGAATGGAATAAAGAAGTGTTCTACATCAGATTACTTCCTAAATACACAAAATCTCTTCAGTTTGATCAAACGATAATCTATGAGTTAAAGTGTTTCTAAATCTATCAGCAACTCTTTGCCAGTGCCATCAAGAGTGTAGAAAGGTAATGTTCCATAGACTGTTGGAGTATCTCAATATGTCCATTGAGCTTTTACTCTTAAAAATAGAATCTACATTATATCATCTGGCAATTTTAGTTAAAGAAAAAGCGTAAATTATCTCTTCCATGTTACACTCAATTGGTCTTTTGAATCTCAGCTGGAGCACTCAAGTTTTGTAGCAATCTGATTGAAAACCCTGTGGCAAATATGGAAAGCAATAATTTTAGGTAAAGCAGAAGCTTCAATTTCAAATTTCTTCATTTAAATTATACTTATTTTATCAATAGAAGATCAGATGTGTTTAAAAAGTGTGGATAAAAATATTTCTAGAAACAAAAATAGTTTCAAAAGTCTAATTCATATTTTATTATTTATATCATGCCAGAATGAGTAAAGCAGACATTCAGTGAGATGAAGCTGGCCAAATACCTATGTATATTCTGTTTCACTTTCAGACAAGTTTGTAACATTACTAAAATTTGATTCAAAGTGAAGCAGGAAGTTAAAAATCTCCCTACTTTTATTCATGGTTCAAGCAAAGTGGGAAGCATTTCAATTTATAATGGATTTTGTGAGCAATGGCCCACATCTTCATTTATTTTTAACATGAGTCAGAATTTTGGTGGTTACATTTCTTGACAGACTTCTTTTAAAGATTCATGTACTTTAGTGCACTGAGAATTCTCCAGCTGAATCAGTGTCCTGTCTTGAATACTCAAAAATTAGTCAATGGGTCATATATTACAAGAATGTATTGGTAATTTTTAGAGAGGATCTGCTTCAGTAATCTGTATTCCTGTGCTATGTGATGTCCTTCTAGGTAACATGACTCTGCCTCTGCTAATATATTCAAATCCCTACAAGTAGTCAGAGCTCTTTTAAAAAGATCTGTCAGAGATCTTTTCAGTAGTTTACATGAAATGAACTAGTTCCTCAGGCATTCTCATAAAAATTTCTACCAAAAGTGACATCGTTATGAATGTGCACCACTACTACTTAGAGCAGATCCCTGGAGGCTCAAAGTTCAGACAAATGGTGCTGCAGTTCAAATGAAGCCTTCAGGAATTCTGCCTGTTCTGTGGTGTTCAGCAAAGGAGTGCTTAGAGCTCAGAGTTTTCAAGGTCATCAGCACCATTAAGACAGAATCAAAAAACATCATCCTGTATACATTAGAAGTCACAATTGTAATGTCCTGTTGGTATGGCAAATGTTCTCAATACCCTTTAGACTTTTAAAATCTTTACAAAATATATGTTAAAAATTTCAATTACATTATTTCAAGTAAAGAGAGGATCAATATCACCTGGCACATTCACAAGGTTATTTGATAGCATCTCAGTGTCTCTGAGGTTTATTGGGTGCCCAAGAACAAATACATTCATGATCTACTACCATCAATTGATGCATTTTAATATCCTCTGAGTGAAAGTATCATCTTACTTTAGAAATGTCATAGCTGTAGACTTACACTTGCCTTCTATTCTGCTTCCTTGGTAAGAGCTTTTTGCAATAATAAAAAATGCTAGGCCTTACAAACAGTACTTTGAAAACAGAAAAATTAATTGATCTCATTTGCAGTATTTTTTGCAAAGACTGATAAAAATTCTGTTGTTCCGACGTTTCTGACTTGCCTTCCAGGAGATTGTTTATTTTATTTAGAATTACTTAGAATTTGTTTAGAATTTTACTCAGAATTGCAGCTTCAGGCAAGCATCATATAGACAAAGATGTAGGTACACTTCTTTCTTCAAGCACTAGCACTAAATTGTCATGTGCTCTATTAGAACCCCGGCCAGTAAACACGATACAAAAGTCATTTTACTGCACCTCGACTTCATCCTGCAACCTTATCCACTATTTCTGGTTCTGCATTCCCTCCACAGCTGACTACTGTTCTTCAGAATTAGTTGTCATTATGTCTTGATATACCACAGCTGTGTCTGAGAGAAGGCTTGTCATTCTCTTGACCAGTAATTGTAACAGATAGCAGGCATGTAAAAGGATGGATCAAAGATAATTTTCAGTAAAAGAAAGGAAGGGACTGACAGCATTTCACTGACTAGTGGTAGAGTTGGTGGTTATAAGACCTTCAGGCTTAGCCTTAGAAAATACCATACCACACCACAGAAATATCTGTGACACAATGAACAGAAATTATTTCAACATCTTCATTTTGGCATCTTCTTACAGCATAAAAAGGAAGACTGTGTGTGTATGTATGCAAGGGACTAAAATGCTAGGAATTAAACTTGTGAAGCAAAAAGAAAACCCAACTCTTACAGGGCAAAAGTAGAACAGAGTTGTTTGCTTCCATGCTAAGCTGATGGAGGCATGAGTGAAGTAAGATCTATCATTTAGAGTGATATTTTTCTACTCCTTCTTTCATTACTAAATTAATCATTACGTTGTTGATCTTGTTCTATTTGGGATACAAGTTAACTATGAAATAAAGAATTACTGACCTACCTAGCCACTCCTGCTTAATAAAGATCATCTGCCTTTTTCTTTACTACATGGATATTTACTAATGTAGGGCATTTAGAAAAACCAGGGGTAAAGCTAAAACAATTTTCTCTGCAGTTGGAATTTTAGACAAGTTTCTTTCAGACCTTGTCTGAAATTACAATGCAGAATTGCTGTGCTATTTAAGCCACTACATACAGTTATATTATATATTAGAAATTACTAAATTTTCATGAGGAGTAATGTAAGTTATTCACACCATATGATTTCCTAAGATTATTTTCTGGGGTTTTAGAGACACTATGTAACAAAGATTAGGAGCAATCTAATCCAGTAAGAGTGTTATAATGAAAGCCTTATGATTGTTTATGAACAGTTTATTTCAAAACATTTTTTACTTCTTGATTAACAATTATTCATATAAACACTGCAGCAGTATTAATCATATAAATAAATTATCATAAAACACATCTAATATGTGTTTAGAATTACAATTCAGGCTATTGGATTCTCAACTTCATAAAGTTTTAAAAGCTTTAATTTAAAATATTTTTGGTTTGTTGGGTTTTTTTTCTTTCATTCTAATGGTGGTTTAAATCCGAGTGGAGTTATAATATCTCTAAATTATTTCCCAAACTGGACATCATTCTGCTTTGTAATTGGCCTCTACCATTTTTGCAGTTGCTGCAGACCAAATTAAAAGTACCTGACCACAAAAGGCAAATCACAGAGAGATCTGGTGCCATTAGTAATCAAAGGTGATGATTAGTGAAAATGGCAGAGGAGAAACTAAGTGCTGAGTGATTAAGGAGAGACACAGAGACATTGAAATGTGGGCAATGCAAGAAAGAAAAAAACAAGGAAAGCCCAAGAGATACTAAAAATATTTGAGCCATAACATCTGTATATGAAAACCACCTTGGGGGTAAAACCCTGTCAGATACCTAAGTAATCAGAGTATTGGAATTATTCCTATTATTACAAGTGATTTGTTCTCACATCTTCACTATTTTCCAAAATGTTTCCTTTGAACCTGCTTCATTTACTTGCTTCCTTTCTTTTGATTTGTGAACCAGTGCAAAGTGTAAGATCAACAGATACAGTGACTAAAGTCCATATTAATCTTTCCAAAAGGCACAACATGAGCAGTAACTAAACAAAATTTCTCCTTGCTACTGCCTGTCAGCCTGATCCACCTGTATTGTCGACAAGTCAAATCTCGCAGAAAATAATAAAGTTCTGCTTGATTGGCCTAGCTAATTCTTTCAACCGTCACTCAGGAAGGCAGAGTATTTACTGTAAATATGGTAATAACCAGGATTTTCTGGATTCAGTTAAAATAAAAGTTAAATACCAAGGGAGTTATCAGGGTGATAGATGTGGTCAATGCAGAATGAAACTAAATTTATACAGGCAATTGCCATCCCTCTAAATTAAAATGCAATGTTCAGAATTTAGATAAATGTAGTGCAAAACCTCATGTGTGCCTCTGTGCCTTTGGAACATGGCAAGATGTTCTGTGATGAACAATCTTTATTAATACTGGAATCATAGAATAAGTTGGAAAATATCCTTAAGATCATCAAGTCCAACCTTTAACCTAACACTACCATGTCCATCACTAAACCATGTCCCTAAGTGTCTCATCTAAACATCTTTTCAATACCTCCCGGGATGAGGACTCAACCATTTTCCCATGCAGTCTGTTCCAGTGCTTGACAATCCTTTCAGGGAAGAAATTTATGCTAATGTCCAGCCTAAACCTCCCTTGGTGCAACATGGGGCCATTTCCTCTCTTTCTGTCACTTGTTACTTGGGAGAAAAGACCCACCCCCACCTCACTACAACATCCTTTCAGGTAGTTGTACAGAGCAGTGAGGTTCCCCTGAGCCTCCTTTTCTCCACTCTAAACAAACCCAGTTCCCTCAGACACTCCTCCAAAGACTTGTGCTACAAGTCCTTCACCAACTCCACTGCCCTTCTCTGGACATACTCCCACACCGCAGTGTCTTTCTTACGCAGAAGGGTCCAAAAGTGCACATGCGATTTAAGGTGTGGCCTCACCAGTGCTGAATACAGAGGGACAATCACTTCCCTAGTCCTGCTGGCCACACTATTTCTAATACAAGCCAGGATGCCATTGGCCTCCTTGGCCACCTGGGCACACGCTGGTTCATTTTGAGCCCCTGTTGGCCAGCACCTCCAGGTCCTTTTCCACTGGGCATCTTTCCAGCCACTCTTCCACAAGCCTGTAGCCTTGCATGGGGCTGTTGTGACACAAAGGCAGATCCCAGCACTCGGTTTTGTTGAATCTCACACAATCGGCCTTGGCCCATGATCCAGCCTGCCCAGACCTCTCTGCAGAGCCTTCCTACTCTCCAGCAGATCAACACTTCTGTCCAATTTGTTGTCATCTGAGAACCAATGGCACGTGTACTTGACCCCCGCATCCAGATCATCAAGAAAGATATGAAACAAAACTGACCCAGATACTGAGCCCTGGGACACCCCACCTGTGACTGGCCACTAGCTGGATTTACATCAATTGACTATCAAGCCTTGAGCAGCCAGCTACTCCAGGATAATGCTGTGGGAAACGGTTTCAAAGGTCTTATTAAATTGCAGGTAGACAAAATCCACAGATTTTTCCTTATCTGCTAAGCGGGTCACCTTGCCACAGAAGGAGAGCAGGTTGGTTAAGCAGGATCAGCCTTTCATAAACCCATGCTGGTTGGGCCTTGATCCCCTGGTTGCCTTGCACATGCTGTGTGATGGCACTCAATGATCTGTTCCTTAACCTTCCCAGGCAGTGAGGTCAAGCAGACAGACCTGTAGTTCCCTGCATCCTCCTTCCAGGCCTGCTTGTAGATGGTGACTTCTAGACAGCTGAGACCTCCCCACAGAGCCAGGACTGCCGATAAATTATTGCATATTGGTAGACTGCTTATCCAGTAATGTTTTTGTGCAGGTTGGTAAATGTGAAATTAAGAACCCTTTGTTTTGTGGGATTTTTGTGGGAGTTGGTTTAGTTTTTGCTTTTTGGTTGGTTGGTTGGTTTTATTTTTTTTTTCCTGTAGAGGATTCCACATTAGTGGCTATTACCAAGGCACAGTAAAAGGTGGGGGAACAATAGCGGTTTATGTGATTATAAGAAAATTTAGCTGTGATCTGGGATATCATGGCTAGGCTTCACGAACAAAGATTTGAGAAGGGCTCTACCCACGCTTGCTACAAGCACGCTGATGGCTAAAA
>JAYRBT010000177.1:21383769-21407375 GCA_036023395.1 Myiotriccus ornatus
TGAGTTGTTATGTTTATGCCAGACCAATAGTGCATGTACATGTGTGTTACCCAGAAGTGTATATAAGTAGAGCACTGCTGTAATAAAGCTGGCTGGTATCCCTGATCACCGTGTCGTCCTCCCGCTCCAACCGACGGCAACAATGAAAAGCAGGTCGGAAGGATTAGAAATTATGTGAAATTTCTGTTGCTAGCTGCCTTTAAGAATAAACTTGACTGTTGATTATACAGTGCAGGTTTATTTATTCTGCATTGTTCAAGATGGGTGAACTGAAAGACATCCTGAAGTCCCTTCCATTCCTGTCTTTGAACCTTTTATCTTTAATAAATAAATAGCTTTCTATAATCACCTCATCCAACCACTTTAGTTCTCTCACTGTGATCACAGTGTGCATCCAAAATATGTGAAAATCAAAAGCTGTTCTTTTCTAACTTTTGGATTTATAAACTTCCCTTATGATCAAAAATGCAGGTATTTTCCTTTATTCCTGGATGCCAGAACTGGCAATATAAACTCTGATTTTGGATCTTCACTGAGAAATGATGGTCATTTCTTTACTGTTTGAATTCAAATGTTCTCACTGATGTGGCTTTCTAAGTTCCTCTACTCCAGACAGATGGGCTATAACCAAAGTTTAATACATAGGACCAAGATACACATGTCTATTTCTAGTCCTAAAACTAGGACAAACTCAGTTTTTGTCCTTGAAAAAGTCCCTTAAGCTTTTTCAGTTCCTCAGTTTCCCAAGGAAATACAATTGACATGTACTATTTCATAGGCGTGATAGAGCACACTGTTGATGGAAAGAAAATTACTTTTCCAGGAATATCTTTGCTCTCACAGAGGAATTGTTTTTATCAGATTTCTAGCACAAGTTTGTCAATTTGTGACACTTGAAAAATTTAAGTAACTCAAGAGCTTTCCAAAAGAGTAGCTACTTTAAAACATTTAGAATTTTAGACAAAAATTACCAAAATTGATAAAAATTTCAAGAGGAAAATTGCTATTGGAAATTTAAAACTATAAGAATACAATGAAATTTTGAACAGAAAACAGGGGCAATATTGGACTCAAAAGAAGGAATTTTTAAAGACCGTGGCTGTCCCTCTACAACTCTGAATCAGTTGAGGTGGGAGACATTAAGGAGTTAAATAACTGTTTCAGTAATGCTACACCATAGCACTTTTACAAAAGCATAATCTAAGATTTAGTCACTGATGGATGAAACTTGCTCAGAGGAACAGTCTTAGAAGGAAGACAAGAACCCTCACTGCTGGTATATAGAGGCAAAAAAAAAAAAATTAGTCGCATACACCAATTTTTGCTCTTGTGGTTCTCCTGAAGAGACCTCTGGAGGCAGAGCCCTGCTGTGTTCCCAAGAGCATAAGCTGAAATGTTTTCCAGAAAAAAATCTTACTTCTTTAAGACTTTAAAGACCTTTGGGTCTTTCTACCAGTATGGTCTGATTGTACAAGCCCTCAGGGGGAAGAGGTAGAGACAGAGTTATGAGGTTCAAATTAGGACAGCAAAAAAAACCCCATTCATTTGTGTACCAGATTTCAATTTACAGCAGCTATGTTGCCATTGTTTTAGAGAGCATCAAATTGTTTAGCAGCATTTAAATGAAAACCTACTCTTAAATGACAAATAAGCATAAGGCTGCCAATTACCTCTTTCTATTTAATGTAGACTGTCACCAGTGAGGCTGATTTCCCTACCCTGCACTGTATCTGCAATGAGACTTAATAAATATTGACAGCAATTACAGAGAAATAAGACTTTAAACAGGCCTGATTTAATCCACAGAACAGACAGGATGCATAATGAATATGCTACAACCATTACAGAGAAGGCTGATTCTGAGAGAGCTGTCTCAGCTGAAAGCTAGGACGCACTAGATATTTTCAATATTATGACACAAGATATTCTTGTCTGAAATTCTTGCCCTTGCCTTACCCAAGTTGTAGCCTTTACATTCTGGTTCGTGAGAACTACAATATGTGTTGGTATGTCCTCTTCTTGGATCTGCAGACTCCAGGGGAGTCCAGTGGATTCATCCATCTCCAGGAAATTCAAAATCGGCCATCTATCTTTCTAGATGCTTTTTACTGCCAGAGACACTGGTCTCATACAGGATATAAGGAAACCTTCACAGGAAAGAGAGAGGGTACCTCAGTTCACCAGAAGCACTGTTTTCAGGCCATTTTCTGTATGGTTGCATATATAAATGATGCTGCACACATTTTTTGAAAAATAGCTACAGTCGTACCTGCAGATGTGGTCACTGCATGAATAATAGAGAATTACATATGTGATGGGCAATTTTAACATACACTTCTATTGAATTTCTCTTAGGTATATCTTAGAGCATTTAAGAGTGTACACAATTGTATACTCATTCTCTGAATTATCATTTCTTTCTTTTATATAAAATATTATCAGCAATATAGGAACAGATTTTAATTACTAATCCTTAATAACATTTGACTCTGTCAGGAACCTTACAAACTGAGTCAAGTGGGATGGACTAAAGCCTGAAGAACTGTTGCAGGCTAAGTATCACTAAGCAGTACCCATGATAATATAAATATGAAGCAATAAACCCAGCTGACCTTCAATTTACTAATAATTCAATCTGAGGAATTTTCTGGTATGGTTGGTAAGGTAACTGATTTACTTTAGGGACAAAACCTGAACTCATCATTTAGGGCTGCATTGAATTTAGGTTTTATATTATTAAACAAAGGGAGAAGGGAGGAATAAGAACTCACTTTTATAGTTAGCTGAGACATGGTTGATATTGCCTAAAACCATGAATTATAGAAGTCATTAAAAAAAACAGTGGGAGGCTTATTACTTGAATGCCCAAGCAACCCAAGTAACAAAAATTCATAGCAAAGATAAAAGAACAACTAAGCAAAGAAACTGAAAGTAATGAGGAATGTCAAAAAATAGGAGAAATTTTTCACAAAAAAGGCTGAAATAAAGAAATCTTCATCTAGGAAAGCAGAAGAGTAAGAAATAAGAGCAATAAATCTAAACAAATATTCACAAAAGTTACTGTCAAACTTTTTGAAGTCCTGTGTCTGTTGGTGTATAAATTGCTTTTCTTGTAATTTCAATGTCAGAGTGACTAATTTTGCTGAGCATTTATCAAATGAATTAGATTCCTTAGCAGGTAGACAAGTTTCACTGAAGAAAAACACCCGTTCCTCATATAGTGTACATCCAAACAAGAAATACAATCTAGTAAAAATTGTTCATTGGAAATATTTGCAAGGAGAAATGATCTGTCTGAGGATAATTCTTAGAATAAGTTTAATATTTTTTAACCTATATTTTCTGAAAATTATTCTATTATTACAATATTTTTCACTTGTAATGAAGTGTTTCTTATACCAGAATTTTTGAATACAACAAATAAGAGAGACTATTTTTCAGGGTCTAATTTTAATACTCTTGATTTCATTAAATCCCTTGGTAACTTCTCATTTCAGTGGTGTATTTCCATTCTTACATCAGTAAACAGGGAAGAAAGCAAAGTTCTGTATGGGACTGAAACTGTGTGTCAATATACATTGGTTTCATTAAAGTTCAGCATTATCCACACAGATACTTGTGTATGTGTATGTATATATATATATCTACATATGTGTCTGTCTATATCTCACATAGTTGTACATTACTTTAATATACATTTTGCTGTTCCATGCTGTCCATTTACTGCATTAAAAAGAGTTAGACATATCCATATACCTGGGTTTTCCCAGCATTATTTGCCCAGATCTCTGTCTAAACTTAACAAGCTCCTCAGTATATATGCTTTTTTATGGCACTAGTAGACACCTCACTAGCATGTATTTTGGGAAAGCCTCTTCTCACAGCCTCTTCTAATGATCTAAAGGCCTAGCAGCCAAGGGGATTTGTGTATTATGCTAAACCTTTAATGTAAGCCAAATGCTGTGTCAGCACCAATTGTAGTTACCCTCTTTGGTGCTATTAGATTCACATGGTGAGACTTCATTCCCATCATGTTTATAGTTTCAGCATTGCCTAAGGGGGTTATAAAAACTAGTCGTGCCTGTGTGATTCTTGTGGCATGACTAAAAGAATATCCCTGAACTCAGGGCAATGATGGGCTATCATTAATTCTTTGTGGGTTTTTTTATTTTATTTTTTCTGTCTACATTAAATACCACTTTGGTATTTAAACATAATTTACAATATGTATATGCTGAGTGAGAGGGAGAATTTCACTCAGTGTCACTGCAAATGCAAACACAAATATAAGAATACAAAACCCACCATCCTACACCTTGCTCTTCCCTGATTTGAAATTTGTGGAAATTGTCTCACCTCAGGAACTGCACAGCTTCTCTCAGAAACAATAGCCCATGAGAGGGGGGTTGATTAATTTCTGAGCATGAAGGTATTACTTTCATTGGGATAGAAGAGGAAGACTGAATGAAAGTTTAGGATGACTTGGAAATGGCAAGGTGGTACAAGACAGGATTTTGTACTGCTTCTTCAGTTTTACAGTGGAGCTCTTCAAAAACTGCTATAGATACTATCTAGCATACTGTAAGCATAGAAACAACATAGTGGAGTTTAAACAATTCAGCCAACCACTTACTTTTCTGTCACAAGATTGAGCATAACATTAAACAGTCTGGTAAGGGGAGAATATATCTTCTGACTTCAAAAACACCTACTTCAGACTTTACCAAAGGCTTTGTGGTTATATCTATCAGTGATCATATGTCATAGTTAGGACATTGTCCTAGTTGTCAAATTGCTCTTGAAGTTGCTTGCACACTTATGTTTCTTTCTAGTGGAAACCCATAGCTCCCATGACAGTGGGTAGATCCAAATGATTGTCAGTAGAGTGAACAACTTATCTGGTCTAGGGACTGAAACATTCTCAAATCCCTTAGTTTAGGTTTAGTTCAACCTTCCAACACCTCATTTCCCTGTCCCAGTTTCCCAGACTTCAATGTAAGAATAACAATTCTGTTCTCCTTTATGCTGGAGTGGTAAGGATGAATTTCTTAAGGCTGACAAAATAACGATCAGTGGGTTCTTCTTTACGCAAACCTGAATAAATGAATGATGATATATTAGGTAAGTATACCTCATAGACAGTGTCTAAGACAAATCTTTTCTTGTATAACTAATTCTTGTATTCTTAATATGATCAGCTGCTTTCTTTCTTAGGAATTACTTTTCTTTGATTAGCTATCAGTGCTTAGCTATGCCTTTACCAGTGGTTAGCTAGTCCTGATAAAGTAAACAATGTTAAAATATCCTTGTTGTAATTATGTACTCAAACGTGGGTTTTTTTGTTGTTGTTGTTTTTTTTGGTTTTTTTTTAATAAAGCACTGAAAGATCACCTGTTCTGCAAAGCTCATGAATAAAATGCCATTGGCTCTTAATGTCAGGACATGGCAAGGGCCAGCTGCCCTCTGAGGACCATGAGGCAGGGACTGCAGCAGGCTGATCCCAGGGGGGAAGGGGCCTCATCAGCCAGGGCCTGAGCCCACAGTGTCTGTGCCTGACTGTGGTCAGGCTCAGCCAGGCTCCCAGATCATCAGGCAAAGTCAGAGTGTCGAGGACTGAACAGGACAAAGCCAGACCAGGACGTCAGATCGTACATCGGGTCAGGACCAGACCTGGCGACAGACACAGCCCCAGCATGGGGATGGGTTCTGCTGCAAAAACTTAAGAAACCCCTAAAAGCTAGACAGGATTTAAAAACAAAAAAAAAATAAAATAATTAAGTAACAGATTTGTTGGGTTTTTTTGGGGTTTTGTTTGTTTGTTTTAAATTAAAGCCTAGGAAAATGTTTTGGCATCTCTTTCTGTTTCATCTGTTTGGAAAACAGTAATTACAGAGATTTCTTTTAAATTTATGCAATAAGACCGGGAAAATGGGAGAGGAACCTCTTTATGATTATGGTTCTTACGTGAGGGAAATCAGGAATACATTGCAACATTTTTTTATTAGCATATATCTTTGCTATATGGACTAAATACATACACAATATCTAGTGATTTACAACCTTAACCATTATATGGATAGCTAAGGGTTGCCAAAGATAAACATTTTGATGTATTTGTTTCCCCCAGTGTAGAACTTGAGCACTTCTCACTCACAGGAGATCTAAGGTAATTTCTTACTTCAGTTTAACACTTGTGATTTCAAAAAAATAAATATTTATTTTGAAACATAACTGAAACAGCTCTCAGTGTATCTTGAAAATGACAGTATTCTATTTTTAAAAATCCCATCTTTTATTTCTTGACACTGTAGATGAAAGAGTTGTGTCTAGATCTAGTATCTAGAAGAAGAGGACCATTCTCACTAAGTGCCCTATTTCTGACTATTTTGTATTCTAACAAATCTGTGGCCATGTAGGATTTCACAGCTATCACTCTGCTGCACTTCATGGTCACCTAAAATTTCATTAACAGGAAAAAAAAAACAGATCCTTGTGCTCTACAATCACAAATAACTGTGAATGCATATAAAGAAATATTAGTGCTGTTAGGAGTATAGGAGAAAAAAAACAATTTAAGATTTTAGTAGTTCTGTGTGCATCCAATCACGGTTAATGAGTACCTACACTAACTACACTCATTACTGAATGAAACAGAATTGTATATACTGAGGATAATACTGTAACAGAATCTGAGGTCTTAAAATGCCATTTAAGAGGACAACATGTCTTGCATTTAACAATTCTGAGGCCTAAAAAAGAGATTTGAATGGATTTTGTTAAACATATTTACATCTTTCAGCCCAAAGCTATACTACTGCATAGTCAGGACGTGATTTAAGTCCTTTAACAGAAGGAATCAACAGTGGCAAAAAATCTTGATTTACCGTTTTTTTTGTCTAGGTAGGACACCCCCACAAAATGACTGACAGTGAGGAATCTTCAAATTGTCAAATGTAATTTTTGTTTTGCAAATAGATTTTGTAATATGTAGTCAGCCCTCTGGTAAGAAACTGTTGATTTAAATTAAATCAGAGAAGTTTACATGCAAACCAAAATTGAATTAGTTGGTTATTCACAGATAACTTTCATCTGTGCTCATCTATGCTCATACAAATGATGATCAGAAAGTAATAAAGAAAAAAAATGAGAAAATATGTAAAACACATTACACTTGCTTGCAAAATAACAAACACCTTGTTGTGTTTGTTGATATAAATTCCTGCTTTCTTTTATAATTTACTATGTATTTTATGTACTAGCCACTTCTATGTAACTCAACAAAACCCTCAGAAAGGAGGAGTGGTGCCCAATCCAAATGACTGTGTATGTGAAGCAGGTGAGAAAAGACAAAATTAATTACAGATTAAGAGAGATGGGGGCAGATTTAGGATGGATGAATGCTCTAAGTTCATCTGAAAAACCCCACAGCTAGCCTCGTTGTGGCTATACATGAATTTGTATTTCATACATGTAGATGAAAGAGAATAAAACAAGACTTTGACTTGTTAGAACTATTGTCCAATTTCTCCAATTTTTACCCCATTTATTTAGGGAAGAATAAAACCCATTCACTTATTTTTCCCATATAGTCTTATCTGTTCTTCTCCTGAACAGTCCTGCTTATATTCTGTGAAATGCATGTTATAAAAGTTGACATAGTCAAAGCGTATCTAAACCCAGCGTCTAAATGAATGCTATGACATTCACTAGCCCACCTTGTAGATGAGGAACAGATTCTAAATCTTTCTATTTCAAATCTTTTGTAAGAGTGTCATTATCCCAAAAGGGAGCATTTCCGCTTCTGCCTACAGCCAAAATTGTAAATTTTTATCATGGTTTCTTGTGCTTCTGAACTGACAGTCCTAAACAATGAATCCTCTGTACAAAATCCAGAATAATTACAAGTTTTTTTCCTAAGTTGCAACTTAGGAAGTACCACAATCTAAAAATAGGACCTCTGTAGGTTATATATATAGGATTAATTGCTTTTATAAGCTATTTTCCTCCCCAGCCTTTTGCCTGACACTGCTGAAATGGGTAACAATGAGTTTTAGTTACCCTGGGGTGGTCTGAAAGTCAAATATATTTTCCTTAGAAATTGGTTTCAAAACTATCAATTCCTGCCCTAAAGCAACCATCTGGGGGCATCTTTCTGATTCTTTCTGTTCTGAGTTGATTTAAACTGATGATCAAACTGAAATGTGTTTCACAATCCTGACTGCAGATATAAAGGATTAGGATTATTCTTGTTTTATTGAATTTTTTATTTCTGATATATGTCAGATTTTCACACACGTGATAAATTAACTTTACATCTAAACACAGCTATGGCACCACCTAAATGCCTACATGACTACTCAACCTAAAATTTTCCATGATTCTATAAAATAAGTTAAAGGAAAGTCTGTCTTTCCTTTCTATTTCCCTGCTGCTTATATCGCTAATTGATAACATAAGTAAGGTTCTCTACCTCTAAAAGAAATAATATTAAAGAGCAGATAACCAGTTTTATCAAACACAAATTTTAATGCACCATCTTGCATTGACCTCATACGCTGCTGTATTAATTGTGTCAATAAGCAGCACACCTCAGAGTCAAGCTTTTTATACTTTGAAGGACATTACCTTTGGTACATGTTTTGTTCTGACTGGGTTTTTTTCCCCACATAGACTGTATGCTGACATTCAAGGAATCAGCATTCAAGAAAAGTCCCTAAGAACATGGGTCCTAGTTTTTTGTCTCATTTCTTGCAAAAAACCCACCAAACACCAGGGAATATGATGATAAATTGACAAGATAACATTTAAATCTATCAGTTTATTAAAAACTCCCACATCTAAAGCTTCAAGTGTTAATCTAGATATTTATACTGCGCCTTGCACTTTGTCATGTAGTGTATTTTTTACAATATAAAAAATTGAAATTGTTCTATACTACATATTTTTTAACACACACATCATCATAAACCCTTAATTAGATCCTGCTTCTTATTTTTGTTACACCAAAAGGTATCACAAATACAAATTCAGATCCCAGCGAGCTTTATTTTGACCACAGATTTCAATTTAGCCAAATAGTACTTCCTATAAACATGTCAAACTTCTGTGCCACAGCACAAAGTCACAGATAAAAGGATTCCTTAAGAGCTGTTCCAAATCGAAGCATTATCCAGACAAGACAAATGGGTGTATTTGCACTTATAGACGAGGAGATGCATGAAAGAATCACAATACAACATAATTATACCTTTGTCCATAGTAGCTTTGCAAAGCCATTTCATTCCTCATTGTCATTGTCCTCTTCTTTTCTGCACCTTGGCTCCCAGGCAGCTGGGTACCCTAATGCTAACTTACTGAATTTTTCTTCAGAGCAGAAACTACCACTCATACTGACCATTGCACAGCAAAGGACTGTAGTAAGAAAGATCACAAAATTAATTTTCTCTAATGACCTAGATTCATATTCAAATATGAATGAATACTGTATTTTATTTTCTCCTCAGTTATTTTTAGTTGCTTTTTTCTTCCACCTTAAGGGGTAAATAATCACAGCTCTAAACCATTCACGCTGACAGATCTTTAATAAATGCGTACACATGGAACAAATGGCAGGTAAGAGATTTAGGAAAATACTTTTTGAAGAAACACTATTTATTTTATAGTCTTTGAAGAGCATCTGACAGCAATCCACAATGCAGGGCAAGCCTTACCAGTAGCAGTTTAAAGAGACCAAAGTGGTCCTTTAAATACAACGGGAACAACTGTAAATTTACAAAGATTAACCTTTATCCATTAGATTCAGTCCTGGTGCTAAAGCATAGTTAATCACAGATCTTTAGATGAAACTGGGTAAAAATGGTTTATTCATTTCTTCTCGAAAGTATGAAAACATATTTGTAATTACAGTGACAGGTGAAAAAACCTGAATAACGTGATAAACCTTTGATTATCTAGCAATGAAAGAACAAAAAATGTCTCTTAAAAGTAATTAATTCATAAAGAAAGATCATATTTCAGCAGGGTTAAAATGTATGTATCTGTTTCTCCTTATATTAAGTTATAAATCAAACATTATTCCTATTCCCCAGAGTTTTAGTATTCTTCTTGTTCTATCAAAGAACTTTTGGGGATTTTTTTTTAATATAGAAGCACAACATTCCATGATAGTCAGCCTACTGGACAGTAAATCCTCTAGAAATTTGTATAAGGATTTATTATTACCACACTGAAGATACTGTCTATTACTAGAGAAACTAAAGAAGATAAAACAATTGAACTCCACTTGGAATACATAAGGATAAAGAATATAGGCTGGATTCAAAAGCAATCAGTCTTCCCATTGTCACCTTGACCCTTTAGTCAAAAGGTTTTACTCAGTCCTGCAAAATGGTTCAGTTCTGCATTGCTGTCAACTGTCACCTCCTTAAAAGGAGGCAAGGACATCTAAAAAACCTTGTGTTTTAAAAGAACTCAGGAACTGTTTATTCCTGTAACCAATAATTCATTGGCTTCCAATCTATGTTTACACACACACATACACCCCCTGCAGGCAAAGGGCAGGCAGCAGTTTTCTGTTGTTGATAGACTGTGATTTGGAAGCATATTGTTTGCCAACCTTTAAGTTTAATTCCCTAATAACAACCGCTTTTAATTCCTGGCTTATTACCAGTGGCAGTGTCTTGTGTTGGTCATTGAGTTTAGACCCTTTAGCAATGCTGCAAGATTTGCTGAGTGAGTTGGGGTTTTATTCTGCTTACTAGGTGTCTCTCAAGTCATCAGCCAGATACTTCCTGGCACCATTCCTTCAATAGGGATAATGAATCATGACAGTTCATCTCAAATTGCCCAGCTCAAACATTTAAATGTCTGCCACAATCTACCAATGAACCCATCTGAGTGCCACTGGGGATCAGTGGGAGAAACTTATTAATACACATGAGATTTGGCAACATGTCAGGCTTAATCTATCACAACAGCTAAGATAATACAGTTGTGCCCTCCCCTCCCCTGTCCTGTGGTGAGAGAACACCAGCAGTGTGATATCACCAGGGAGTGCAGTGGTGCCATGCTGCTTTGCAGCAGCTTACTTTGTATTCATCCACTTCGTTATGTGGTATTCTGAAGTGTACTCATTTTTTTTTCAGCAGAGAAGTTTTAAGCTTTGCAAGTGAAATAAACTTTTTAAAAAGTATCTTTCAGAAGTATTTAGGAAATCCATAGCATTCTGATTAAAAATGTAACACTCATCTGATTCCCTCTTCTATGCTAGAACCATGATAGAAAAACATGACCTCATAAAAAGCCTATAGCTCAATTTGCTAACGCATTTTTTTTTCAGTCAGAGAATCTTAAGTATTACTGATGTGAAGTAGTTGAAGGACAAATAGAAATGTCCTAATATGTAGCCCCAGCTGGCCTCCTATTTTCTCCCAAAAGCCTCTAGAAGCAATTGGGGATAAAGACCTTTTCATTTTGGAAGAGCATTACTGTGTCTTCGGTGCTGTCTATATATAGATATATATTCTACACTATGAACTATTACAAATAATTGAAGACACATGCTTTATTTCCAATCTAAATTTAAAAAAAAACACACAAACCCCACAATTTTCTTGGAAGAAGTTACTATGACCAAATGAAATTCACTTAGGGGTAATACTCAGTAAAGAGAAACTTTTTGATAAGAGAAATGTCTCTGGAGACAGATAATGGGAAAGAAAGCATGTTACAGCTCATTTACTTATAGCAGTTATGTGCTAAATTGCGGATGAACTAAAATAGAATATAATTCTTTGGAAAAGGCAGCAGTGAAAGTATTAGGAATTCTATGCCAACAGAATTGCTCTTTGAGTTAATATTTTATGGCTCAGTATTAAAATAATTATCCCAATTATTGATCCTTCCTCTATGGTATGGGCATCCAAACAACTCTCAGTAATGTTCCTAGTTTTCTCCAGAAGACTAAAACTTGGAGTGGATTTGTTTAACATATTATTTACAGAAGATTATGAAGAGGATTGCTTCAATTAGCTTGCAATTAATTTTCTTCAATGTCATTAACAGGACAAAGCTGGAAAAACGTTGTCAAAATGGGAAAACAATCGTGTAAGATTTATTTACCATTACAAGTCCTTCTTTCAGTCACTCCTTCAACAAACTGTCACTACTCTTATATTGAAAGACAGAACGGACAGTGCCTTAGTGCAGTGATAGTGTGCTGTAATACCTTTACTCAAGCCAGTTTATCTTGTGTTTGTTCTCTTTGGAGAGAAATTCTGGTACATGTGATTCTTTTGGGAGGGAGTTAAACGAGATTCTCTGGTCTGAGTACGTACCACATTCTCCAGCCCCTCACAGGGATAGCAGAGTAGCAATCAAAGGCTTGTCTTTTGTATAGTTTCAATCCTTTTAAATGGTGAAGATGACTGATCCAGCAGAAAAGAGTAGATCTAGTCCCAGCTAAGATTCCCATAATGCCTGTAATGTTGGTGTAGGAGCCTCAACACCCTTTTTTTCCTACTGATTTACTGTTACTGCACTAAATTACTAGCTACTATAGATCTCACTACCAAGAGTTACTTTTTTACAATGCGTAACAAAGAAGAGGGAACAGCTGCCATCATCTTGGAAGATATCAGAAAAGCACTCGTTTTCAGTCACAGTTCCAGCTGCTCTTAAGGAAAGTTATCTTTCTCCCAGGGAGGAAGGGTAGCTCTGTTAGGAGGGCAAAGGTAACAGTAATGAAAGGATTCCCAGCCTAGACTTGTATTTGAAAGCATTTGAAAGCTTATTTCAAAACATGGGAAGCTTCACTGCCTTACTGAACTGTAGAATTCATTTCCATCCTTTTCCTTTACATTCTTCTCCTCTCATTTCTCTTAGTTATCTTTGGATTGCCTTATTTTCTGAAACAGTGGGACCCTTCAGTCTTTTTTCCCTTACCCTAAGTGTGATCCTACAGAATGCTCAGTAGAGTTGAATCGTTGTATTAACTGAAATATTTACACATTGCCTTGAAGCATCAATGATCCAACAGTTTTTGCCCTTAAACTAGTCCAAGAGACTACATCTCTGAATGTGCATTAATGTTACTCAGCTTCTTTTCTTGTAAGCACTGAAAGTCATTGTAACTATACATGCTCTGTAGAAGATACTTGAAGTGCTGGAGTCCAGCTCTTCATAGATGAGTGTCCTGGGACAGGGTTAATTTTTTTGCAGTAGCCATGAGGGGCAGAGCCTAGAGCTGTGTGGCCCTGGCCAAGACCCTAATGTTATTCTATATCATCTCAAGTCATTGCCAGGTATGAGGGAAAGAGACTTCTCTCTCTCTTGATTCCAAGAAGGGCATGTTTTTATCCAGGGGAACAAAAGCGCAGCAGGTGGAGGGAAGCCGTTCACCATTGTTTCATTGTCCCAGGCTTGGCGAGCATTTTGTATATAGATCATACTCTCTTTGTACACTTCTGTTATTAGTATTCTTGCTGTTACTGTTAATTTTCTTATCAAAATTGCTGTTTCCAGTAAATTAGTTTCATCTCAACCCATGAACTTTGCCTTTTGTGCATTCAGTTGGAGGGGCAGAGCAAGCGGCAGTACGGTTTCAGTCAAAGCGCTAAACTGGGGAGTACCTTTCCTAAACCAAGACAATCAGTGATTTTTAGTTCAAGTTAGACTAGTTTAGTGTGTTTTAGGCCTGGTGAAAGTGCTGGATCAGCATTCCTGTGTAATTAACTATTTCTTTGTCAGCTATATTTAGAGTACAATGATAGAATTACCTGAGCCACTCTTCCAGTGGGCTTATTTACAATAAAAAAACCCTGAAGTAAGCAAACATGTCTTGAAATCCCTTTGAAGCCAACAGAAATATTTTTTAACAAAGAATTGGTACACTTTCATCAATATGACCCTAACTAAAGCCAACTAAATAATTATACATTTTTAAAGAAGACAGGTTTTGTTCTCAATCACTGTTAAAAACAGCGAAGGGGAATATATGAAAAGTAATTGGTAGCTAAGTTTCCATGAAAGTAGCAGTCAAGCAGAGAAGATATTTGTCTCAGCACAATCAAAACGTAAAGAAAAGAATCAATAGAGATTACTGTGTGAGACTAAACTAATTAAATTCTAGGTAAAGAAAGATGAAAGCATGTGCAACTCCAAGTATAAAAGGCAAAGACATGAGGAGATGCAAAGCTGGGATTCTCCTCAACAGATTAGCTGACAAAAGTGCAAAATCCAAATATATCAACAGTCATGTAGGAAACGGACCAATTTAGCGTCAAAATGGGCACAATACACTTGGTATAGTGTATAAACTATTAATGAACAAAGTAGTTCACAAGCAGAAAAATTGGAATTAGTCAAGTATTCAACCCTTACTAATAATATATATAATCTACATGTACACATCTGTGTATGTGTACACATCTGCATGAATATATATCCTTCCCAATAGGAATAATTATTAGACTTTCAGAACAGGATCCCATGGATTATTTGCTTCTTGTTATTATAAATAAATCTGCATAGTCTCATCTCTTGATTGTAGTGTTTCAAAACCCTTCAAATAGGTGGTAACTAAATTTTTCTCCACATCCTGTCAGAAACCCAGTAATTTCTATGGCTCCTTTAAAAATCTGGTGATTTACTTCATGGAAAACAGTTAGCTTGCTTTTTTTTACTAAAACTATTATAACATAGTTATCAGCAAAATTTTTAATGTCCAATTTCTTCTCTATCTGCAGTTCCCTGTTGTAAAAACTGTGGTACCTCTTGTCCTTTCTGAGTACTGGACCCAGCACAGATTCTGATTATTCTCACTGCTACAGGGTTGCTGTTTTCACTCTGGAACTGCCCCTGTCTTTTCCAGATCCATAGGTAAGCCCTTGTACAGCTCATTGCAGCTACAGTTCCAACATCACATCATAATGGCTACATTCACTGGTGAATGTAACGAGCCACAACTACTCATATATTCATACCTGCAGAACAAACAGAGCCATGATTTTCAGAAGACTGATTGATATAGGGTTCCTTCAGAAAAAAAAAAAAAAAAAGAAAAAAGGACTTTTTATGGTCCCAGCCTGTTTATGTATCAAGTTATAAGGAGAACGAGCAAATGCTGATATTCACTTAACTCTAGTATTTATATATCTCACTCATACTGGCTGATAAGACACTTTTACCTCTCTGGGAAGGAAGAACTGTGTTTCAGATCTAAACAACGAAAGCTCAAAAATAGTTAATTCCATTCTCCACTGAAGCCAGATAAAAGTTTGAATAATGTATGTGCCTTTAATCCATGGCCCCTTTGCTCCTCCAGTTCTGCTTCTATCTTGATCTTGTTTTCCTGTAGCATTTTGAATCAGAATGGATTATGCACAAGGGACCTTCACACAGTGCAAGCTATTTGGGAATTTAAACAAAGTCCTCTAACTTAATTAGCCTTCTCCTAAGGTGATGAGTGCCATTTTTTGATGTTGCAAAGGAGGTTTATGACCATTCTAATAACTGGCATCTAACCATACATTTCCTGAGCTCCAGTTGAAAACATATAATTTCCCTGACTTCACTAATGTAACTGTTAACTCGTGCTACAGACCCTGCAGGAAAAGTTCAGAGAGCAATGGAAGCCTTGTTGAATTCACATACTCAGGACACAGAGCTAATGACTGTGAGCATTAAAACTTGTTACAGCTTTTTCCAGAATTTAAACAGGGAAATTCCTTAACTGATAGAGCACCTAAGAAATTCTTAAAAGTGCTACTCTGCTTGCAATGGAAATCTATCATGAGAAAGCAATTTTCAAAGCAGGGGCCAGATGAATAATTCAGCAAAAAATACGTCAGTAAAGTGCAGACAGTGGAAGAACTACTGCTTTTTGGTTGTTATCATTAGAGGGGAATGAACAGAGGTCACATCAGCCTTATGCAAAATAATGAACAGTTTTAGATAAATTAAAATGGAAGCCATTTTGACATAGCATCGGAACACAAATAGAACACATTTCACAATGACAAAATAAAAATCTTTTTTGGATGACAGTTATCCTGTGAAGTTTTGGGCTACAAAACTTGTTGAGACAAAAGGTTAACTGGCCTCAAATATATACAAATCAGATTTACAAAACAATTGTTAAATAGAAGATTTTGTTAGGATGGCTTTACTATGTATAAGTAAATTAAACTACTCAGAGTAAGTTAAGTGTTTGTGTGTGTACGTGCATACGTGCTCAGATTGAACACACACATATATAGTGGAATGAGGAAAAGGAAAAGCGAATGGAATTAATGGAATACACATTATTTTGACCACTGTGTTATGGTCCTCTACTTTTTCAAATATTCTGCAATTTGAAGAGGGGGTTTTATTTTTTATTTTTTTTGTAGGTACTATAATTCTTTGGAATACAGAACACATTTTCTTAAAGTGAATTTTCACAAAAGCTCCTACAGAAGAAATTGGACATCAATATATGGTTCCTCCCTTATAGCTTTACTTCTGATTCTGCTTCCTCTGACCTTTTCCAGATAGTTTGTCCTCCATCTTTGGGAATGTATCTTTCTAATATTTAGAAGTGAGATGAGCCTGCAGAAAGAGGATGTATTACTAATTCTAGAAGTGAAAAGCATTCTGGTTATATTACTGCTGCCAAAATCCTTTAACAAATGTAAGTGTTATTTTTACTTTTCCAAGGAATATTTAATGAGCATCAAATATTCATAAAGAATAGATAATATTTAAATGACATCTTTAGATGATTAAAAATGTGCAACTCTCTCACAGTGATAACTACATTAAGACCTAAAATATATTTTCATTACGCCCAAACTGTCTCCAAGGTGATATCAAGAAAAAAAAATATTTCACAACTTTTTGTGCTGCTTTTAAGAAAGTTCATATACAAGCCTTTATCTTCAGAATGAAAAATTTGTGTTCAGGTCAGTAGTAGCTAAGATGCTAGACAAAAATCAATGAACTGGTAAGGTAAAGGAAACAAAGGTCCACTCAGCCTGTTCGTTTACTCCAGCTTATGTTCCATTGGGATAGTCTCAATGTTAGCCTCTACCTCTGTATTTAAACAGAATTCTCATTCTCACTCTTGATTCTATTCCAACAGGCTGAACATCGTTTGGAAATGAGACTGCAAGTAGTGGTACAGCAGATCTAATGGAGGCTGTCTGTTTATATAGTGTTTTAAGGTGATAATACAACCCCGTTTAAGGTTTCTTTCTGTAAAACAAAATGTCATGGGTTTTTTAAAGGAAAGTATCTTGCAAACAACTCCAACAAGAGGCATAGTAATTTTCCTCTTCTTTTTTGCTTCTTCTCCTGTTTCGGTCAAATCGGTGCTTTGAATATCGATGGAATGTTATTGTGTACACTAGGAAAGAACTGCCATGTTTCCAAGCACACAGAGTGCTTAAAGGTACAGCTACAAAAATCAGAAGTCTAGGGGATGTAAGCTGCAGTACAGAGAAATACAAACGTGCTTATTTATAGCATATAAATCTCAATATTTGAAACTAACTACTGAAGGATGACATTGTCTCAATTTATATTTCTTCCTTTATTATCAGGCTTACTACTATTTTAGTAAAAAAAGGAAGTAAATCCCAATTGGGGTAAAACTAAAGTTATGGATGAGAAATAAGAAGAAAATGAGAAATTCAAAATAATAGATTATCTAACCCAAACCAGGTTTACAAAATGAAAACTTCCCAAATATTCAACAAATATCTCCTCTAAGCTGAAGTTTTTAAAGAGCTTGCAAAGTTCATTTTTTTCCCTTTCTTTCTTATAAATCTAAAATAGAGGAAACACTGAGCTTCATGACAGCTAATCCCAGTTTTTTCTTGCTTAACCAATGCTCATTCAAATTATTCTATCTTGTCCTCTATCTTGTCCATGTAAGGATATACTGGCAAAAGTAAGGATAGAAATCTTTGATGCTTGTAAACATTTATTTTGGAGAAGGGAATACTGGGTCTATTCAACTAATTTTACCTGCTTCAGTTAAAAGAGAAAAAATAAATGAATTCAGACAGTTTTATTAATTGCTGAAGCATGGGATAGAGGCACCCTGGCTATCTTGGAAGTGTTTACTTTTATTTGCTCAGTAAACCAAAATTCATAATGAGCCAGAAGGGATAGTCTCCAAAATGCCCTTCCAAAGAGTTGATTTTTCTATTACTGAGATGCTGAGAAAACTCCTGATTGCACTGAGCTGCAGAAGAGCATTTAGTCAGCCTTTTCGTTTTGATGTATTTTTATCTCCAGCTGTCAGGGATACAGAAGGGGACAACACACAGAAAGGCCAGAGCTCTTGCCCAGGAGTATTCTTTCTTCTAACACAGTAGAATAGTAAAAGTCCTGAAAGCACCCTGGTAAGAACCTGTTTTCTACAAATGTGAGAGGCTCTGAGAGTGGAAACAGAACAGGAGGGAAAAATACTCCAGAGTAATCTCTAAGTATATACCTCACCAACAAGTTTTATTTTACATGAAAAAATAATTTTACAACACTTCTCTTTTCACCTGTTTCTAGTAACTTATCTGAGATAATACAGAGATTGAAATCACTTTGGAGAAACAACAGTGGTTTTTTTCCTCTCCTGAGGAAGAGAAGTGTGAGAGAGGAGAAGGAAAAGGTGAAGTAGCAAAAAGAAAGAGAAAAGCTGATGGTTTCAAGAGACCACAATGAGGATCTTTCTGTTTGGGCTCACTGTACAAAATGAAATTATTCTTTACTTTCTCTACCTTTTTATGGTTCTTGTTCTGCATTTACAGTCTATTTCTAATACAGTAAAGAGTTCAGGAACTAAGAATTATGAAGAGTAGTAATGACAGCGATATTAACCCTAATATCAGGAAGGTTAGCCATGGAATACCAAACATTACAATCTCTGAATATCTGAAATATC
This sequence comes from Myiotriccus ornatus, assembly GCA_036023395.1. Taxonomy (NCBI): domain Eukaryota; kingdom Metazoa; phylum Chordata; class Aves; order Passeriformes; family Tyrannidae; genus Myiotriccus; species Myiotriccus ornatus. The sequence goes on from JAYRBT010000177.1 coordinate 21,402,692, forward strand.
CTGCATTTATAGGGCCACTTGGACACGTAGAAGTAAGAAATCGTATTTTGCATGCCTATATATTAAGGGTATATTCCTTTTTATTAAAGAGGTTCTATTCCACACCACAGGAAAATCTTGGCAATAGGAAAACACTTCTATGGTTGTCACAGTCAGACATAGTCAAGGAGTCTGCTACTGTGAGGACTTTCATCAGAACAATCAATCAGACACCTTATACATAAATAAAAGAGAGGTTTCTGCTCCCCAAATAAAGTCTTTCCTTCACACACATGTATTTCTCTTCTGTAATTCTTAATTCAGATGTAAACATACGACATCAGCCTTCTAACAGGCACAAGATGCTAAGTGATGAAGCTTAGGGAATAGGTTGGGTGAATGTTGAGGTATCCATGCTTCTGCACCTATGCAAGAAGAAGTTTCCAATCTTAGAGCCCAGCTATTGCCATCTTTAACAATTGCGTATTTATTTTGAGATGCTCTAGGCAAATTATAGGATATATTGACTCCCTTAGCGTGCATTGTGAGTCTTGCCATGTGCTGAGACTGTTGTGACGCTTTGATTATGTGGACTTGGAATTTCAGCCTCACAAAGACAATAAAATGGCAAATTGTCAGTGTTTCTTTAATGTGCTTTAAGTGTCTTTGAATCAATAATTTATTTGTTAAATTGCCAGGAGGTTGGTAAATGCCCACAGTGGTTTACCCAGAATAGTACGGTGTTTTATACTGAGAGATTTGTAATGCAATGAGAGGAAAAAGGTAATGGCAAATGCATTCCTAGATGGGGAAACTACTGAATGTTTATAGCCAAAGACAGAGTACATATAAGCAGGGAGAAGCAATGTTGAATTTCCCTATCACCCTTCTACAGATAGCAGCTAATAAAAAAACTACATTAATTAGACTGATCCATGTGGTGGGACAGAAACCTCTTCATTCCTGGAATAATCATCAGAAATACCCTCCCCTTTGTGCTAGGAGCAGGATTATTGTTCTGTCATTAACCTCCTATAGAGGCAGCTGGAGAGCTGCCAGTTACAGAGAACATTTTCTCATCACCAGGTGTTAAGTCAGCATTCTGTAGACAACACGAATTAGAGCAAGAGTCATAGGTTGCTTGAACAGGCATTGAAAGCCTGAGTTATGCAGCTCCCTCATCATATGGCTACGTTTCTTCTACATTCTTTTGCAGTATATGATGGACTTCTAGCAGAATAAAACCACCCTGGTGACTCTCCAGGGACAGAAGATCTCCAAGGAAAAAAGACATGGAAGCACTGGCTGTTCATATGGTCGAGTCCACGTGGGTACTAGAGCCAGCTGGCACAGACAAGAAAATGGAACAAGCCTGCCAAAAAAGCAATTCTTCTGCAGCTGAAGTGCTAAAAGGCATTTGACGGGAGGCATGGAGTGAGAGGAAGCTTGCTTTTTGCCCTGCTTATTAAGCAGGGCTAATCATGCTGAAAGTGTTACTTCATACTTTCACAGATACTTTCCCTCTTACCTAAACAACAAACCAGTTCCAACCACAGATAAGCACTGAAAAACAATATTTGGCTCTGTCAGTTTGCTCACTTTTTTGGAGAATATCTGTTAGAGGGGTGTTATTTTAGCTTGGATGTTTCTGAAGAATGTATTTAATTTGGCATTTTCTAGTTCAAAAAATCCCAGATTCCACTGTAGCAATCTTACCTCTAAATTGTGTTATTTAGCTCAAGCACTGGAAATTGGGCAAATTTGATATTGCTACACAGTGTCCAAATGGGGATGAAAGAGGAGGCTTTTACTATTTTACTGGCGTTACAGATGCTTTTGACCCATTTCATTCATTGATATCACCTCATAAATGATTGCAGAGAAAAATATTACCTATAAGTAGCTGCATAACTTTTGAGTATAATGGACACATGGAATGTATTTCTCCAATTCTTTTGGACATACCTAAATGTCCAATCAAATCACTTGAACAGCTCCCTCAGGCATAATGTGAAAGCCACTGGTGTTACTCTGCATATATAGGTCTAGTCTGCTAACCTCCACTCACCTGTTTTGTATTTCTGTTCATATTGGTATTACCGGCAAGCCCCTAAAGCCAGAATCATCTTTTATGACAACAGAGAATGTGTACACCTCTGACACAGCCCTTACAGACTGTTATAATACAGATCCCAGAAGATCTCAACACCTTCAGCAGCACAGCTGAGAGCGAAAACATTAACGTTTATCATCTGGCCTATTACTGTCAAACTCTGCCTCCAGCTATGCAAGTATCAGGACAACTCAGCAGCATTTCCATCAGGCAGTTTTGTGAGGTCTTTGCGTGTGTCCTCGAGCAGTGTAGAATATAAAGAAAGGTTGATGATGCTAGGGGTATCTGTGCTGAGACACAGGATCACACAATATGAAACAAATAAGGTCAAGTACACACACTCATATCTTCTCAAATAAAATCTTATTACAGAAACTTTCTAAAAATAAGGGATGTACATTAGGTTTTAGTTCAGACTCCAGCTAGTCCTGGGTTGTAGTACTAGTTTCCGTACCCATTTTTGATGTGTTACCTCTTCAACTCTTGTCATTTTCATTGATAAATTTTTGTTAATGTTGCAGAAACACTGCAAAATTATGTCCTTTACACAGAAAGTTTGCAACTTCAAGATGATACTAGATATCCCTACAAAATTGTCACCACTCACTGAGTGGAAGCCTGAAAAGGGAAACTCTTTTACTTCACTTTCATGCATTGATTTCTCTCCCTGATTCTCCCACTCTCAGTAAACTTAGATTCACTGAGAGAAGTACTTACATTCAGAGATGCAGTAAAATTATTTGGCAAGACTCCTAACTTAGCTGTTAAATGTCTTTCTCTGCTGCTTACAAAGTACCTTTCAGTGAAAACAGATAGCTCTTACGTGTCATTGCCTTTGGATTTTGGCAATGGGTGGAAAGCTAAGAGATCACCAGTGTCAGAGGCAAAAAAAGCTCTTCTTTTGTATAGCAGATGTAGTCCTAAAAACATGTAGTTATCTGGCACGGAAGAAACATTCAAATAACCAGCAGGACTTAGTGTACGCTTGAATTAATTGGAAAGGCTTGATTTCTCGTCCTGTAGAAAAGCCATCTTGTTCATATTCCAATCTGCAGTGTAGGGAAAATCAAACTGTTGATGATATAAACACTTTCCATTTATCCTGATTTCTAGTTGTTTATCAAATATCTAGTAGACATGTATCTAGCAGATGCTCCCCTGTTCCAGCTTAGTTCATCTCTTGAGACAGACAGCTACTTATCAGAGAAAACTATCCTAGTGATTTGTGGCTGCTGAGATACAGGATCATAACTCTGTGTTCATCTTAACATGAATTTTACCTCAATATTTCACTAGAAAATATTAAAAAAATCGTCTGCCTTTGGCTCCATTATAAAAGTATTTGGTTTTCCCAGGTCACACTTTAGATCTTGAGTATACACTCTGTGTTCATACCTGAGATATGTAACAAACAGACTTGCATTCTGTGAGGTGCAAGGTCATAGGGATGTTTGGTTGATAAATTCTCTGTTTTGATGCTTTAAGCTCTTAACTCTGTTGCTTTTTCTCTAATCCACCTTTGAATCTGGGCTACTGGGGAAAAATGTTGCTATTTCTGTACTGGGAAGGTCAGACAAATGGATTAGCCTGAGAAAAATATTGGTAATCTCTTGATTTTTCTATTTCACAATTTACCATGTAATGGGAAATATTGCTACTAATATTTTAACCTTTTAATGAGACTAAAAAAGCAAGTAGCTCAGATGAAACACTTACTCAGAGTGGCTACAACATACTCTCTTTTTTTTTTTTTCTTTTGACCCGGAAAGATTTTAGTGATTTCATTCAGTGCAACTTTGCCTTCAGTGGATCAAGTCCTGCATATTTGAACAAGTGCATTAGTTAAGAAATCTTTACAGCCAAATTTCTGACTGACAGTTTTCCCCTCTCTCTATTTTAAAGCACCTTGGTGCTGTAGTTCTTCTGACGGCTTCTGTGTGCTGGCAATTACCCTGATTAAAAACCCATTGGAGAGTTTCTAAGGTGACAGCTTAAAGATTTAATGCTCCCTGTGATTTGCAAGAGGGAATGTATACTGTTCTTAAAACACATAAGCAGTTATTTAATAATGTGGCCAACCCAAGTATCAAAATGTAAGAATGCCAAAGAAGGAATCTGTACTCTCCAAATATTTGTGGCAAAAAGAGAATGCCTAATGTCAGCAAAGAAAATTCACTGTTGTCACCTTCACAGTTGCAAAATTATGAGTAGAAACATACTCAGTACATGTACAGTAGAAACTGTATTCTTTTTATCCCTGCCACCTGAGTGATTTTAGAACACAGAATGACAAGAAACATCAGATTATATTTATGTAGTTCAAATTCTCATAGGCCTAGACCCGCAGGAGCTACTTCTGTACATTAGAATGGACCAAAAGTTTGTTATAATTTTATCATAGATTTATAGCCATTTAGAGGGAGCCCCTGGTGGTCTAGTGGTTAAGATGTGGCGCTGTCACTGCCGAGACCCGTGTTCGATTCCTGGTCAGGGCCAGTCCCTGGGCAGATGGAGTTCGTTAGCCCTATAAGGCAATCCATCTACATCCTGAGGACCTCACTGCCACCGTCCAAGCTTGCTTGGCCCCGGCAG
>JAYRBT010000177.1:21407658-21433753 GCA_036023395.1 Myiotriccus ornatus
TCACCTAAAAAATCCAATGCGCAGGCTGGAAGGTGTAAAGACCTTCCCCGGTTCTTCGTTCGCGAAGACTGGCCAATAGTCATTTAGAGGCTGTCTAGAAAGAAGAATTTTGATAGAGCTCTTATCATGAAAACATACTCTCCCATCTCTGTAATTTCTGAGCCCAGTCTTAAGTCTTTCCTCTCAGTATACATCACTCTGGGATGCTTGAACTCTCCAGTAGAACAAAAATCTCTAATGCCATTGCTTGACTCTTCATTTTCTGGTGGCCTAAAAGTAGCATATGCTGCTAAAATGATAGAAGGAAAACACTTTTGATTAATTAACTACTGAGAACATGCTAAGGTTATCCATTTATACAGATGCTGAAATCAAGCTGGGAAACCTGAAAGAAAGAGTGACAAGTAAGTAGTTTATCTGAAGTGGGATGAAATGCATCTTGGTAGATACTTTTTTGTGATGTGTTTTCAAATGGACTACAATATTTAGAGAACAGTGTTGTATTAATTAGGAAATTACCCACATAATAAAAAGAAATGTCAAATTAAAGGGAAAAAAAAGGAAAAATTACACTATTATAGGACTATAGTAGTACTGGAAAGCTAGGAGAGATGATAAACTATGAAACAGATTTTATTCCTTATCTTTCTTTCATGCTTTTTTTTTAACAGAACAAGAGATTGAAATGTATAAAATTATTTATCCAAATAGAGTACACTGGTCACCTTTGAGAAGACTTTTTTGCATTACATAGCCAACCTTAATTTGCAGACAACCAAGACCAAAAAAGGTACGAATAAAAATTTTTTTTTCTACAGCTAGGCTGGTACAGATTCTTGATTTATTGTAATTCTTCTTATCTCTGTCTCATTTGGAGAAAGCAAAACAAATGTCATCTTTAAATTTCTCTGCCTATTTTGTCTGCAGAGACTTAGTATTTACTGGGGGTTTGGTTTGCTTTTGTTTCCTTTTCATTATTTTCCTTCTTTGATCTGCTTACCATGATAAACTCCTTAGTACGTAAGATTAAGGGCTTCATTAATTGCCAAAGATCAATCCAAAACATCCTATTGGATGTACCTTTTTCTACTTTTTTGGATCAGAACTGTCCAAGAACTCTTCATGTTGTTGTACAAACTCTACCTAAAATAAATTTTAAAAGTTGAAAGTTGCTGACACAATCTTTCCTACCCATGAGAAGGACTGCTCTGGCTTTTGGAGACAAACTATGCAAATTCATTCTCTTCACATTCCGAAGGAAAAATAAATAAATAGATAGGTAAGAGAAGGGAGTAGAAGGGAATGGCAAGTGAACAAATCAATGACTAATAACAAACATGGCAGCAGCATTTTAAAAGACTGATGTCTTTTCTAAATAACATTCCAAAAATCAATTTCTCAGAAAGCTGTACTTCAGAAAAGGAAACACTCTTTTTTCTTTGTACGTAGGGAACGTATTACCTTTCACGTGTTTCTATCACATAAATCAATCCTCAACAATATAAACTTACGTCACTTGTACTACCAGCAGTCCTATAGAAAAGATTTGCTAGCTATGATTAACTATTCAAACCTAAAGTATTGAAAGCTTACTATACATACGATATAAGTTTGTGTTAGCATAAAATTCTATCACATCCAACTTTACTGATACAGAAAATTACTTGTGTTCAAAAAATCAGTTGTACCTTAGTAAATGTTTTCTAAATGCTGTAGAGCATTTTCCCTGCCAGTTCAACTGTAGCCATCTGCAACGTAATATTCAACAAATAATATCCATAGAAGATCACATTCAACAAAAGTGAAAAAGGAAATATGGAAACTTAAAGTCAAGTTTAGACAAATCTTATTTCTGACCTTGCAAAAGAATTTTGCATGGCAAAATGTCGAAGAAAATTTCATTCTTAGCTGCTGGTAAGAGAAAAAGACTATTACATTTTTTCATTTAGGATGCAGTTACATGCAAATAAATCTAATTTCAGGCACAATCTCTAGGTTTTTCCATATTTACCATGTCTCAGATTCTCTCCCTCTCAAATATGCAAACACAAAGATGAACCTGCTAAACAGTCTACAGAAAAACAAGTACAAATGAACACAGAAATAACAGGGTAAGAGAAAGAAAAGCATAATCCAGACAGATGTACAGTTAATCACATGAGTTTACAGAGTTTAGGTCACTTCTTCAGGGATATTACTAAGCCCCAACATAGTCTTTATGCACTAGACTTTATGTCCCTCAAACCCCCAGCTATAAATGCCAGCATTAACAATAGTCCTAAAGGACAGGTAGGTTTGAAAAGATCCCTCTGAGCAGTAGTTGGGAGTTATGGGCTTAGTGGTCAGCCAATGGGCACTGGGTTAGGACTAGACAAAGGTTAGGAGGGACACAAATGCTGGCACTGCAGTTGCAGTAGGGTGGCAAGAAGCTTCTCAAGGGAAAGTGTATTCTGAACATGAAATGACAGATGAGAACTTGTTCTTCTGGGCCATGGGCTTGTTGTCATCCTGATAATTACCATAAAGCTAGGGGATGGCTTTGTCTCAGCCTGTCTCAAGCCCCCACAGCCATGGAAAAAGGTGTATGGCAGCCTATGAATTCTCATTAAAGTCAATTTATAAACTTAATTTTCTGAAGTAAATATAAATTAGAAGTCTCAAAAGACGTAAGGTCCTCAGAGTACTTACTCTGATAAAACAAAAAAAATCCCCAAACAACAGAGGGATGGCCAAATGTAGTTGCAAAATTCCATTTCATCCATCTAAAAACCCTTGCCCTCCTTAAATCTTATGTTCTTTAGTAAAATTACATCATTTCCTTGCAGGGCACTGGAAAAGTAGTCTGATCAAAGAGTTTCCCTCCCTCATATCTATCTTCTTTCCTCAGGCAACAGCGTTATCTTCATGATCAGAATGTGGGTATTATTTGTAGCACATGATACCTGCTGCCAGTGGGTGACAAGAGTTACCAAAAAAAAAAATTAATGGAAGGATTTGAGGCACAGTAGCATACACTTAAATGTACATATAAAATCAGACAGAAAATATTGAAGTGAAGACAATATAAAGCTTTGGTCAAGCCTGAGTTATGCAGCCAGTGTCAGATGCAGGGCTGAAGCTAATTATGCTGAAAATAAGCTTTATTCGGGTTACATGCACTCAATAAACAAGCCTTTTTCCATCCTACAGCCCAAACCCATTTTTACAAACAACTGAGTAGACATCCAAAAACAGATAAGTTTTGTTTCTTTTAATCTCTTTCTTTTTTCTATCTATCTGATATTTGGTCTTTTTACCTAAATAAACATTGTTGTGGTGGCATGAGAAATTTGTACCACACTGATTTCCCATAGCACAGAAATGTCACGTTAACTAAAGGTGAAGAAGCTAATAGAATGAAAATAATAATCAGAATAATAATGGAGGAATTATGAATCCAACTGCACATAAGAGATTGAAATTTTATGTTTGGGTTCTTGTGCTACTATAAACTTTGAGATCAAAATACGAATGGTTGTTAAGTTCAAAGCATTGTATCAATTCATCCACTTATTGACAAAAAGAATATCCTTAAACATGTTAGTGTATGAAATAAGTATAGGAATAAAGTAAACTACTGTTTACTATCAGCTGAATCTCCTAATGCTCTGCATGGTCTTTTTCTTCCAGTGCTGCTATTCTTTCCTATTAGAGACAATTGTATGTGGGGGGTTGGGATAGGGAAGGCGTGTGTCTTAATATTTCCCAGAGAAAAATATCCTAAATCAGACCATATATCTGTCATGGCTACGACTTGTCTTAGTGTCTAAAATGAAAGATAAAAGCTTCCATTATTAACAATAGAGTGCTTCTTTGGGATATAACTCCAGGTTTGTATTTTAAGGGATTTGAAGCATGAATTCACCAACGTAAAAATAATCTTGTTGCTTACTATGAAGAATGGGGCTTTGCTGTCGTATTAACTCACCATCACGCTTGCACAGAACTCTTTATTATCCAACTATTTACACTGCAATATTAGCCTGAAAACTGGCTTAAAGTTAGAAAAGCCTGGACGCTGGTAAAGAACTGTTGAAATGCAAACTACAGTGAGCAACCTCCATCTTGACTGGTGTACTGATGGCCACATGATGCTGTCCCTATCATGAGGGCAACATTTTACAGAGGTGAATGTTTTGTGAGACACTTATTGGCTCGGACCAACTCAAGTGCGGGGGGCGAGGGGCAGAGAGGAAGGGACAGATCAAATTTCATGGAGGTGAGGTGGTGCTCTGTTCCATATCCCAGCCCCTTTGAGCTTCCTGGGGCAGAATTGAATCAGCAGTGAGTCAAAAGCAGCCCAGGAGCACTCCCCCACACCACACCCTGTGGAGCCCCTAACCCAGCCCCACAATGGCTGGCACACCAGGAGCACTGGCCCATGCCTTGCCCCAGAGCCCCAGAATGGCCAGTGGGCCAAAAGTCCTGCCTAGGGCAGTGGTCACAGGGGGACCAGAGCAGATAAAACCAGAGACATGTGGTCTCCATGTGTTTGGACCTCACCATCTGGACACAGGGAAGCTGGAATTACATGATACTCCAGGTGATAGCTATAATTCTCTCTTTTTCGCTCTCTTTCTTTAGTTCTTCTTCTCTTAATCTCCTTTTTTGATAGTTTGAGTAATTTAGAGCTGGATGGGTTGGATTTTGCCAAGTTGTATGGGTTGGTATGTGCTAAGTCAATACTTTGTATAATGCTTAATTTTGGTTCAATGTTGCCCTTTAAACTTTTACCAAGTTACCTTATTTTCTAAAATTTGACAGTAAAAGTGTGTTATTTTACCTCCTGAGAAAACGTGTGTGGCACCTTCTCCCTTATGCTCTCTCAAGGTATAAAAGAACTGAAGGCCCTTTTAATAAATCTGACGAATTTTTGGAGCCTTGTATATCTTAAAGTAAAACTCCTTCAATGAGCTCATAGGTCGGAGCCTGGGGTCTTACATGTTCTAACATAAAAGTTTTTCAACAGTTGTGTCAACATGGACAGTCACAAGAATCCATCAGAGTTTACACACTTGAACTCATCTGTTCAAAAGTGTCGAACAGAGAGCAGTTGCATTATAATGTGTGTGTGCTTAGTTTGGAGAAATAAGACTGATGAACTTAAAGTCAAAGTAACATTAGACAGCATGCACAGGGCCACAATCTCTTGACTATTTAAAAATGAGGTTCAGTATTTCTTGATTACATTAATAACTACTATGATGACTTTTCTTGATTGCTCATTGAAATTAAATAATTCCATATGTAAATTAATCTAAATAACCAAAGATAACATCATAAATATGGGGAAGTACTGGGAAAAATCAATATATCATCTAATTATGTGTCCTGTCCTCCATGACTGTATAGGAACAAGTCAATCAGTTTTATTTCCTATATTATACATGCAGTATCCAAGAAGTTGTTAAACCATGTTTTATAATCTATTTCTTTCCTAATCGTGTTTAACATTTTATTGCTTTTTTACAATTATTAGATACTAAACTGATGCTTTTGTGGAGCTATGATTCATAAGACTGTGATCTCAGTCCTGACTGGTAATGGAAACCACTATTTCACATATGAAAATAAGTTTTATTTTTGTTTGATGGTATTTGATGTCTATTTACTCTAAACTTAATTTTTCATTTTATTACCCACTGAGTTTTATAAAGTCTGTCATTCTGTGGCGATGGTCCGCATTTATACTATTCTGAAAGTGTCATGACCAAACTTAATCACTTTAAGATTTATTCTCCTTTCCAGGTAATTTGCAAGAAAATAGAGTCAGTCACAATTTAAATCAACATTCTTTGAACAAAACAATCTACAGTATTGTGTCAAGAGAATAAAATTAAAGCAGCAATAGAAGGAATGCTCTGAATATTTTTCCAGAATCCAGTAATTTACCATTTGAGGACACTTGCAATTAGAGGTGAGGATTTTGTATTCAGGACTTCAAGATGGATTTTTCTTTCATTAATTTGTTTGCTTTCCAAATCCATGTAATTTTTAAAATCCACAGACTTCCTTAACAAAAAGCAGAGCCCTTTTCCACATTTGAGGAAAGTTAAAAAAAGAAATAAATAAATTAAAATTACTCAAACTTTGCCTTTCTGTCTGTGAGCAAAGGATATTTTTCTTGTTTTTGCTTTTGGTGTTGCCACTTCAAATGATGAATTGATATAATAAATCCTTTGTAGTTTTCCCTAGTGCTAATTCAGACTTGTTCTTGGAGAGTAAAATTACCTCATGATCTGTACTGTCCTGTTCCAGTACAAAGCTTTTATTTCGATACTTTTGTGTTTTAATATATCTCCATATGTTTCAGGGTAATGATAATAGTCCTTGTAATAGTATAATTTGACGTCATATTGATATTCACTTATTGTAAGAAACTTAGACAGTCAGTGTTAAACTCTAGTGCATGTCTTAGGCAATATGAAAGAGTGTGACAATAGACATACATGTGGGAACTACTGTAATAAGGAATTTCATTTCAATAAGCTAACCACAGAAGTTCAGAAAAAGCATACTAAACTCCAGAATTTTTCTCTCAGCTCCTAGCATCTTCAAGACTGATGAAAACAACATGCAAATGAATGCAAATATTAGGGTAAATTGAAGATATAATTAATCATACCTGACATTGGAAACTAAAGAAAAGTTAAACAACCCACATAGTTTATAGGATTTAACACTGCAGCTGAATTCTGCTTTCTGATTCTATGATAAAGTGATTCTGTCATGCTTTCTGTAATTATTATTTATTGCCACTGTGTCAGAAAAAAAAGTATTGAACACTGATAAGTTTGTAACCATTGTTGGTTGATATCTTAGTATAAATAATAGCTTCCAGAGTAAAAGATCTGTGTGTGATTGTCCTGAAATTGTCTACTGTAGACAGTAGAAACAAAGTGGGGCCTCGATATATGCTCTGTTCTTGGGCATCCTGAAGTATTCACTTAGAAAGAGGGACATAGATGAGAAATAGTACTGAAATGGACTCAGTTGACCTTGGCAACAGGCACACTAATGGCTCTGAGAGTGGAGAGCAGGGCAGGCTACTTAATCCTCAGTGTCAGAAGGCAATTAAATCTGCTAATTACAAAATTATGTGTGTAAATGCTCAAAGGCAAGCAAAAACTGTAATGATTAACCATTTTGCAAAGAAATTCTTCCTTCTCTCTCCAACCGTTCCTGAGTATTCCCAAAAGATAACATTTTCTCACAGGAGTAACTTCAGCTAACTTAACGTCATGCTAAATGACAATGATAGCCTTTGCTTTCTCCTTGGAGATGGTACATTTATGATCCCCAAGTGTCAGGCTGTGAGACTGGACAATGTGTTTAACACAGTCATAATCATTAGAGTAACAAAATTTATCATAGGAGCTACCACTGAGACGTAAAGCAAATTCTACTCTTGCTTTCCAAAGGTGCAGAGGGATATTGCAATAGCACAGGACCCTATAATGTCAGACTAAATGTTTGTTATTTTCCACCTTCAAAGAGGGGATCATTTTTGTCAGAAAGTTTATACCATATTCTGTACAACAGCTATAGAAGCACTAAAACCTAGAAATCTTTTTTGACATCTTTCCCTAAGCTTTAAGAACTCAGAATACTGAATCGAGCATATGAAGAGGTTATTGTAAAAGTCCAGTGCACAAGAAAAAAGCCTAAATTATTTATGTGGAACTTAAGATGTAAATGTCAATGCAACATCCCCAGAACAAACTTAGATGCATTCTTTCCAAGTAATGCTGTGCCCTACTATATTTATTATCCTCTAGTACATCACACCAGCATTCTGCTGGAATGAGGAAGAGGAAGGTCTGCCCTAGATGATGAGCCTTTAATTTTACTTTGCTGTGGAGTATCCATGTAGTTAGAGAGACAGCTTAAAGGAAAAACACAAAGGAACACAACTGAGGAATAGTCCCTACATGTATGCTGGCCTGCCACTTGGCCTGGAGATTCCTTTAAAGTCTATGCTTTTTGGGTTAAAATGAAGTAAAATTAAACTTCCTAGGTTTTACCTTTTTTTTTTTTTTTCAACTAGAAGCATAATAAGTTTTTCAATAATTAGGGGTGAACCAGTTGAAATAATTTTGCAAGTAAAGAATGCTAAACTACAGAGGTTTGACTATTGCACTGGAATTCATCTGCTGTATTCCTTGTGTCTGGTAGTTCAGCACATGTTGACTGTTCAGAGTCTACAGGACTTGGCATGCAGATGAGTGAAACTTCACTGTATGAAGCACAATTTTGAAATAAATCCTTCATTATCTCTACTGTGAAATATCCTGTCACTTTCAGGATTTTTATTTTTTGTTTGTTTCAAGATTTTTGGAACAGTGTTTTTCAACATTCTCTGCAGATTTACCAAATGAAGAAAAAGACTGCAACGAAGTACCACTTTTCATGACACTTTAGCCTCTATTACTCACTGGGGTCCACCACAGCTCACACTCAGCACACCTCTATTCTCTGTAGCAGTTCACTTTGCAGTACAATTTGAAAACCAAAGTTCAAGTAAGTATGTTATCTCTGGTTTTCAAAGATACCTAGATATGTATTTAGTTTAAAATATGTGTCATTAATCCTGTGAGACAAGATTGTACAAACTAGAATATTTTTATGAGAATTTGTTCTTCCTTTTCTTCTGCCAATCCACTTTTTCAAATTTTATGGCAGGAGGAAGGGAAGAGTACTCTGACTCTAAAATGGCTTTTCAAAGGATTTAAAGAGTCCTAGGTGCTTGTGATCATAAATATTGAATAAAAAACATAACTTCATGACACTGTTTTTTGATTTTTAATGTAGGTTCTTGATTGCTTTTTCAAAAATATGGCTATAATCATCACTGCTAGGAGCACATATTATAGAATGGACTGGGTTGGAAGGGAACTTAAAGATCATCTAGTTCCAACCCCACTTCCATGGACAAGGACACCTTTCACTAGACCAGGTTGCTCAGAGCTCCATCCAGCCTGGCCTTAAACACTTCCAGGGATGGTGCATCCACAACATCTACATGCAATAAATGATGCATGTGAAGCTAACAGCATGCAGTGTGTTTTGGAGTCATATGAAAAGTTCTAGAGTTTCATTTTCACCTTACAACCAGTTCTCTTCCAACTATAAGTTTCTATAGGACTTACTCTTTGCTCAAATCTTGAGTAACTTCTGACTTTTCAGTGGCACAACAAAGCATCTTATTCCTCTTCTTCACATGCGTGATGGAGCTTCCTACAATAGTAACAGATGCAAAGACCCAAGATTCATTAATATTATCTGTACTTAAAAATTATGCAGCTTTATTGACTATTTCATACCTTGATAGTGTTAGGGAATATTTTTTTTCCGTGCCAAAAAGTGACACTTCATTACACAATAAAGTGATACAATAAAGAAAGCTAGGAAACTCTGGAATATAATACTGCTATTAAAAATAATCTATAAAAACAAATTTTTAACATTTTAAAATTAACATACTCTGAGAATTTAATGGGTTTGTTTAACTAGACAAGTTTATTATGGAGATACACAACTTTTAAGTGGACCATCTCAGAAAAAATTCCCTACAGAATGTTTAGCAGCTCTTAACATTTTTTATGTTCATGTGTCGGTGGTCTTTAAGTACTGTTTAAGACTGTCAAGACACATGCAGATAATTTTGAGATAGCTTTAATTGTTTACTTATTTGTCTAAATTTATACTATAAAAAGCAAATTTTAAACTTATTGATTTCCTCAAGTTCTAATTTGGTAAATAACTCTTATTACTAATTCATATGTTCTACTGTTGTACAGTTAATATTCAATGACAGGAGTTAATAAATGTCACTAAATAAGAAATATTAATACCATATCTGGAATAAATAACAAGTAGAGGGTCATCACTAACAACTTAAAGAGTTCATCTATGGCTTGACCATTTTTGTGTAATTAAGCTTAGATTTTTGCATCTTTCCTATATTCATCCTCACAGATGTGACAATGCCTCTTTTTCTACCCTTGCTGAACAATTTCCAGAATTTCCACCCTAGTTTCCCTAATTTTTGAAAATGTAATTTTAAATGTCTCTATGTTTCAAAGACGACAGGATATTTCTCTAGTATTTGAAAAGTATCTAGATACAAAATTCTCAGTTACAACGTTCAGCTATCTTGTTGCTGCACTAAAACAGAGAGCTGCACTGACACAGTTCTTTGTAGCATTTTGAGGAATGCAAAATACAGGGAGCAAAAGTACTTTTCAAAAAAACCCTCAATCCTCTAGCTTCTGCGACTCTAGCCTGACTTATGATGTTCCTGCAAAAAGTGTTACCATACTCAGTGGATTGAAAACTTCTAAAATTGGCTGGAAATATATTATAATCCTGTTCCCAGTTTAATGGAAAATAGGAGCACTGGAGAGATTGTCCAGACTGAATTCAATGAAGGTCTTTTACAGTTAGAGGGGAGATCCTTGGCAACATATTGCATCTATCAAAAGGAGAAAGAAAATGGATTTTCATTCTCTGAATGCTTAGATGATAAAGAAATTCAGTATATTTGAAATGAGCTCCTAAAAGTATTTTGTCCTATGAGCCCGTAGAACTCCATAGAAGTTTTTGTTGCTACACAGTGAGGTGCCATAACCATGTATATTGTCTTTTAGTTTAGCATGTGTTCTTTCTCTCAATGTGAAATATTATGAGACAGCAGTTGGCTCATTTTATCTGAGCTATCCTGCAGTTGCCTTCTGATTCTCATTTTATTGGCTATGCAGAGAAGTTGCCATTTAAAACTTTAATTGCCAGAGAGGGTTGTGAAATATTCGATGAGATTTACTGCTTTCCCTTTGTGATGTACCTTCACAGCAAAGTGACCCTGGTGATTAGGAAGCATATTGTATAAATGGCGATGTAATGAGGGCTTGGAGACTATGAAGTCTCCGAAGAACACTTCATTTTGAAATTTTCTTGTTATGGAGTATTTTATGAAGAAATCCTGCCATGAATTCCAATGAAGATAACATGGATCTTTAGCCAGAGACACTGTCAAAAATAGAACAAAATTCTTAATTAACACTTTAAACTATAGATCAATGAAGTCCAACCTCGCTGTTTAACTGATCTGAGGAAGAGAGGCACTGAAGGAAAAAAATATCTCCATCTTTAAGATGTAAACAGCCTACATGTTTTTCAAGCTGTTGGCCAGACATCTAATCGGAGTATTCATGAATCACAGTAAGAATAATAATTCAGAATATAACAAGTATGTTGATAGCTTTTCTGTTTTTAAGTACTGCATAATGCATAATAAATGTATTACGTACTTAAATACTTACATTTTTTTTTAAATTCAAATTCTGCTGCTACTCCACTGCGGTCTCTACAAGAGAGTTAAACCGCTTCATTTGTTTTATTGCTTGTTAACTTTGAAACATAAAAATGACCATTTATAAGTTAATATTAATTATTTCACTACTGATCAGATTTAGGAAGAACTTGCTTTGGTATGCTTCTGTCCTGTATTGATTATGCAGTTTACTGAGATGTTAAACTGCTGTGCTACTTTTAAAACAACTTCTGTTGTGGATTAAGCTCAGGAGGCAGCTAAGCTCCACACAGCCACTCGTTCACTCGTCCTACAGTGGAACGGGGAAGAGAATCAGAAGGGTAAAGTTAAGAGAACTTGTGTGTTGAGATAAGGACAGTGTAATAAGCAAAGCAAAAGCTGCACAAAAAAGCAAAACAAAATAAGGGATTCGTTCACTACTTCCTATCAGCAAGCAGATGTTTAACCATTTCTAAGAAAGCAGGGCTTCATCAATGTGTAACCATTACTTGGGAAGACAAAAGCAGTAACTCCAAATGTCTCTTCCTTCCTCTTTTTTTCCTCAGATTTTATTACTGAGAATGACATCATATGGTATGGAATAACCCTTGGGTCAGTTGGGATCATCTGTCCCAGCTATATCTCCTCCCAGATTCTGGTGCACCCTGAGCCTTCTCACTGGCAAGCTTTTATAAACTAAACCAATTGTGTTTACTAGTATAGAAAAAAATGCTGTGTGAGGTTTTTCAAAGAAAGGGAATGATATTATAGTAAGTGAATATATATACAGATACATCCTGAATATAGTAAAGCTTGTAATAGCACTGTCACTCATTTGATCTTTGGTGTCATGGAAACTACCTCCAAAACTCTGTGAGACAATGAAATACAAGGCACAATATGTGCCAGTTAAATGACAAAATTGTATCTGAAATGGAATATACTGTATATGAAAACCAGATAGTTGTTTCAAACAGGATTTTAGCCTTTGACACTGTTAGTGACCAAGACCTGAGAAAACAGGTATCACTTTCAGCTGCTGACAAATACTCAGACTAGGTGAGGTCACTTCAGTATTCCTTACACTTTGTTCTTGAGAGGGTAGTGATTGGAGATTCAAACAAGTATCACCAAAGGTGAGAACCTAATTGGGCCCAGAAGACTGGAATTCTGCCAGAAAAATGAAAGTGTGCAATGTCAAAAATATACCATATCAAAATAGCTGCTGTCCCTGTCTCTGTAAGACACTGAACAACAAACACACAAGACCATTGAGTGCATAGGTATTTCTGTTCAAAAATTAAATCCTTTACCGTACTAGACGTGTAAAATTTAAAGTGGTCAGATCCAACAACAGAATAATCATCATTTCATAAGGGCAGCTACAAGTGAAGTAAATAAATGACTTGTCAAAATGTCATTGCAAGGAGGGACAAAAAAGACTTCATTCACCCCTACTCCCTCTCAGAATGCACAACCACATGCACCAGGAAAAAAATTGCTGCTGCTCTTGCACATTCCTTAGTAAATCAGCAATTATACATCCACTCCCAAGAAACCTCCTCAGAGGTTTTCTTTCTTTCACTCTTGTAGTTCCCTTGTTCTGGTATCTCTATGATTTTACAGAGCATCACAAAAATCTTCCTTTCCCCAAAAAACCTGGGAACATGCCACTCAGAGTGGTTCTTCCCAGCAGCTTTCAGGCTGCCCAGTCATGACTGGAGGCATCCAGCTGGCCACGATGGCACCCCACAGAGAGGGTACTGGGATTCCATACCCCTACTGAGGACATGGCTCAGACAGGAGCCAGCTACGCCCATACACTAAGCTGGGCCAAGGATCCAGGTGGCAGAAAGCCATGAGCCTTGTTCAACACCACTGTTCAATGGAAGTGTTGTTTCCTCAGCATGTCAGGAGCTCCTGTCTGTTGCAGAAGAAGTATGACAGGCTCACAGGGTAGCTGAAAGAAACCCCAGCTGGACACCCCACAGCCTGCTCATATCCAACAGGCACATGAGGGGCAGGAACCGGTACCAGCTGTCCCTCGCAGACCCACCTGCAGCAGTCTGCCTTCTCCAGCCCTCTTTCATCTCAGTCTCTACCTGCTATGAGGCTGGCTCCCATGGGATTTGCATATCCAGTACTAGGGTCAACATCCGTGTTGCTGGAAGTGTTGCTGGAAGCTCCCTCGTGAGGCTCCTCCATGCCGCCCCCACCTACGGCCACTCAGGAACTGGTCAGGCAGGCCTGGACTCTTGCAGATAGCCACCACTGGCAGGAGAGGAAAGGCGTGGGTGGCTTTCAGCAAGGAGAGGGTAGGCCTGGAAGAAGAGAGCTGCCACCTGGATGCTGACAGCAGGTTATGAGGCAGTAGCATGTGGGTGGGAAACACAGTGTGTGAGGGAGGCAGGTGGTGTGTCAGCTGGTGATAAATAACCCAGCACAACTGTGCATTCTGGAACTGTCTGTTCGAAACAGCTCTGAAGAAAAGGACCTAAGTGTCCCAGTAGACAGAAATCTGTATGTGAGCCAGCAGTGCACACTAGCAACAAAGAAAATCAAGTCCACGGAAGTGATCCTTCCACTCCACAATTAAGATCATGCCTGAAGTCCTATGTCCAAGCCTGGGCTCCTTGAGCCAGAGTGCAACATGATGTTTCCCCATACATAATCAACAAATGCATTCTTCATTTCTTCTTCAAAGACTTTTTTTTGATGATTGATACCCTATCCAAAGGCTGACCTTGGTTACAGGAGGACAAGGCCGACCCAGTGGCAGACCTGACAAGATGGTAATACTTGTCACACTGGGGATGCAGCAGTGGCAGCTGCAGGTGCAGCCTATTGTCTCCAGGACCTCCAAGTAGAGGTTGGTTTCATACGGCTGTTTTTGAAACTTGATGGTGCAGGCATGTGGCACGTGAGGACAGACAGCTGGGTAGTGTGGCATGCTGAAGAGTGCTAGCATTAAGTTGGCACAGCAGATTATGGAATATGTTCTCAGCTGGTGATGCTCCAAGTGCTATGCAGTGTAGATATAGCAAATTGGTTTTAGAAGGGGCTAGCCATGAATGGGTAGGTTATTTGGAGCAATAATTCAGCAATTATTCCTTGAAGCAGATCACAAGACAGTATAGATATAGCCTAAAGGATGCAAAACTGTTTCATTTAGTTATGTGCCAGGCTGAGACTGATTATTCCTTAATTTATGTAATATCTTCTAAAATATTATTAGACAGTTTTCTAAAAATGCCTTTGGATTTTTTGGAAGAGCATACTTTGATCCAAACACCAGATTGGACCTAAACATTTTTCCTCCCTTATTTCATTTTTAATAAAAATATATTAGAGTCAGTGTTAAAAAAGTCAGCCTGACTTGGACGTCTTCTTTCCCAGTATATCAACAGTTGCTGTTAAAATGATGATCAAGTCTTTTAATGACCTCACGTTGAATATCAGTGATAAATTTAATCCAGATTGAAATTAAAATTAATTTTGGATTCTATACTATCATTTTCAGAAATAAATCAATTTTATCTGAGGGCTATATTTCATGTCCCTGAATATCACAAGGAGAAGAAAAAAACTTAATCTGTATAAATCATGATTTTACTCATTGAGGCCAATTAACATATTTAACGCTCATCTCAGTATTTAGTAAAGGCACTAATGACAACATCAGTGCCAAAAAGGGAAGGAAAAGAAAGGTAGAACTTGAGGTTTGTCCTGAACAATGACAATATCTTGAGATTATTCTCCTAAGAGCATATCATTAGAGTAATCATAAGTGACCAGCTCAAATTTAACAAAAGGACCCCTAAATTTTTTCTTTTTTTTCCAATATGTAGAGCAATTACTTGTGTTCATTTAGATAAAATGTCTTTTTGGTCCTGGTAAATCTCCTTGAGAGAGAGACTCCCACTGAACAGGTTTTTTACAGTAAAATTTTCTCCTAATTACCTGAGCTTTAAATATCAATGCAGCAGCTCCTGGGTGGGCAGCTGTAGTTAAAGAAGAAAGATGCTGAATATCAATGCCATTGTTCTATTTTCCTTGGAATTATTTTAATGAACTCAGTGTATCTGGTAAGTATGGGGTAAGAGACCTGGAGAGTATCTTGTCTTTATTTTGACTGAAGAATTTCTACTAAAGAATTTGTTTCAATGATAGAATCTATTTTTTTCAACTGGTTGAAAATTACCTGGTTTTGTAAAAAAAAAAAAAAACACTACACCTTTTTCTTATTTTTACTATGTACACATTAAAAAAAAAAAATCAAAAAGCTGCAGCATGAAACAAGATTTTTAATTTTTAACAGTGTGAATCAAAACACTACTTTTTGTTTCCAGAACATTATAAATATATAATTTATTTCAGATTTCTAGGTTTTGTAGAATATTAAAAATATAGATATTTTCATGGAAATTAAAAGTTACGGGTTTTTTCCATTATGATGAAAAGAACAGAGGATATTTGGCTAAATATTGGAACTGCCAAATGGAAACCTCTGTTGTAAACCTTGATGTCTTTAAAGATATTTAGCCTAATTTAAAATTGAAGTACTGTGTGCCAGATATAATGAAATCTTTATAAACAATTATTTTCAAAATCCAATCACTGAAGTAAAGCATCAGACTTAAGAGATATAAATGTGGCAAAGGTCCCACAGAATTGGTCCAGCAGACTAGTTTTGCCATTCTGGAAAAATAACCTGTATAGAATTATCTGAGAATTAAGAATAATTCTATTTCAGTATTCTTTTGGGCCTTTGGATACCCAGAGAACTCTACAGTTCTGTTTTTCCTTAGCTTTGTAAGTTTGCATCAGAATATTACTCAATACGTAGACTTTATGTCCAAGTTAGAAACAATGCTCAAGCATTTATATATTATTATCAGTGTTAAAGGAATTAACTTTTTTTATATCCTGAAAGATAAGAGGATATATAAATCAACCTGGTCACATACTATTAAGTGTTGTCAGCAATATCTTAGCTGGAAAATATGCTCCACTAAACCAGAAACATAAATGAAGGAAAAATAAATTACATGACATTAGGTATTTTGACTTAAAGACTGGGAAGTCTGTGTGTTTTCAACACAATGAATTAACCTCAGAACCACAAAGTTTCAGAACAAAAAGTTTTGGTGACCCCAGTAAATTTTAATTAAGTCACAGAATAAAAGTAGTGTATAAAAGCTTGTCTATTATGTATATATGTAAGATGAGAACTAGTTGAAATTGTGAAAAAATATAAAATAGGGAAAATAATATGAAAAAATTAGTTCAAATGAAACAATAAACAATGAATTCAATTTTCCCAGACAAACTGTAGCAACAGATGCACCCCAGCACTCCTGATCTCCATAGTGCTGCAATCCACATTATGGCACACACACTTGATCTCAAAGTCTTTGGCTTGTTAACTATTTAAGATTTTGAGTATTTGTACATGGTATTAAATTCTACTAATTTTTTTTTACATATATATTCTGTATAAACTGTTTTATGATGCAATCCTGAGCTTTCCTGCCCCACAGTGAAGCATCCTTCCAAAAGCTAAGAGGGATGAAGCACCTCTCCTATGGGGAAAGGCTGAGAGAATTGGATTTGTTCAGTCTGGAAAAGAGAAGGCTTAGGGGTGACCTAATTGTGGCCTTCCAGTATCTAAAGGGGGCCTACAAGAAAGATGGAGAGTGACCTTTTACAAGAACATGCAGTGATAGGACAAGGGGGAATGGCTTCAAACTGAAAAAGAATACATTTAGATCAGACATAAAGAAGTCCTTCACTGTGAGAGTGGTGAGGCACTGTACAGTTGCCCAGAGAAGCTGTGTATGCCTCACCCCTGAAAGTATTTAAGGCTAGGCTGGATGGAGCTAGATGATCTTTCAGGTCCCTTCCAAACAAGTCTGAGTCTTTTTATACATTCATCATGTTGAATTCCCAAGTAAGAGCTAAATTCATCAGGCAAAATACATTTTTAACATAATTTCTTGTAGTGACTGAAGTATTTTTTCCTACCTGAAAATAGAGAACTGAAAATTGAGCCCTTACTTGGGGTTTGGATTGAGAAGTAAATGCTACTGAAGAACTTGATATTATTTTCAAGAATGTTAAAGGATCATTTCACCGTTAACCATACAAAGCAGGTTAGGTTTTAAGACTAGATTTCTGGCCTCTGTTAGACTATTGTCGACCTTAAATTGTCTACATTAGATGTACTATATTCAGTTGATTGAGAAGTAATACTGTGGCATGGCCTCTGAAACATGACTTTATCAGCAGACAATAATAACTCTTGTAATGCATTGAGCTTTATTATGGTTAGTCTGCACACTTCAAAAAAAAAAGATCTTACTTATTACAAGTCTTTTATTATTAAAAATTTTTCCTAGTAAAGAGCTTTTGAATTATTAGTACCTTTTATGGCTTGTTTGTTAATACTCTTTGTAAGTTCTACTTTAGAAGTTAAAATAGTCATTCTTTATGCTTCTTTAATGTAAAGACTTTCTTTTTTTCTTCGATTTTTATCATCCATGCTGTGGGTGAGAGTGCAGTCATCACAGATTTTCTGACAGAGATAATATTCAGCCCACTAAGATTTTCTATTCAAAACTAGAAGAAATAAAGTTTCAGGACAGATTTTGTTCCCTGCTTCAGTCTGTCCTCTAACCTTGGAATGTCTTGAGCTCTCTGTGCCTGTCAAATGCTATAGGATATCACACAGAAAAGCTAATACAAACTGCTACTGTAGCTGCTCTTGAGTTCTTCTGTGGCTGTGCATCATAATGTTTCACCTTGATGAGAAATTTAGATATCTGTGAAACCTCTTGTGATATAGAAATACCATATGGATTTCTACTGCACTTCAAAAACTGCATCTGCGTAGAAATGTATGGAGATCATACACATGTGTATATATGCACACAGACATGGATACTTTTTGGCAAATGAATCCACTGAGGCTTTAATGACAGTTCAATCTTAGTTTCTTTCTATCTCTCTGGACAAGGAATTAAAACGTGGTTATATACTCTCAGTTTTGTAAGAAGAGTGAAATTCTGTTTCCTTTTATTAATGCTAAGTGTTTCTTGCATATGCACAGTACTACTTACAAAAAAACAGAGACCACTCTTCTGAAATTTTTGTGATCTGGAAATACACAATGGAGGTAACATACATAAGAAGAGGAAAAGAAAGGGAACAAAACTGGAATGGTATTATTCAGTTCATATGTAAATAATTGGATGGGAAAGCAAAATATCCAATAAAGAGTCCATGTAGCTCACAGACAAACTGAAATTATTCCCCTGTCTGCCTTTGATATGATCAAAGATACAAAGTGTTTTCAAAGTGTAAAAGATTAGGGAAAGTCCTGAAAAATGTGGGAACTCTGTAGATTGCATTGTAGACTCGGTAGATGCCATGCCCTGAAAATGCATCGTACTGCAAGTGATGGGAGGAAAATCAGTGAAAAGGGGTTTTGAACTTTGTACTTTTTCCGTACTTTTGCCACAGTAAGTCCTATGAAGTCTTCAGCAAAAATTACATCTATGGTTCTCACAGCTTAACTACAGATAAAAATAAAATAGTTTAAAGTATTTTCTAAATACACCCACATAATATTTTCCTTCTATGTTAAAGGTTTCTTAAAATCTCCCTGGTTTAAAAATTGTTTTGCTATATTTTACAAATTTTTACTACAGTTTTTTTAAATGCATTTAACAAAAGCTCATTTTCAAGATGCAAATGTACTTCACAATAAGCAAACAATTCCAACACAAACATTTTTGGTGACATTTGTTCCCCAAAGTTTTACTCTATTGCCACTCAGCATGAAACATATATTGATTCTGGCCTCAGGAGCTGCATTCAATTCTTTCTCCATTTTAGCAAGTGATAAATCAAAGGTGACACAATAAAAGTGAATAAGAAGTGGGACTCTAGGGAGAGGGGTAAGTTAGTCCCTTCCAGCTGGTTGGGCAAAACAGCTTCCAAATAACTAAATCTTAGATTTAAGAAAGTTATTCAATGTGCAGGAGAAGATTACATGGTTGATGCTTTCCAATTGCCATATTTTCACTAGGAAGAGTTTCTTTATGGAAAGTTTGATTTTTTTTTTTAATTCATTTACTTTTGTTTGATAGTCTTTCCACTGACTCTTTGGAGAGCTTCTTTTCAATATCTGCACCTTTTTATCATGGCACACTAAGACATGAAAATGACTTCTTAACTTAGTCTAACCTTTTCCTGTGGCTCCTACTGAACTTCTAAGGAGTTATTCATCAGAGGACTGTCTGAAGTTGCCTTTTTTATTCCTGAGCAAACAGGAGAAGAGATAAATAAGTATTATATATTTTCTGACTTTGCATTCAACTGAAATTGTTTGTTCCCCAGAATCCCTCCTGGCAAGGTTTCATCTTCACATTTATTCTCTTAAATCTTAGGCTTTCAATGCCAAAGATTTTTCAGTGATAGTAATGTCTTAATACTTCTTACCAGTGTGTCTCTGGGACAGTACTTCTTCTGATATAATTCTCACAATATTATTTTAATTGCCTATGTAGCTCAGGAGTTTGTGGCCTACATTTCCTTTTTAATTCCCAAGGAAAACTTCCTTCTTCTTTTTTTCCTATAAACTTCTATTTCCAGGGAACTCTGTACACCTCATGACACATATTTTCAAGTTTACCACTCTTTGATTCTACCTATGCTTAATCTTGTATATCCACCTAACTAATTAAACCTCATGGGCTTTCTGCCATTATCAGTTGTTTATTGTATAATGGACTATTTTATTTTTTATTTACATATTTTAACAAGACCTGTTGGAAGTCCCTAACATGAAGACACTAAATACCTTGGTTGTAGTTGTGTTTAGTGATCTATTTTGGGATTTGTACAGATTAGTAGACAAAGTTTGATTTTAAGATTGAGGAGTTTCTTTTGTCTGTGAAAACCAGGGGAGTCTTCCTGCTCTGATCTTGACTGTTAATAAAAGAGACTACATTAAACATTCATTTCCATCAGGTTCCTAAATTATTAAGGGATTAAACCTCTTTCAAATAAAATTTGCTGTCAAAAGCACAGAGTAAATGCAAAATGAGTAAATGTCCCAAATCCTGAATCTTCCTTCTCTGTGAGCCCATCTTGACAAGTATTTATACACATACTCCTGCTTTTTATAATTTTATGATTTTGTAATATACCTTTATAATGACCACTAGTAAACATAGTATTGTCCTCGAACTCAAGAGAGAGGACTTCTCTTCTTTGATATTTTTGCCATTCCTGAAAATCTTGGAAATTCATTTCACAAGCCTGTGCCTTTCTTGCTCAAGAGAAAAGAGGACAGTTTCTTTTGGAAAATAGTTTGAATTGTACTGATTAAGAGTACTTGGTGTTATTGTGTTCTATTTAAAGGAACATATAAGTTATTACTGATATCATACAAAATAAGATTTTACTCATGACTAGAAAGGAGCTGCTAATAAAGTGAAGGATGAAACTGTCAAATAGTACACAGTAACACCATGAATGCTTCAAGCCAGGAATTAAAAATACAAAGGCAATTTAGGGAGACAGAATTACTTGTAATGTATTTTTTTAATTATGGCTAACAAAGCAAACACATCTTCTTAACGTATGAGAAGATTTTGACTTGGGAAAGGCAAGAAATGACAACAGCTTCAGTTGTGGTATAGTAGTATTGGTAGTTCTATTCAAGCTGCAGATAGAGATTTTTTTGATCAAAGAACCATATACAGCTTACAGATAATAAGAGAACATTACTCTGCAATTGGTGGGCCAGATTTCCTGCAGAATCTCTTGACACTTCTGTACTGTTACTTCTTAGATCTTGCACATTACAAGAGGGCTCATATCCAGCTGTAAGCTTCAAGATCTGACTTCTCTGTCACGGGAGAAATTAATTCAGCTTTTCTCTGTTGCTTTTTAATATGAAATGATAGAAGGAATTAATACAGAATTAATATCTTTCTAATCTCCTGAAGTTTAGCTAGGGGTTAGTAGCTGAGTCAGTACTAATATCCATTTGGAATTTCTACACATATACATTCTTTCTGCTTTGAATTTTTGTGAAAGGAAGAAGAGAAAATTCATCATTTCCCTGAGATGTCCCCGTGCCAGGCAGCTAAACCAAGGCAGAGCTTTGACTAAGCTACCTGTCCTTCAGAAATCGAAGTACAGATCTACTGTGCATGCCCTGAATCAACAGTCTCCACACTGTGATCTGGGCTGACGGTCTTCCCATACAAATAGTACACATTGTCTGCTTTGAAATTTTAGGACAGAAACAGAGAACTGTAATCTTCTTAACTCTAGCAAAGTCTTAAAAAGGTTTTCAGAAAGGGGTTTCTTCTTCTGTTGCCTATGGAAGGAGATTATTTGGCTTTGCTAGGTCAATCAGATTGCAAGAGTGTGTCTCTGAATCTTAAATGTATGAGATCTTTTTCTTCAGTTGCTATGCAATTACGTAATGGATAATTTGTTTCACAGCAGTAATTGCAGCTAGTTCATGTAACAGGGAGGTTAACTACAGAAGTGAATTCATCATCTCATGAGTTTCATATTCAGCACATGAGAGTGTCATTATTGTGAACTTACATGTTTTGCTACTTGTACTGACAACACACTCCTGTAGTCATAAGGTTAATTGCCTGGTTTACAGTTTTTGACATCACTGTAATTGCTGAATAATTACACTGTGTTCAATAGAGTAACAGTAAATTTTACAGGTTACAAAAATAAAACTTTAGTATACTGGAAGTCTCATCAAATTGGCTGTTCTAAATAACTACAATCTTAAAATAGTAGTTTATGACTTCAGATAGAGTATTTTTCAAATCCAGCCCACTCCTTTATTTTTGCTTAATGACGTGAATGCTGTCATACATATAACCTTCTCAAGCCATATTTAGAGTTCCTTTTTCAAGATTGGGTTGACTATTTTTGTGTCTGTTGTAAGTAACCTGGAAAGAATACTGCTCAGTCTCTTTCTAATAACTATTGCCTGGGGAGCCTTGTTCACTTCAAACCAAACAAGACTAGTTACAGACTGAAATACAGATGGCACCATTTTTTCCTTGACAGAAGTAAAGCAAAGCTGACCTAGAAATGTTCCTGAATTAGGAGGTGTATCCAGCTCTTCTTACATAAAGGGAGGCAGATGTAGTATAAAAAACTTTCCCTGAGGAAGAGGAAATACATAAAAAAGAAGTGAAATGTAAGGGGAACATTAGCATCCCTCATAAAACCATCATCACTGATCAACTATTAATTTCTTTTAAAAAATAACAGAAACAGCATTTTGTTAAAGAGAGAATCCCAGCCCCCCAGACCCTCATATAATGCCATTGATCTGCAGCTTCTGAAATGAATTCCCAATACTCCTGTATCATTGACCTGTGCATTTATTTGTTCTCTGTGTGTCTGTGCATATTTGGCAGCTGCTAAATGAGTTTGGTCCTTTCATCCACAAGCACCAGAGGAAAGTTGAACCCTTGGTTAATGGGCATAGGGACAATTATAAGAGTGCTGCTTTACTGGAGGAAACAGATAGTTTGATTTAAAGACAATTAAAGCCCTGAGTGAGCTGGGACCCATCCTCCTTTATACTCATTATTTAGATAGTAAGTTGTCAGTTATTATTGTCTTTAACAGAAAAAGGAAAAGGAGAAAAGAAGCCTCCTGTGCAGAGGAAAGGAAGTTTTTTAATGGAGCTTGAGGAACTGGTAGAGAAGTCTGGGCAGTAGAATCACTAGTGATTACAGACGCAAATGCTGTCAATTAAAGTGGCACACCAGCCTTCCTTAATTCCAATGCACTATCAGTATGCTAACTACCAAATACTTTATCCTGTGGAACAACCCTGATGGATCATCAAGTTTTTGTCTTCCTGGCATTATGTTTTTAGACAAAGCTCTCCAGCTAAAGAGAGGCACATTCTCACAGATGGATAAGGCACACATTACCAGAGAGAGATTTCATCCATCACTGAGTTAATCATCTTTCCAAAAGTGGTTGCAACTGTGTAGTGTGGTTGTTTATTTACTATTCATAACACCAAACTTCTACGGGTTTCGTAACTTTTCCTTGCAACAGCAATCTTTCAGGAGAATCAGGAAGGATTTCAATAGTCCTTTCACACTGAGAAAACACGTTGATTCATTTTATCTAATTCTGAAAGTACTTGAACGTGTTGGACGCAGTAGCTCGATTTCAAATTTTAAAGCTTGTGTTCCATCTCATAGAATTAAATGATGGGATGGGAACTAAACACGGAGAAAATGGAAAGGTAAAAGCAAAGCATCTAAAGAAATAAAAGGTGGAAAATTAGTTTAAAGTAGGAGATAATACAGAAATGAAATCTAAATAATAAATAGAGTGGATAGTATGCATAAATCACTCTATGCTTTTAGGTGTAATACAACAATATCAAAGTGAGGACTAAACTGCTTATGTAAGTTTAATATATAGTCAACTCACTCAAGGTCTACCTTCTGTGTGTGTGTGAAACATGTCCTGATAGTCCTTGCATCAGAAGAATGCAGTGATAGAAGGAGCCTCTAGCACTAAATTCATTCAGAAACCTGTTTAAATAGGCTTGCTTGCAGTGCCCTGGGCTGCTACCCAGTCTTTCTGCTTCCTACATAATCCTGCAGATATGTATAAAATACTCTAGTTCAACTTCTCACCCCTCTACCAGCGACTGCAACAAAATCAGGTAGGCATCTGCCATGAATGGAAGAGCCCCTTGATAGAGGGACATTCTTTCATGTCTTAAAGCCATAATAACCAAAATAATCCCAGAAGAAGGCAGGTAACCTGTAGTTTTTAACATATGCCTGATCATTTAGTTCTACAGAATCAATTCAGGCATAAAAACAGATGTCAGGGTACTGTTTCTTTCTCCACTTTCTTTTTTGGTATAAAATAACTGTAAAATTTCTGACCAAATATTACTGAAGATCCTGATTCTGCACAAATGACAATTTAAATGGACGACAAGACATCCAAGAGTGGATTTCAGAATATGGAGCCAAACTGCAGGATTAAGTAGTTAAAAAAAAAATAAAATATTGTGAATAAACAATAAAGGGATAATAAGTGTAAAAAGGGATCACATCTAAAATGAGAACAGCATGTGGTTGTGATGACAGTGTTAGGAAGCCCCTAAGATTAGACCCTTTTCCTTCTACTCTGCCTCATACCTAAAAGTACACTGAAGAAACATCTAAGAAGAAGGAAAATTGGGCAAGGATTATATGAAGGGGGCATGGAGTCTGAGAGACAGAACAAATCCATGGAGATTTGACAGAAGTAAATTAACTAAAGCTTATAAAAAGGTAGTGAAAAGTAGATCAGTAGAGTAACCCTTGCAGATGACTTTTTGAAAATGAAAACAATCCAGTTGGTAAAGAAAAAAGGAATATCAATTCTTAGTATAAATTATTTTCTGTGCTTGCCACTACTTCAGTTGTACAGCTTCAAATATTATAAGAATCATCTGATAAGATCTGGGTTTTACATTTAGAAGTCATGTCAAAATAAACACCCTCCAGCTTGACAGGCACTCCCCCTCTTCCCCCACCCTGCCTTATACTGTTCTGCCGTTCGTTTACTGCAACCCATCTGTCAGAAAAAAAAACACAAACTTTTTTTACTGGTAATTTGTCTTTTACATATGTCAGAGAACACTTACCATAATGCTTTTTTTGTTTTATTTATAAGAAATTACAGTGCTTCAGTAAGTAAACATTAATGGAAATATGGCAAGTGTGCTTTACACCAGTGTCTCAAACACTATTTTAATTTTAGAGTTTAAAACCAGAAAACAGTAACAACTGCAATTTCCTTATTTTGATTATTTTTTAATGAAAACAGTGGAACTGAATCTCCATTTTTAAGCCATCTTTAACACTCCTGTGAGGACAATCAGAACTGGATTTTCAGCTCCTTTGCTTTTCCACAATCCTACAATTAGGTTTTATTTTCCTAATATAATTTAATATACATTGAGATGACAGCATGTTTTTAGAAAGTTGCTTGCAGTGTTGACTCAGATGTTATATTTCTTTCTTTTAATAGAAAGAGAACTTATTGATTTAGAGCTTCTTACATAATATTTAGTTGGACAGAAAGAAGACCAGTCCTGTTAAACAACAGCTTTGTTGTTCAGGTGTTCAGTCACAACAGTGAGACCTGTTAAAGTCTCAGTTTGCAAATCCTGAACTCACCTTCCTTCTCAAGTGTATGACTCAGAGCAGTGAGTTGGTTTTGTGCCCCAGTAAGTGCTAAATTATTTAGTACCACTGAAATAGCACCAACAGGAGACACACAGAAAAATAAAACATTTGTCTCCTTAAACCCAAGCTGAATGTGCAGTGCTTGGGTTTCAAGGTCCTCTTTTAGATTCCTTAAACAGCATTCCGGTAGTGCTGTAGCCACTGGGCTGTTGGTAACTAGTCCTTCTGTGTTTTCCTGCTTTCTTCTGTATGTGGATGAGGATGAGTTTGTGCATGACAATAACACAGATAAACAGATTCCAGATTTCCAATTTTTTTTCATGAAACATAACTTTCCTGCTCTGACCAGCCCTGGCTTTAGAATCCAGCAAGAAGGCACACTCCCCCCCGGAGCTAGGGGCAAAAAGAAAGGCTTCTTGCTCCGAGGTTCCCCTCTCCCTATCCCCTCAGCGTTCATCAAATGGGCCTGGTATAG
>JAYRBT010000177.1:21439808-21480507 GCA_036023395.1 Myiotriccus ornatus
TGGAGTTGGGTCAGGGGTTGGACTTGATGATCTTGGAGGTCTTTTCCAACCCAATCTATTCTATGATTCTATGATTCTATAAGTAACCACTGTATATCTACAAAAGGAATCTGTTTCCCTGGAACAAACTGGGGAAACCTTTGTGAAACCAGGGTCACAAGAAATTACCAATTAACAATTATCCCAAAAGTCCTTAATTAGAATACTTTCTATCCATGTAGGAAGAAAAAGCAAATTTGTCAGGTTTAGGAAGCAGGCAAAATCGTCAGAACAGAGAATTATTTTATGTGAACTCTGCTCCCATCTCAGTGATTCTGAGGACCTCAATATTAAACCTGTGAGAATATCAGTGTAGACAGTATCTTCATTTAATAAAGGCAGCATATCTGTCAAACATAGTCATTAAATGACTGCCTATAATAAGAAAGATTAGATATAATGAGCAAAGAAGTCTGTCTTTTTCTCATGTTCCTAAGCAGATACTGCCTCTACCATATTAAGGATTCCCTGAAGGCTGATCTGGTCTTGTGTCCTGGTTTCAGCTGGGATAGAGTTAATTTTCTTCCTAGTAGCTGGTACAATGTTGTGGTTTTAACTTAGTATAGGAACAATGTTGATAACACACTGATGTTTTCAGTTGTCACTAAGTAGGCTTATCCTAAGTCAAGGACTTTTCAGCTAGCTACTCATGCCCAGCCAGTGAGAAGGCTAGAGGGGCACACACAGTTGGGATATTACACAAACAAGAGAGCTGACTCAAACTGGACAAAGGAATATTCCATAGCACAGAATGTCACGGTTAGTTTATAAACTGAGGGCAGTTGGCTGGGAGGTGCCAGTTGCTGCTTAGGGCCTGTCTGGGCATCAGTCAGTGGGTGGTGAGCAGTTGTATTGTGTGTATATATATATATATTCATATATACACATACATATACACATATGGATTTTTCCCCTTTGGTTTTCTTTCTTTCTCTCTTTTTATTGATTCCCTTTTCACAGTACTATTATTATTATTATATTAGTATTGTTATTATTAATTTTGTGTTCTTTTTTATTTCAATTATTAAACCGCTTCTATCTCAAACCATAGGGTTTACCTTCTTTCTGATTTGCCTCCCCATTGGGAAAGGGGGTGGAAGCAGGAAGGAAGATGAAATTGCCCAGTGGTATTTAGTTGATGGCTGGGGTTAAACCACAGCAGTACTTTTAGGCACACAACGTGAGGCACAGTGGGTTTATATAGTGACAAATTTTGCTGGAATGCATTAGAACAGATTTGTTATAACCATTCATTATATTAGTATGGTAGTCCCTGGTCTCAGTGTTGATTTGTTTGCTCTCAAATTTGGTGTGTTGAATCATATAAAACCTTATTTGCAATATATGCTCCCTGTTGTGCTGTTTATCACCCGTGGGAATGGGTGTAAGGTTATCATGTTGTTGTATTTTGTAACATGGGCTTATGATAGAACTGATGGTTTTGAAACTGGTGTTTGTACTCAGCATTGCTGTCATCTCCATACTTTGGGAGCAATCTATCAGAAACTCTTAAAAATTGCACCTTTAACCTTTTCTCCTCAGAGGCCCAAACTATGGAGGAGACATCTTACCACATCTTCCCCTTTCCCAGCAGTCTAATTATAGTAGCTTTTGTGAAAATTTTGAATATGCTTGGAATGTTGAATCCAGCTTGGTCCTATTGCTAGGAACTAGCATGTTGCTGAATGGGTTCCAGATCTTCTCTAAGGTTAAACAACTATTTAAGAATTCTACCCACAGATCTGCCGTAGATTGGATAGCTATGAGTGGTAGTGTGCAAGGGATACTACAGGCAAGTGACGGGGACTGGACGGTTTCAAATTTTTGAAACTTCACTGCTTAACAAGTGAAAAATCTGAAAAACTAGTAAAATATTTGGAAAAAATATCCTGTCACCCTGGCAATTTCAGAGAGACACAAATCACTGCAATGTACTGCGACTTGACCCATGCCCACCAAGCCCTGTTCAACACTGTTCAATACCCTCAAGGGGTGAAGAACATCTCTGGATCTAACAACAAGGTGACAAACACTGCAGGTACTCCAGTTCCTGTGACAGACACAAAGGCTACTCCAAGCAGGCAGGCGCTGTGCTGAACCAGAGAACAAACCCACGTCGGTATCAGTTCCCTTGATACACAAGAAGAAATGGTCAGGAAAGTCAGCTTGTTTAGTAAAGGAGGATGAAACAGGACCATCAGTAGAAAAAGAAGGATAAGGCAGAACAAGACATAAGACCTTGATTTCTATCCCCGAGTGAGTTGTAAAAAGATTTTAGCCATTATCCAGGTGAGCACATTATTAATATATTCTATTATATTTCCATTATTAAACAGTTCTTATGAAGAATTTTATCTTCTTTCTGATTATCCTCCTCTTCCTACCAGGGTGTGTATGTGTGTGTCTATCAGTGAGTGAGCAGCTGTGTGGTACTTAGCTGCCATCTGAAGTTAAGCCACAATGCCTTGCAAAGTTCCGCAACTAGTATGAGATCACGAAAGTTCCATTAGTATGTTTTGCTGATTTTATAGTAATGAACACTAAGAAAGAAAATACAGTTTTATAATTATAGAGTTACCTAAATTAAAGGTTTGCAGAAATTCTGTTTAGAAGTGACATTTGAGATTTTATAGAGTCAAACTACTAAGGTAAAGCACTATATTAGTTTTAACAATGACTTTGTCCAACAGGGTCTTAAAATCTCAAGGATGGAAATTCCAGAACCTCTCTGGGTAATTTCTCCCAGTGCAATCCAGCTTCCTGATGACTTTTTTCCCCGTGTTCATTCTAATCATACATGCACAATTGGTGGCTCTTGCACCTTTTTATACTTGCTTTAGCAAGAAGGGTTGGGCTTCAATCTTTTGAACTAATCTCTCCTGTAACTCCACATCCCTTTGGAAGTGGAGAGCCAAAACTAACCACAGTATTTCAGGCGTAGCATCACCGGTGTCGAATGGAGAAGGCTAATACTTTCCTCTGGTCTGCCTGCCGTGATATCCCTTTGAATTATGGGCATATAGTCCCTAATAGTTCCAAACTGTCCCTTAAAGTCCCCTAATCACATACAGTCCCCTCATAATCTAGTATGTGGTTTCCTTTACTCACAGTGAGACTGCTCTGTTGGTTGATATTTAAGGCTATGTCCACCATCAGCTCCAGGTTCTTTTACAGCAGGGCTGATGATCAGCCAGTTGGTTCTCAGCCCATACTGATGCAGAGGGTTACCCTGAATACAGAATTTTGCACTTTTCCATGTTGAACGTCAAGAGATTTCGATTGGCACAATCCACATTTTACAAGGAATTATGGATTGATTCTCTGCTTGTTATGCCAGCTACTTCCCCTACCAGCTGGTAGCTCATTACTATTGGCATTCTTCAGGCATCATTACTGGAACTGATGTTGTTTATCATCTTTTTTACTCATCTTAGTGATGAGAGGGATGTACCTTCAGCATGTCCATAAATTGTGTGCAGCTGTTAATACACTGCAGTGTGTGACAGCTATTCGGAGACCTCAATAGACAGGAGTCACGGACTGACAGGAGCCATATAAAGTCCATGGAAGGAAAATGCAGAATCCTGTACATGATTTGTAAGCAACAGGCTATGTGACAAATTACTATAAAGAAGCTGTGCAGAAATGGACAAGTGGGGTGCTCATGAAAAACAAGCTGAATGTAAGTTACGAGTAACTTAGACAAAGAAGGCCAGCCACAGTAAGACTGT
This sequence comes from Myiotriccus ornatus, assembly GCA_036023395.1. NCBI lineage: Eukaryota > Metazoa > Chordata > Aves > Passeriformes > Tyrannidae > Myiotriccus > Myiotriccus ornatus. Next base: position 21,443,579 of record JAYRBT010000177.1, read on the forward strand.
AGTTTGAGGAATATTTGATTATTCAGTTGAGCACATTTGAGACCACACTCTTGATACTGTGGTCCAGTTTTTCTCTATGTTTAGTGGATGTCATGTGCACAGGGATTTTCCACAAAACTTGAAAGTGACTGTTCCATTCTGTTGAAGCAATGGGACAGTTAACAACACAGAACATCCAGAGCAGCCTGTTAAACAATTTACACCAACTTTAAGCCTGACTCTCTCTCTGGTGCTGTTTTCCCAAAACAGCAGAAAGATCCCTCTAGACAGAGCCAAAGGCATGTTTTTGACATTGAATAACGTGTTGTCAAGATGAATCTATTACTGTTACCGGAAATTGCTCCTCAGTCAATATTGGGAGACATTAGTGTCATATCTCATCAGATAGCACAGTTTCAGAAGTAGAGGGAGACTCAGATGTTAAATTTTAAATCTTTATTTTAGTTCTGTCCCTTAGTGTGTTCAAGTGTTGATACCTAAAAAGACATAAATGTTTTGCATTCTACTTTATATCCTTGATAATAGTTGAGCCTTGAAGAATATTTTGTGATCAATTCTGACAAAACAAGACAGATGTCCATATAAGTTCCCATCTTTTGTGGGGTTTGTTAACTGGGTGAACACAATGATAGTATCATATTTAAATTGCCAGAACTGAAAATTCATCCATAGGAAACTGGAAAAATTATCACTGGCACTCTTTAGCACCAGAATTCTTTCTGCTCTGCAGTGCTTCAGTCTTTCCTAAAGCAGTTTTGATTCTTATTCCAAAAGCAACTGCTATTCCAGCAAATAACAGCTGGTTGAATTAGAAGGAGTGGCCCAATCACAAACCTGACATACTTACAGAGTGACTCTTATTATTTCATGGTTCTTGCTGGCATTTCTGATTGGTTCTTTGCTTGCTGTGATAAAGGGATAGTATAAATGAAATTAAATGTTATGCAAGTACTTAATGGATAACAAAGGCTCTTGATTTGCTTCTCCATTTTCCTAGTCACTAGAACATAACATAAGCATGATATATTATGAAAAGATCTAAGGTCTTTAATAAACCCTTGGAATATATAATTTCTTGTACCTTATCATGTCACTGAACTACCAAGTTAGGTATAGGTTTCTTTCATTGCCTCTAGCAACAGTAGCTATTTTATGTTCCAATGCAAGCTCATTTTTCTTTGACTAAACACTCTTCACCTGTAAATATACACTGATACAAAATATTTTATCACCCGGTTTTAGGTGTTCTATTACAAATGACATAATAATTAATGTCTGTAAAATCAGTGAGTACCCTTCAAAATATAATCACAGTATGAAGAATTAAAAGATTTTTTTGATTTGAAGCATGCTTCCTTTTTTCAGATCTCTTATCTCCAGTACCTACCACTCCTAGATGATTCCAGCGCTATTGCCATAAATTATGAGAGTGCAAATATTTGTGAGACAACTTGCTCATTGTGAAGATCTTATTCTAAACTCAGTAATGGGAGACTTCCTTAACTGTTATGGTTCCTTACAATAGAATCATAGAACTGTTTAGGTTGGAAAAAAGCTTTAATATAATCAAGCCCAACCCTCAATCTGGCACATCCAAATTCATCCCTAAACCATGTCCCCAAGTGCCACATCTACATGTCTTTTAAATATCTCTAGGGATAGTGACACAATCACTTCCCTGGGCAGCCTGTTCCACATCCCTTTCAGGGAAGAAATTTTTCCTAATATCTAATCTCAACTTCCCCTGCTGCAATTTGAGGACATTTCCTCTTGTCCTATTGCTTGTTACTTTGGAAAAGCAACTGACCCCCACCTGGCTACAGCCTCCTTTCAGATAGTTGTAGAGAGTGATAACATTTCCCCTGAGCCTCTTTTCCTCCAGCCTCAACTCCTTCAGCCAGTCCCCATAAGACTTGTGCTCCAGACCCTTCACCAACTCCATAGCCCTTCTCTGGACGTGCTCCAGCACCTCAATGTCTTTCTTGCAGTGAGGTGTCCAAAACTGAACACAAGATTCAACATTTTGCTCACCAGTGCTGAGCACAGGGAGGCAATTACTGTCATGGTCCTGCTGGACACACTATTTGTGATACAGGCCAGGATGCCATGGCCTTCTTGGCCACCTGAGTACACTGTTGCTCATGTTCAGGCAGCTGTCAGCCAACACCCACAAGCACCCTTAAAACCATGAAATTTTTTTCTTTCCAAAAATCTTTCTTAGTAACATAGTTAGGTAGACCATAGATGTTCTAAGCAGTGGTAAAACTGTGTGCCACTCTTGCATGTAACACTAATACTTCTAAAGGACTGTACAGTAATTGAATGAAAAAAAAATCTTTGTAATCTAAAGGTAAGTACTGCAGTGTATGAGATACACTTTGTCTGGAGCAGGGGGTTTTCGACGTATTTCTCTGTACTAGATTTTTATGGCTGTCACTAAAATGTCAACCATTGATCCAGTGGTTATATTATCTGAGATTCAATTACAGTGGATCAATGTTGGCTTTTTAACAGTAACCTTTGCAGCGTGCTGGACAGCACTGGAAATATATCTTACTCCACATACCTAGTACCAACTGACAGCAGTGGTACTGCTAACATATACAAATAGGAAAAGAAAAAAAAAACAAAAAAAAACCCATAAAAGAATCAACTTTTAGGTGGTTGAGAAACTTTGAGCACTAAAATTTCCCCCAAAGAACTAGAGGAAAACAAGTAGAGCTTGAAAAATTCTCAAACATTTGCCCAAATGTTTTCCTTTCCATACATATATTCAATCACTCAGGTAACAATCCTGATTTTTAAATTGAAAACAATTCTGTTAATTCAAACAGACCTTGATGTTATACAGAAATTTGCTCTTCTAGCAGTTTCTTCAGAAGAAGCCTGATTATCCAAGTAATGCAATTCAGTATTTTCACAATTCTAGTTGCAGGTTTATTTCTTTCTTTTTCTGACTGAAAAAATGAATCGTGACACTAAGACTTAGGTTCTGGTTCATGACTGATGACAGATAAATTAATTCTTTTTTTTCAAGGAAGAATAGTAATAGGTTTTTACACCAGTCAAGTATGTCAAGCTGTGATTATGGGCACAGACTGTATGTTACTAATGGCCAATATTGGGAACAAAGTCCTTATTTCAAGTCCCAGGCATTTAAGTAGCATTATGATGCAGAAAGACAAATTGAAAATTCTCCCAGTTTTAGAGGGAACTCCACACAGGTTTGAAACTAATACCAGAGAATAATATTTTTTCCTGATTTGTTGTTTTTCACAAAGCCTTTATGAGTCTATTAATTTTTACTCTTTGTTATTAATACATAATGTTGTTATAGAAATTGCAATGCAACTCTGCAGTCCATTTTTATAGTAATGTTTAGATGCCTCATAGTGAGATGTTTAAAAGCTTTCCAAACCTTTTATAATCAGGATCACTCTTCCTTTCTATCCTCTCCTATGGTTGCTAAAATAAAAGCCACCAAAGCTATGCCGTTCTATTTGTCTTAAATGACAATGTCTTAAATAAAAAATTAAAAAAAATAGCAGTTTCAATATATCTCTCAAGCTATGTAGTTTGATGATACCTGAGATACATTAAATATAGTGCAAAATGAGGACTAGGTTAATATTGATGGTGGTGGGCAAGTATCATCAAGAATAAAAGCAATAGGATTTACAGATAGTAGGTCGGCTGACTTAAAGTATGTCAGGCAAAAATATCTCCATATCTTTCCCACTGGTCCTTCTATCATTCTTCATCAGAATAAAATACTACCTTCTGACTAAACCTCTCAACAAATAAGGACAGAGTGGTCAGTGTTTGTATACACTTGTCCAGACACAAAGTTTAACAGGGCTGCGGGATGACAGTTCCTCACAGGCACTTACTGCTACTGCAGGTGACATATTTGTGCAGGCTCAGGTTAAGGCTCTTTTTTTATATAGAGTAGCTGTGTCAGTGTATCACTTTAAAATAAGTCTCTCTCTCACTGAAATATGCATTAATTAAGAAAAGTAAAAGTGAACAATCCAGTGAGTACAAGGATTTACAGGAAATGTGTTTTATGCAAATTTAGTGGTAGACTGAGGCAAAGTGGGGTACATTGTTCTTAGTCTGTCATTCAGTAGGCCTTCAGTGAGAAGGTGTGAGAGGTTTTCATTCTTATGCCAATGCAGTATCTAGCCTTTCTGGATGTAGTCATCAGCACAACTTTAAAATTGTCTTATTTGCCAAAGGAGGATCCAAGGACTGCAAATCAAGGATAAATTCGCATTTTCTCACTTTAGCTGATTAAAGGGCATAAAAAAGTTGGCACAGAGAGTTTTCAAAGGCCTCCTTTGGGGTCTGTTCATCTCCATGACCACAATCTGGATTCCAGGATGATTTAAAGATGCTTTCAGGTCCCCAGCCACAGAAGGCACAACTAAAAGGTCACGCAAGTCTGGGCTGCAGAGCCCAGGTCTTTTATAGCTGGCATCCCTGGAGAGTGGGAAGCTTGAATCTCTCCTCCTCAGGCATCAGGTAACTCTTCTTTCCTCACAGACTCTCAGAGTATTGTGAAAGCAGCTTTGGATAGGAAAATATTGCAGAGCTAAATGAGCCTGTCTGAGCCCACCAGAAGGGTCAAAGGTAAGCCTCTGAATCTAAGGGACAGGATCTCCTAGGGATCAGTCTTAAATGGTGCAGGGCTCTCTTTCTCAGTAAGGGATAAATTAACCTCTTCCCTCCTTCAAGCACTGTAGTGAAGAGAAAACATTTAATCTGGTAGCAAATCAACAAGATAACAGTGATGTGTTTGAGAATACAGTCTTCATAGAAATAAATACTAAATAACTAGAGTATACACAGAGATAGTTCTCTGACTAGATTTAGACAGCTGAACTTCCACAAACAGACTTTACTGATGTAAAAGCTTGGAACTGAGCCCAACATCTCTCCTCTCATACATCATACGAGTTTGGAATTTGACAATAAAGACCAGGATAATCAGCACTCACATTTTAACATTAATCTGCCATTTATGTCTGTCTAGATATCTTCTTTTTTTCCTGTCAGAAGTGAATGAGATGGTTATACCTCCAAACGTCTAGTCTGAGACATATGGCCTCAGCCAAAGTGACATTTATTTCAAGCATCATGCATCACTGACACTTCACAGAATGCAGTGGTACTCAGTTGATGAAGAAGAGGAGCAGAACAAGTCCTTCCCTGTTAGCTAATTCCCTGAACTGAACTCATCTTAAAAAAAAAAAAAAAAAAAAAGTCGTGCCCTGAAGATTCCTGTAACCTTTAACAAACACACTAAAGACAAGTCAATTACTTCAAAGTAGTCACACTTAAGGCTGTTGTTTGCTTCCATGTTCCAGCTATCTATAAGTATGTTAATCTAATTAACGATTTCATTTCCTCTCTTCTCTCCTCCTGTCTCTTTCCCCATCTCCACCACCCCCAGGAAAGTGTTCATTAGGGAGAAGAATCATCCTAAATTGTTCATTTCTGGGTAAAATTTGCACTTGTGCTACTTGTAAATGGAGTACTCTCTTGGGCTTTGAGAAGCCAAACCTGACATGCAAAAATCAGTCTCCTGCCAGAGAGCTCTTAGACTAACTTGGTGAAATTACTAAGTTTTTTTGTGGAGGACATTGAGACAAAAAAACCCATCTTCATTACTTGAAATTTAAGCTCATCTTAATAGGTGTTGGTTTCAAAATTTCATATGATCAAATGGATCTCAGTGACTGCTGTGCTGCAAATGTGCACCAGCAGAAGATCTGCTTACTTTCTACTTATAAGTCTATCCAAACTACTTCTTAGCTCTTGGCCTGTGGAATTTTTATCTGTTTAATCATTAAATAATTAGCTGGAGAAAGATCACAGTTAAAAAATATTGCCATAAAGTAAGGGGATATAAATACTTAGTGGGAGTTTCTACATCAATTTTGTAGAAAGATTCTAGACTACAAAGAATGTTAAAAGGACAAGAGACACATGCACCCACATCTAGGACTAATGTGCACTGTTCTCACAAGATATATTCAGAGCAGATTTCTCTGGCATCTGAGGCACCACTTTCATTTTCACAATGGAAGAATTATGCTTTCTCCAGGTTCAGTGGAAAAGGATGATGTCATTTGTAAGAAGCAATGTAAACCCAGCAGTAATTACTCATATTTGTGCTCTGATTCAGCCTACTTCCAGAATACACTTTGTTTTAAAATAAAGATACAAAAAATGCCGTATATATGTTTTAAATCAGAGCTTCTTTATAGAAAGATAAAGTGTAAACTTTAACCAAACATAAAGTGTAAACTTCCTCTGGCCATTGGTAGGAAATCTTGAGGATTTTCAAAACAACTAAAAGAAAGATAAATTATATGAATACTTAATTTTATTCACAGTACTTAATCAGGAACTTTATTAACTGGGGTACACATTTTTTGTAGTTCCCTTGGGCACAGTGGTATGTTTCTGGGGATACTAATAAGGGCCAGACTGTATCTTCTTCATCTTCTTCATAAATTATTTGCTCCTGCTTCATTAAAACTGCATTCTTTATTACAGGAACACATGCTATGTCAAATGACAAGGTCTTATTTTTTTGCTTGGAAAGAACCATTAGGAGATCTGAATTTTAGTCACGGGCCCACACGTACTAGCTGTAACTTCAGTGATAGGCAGTTTCACTTAAAATACTCATTGCCTGCAAATGAGCATGAAGATATTTGTATTTAAATTTCAAGACATGTTTCTGCTATTAAATGATATATTTTTGATGTCTGATTTAATGGAAATGAACCAGTCAGATACATGCAGGATAACAGGAGGACTGCAATTACAAAGGCTGTGCAGAAACGTGGGAATTTTCAACCTAATCTAGACATTCCTTCCTCAGCATATATTTCCAATTACAAGACAGTGCTGTCAGTATATGCGATGTTTTCAAGCGTTATTTCAGTTGATTTTTGCCAGTGAAACGCAGCAGCTAACAGAATTGCCAATTTTGCTATTAAAGGAGCAGTATTTTTACTGGCATTTTATACCAGTTTTGGTGGAAGTTTGATCTTACACCAGCAAATACAGACTACTACTTTGAGATGTCCACTTTTATAAGGCTTAAGAAAGGCCTGAAGTTCTGGAAGAAGTATGACCTTGTGATTATAAGGAGAAGGGCTGAGATTTAACAGGTAGGATTTCATAACATTTATTTACTGGAACTGGATGTACAAAAATGAGAACATATTTGCAAAAATGTACTTGATAATTCTTTTCACTGTAGATTTGATTGAAATATTGATGCATTTTCAATTTTGAAAAAAAATCAGCCAATGATATTGCACTAGTTGATTGTCAGCTCCTGTCAGCCTCTACATGCGTTGTAATGATTGGACATACACCTTAATTAAACATATCAAACTGTGAAGAAGGTGCTAATAAAACTAATAAAAACAATGACATTTACCTCAGAAACCACAGTGGAGTAGTTTTACACACAATTTAGTCCCTTTTAGTTGCATCTTGAAGACTGAGGAAAAACACTTCTCATTTATTTATTCTTGAATATGTTTTGTTCTTGCTTTCAGTAAATAGTCTTTCTTTAACCTTAGAACATTGCAAGTAGCAAATTCAGTAATTGTTTTCTTTCCTCTGCTTTGATATGAGAACTTTATATCAGGCTTTCCTAGCAGAGGACAGGCTGCAAACACTTTTTAGAATGCAAGGCTAAAAACTAGGATTTGTTGACATTTTCGCACAAGCAGCAAAATGAAGTCCCAATCTCCCAGAAACGACAAAATTCAGGTAAATTTCCATAAATATTTCCAGCTCAAATAGATGGGGAAAATATGTTAAAAATGTCAAAGTATTAATTCCTTTTAAGGATTAATGAAATGCTTTGATGGTCATTTGATAATAAAACTTTCCAAGAACTCTTTCCTTTCGAAAGGAATTTAAAAAGCTATTTAGAATACAAACACACCAAACACACGAGCAATTTCATGCTGGAGAATGGAAATGTCAGAAAGCTGACATGACAAGAATTGTCTGCTTTATTTTGTAGATTTTTTTTCCCCCACAAATACTTCCATTATCTGCAATTTTCTTTGGATTCAATGAGAAGTGAGTATTTTCATGAGCTTTTCAATTTGTCTCTTGCACCATGTGCCATTAGTGGTTGGCCACCACCGTTTTCTTCTCCTATATTTAGAAGAGCCCTGTAAGAACACAGCCAAGGTTGATGCTTCAAGGACATATGCAGTACTGTTTCACCCAGAGGTACTTTTTAGCATGAGACAATGATCAGAGCATTTGTATTTAAGTTTCAGCTGCCCTAGGATTCTGTTCTCAAAATTTTCTTCACACAATCACAAAAACTTATCAGTGTTGTACTGTGCTTTAGTAGACAAGAGACAGGGTTTCTGTGATGCAAACTATGTAAATTGTAACATGCTAAAGAGTCCTATATGCAACCTACACACACAAAAAAATTGGTCTTAATTCTTTTAATACTAAGAAACATGCAGTGAATATTTTCCAAATTGGCTTTTACTGCTCTCTCTTTACTGGATTTCCTTTTGCATTTCTATCATATCAACACACTTTAGGATATCTCTATATTCGTCATAGTCATGTTTGTTATGCGAGTCTAAAAGTTGGGTTAGTTTTGCTGCTTTCAGCAATTCTCAAAAATTTAACTTTTTTCTCACTTTAGAAAGAAAATAAGTCTGGCTTATGACAACTAATATATTAATAATACTGTTAAAATATTATCTTTTAAATGGAAACAACCTTTAGAAGGAGAGTTGATATGGAGCAATTTCCTCTTCTTTAAGAAGACACGATCTGAAACGATTTCCTCTTATGCATCCTGAAAGCCTTTTTGCTGACTTTTTGGCTGGAAAATATAATAGTAAAACTCCTTTTCAATTGAAAATTGCTGTAAAATAGAAATAATTTAGACAATAAATCATCAGGTTTTGGAGTGGTTGCATGTTTTGCTTTGGGTTTTTAAAATTTTTAATGAAGATCTGAGGCAGGCATCAGTAAATAATCTTTAATCTAAAAGTTTTACCAGCAAGTCTTTAGCTGAGTGTAACTTTAATAGTTACTCTGTCAATAAATTGTATTTTTGAGAGCAAAACATGAATGTGTTCTTTCATAAAAGATCAAAAGGCTTCAGGCAAGCCCTGAAGGTGGATTTCTTTCATTGCATCCCTTTGTTGTACTAGAGCACTAATAACTAGTAATAAATTTGCTGAAGAAGATTTCCCCATGCATTTTAGGGTAATTGTGTGAAAACGGAAAGAAACTAAATTTGTTTCTCACCTCTGAAACTCTTAAACTGCGTTTAATCAGGAATTTCATTACTTGTTCTTAACTCTTCTCATGACCATCCCTGAATCTGAAGTGCAACACCAATAAATACTAGGAGCTCCTGAGACAGAACCTGTTCTATCCTTACATATGCCAAAAAAGAAAACATTGGATGTAATTAAGACAAGAAATCCTGGTGAGGAAGAGAGAAAAAGAAATGTATACAACCCCAATGCATAGTTTTTCAAGGGCACATGGGGAATTTCACTTCATCTGCAGAAATCTATAGATTTTGAATCTGACCTTTAAAATAATATAAAATTAGCTCAAATTTTCACTCCATGTTCCTCTCCATTCATGTTTGCAATGTATTGTTTTTATTTTCTTGGATTATAGTGCATTATAATACTATATGTTTCATTGTGTCTTTCCTCTTTCAATTAATATTCTCAATAGGAAGGTATGTGACCTGGATGCCCTAATATAACTTTCATTATATTTTCCATTCTTCTGACAGTAAAGTCCCAAGAGCCAATGTAGAAGTTTGCAGAAGAAAACTCCTTGAGTGAACGACTTTGCCTTTGACTGAATCTTTTCATTTCTGTGAGCTGTTAGATGTTGTTCCAAGACCCTTTCCCTGCAGGATACAAGGCTAAGAAGGATTACTCAATCATGAAAACCCCACTGGCTCAGCTTATGACACAGAATCCTCTAAAACTTACAGAGAAAGCAAACACTTCTGCGGTGCTTCAGGCCCATTTTTTTGACTCTCTTGGTATTTTAGTTGGCAAAAATCCTGTCAAAGGTGAGCCCTACTACCAAAGAGGCAGTGAAAACACGAAATATTGCCAGAAGCTGATTTACCTAAAAATCAGAAGTTACAGTTAGGCTAATTTCACAATAAAATATGAATTTCACAGATTTCTTTTCTCACATAGGACACTCCATGCCACTGAGTTTTTCACAGTCAAGCAGCAGAGTGGTGAGGTCGTCTTTGCATAAAAAGTAGCATTGTCATGAGATATGAGTGAAAGATTTTTGTTTCTCTGTTTGTTAAACCAGAGATAATCATACTTATTAATCAAGTAGGAGTCTATTGACCACTAATGTTTTCAAATCAATACTTTTCAAAAGAGGAAAAAAGTATCATTATTTTAAAAACTGCTGATTTCACAGATGTTAGTTTCTTCTTTACTGCAATTTCTGACAATTCAACTTCTGTCTCTGTTCCTGGAGAAAATGCTGGATCTGCAAATGAATTAGCATTGCTTTTAAAGGGACAGTCTCCTCATTCTCTATGTTAATAGTGGGAAAATGCAGTACCATTGGTAGTATGCAATACTTTCTGATACAGTTCTTATGATTACTTATGTCAGGCCAAAAATTGCCCCTATTTTATGTTAAACAACATTATTGGAAGTTTCTAGCTGCCTTATAATTTGAATCACTCAGTACTCACTTCGGGACTTCAAGATACTAGAACATTTACAGACCAGGTACAAACAAAGCCTGCTCTAGTATGATTAAGTACCGAGTAGAAGGAAATAAACTTTGAAAAAAGCACATCTCCTTCAGTGGGTCCAAGGTAGAAGCACAGATCATATAATTTACCAGTGAAGTTTGGGATCAAGCCAGAACCTGTAGAAGATATACCAAGTCTTTCAACTCGTGCCATAGAGCCAAGTGCAATACATGCTTACAACATGGGGTTGTAGGCTTGATGCCCTAATCCAGTGTTAGGATAAAGAGATTTGGATAGTTATTATTTCCTGGTTCACCAGAAGAGTAGCTGGATTTAACATTTGGCTGTCAATAGTAACTACCATTCATCACCTAATAACAGCTAGTAACATTCAGTTTTCCTTTGGAATTTTTGAATCAAATATTAAATTAAGATACAGAAAGTGGAACATACAACTAGATATCTAGATACACAATAGACAGAGGCATTTTTTTTTTTAGTGGAGATATTGACTGATTGCATTGTAAGATGAACGTAAAGGTTTCTTTGTTGCTCAATACTAGTTTCAGTTTTCTCTATCTTCCTGTAGTAACTGTTGTCCAATCACTGTAACTTCTAATATTGCCATAATTAATGGATGGAGATCAAGTAAGAAAGCATTCAACAGTTATAAGGTGGGTGTTGGCTATGCTTCCCTGCAATATTTATAAATTTTATAAAGGTACTACACAATTCCTGTACCTCATATTCCCTTTAACATCTCCAAACAAGATTTGATTACTTGAGTTTTGTTTTGATGCTGCATGTATGGCTGAATTTCATCCTAGTACAGGACTGTTGCTGACAAAATAATCTTCTCTACTTTGTCCAATTTGGCTGTAAATGACTAAATCAATGTGACCTTCAGAAAAACCTCCTAGATGATTATTCCATAGCCTTGACTGCCAATATGAAGCACTTCCCATTTACCAGAACTCTTTACAGAAAGCAATTCACTAATTGAAGAGGTACCTATTTATTTCAGTGTTGGGGAAACTGAGATAGTTCCTTATGCAAAACACAAAAAGTAACTTCTGGAATATTGCTAAGAAATTTAATATACTGTTACAGTCATGATCAGGCTGCCAGGTCCTGCCAGAACCTATGCTGTGCAAAATCCCATTTTTCTCCTTGGCTGCTATGCCACTCTGCACCTTTATATCCATTTTATTATTCTTAGCCTCTAATTCAGTTATGGCAGAAAGCTTTCCAAAGCTCTGAACTCTTGAAGACCTCAGGCCCAGCATACAAACATACACATTTGATTATTTTTTAATGAATAGCCCCACTGAATCAGGGCCTGTTTAACATTACATTTCAAAAAAATTATTGGGATAAAAATGGGGTAAAATCTTCATGCTACTAGTTCTAAATTTCAAGCTGTACTCCTTCAGATATAAGCCTATTTTTAGCTAGCCCCAGATTAGTAAAAAAAATATTACGTTGTGTACATGTACTAGTGTGCAGTGCTTGAACAAGTATTCTTCACTATGAGGGTGATGAGGTTGCCCAAGGGAAGCTGAGGATGCCCCATCCTTGGAAGTGTTCCAGGCCAGGTTGGATGGGGCTCTGAGCAACCTGATCTAGTGGAAGAAGTGCCAGAACCATGGCAGAGGGTTTGGAACTAGATGATCTTTAAGTCCCTTCCAACCAAACCATTCTATGATCCTGTGTCTCTCTGATGCATCTGTTACTGATCACTGCTGAAAAGGAGACAGAAAAACTGGAATCTGACATTGAAACCAGTATTGCAGCTCCTATGCCACTACTCATTTCAGTGGCAAAGGATATTTTGAGTAGGTTTTATTATCCAGATCTAAATGACCACCATGAAGAAAGGCAAAAGTGGTTTCAAAGAGACCCACTTCCCTGCAGAACTTAGGTGGACAGGCTCTTTAGGGCAATAGAAAAAATATATTTCCTAGTTTTCTTAAAGAACTCTCAGACGTTTAATTTCAGCTTCTGGTTTCTACTTTGATTTTCTTTGGTACATCATTAAATATAATTTCTAAGGCAGCTCAGTAGATCTGACATGAAAAGAGCCTTACTAATTTAATCCGCCTTCTGAATTTTTTTCATTTCTCTCCTTTTCCTTCCCAACACACTCACCAAAGCCACTAACTTCCACCTGAGACACAACATTTTGGTCATTCTTTTTTGATGTGATTTTCCCAAAAAGCGGACTGACTCCACAGTCCTCTCCTTCCCCTCTTTTTTCTCCTTTCCCAAACATTTCTAATAATTCCTTTATCAAGCCATGCTGGTAACTTTTCAACCTGGCATTTAGAGCTAAGCAAGTAATTTTCAGTAACTAATACACTCAAACAAAGCTTTTTTCTCCTTCTTGGTGATTACTTGCAAGAAGATCCCGAATTGAATTTATTAGATACCAGAAAACTTTTGATATCTTTTAAATTCTGTTAATCTCTGCTCAGTCCCAAATATTTATGCTGCCTAATTTGTGAGAGATTGAAAAAAGTCATGTAACACTGATTGCCTCACAGGATTTTATACAGCAAAAGTGGAGGTCTCAGGTCCAGAAAAAGTCAGCTAAAGTAGGAGGGAAAATACTAATTTATAAACCTCAATATATTCACAGGCATATATTTCTCTCAGTCACTCTAATTCCTTCCACACTCATCTTTATTGGAACTTTAGTTTATGGTAGTTTTCAGCACAATACTTTTTTGCTGTACCATTAGTCTCTCTCTCCACAGTCATGCATTTGAATCCTTCTACCAGTCATCCTCATTCAATCTGTTTCTAGTTGATTTGGAGAGCAATAACATTGCAGAAGCCCAGACAACATTTTTCACAGGCTACATATCAAAGCAATTTCAAAATGGACAGTTACAGTGTGCTGTTATATTTCCTCTGTTCTCAAGGAGTGAGACCAGTGCACAAAGTCAAGAAAGAAATAACAATGTAGCAAAATTACCACTGCGCAATTATTGCATTCTTGATAAACCCCAAAAATATTTGGTGGCTCTTTTTTTGAATTAAAAACTCTGGCATTTTGTCAGCTTTCCAAAACACTTAGACCCTGAAGTCTTAGAAGTTTTGGTATGACTATTCTGTTTCAAGAATCTGAGCTTTCTCCATATTCCACTAATGAAGTTTCTTCATCTACAGACTTGTTATTTGAAAGGGAAATACATATTTGAAAGTGAAATAAAGTATCTGGAAATACAATAACAATACAAAGAAACCATTGAGGTCTACACATAAACTTCCTTACAAAGGAAGAAATTTTGATGAGGAAAATGCAGTCTTTGCATCTGGGAAATGTAGTTGATCAGCATTGCTCAGTGACTGTCCTTATCACTGGGACTTGAAACAGCATTCTGCCTGCAGCTTTTAAGATTTAATTGTACCTGAAAATCAGGGAGAGATTTTTGCAGTCTGGTGACTAAATCTGGATAAAGAAGATGAGAAGAAACAAAATGGAGAGGTAATGATTCTATGTCCTAGTCCCTCACCTGCTAATGAGCAAGGGTGACCTTGGACAAGACACTTAACATCCCTGACTTATTGCTTCAGCTGCCAAATTAGACAGGGCTGACCTGCCTTTGAGGGGGCTGTGGGCTTCAATTTTTAACATCTTGGTACAGAACCACTCGGAACTGCAAAATAAAGGCTTTCACTGTTGCAACTAAAAAACTGAGACTTCAGCTCAGTAGAAATTAAAGATCAACACTTTCTTCCTGTATCCCTGGAGCTGATGAGGTAGATCCACTTGAGTAAGCGCAGGAAGGCTCTTAGGGATGGGCAGACTAACAAATCACAGAATAAATGAATGAACAGAAACATCCAGCACAAGTTTTCCTAGCTGTCCTCACCTCTGATGCATTGATTAATAGGGAGCAATGAAGTAAACAGTGCTGGAGGACAAACCGAGTAGCAAAGAATTGTAACTGACAATTTGCTGCTAAAATACATAGCCCCTTGTAAAACCTATTGATTAATGAAGTCTCTCTAGCAGCATAAAAAACATACACACACGACAGAGGGAAGCAAATTTGAGTAAATACTCTCATTTAGAAAACTCAGCGTCATGCAGCATTTAATCTGTCTGCTATTCAATAACAGCAGCACACACAAGTAACTTTTCTCTTTTGTTATTACTCACCTGGAGCTATTAATCATCAGACTACAAACAAAAGACCAAAAGGAGAGAGGAGAACTGATGAGCCTATATCTCCCTTGAGGCAGCTATTGAAGAGGGCAATGAACCCAGGGAGGGGCGCAGAGCAGCCTCCCATCCCTGTCGGAGCGGGGATCGCAGCGGGGGTGTGCACCGAGCATGGAAGAGGCGCACTCTTCTCGCGGCAGGGATACAGGGTGCTATCAGCAGGACCCTGAAGTCACCTTCCCTGGCCAGCCAAAGTTTTTAATACAACACTGCCATCTATTGCCTGAAGTTCCAGATTTGAAGGAGGCTGGATATTACAAAGTGGTCTGTCTTATGAGATGTCCCAGATCTGAAACCATATTCGACACCTCACTAACCAAACACTGTAGAAATTACAACCTAGACATATCCTTTGACCTTCCAGCCCAATCAAATTATCATAACAAGTTGCCAGGTCAAGGCTGTATAATGAAGGAGAAGCTGAGCAGGCTGGACATTTGCAGA
The DNA here is from genome assembly GCA_036023395.1 of Myiotriccus ornatus. Lineage (NCBI taxonomy): Eukaryota > Metazoa > Chordata > Aves > Passeriformes > Tyrannidae > Myiotriccus > Myiotriccus ornatus. The sequence goes on from JAYRBT010000177.1 coordinate 21,459,028, forward strand.
TAAGGCAATATAAAAAAGGAGAGGTGCTCTAAGTGTTCTGTTCTGACTAAACCCTTCTGAATTAACCTGCATTAACCTTTTGAATACCACACTGTGCTAGAGATTTATCCAGAAGATGCACAATGGAGGAACCAGAAGAGCTGACTTCAAATGGTTATCATGTTAGAGGAATATTAAATAATCCAAAGGTCAAAGGAGGAAGAGGACTCCTTGTACAAGTCTGATTAATAGCATATTAAATGACACTAAAGCAATACTTTATCTGAGTGTAAATTCAGGCAAGTGCTTTCCTGCCTTTTAAAACAGCCTGTTGGCAACGTTCATTCACTGCTTTCTGTTTGGGGTGGAATGCATATTTTTTAATTCATTATTGCATGCCATTATACAGCTAGATAAACACTGATATGTAGAAATAAAACTCAGAGCTTAGACTACAATTTTTGGATCTATAACTATCACTGCATTTCTCCCAGAGAGAGAAAAAGATTACAGGGCTTGGCCAGAAACACAAACCCAGATGCAGTTTGATGAATCCTTCCAGTTTCAGTTTTGAAAAAAGAATAAGTTCTGTACATCATTCTCCTGGTAAAACTAATTAGGTCCATATGAGAAAGAGAATAAAGAGAATTAGACTTTTGCATTGGCAAGGAGTAGAGCAGAACACAAAAATGTGTAGCATTAACAATATTAAATCCTTTATCTGCAGGGAGGCCACTTTCAGAAAGTGTAAAAAATTCAAATGAAATCTCTCCATTTTTCTCCTTTCTCAGACTTCAGGTGGTGCTGTCCTTTCAACATGATTAAAAGTACTACATTATATTTTACCACTTTTTATGGTTTTGCATTTTGAAATGGGCTTGTATAAATCTCCCTTCTGAACTGCACTAGCTACCCACACGAACTCTGTCCTATGAGAAAACACATGAACTCTGGGGCAAAGGTCCTAGAGTTAGACAACTGATAAGGAAGATATTCTAGGCCATATGAAGTCATATTTAATCCCTCTTGGAATTCTCATGATACACTAGAGGATCCTCAGTAGGATAATTTTCAAAAATGTCACCCAAATATTTTTATGGTGGAATAGCTCTTATCACAAATGCAGCCAGCACCACATCTCATGTAGGCTCCCCCAGCTCACATACTTCTTAGTCATTCTGTCACATTTCATAGCTGCCACGTTGTTTGAATGCAAAGTTGATAACTTGGTGTGATTTCTAAAAAACAAAAAAGTAAACCATTTGTATGTGAGCATTATTTTACAATTTATCTTCCTCCCAAAAACCATTTAGTTTTCTTGATTTTAATCCTGTTACAATTCTGTTCCTAATTTATGTTCCGTGCCTGCAATTTTTATTTCTTTTCATTTTATTATTTCTAAAAAAGGATGAAGGAGTGTAGAGGACCAAATAAAGGAATAAAAAAAAAAAAAAAAAACCAGAAAAGTAATAGGAAAGGAAAGAGACATTTGGTAGGGGCATTAAATAATTTTAAAGAACTCGGGATATGTTGATGGAATATTAAAAGAGCTGCAATTCTGAAGATCGATTCACTGTAAGATTAGATGGACCCAATTAAAAAACTAGATGAGTACCTGGCTGAAAGACATAATCTTGGTTCTTTCATTTCTGAAAAAAATCAAATACAGTTTTATTTTTATCAAGTAGGTACAAGAAAAAATAATCAGAACATTGATGTTCAGGTTTTTATTATTAAACATTGAATTTTCAATTTTCATTTGATATTTTTTATTCAAATTTGATTCTAGTCCAAAAGAGCTTTTTATTTTGTTTTATTTTACCTAATGCTTTGGAAGCTCAAAACCAAGTATACTTAAATATTTCAGTTTTCAATGTAATTTAGGAACATTTGCTTACCATTTTGATTAGAGGTATAATTTCTGAATTTTAACAACTAAAGGGAATAATTTAGTTACAGAGATCCAGCTATTCACAACTCTTCACGTGTTTCTGTAGAAACCTTGGAATCTGGTTAACAGCAGCTGCAACTTTTGCAAGTTCAGAAGTTGTCCAAAAGCTGCCTACATCTTCAGGCAATCACTTATCATTAGGTGCAGTAAGCACTGAAATGAAGATGGATTCTCCTTCTCTCTAACACTTGATGCTAGACAGTATTTGGTTCCCAGAGAGGGAAAACTGAGCTTTACAGAACAAGTGACAATAATATCCCTTGGCTCCAAGTGTTACCTGGACACTAGGGAGGGTATCAGAGCCTTTTTACCTCACAATATGCATGTTCTGTCAAACTCCAAAATAGTGCCTTTAAGAGCCTGTAAATCCTAGTCTGTAAGGGTGAGTGTGTCAGTCAGTCCGTAAACAAAATACTATGAGGAAAAAGAACACTCAAGTGGTTAGACATGAATCAACATGACTAACTCTATGACAGTTACTGTCTCATGAGAAGGAAAAATCAGATGGGGCATATTCATAACTTCTATTCCTAATGTCTCTATGGCAATTTTGGCAGCTGCTCTTGTAAGTGTTCATTTCTTCAAAGTCAGCTCAATCTCACACTCTGGCAGTTTTGATCTGTAGCCTCCTAGATTAATACAGCACAAACAATTCCAATTATCACAGCTCATATCAAAAGCTTTTAGAATTGAATAAACTGTGCCACTCAGAGAGACATGTACAGTGGCACCAGGGTGGTATTTGAAAGTCTCCTGAAAATCACAACAGATGACTAGAAAACACAATAAATTTAATTTTTAAAGAAGTTCAGCCTGGTTTTGATTCTTAAATACTCTACTGTCAATCTGTGGAAAACTGTAAACTTTCCATTGTAAATTCAAATGGAAAAGAAGGTTTTGCAGTTTGTTTTTTTAAAATACATATGGAACAAAGTCCTAATCCTGTAAAAATACATGTTCTATGAATTACAAAAGCCCATTTTGCAAAGACAAGAACTTTAAAGTTCACCTGAAGCAAGTAGTGAGCAAAGATCTGCATCCAGAGGAAAAATATGTACAAAACAATATATCACATTTAGTTATATATTTTTTAAAATCTGCTTGACATGATAACATTTCTGGAAATCTTAACAATATTTGTCATTATCAAAATTTTTCAGTGTGTAGAACAGCAAAACAACAAAACGTAAACTTGTTAGTCTTAGAGAATTGAACGCATTCTGTGTTGTGTTTGGTTTTCTCATTGGGTAGCTCCACATTAATTCAGTGAAATATGTGATATAACTAATGTGAAAAGGGTCAGAGCAGCAGCATAGCAAAAACAAATGGCAAAAAATGAGCGTTAAAGAGATATTGTGAGTGGACTCTGCCCAAAAATGTTTTATGTTAGTAACATCACATTGAAGCCAGCATAGAACATCAACAAACAATATGGTTGAGCCACTGTTAGATACAAACAGTAGCAGCACTTAAGCTAACAAAACCACTGCAGTAAATATATAGAAGTAGCTTATTGGTTCCTTGAATGCCATCTGCGAAGATTAAAGCCTGTTCTGGTTTCTGCTACTAAACTGTGTCTGTGGTTCAGTCTGTAGAGGTTCAGACATCTGTGAAAGATTGAATATTGGTTCAGTCCAAATGAACTGACCAAAACAGGAGCTGTCATGTACAGGGTAGAGACATCTCTCAAGACAGCTTTTTATGTATGTCAAGCTGCTTTATTACAAACACTTAATTCTTATCCTCCAAGTGGATCCCTGGATCTGAAATGCCAAAGGTGAAAGGCAGGTGTTTATTTGAGCTTCTTCATGGAAAATATTCTTTTTTTTACCGGACAAATACTCCCTAATGGAGGTAGACCTGTCATATGGGCTGCACTATCTTAATTGTTGCTGGTCTTCCTTTGGCTAATGACCTTTTCCGCTCCTGACGAAAAAGAAACCAAGCTGTGATTCCTTTTAGGATGCAGAAAGTTGAAATAGGAAGAGAAGAACAGTACCCACTGTGTGACAGTGATGCAATATGTTATCATAATATGTATAAGGACATCCACCTAGTTTATCAGAATAACCCATATCGTTCCCAACAGAAGTAACAATGAGTACAGAATGCTTATGCAGTGAAATTTTATGAATTAAGACACTTAGTAATTTAGAAGTTATTGTTTTCTACTGCATCCATGAGAACAGCATCATGATAGGATAATCAAGAGGCATTTTCAATGCAGCTGGCAAAAAAAACCCTCTCTAATGTCACTTTGAAATGAAGTTGAAAGAAAGGGGCACTGCGCTTTCTCCTGCCTGCAGTGGAAATTCTACAGAGAGGTCAGCAGCAAGGCAGCTAGTCTATAATATACAGTACATTTCAAAGATGTTTACCATAGCCTGGATTGCAGTTTGTTGTACTTTACAGCAGAAGGGTATTAGAATTTCATACTGAATCCTCAAGGTCAAAATATGCCTAACTAAAGGACCCCAGCACACCTGATTCTCTGACATTCCAATTCCCTATATATGTGCATGTCCACCACTACTGGCATACTTGGTAAGTTTTATACATTTTCAAACACTCTGATAATCCAAGTTCTTGGTAGCGTTTGGTGTACTACTGTAATTGCTATGCTAAGACAGAACATAAAAGGCATGGCTGAGTGCACTCCCAGAAATGCCAACGTTTCTCCAGGGGGTCACAGTAGATCTGAAGAATTAAATGTATCCCTTCAGAAGCACTAGACTTTAAAGAGAAACACCAGACCTCCTCTGTCTACCTGATCAACATGCAGCAGATGGGCTTTTTTTCTGTCTCATTCTATTTCTGTCTTTCTCAGATATATGGCAAAAGGTCCACAGCCATCAATAGATTAGGTCACCTCCTGTAACTCAGCAGCAAGAGCCATGTCAGATGGGAGAAGCCTTGAGAATTTTTTTCTATACTTTCCAGAACCTATCACTTGGTCATATTTCCTTTATGTAAAATCTGAAGTTTAATGGAGAATTATGTCTCTGCTCCTTTAACAAGACTCTAATCTCTTCAGTGCTTATGCTGTCTACAGTGTACCTTTGCTGAGCATAGTTTTTAGCAGAACTGGGATTCACATGGTCTCATTCAATCCAATTGTACACCAAAGCATCCATTATTTCTTCAGGTTTTTCCTTTCTTCTCCACTAAATGGAAGCAATCTTAAATCACGAGGTATATGACTATGAAGCATTTTCAGATTCAAACTTCATATTAAGTTCCTTTTCAGAAAGGAATCTTTAGACAGGAAAGCATCTTCAAAATGGTAAGAGAACACCTCACATCAGTGACTTAAAAACTGTGTAAGAAAGCTAGAAATATACTGTTATAGCCTTTCATCCACCATATCATAAAAACTCTTTCATCCTTCATTTTGCTATTCAGTTTAGGAAGTGTTTATCCTTGAAGAGAAGCCAGCTCACACTTCCACTCCTAGCTGGGTGAGAGCTGGATGGTTGTTGAAATAAAGAACTGAAAGTGTAGTTTCTACTTATGACCCTGAGATTATCTCAATTGGTTAGAGCCTAGTGCAAACAACGCCCAGGTTTGGGTTCAATCCATGTATGAGCCATTCACTTAAGAGCTGCATTTGATGATCCTTGTGGGATCCCTTCCAATTCAGAATATTCTGTGATTATAGAAATGCAACTGCCATGTGTGCTTTAGGATGTGAACTGCTTTATAACCTCTGATTACTAGCCTATCTTTCTGCTAGTTAAAGGCTACAAGTACCTGGAAAAAGAGAGAAGTGGAAACCCTTTCAGGAGGCCTTTACTTTGACACTTTTGCCCAGCTGTGAATCTGAGCTCTGTCAAGCACAGGTTTCTCTCCAGTTTAGCTATGCTAGATAGGGCTTTACTGCTTGTGCCACATATTTACCAAGAAATTCAATTATTTTTCTTTTGTTCCTCTCAGTAATGTGTTTGAACTGGAACATAGTCATGCTACAATGTCTTGGATTTCTCCTCAGTGAGTGCTAAAACTATTAGTTTTCTTTTGGACTAAATTGGCTCAGTCTAGCAACTAATGGCACTGGGACCATTCATACATGTTGGATTTATTATCTATGGTTACCTGGGTGGATCATTTTTCTGCAGGTTGAAATGGAGCATAATTGGGCTATTTTTCATAACAAATGGAGTGTGCCTGTACAGAAGGCAGTTGGCCTACATCAAGTTTTGCCTCACTATTTTTATAAGCTCCAGCAGAGAACGGGTTTCAAGTCTCTGTTGGAGTCTTTCCCGACTAATGTTTTTCTTTTGTTTAATGCCACAGAAGTTGGTCTCTGTCATATTGTTATGAGTGATAAAGTATAAGTCCTAGCCACCCCTGCATTGCTTTTGTGGAAATAAGCAAATTCCAGAAAGAAGTACTGCTACAAGTATTCGAATTCTCTGTACTAACTAGGCACTAGTGGCCCAGACCAGTGAATTTCTTGCAAGAATATCTAGGTTTATCTTATTTTAACACAAAATCAGAACACAATTACTGGGAGATATTCCAATCTAGCAGTCCTTCATTACTACAATAATAAATATTTAATATATAAAAGTAATGGAAAACAATAGAACATAATAATAATAATATACAGTTCTGCAATCTATTAATGTCTGATTTAAAATTGACATCTCCAGCACAGATTAAATTAAAGCATCACAGTCAATTAATAAATTCAGCATAGCAAGACTACTGTTTTAGTGACCTGGGATGCCTGAGTTTTTCTTTGCTTATTGTGTGGTATGGGTCACAAGCATGCTCCAGCAGAAGAGAAAACTTTAGAATGATTCATTAAAATCAATCAAAGTCTTACTCTTTGAGCATCTGCCTTTGTTTGGGTTGTATTTTCCTGGTGATTCCTTGAATCAAAGCTAAAGAAGAGTCAGACACAGAAAGAGAACATCAGGCACAGTCTTTATTCCTTAATGCCTTTACTCTCAAATAAGATACTGGGTAGAGGTGAGAGACACAGCAGTGTAGTAGCAATCAGATCTGCTTTCCAGCATATTCCTATGCTGAGCATCTGGTAAGAAACACAGATGTTCATTTTACAAACTGTCTGTGTTGAAGCAATGGCTGAGGTGTATGTCTTCATGAAAAATGAGGGTTTATTATAACATAAAATGAGACTGTAGCACTTTGTAATCCCATCCCCATCTCCATGTGTTCCCATGGCATATATGTATATGTGTTCATGCAAATGCATCTGTGTGTATGTGTGTGTGTGTGCAGGCATTTTTTACAGTGTTACAGTGTAACAGTGTTGTGTCACAGTGTTACAGTGTTGTGTGAATGTATTACAGTGTATTTATAATCTTCATACAGTGAGATTACCTGATAGGCTTTATCTTCATCATTTATACCTTTCATTCAGATTGATTTCTTTAAATGTGGTGAGCATGAAGCAAAAAGGCAACTCCCACTTTTCTCTCTTAATTCTGCAGTTCTGAAAGTCTGTTGTATAAAATAGTATTGAGAAAGCTTCAAAAGGGTCAAAAGTGTGCAAAAATTTACAGTGAACTCCTATTTCATCTGAATGACTCTTTGGAATGAATTTCAGGTCACTACTTTCCAAAAGAACCTTGTGTGTGATGCTCACAGTTTAGGCTTCATGGCACATCTCCAAGGATTTGGGTTAGATAAATATCCTTCCACAGAATAACCAAACTTTGATATCAGTGTATTTTAGTAATTTGCACAACAGAGCCCTTTGCTGAGGACTAAGAAAGAAAATAATTTATTTCTTGATTCAATTATTTATTTGGATTTATATCAACACTACTTTGAAAGCAAAGATCTAGAGCTCAAAGCAGTGTTGTGATCTATTAGAAATGTGTGTACTAATGTGATGAAAATTCAATACATCTTCTTCCAAAAACGGTCTGAACGAAATAAAATTCTAATTCATGCCACTCTTATCAATTGACATATATTTTAACACTAGCCAGGTTCGTAATTGATTTTGTTACTGTAATGTGCATAGACCCAATTCAAAATCAGGGCTTCACTCCATCCATGTAATGCTCTCACAGGGAAGAGACTATGATATTGCATAAATCTATTGTAAGTAACTGAGTTCAGTTAGAGTCTGAGAAGATACAAAGAAAAGTATGGCTTACATGGAAGAAAAAGTTTAGACAAGAATATTCAGCTAAAGGAAAAGATGAATGAAGGAGAAATATCATAAATTATTAAATCATGAAAGTAAGGGAGAAGTTAAAAGACAAAAATTTATCTTTCATGTAATGAAAAAAACCTACAGGGAACCCAGTGAAATAACCAGTACTGTTTCTAACAAGAGATATTAACATCTACTCTGTTTTTCTTTCTAAGGCCATAGCAGAAGTGAAAACAGGAATGTTTCCAAAAAGGGATCTCAGAACTGCACTGAGGGTAAGTCAAATGGCAAAAAACCCAGAACCATCTAGATACACACTCTGGCACTTGAAGTCTGGGAGATAATTCTCCCCCTCCACTCTACCTCACCTGGAGTACTACATCCAGTTCTTGGGCCTCCAACATAAGAAGGACATGGACCTGTTGGGGTGAGTTCAGAGAAGGGCCACGAAAAGGATCAGAGGACTGTAACATCTCCCCCCCCCATGAAGAGGGGAGAGAGAACTGGGGTTGTTCAGCCCAGAGAAGAGAAAGCTCCAGGGAGACCTTAGAGTAGCCTTCCAGTACCTAAAGGGAGCTTACAAGAAAGCCAAAGAGGGATGTTTTACATAGGCATGTAGTGATGGACAAGTGGGAATGGCTATAAAATGAAAGAGTAAAGGTTTAGATTAGATATTAGGAAGAAATTCATCACTGTGAGGGTGGTGAGGCACTAGAACAGGTTGCCCAGAAAAGTTGTCGATGCTCCATCCCTAGAAGTGGTCAAGGCCAGACTGAATGGGGCTTGATCAACCAGGTCTCACCCAAAACATTGTGTGATTCTTTGGATTATTGACTGCCAGAAGCTGGGAGGATATATCATGGAAAGTGCATCAGACTAGTTGTTCATTGGAGTAGTCCAGCATGTTGGAGGAGGATATATTTCAAGGAAAAGATGTGGGGCAAAAGAACATCAAGATTCAGCCAATAAATGATAAACTTCTCTACAGAGTGTCTGTGTATGTCTCCTTCTCACTCTTTTTGTTGTAGGCAATCTAAAAGTAAAACTAACAGCTGTATATGTTTGTAGATTTTGTTTTAGCTGCACAGACAAATGATAAGAAAGGAAATGGAGGTACAAGGTAAGACAATTACTTCTCCCTGTATGTCAGTGATAGAACTCCTTTACCTTCTCCATTTGTTATACCCTAGTGGCATCTAGTGTATGGCAGAAAAGATGGCTTGCAGTTTGTCCTGAAGATCAGTGGATTGGTAGCTGATAGTCAGAATGACTCCCTGAGAACGCATTGATCAAAGATCCTTTAAAACCAGGGTACTTTAGCATGGTCATTGATTGCAGCTGTGACATTATTGCAAAGTCCTGCTGGTCTTCAGATTTAGAAGAGTATAGGTCAAAAACAATAATTCGTAATGCACTTGAAAAACAGCACCCATGTTTCAGCTCAGTGCCTCCTGCATCAGCTCTGCTTCTTATCTGATTTATGCTTTATTTCTATGTACAATGCATTGCAGTAATCCAATTCCCAAGTAATTCAGGCATCGATGGTAGCAGCATTGTACTAGCATCTGAAAGTACACGAGAAAGTAATTATGGCATAGGAAACTAAGAATTTTGCAGCCCTTCATCTTCAGTCCTATGTCAGATAAAGAAAATATTGTGCACAACAGTGTTGAGCTGAAGGATTGCTGAAAGAAAAGAAATGTACTATTATATTGATAATTTTTTTCCCCCTAACAATACAATAAATGCAGGATTGAGAGCCCTTTAATCAGGTTAAAAATTGCATGTTACAAATGTTACTGGAACTTGATTTTTGAAATTTTTTTTCTCTCTTTGAACAATTAAAGTTGTAACTAATTGTACTGAGAAAAAACTTAAGGAGGGTCTAACTTTCCAGAGATATAGCAGAGTTAGACTATCTCTTTGCAATAACAGTGTCTAATAAATAGGTTTCAGAAACACACATTAGTTAACATTAGAAATGCTTTCAAAAATTAATCTAGCTCCAAATTTGCTTGTTCCAGTTGATATGGTTTATAATACTTAAATATGCACAGCATGCTTATTTTTGTCTGGCATGTTTTTAGTGGAAGCAGTTAATAGAAAACATCTTAAAAATTATTCTTTTACAAAAAAGAAAAAGCTCACAATTTTGCATTCTTAAGGATGAGATCGGTTGTTGCTCTACATCAGTTTACATTTCACTGACTTTAACAATGCTTCTCCTTATCTTCTCCAGCCTAAGGGAGTTCTGAAACAGGACTTAAATTTGTATTAATTTATATAAATGCATACTTAATTATGATGTAGACTAACAGAACCTGGCACTCCACCCATCATGAATTTCTCACAGACACTTTCTTGCTCCTGTATATTTATTACAAGCCCTGCAATTTTCTGTAGGCTTTTCCCCCCTTGAAATCCCAGTTTACAGAGTTATATTATATTACAAGAAATTCAGCTTTCAGTTTTCAGAAAATAAGCTTCAAGTTCTCATGGCTGCTAAGAGATATTTCGAAAGGTTAATCTGAAAGGATCAAACACTAGAAGGCAAATAATATAAAGATCCCAAGGGATATTACTTTTAAAATCTCATGATTTTTAAACCAGTTTTATGGGATTAAAATTGCAGCAGGGGAGATTGAGGTTAAACATTAAGAAACCCTACTGCTGTAAGCATAGTTAAGTAGTAAGACAGTAAGAGAGTTTGTGAATTTCCACCAGTGGAGGCTGGACGGGTTGCTACTTAGGAATGTTTAAGCTCTCATTGATTCTGCCTTCAGAGGTGGAGTAGTAATATGAGGTCATGTAGTGAGTTCATCTCTTGCCCCATTTTCAATAGAAATGATTTATGCACGATTTACTGGTTTTAACATGTTGGGTTAATAGTGATAAATGCAAAATCCCTTCATCTAAACCCCCAGCAATCACTGCTGGTATTCCATTTCTTATCAATACTGCTAATAAAAGTCTTTAAAAGATCCAATATTAGTAACAAAAATAGAATGGATCCATTTTAAAAAAGCTGGAGTTTTCCCTCAGAGTTCTTTCTGTCGGGTCTAAGGGATGTCTATTCAGGATATGTCTTTAAAGACTCTTAAAACTATATTTTATCAGCTCAAAGTATTTCCAATGGACAAGGGGTTTTAATTTTTTTGTATTCTCATCTAATTTTCTTATTTTGCTCTTATACTAGTATGGTTGTATTACTAGCATGTTAATTTTTTTAAAATTTTATTCTATTATGGTTTTGTGAGTTCTCTTGCACAGTTGCCCGGCTGTCATTTTAGGTGTCATCCTTCTTATTAGAAACTGAAAAAAACAGGTCAATAAATACTTTGGCAATGACTTTCGAGGTAATTTGCTCTGTGTGGACTCAGCTGTTAGCTAATACCTTCACTTAGAGCGTTCAGTTTTTCTTGTTGCTCCAGAGAAGAAGCTGTTAAGGAGTATTCATTTACTGCTTAATTTAGAGTAGAATAATTTCAGTTGTAAGGTACCTACAAACATTATCTGCTCAAACTGGCTGACCAATTCAGGGCTGACCAAAAGTTAATGTTGTTAAGGACATTTTCCAAATTACTCTCAAACTCTGACAGGTTTGGGGCACTGATCACCTCTCTGGGAAACCTGCTTGACCACCTTCCCAGTAAAAAAATGTTTCCTAATGTCTAAACCTTCCATGGTGCAGCTTTGAATCACTCACACACATCCTATCACCGGATACCAGGGTGATATGTCACAAAAATTAATCCTGTAGGAGGTTTTGACCCCCAAAACACACACAGTATGTAGCCAGAAGCAAGATGGTGCTGAAAGAAGCCAGCAGTAGGAAAATAAAAGTAAAAACTTAGGTCACAGAAGGACCAGCTTACCCCCGTTAAGCAATAAGCACACAGTGTAGAGTTTAGCTGTGTACAATTGTGGATGAGCTGGAGATCAGCTTCCAGAGAATAGAGAAGATCTACTGGAGTAAAAGAATAAAGCCAGAAGAGCACAATTAATCAGCAATTTCTGTCCTGAGTTTTCTTTGCCTGAAAGTTGAGGGTTTCTCAAATTGGAAACATAGGAACCATCAGAAAACTGATTAACGCAAAGGAAGAAACCAACAGAATGCGTTGCTTGTACAGAGACCCAAAAGCATTGAAGAAAGATGGCAAAAAGAAAACATATTTCAACCAGCAACCAAGGGAGAAAATTTGGGCCATACGGCTGATCCCAAACAGCTATCTGAAATAGACACATCAGCCTTTGCCCTTATACCATCAGTGTATATGCTCAGAATATTTAACACTCCTTTAGAAGCTTACTGAAGACTTATTTTGATTTGGTTTGGGAAGTGAGCTGTTTCTGTAGAATATAAAACATCTGTTGTGTTATTGAGAATAACAAGAGTAACTGATATTTTTATTTGGGAGAAAGCCAACATCTAGGAGATACTGACAGGTCTTGGGGGAGAGGAGGAGCTGTGGGGTTAAAGATTAAAAAAAACTCAAACAAACAAACCCAAACCGGAGGAAAGTCTAAGAAAAAGTATACCTTGGAGTTAATGCAGAGAGCTGTACAGACAAATCCTGATCATTTTGAGATCACCAATACCATCCTTACCAAAAGGTAAAAGAAACAGACTTGAGAAATTAATACTTAACTGAAAATAGCCATGTTTGCATTGTGACTTACAAAACAACAGTTCAGGTTGAAAACCCTGAGGAAATAACTTAAGCTATTAGCACAAATTGGCTGGTCATTTCCCAAATCAAAGTTCCAGCCCTATATGATATGTTACTTTGATCATGATACATTACTTATTGGAGCAAACTAATGAAAAAGGATCTTGTAGGTCATTGAGGGAATAAAAAACCTAAAAAAAATGTTCAGCAACTTTTTATGAATAATATTACTAGATATGGTTTGGCATATTACAAATGTCAAAAATACAGCAGAAAAGCTACCCTGTCTCACATGAAAAAAATACCTCCTGAAGCAAAGCAGGCATAGATTTGTTTGTGACAACTACAAAACTAGGTACTTGTTCTAGATAATTTTTCTTACTTCTCCCTGAGAGCCTCAAATGAGATAATGTTATATATGCACATTTTTTCAAATCTGGGGTTTTTTGCTAGACATCATGTACCTCTAGAAGCACACATAATTCAGAAAGTTTTCAATTAAGTTTTCACCAGTGTACTGGGAATAAAATAAATGGCAAAAGAAAAAAAAAAAAAAGAGAGAAGTCAGATTCTATTAGATACCTACAAAATAGAAACAGTGAAACCTGGTTTATCACTTGTAGAACTGGAAAGTTTGTGATCTTTGAAAGTCGTGACTAAAATCTCCAGATTTGGGGAATTAAACAAGGGAGGGGCAAGACAAAAAAAAATCAGCTTGAATTTAGTATGAAAGCAATTAATCAGAAACATATACAAGATCTAGTTCAGTAAGCAACAGGCTACTGCAAGCTGGAAGGCAGAATTACTGTATTTTTTTCTTTGTTCTTTTGCAATTTCCTAGCTATTTACTACTGGATGCTTTCAGGTAAAGGACAAATGGGGATGATGGGGACAGACTAGATATAAGAAGGATTGTCCTTGATATAAGGAAAAATTTTTTACAATGAGGGTCATCAAACAGTGAGACAGGTTGCCCAGAAAGGTGGTGGTGGATGCCCCATCCCTGGGAACATTCAAGGTCAGGTCGGATGGGACTGTGAACAACCTGTTCTAACTGAAGATATCTCTGGTTGTTGTGGGAAGGTTGGGCTAGATCGTCTTTTAAGGTCCCTTCCAACTCAAAACATTCTATGATTCTGAGAATGGCTATACAGTTCTTCATTATATATTCTTTGTTCTGTCCTCCTATGTCATTTCCTATTAAGCAGATGCCAAAGATAACATAAAGCAGGGGTGTCATATCGTGTTTCCCATTGTCTTTCAAGATTCTCTCTCCAGATAAGCCCATAATAAAAAGGAGAAAGAGACAGGTTATCCAGTCTTTTGAAGGCAGGGAAGAAATGGATACAAAGCTGATTTTTTTGCTGGGAATTCCTTAATGAGGAGCATTGCTCCACCAAAAAGCAATCTCAACTCAAGCTCAAAACATACAAACATGCGAGCATATTCTTCGTATATATAAAGAATTTGTTTTACTAATTCTTGAAACAACAATATGAATATTTTAAAGGAGCTGCACAAATCTAAGGAGCAGTTAAAGGATAACTGGATGCCACTGCCTAGTTATTCAATAGGTTTACATAAATATGTGGTATATAATTTATATTAAATATTAAGTTTTGACTGAGAAAAGAGAATGTGGTTAGACTTCACCACAAAAGTAAACCTGTGACTACTAACATTAAAAGAAGAATTCATTAAGAGGCATTTTGTTCTCAGCCCTTACAGTTACTGCATCCCCAGTGCCTTCCAGGCAGCCAGGTTAAATTGCAGGCTGGGTCTTCCTGACCACACATGGCTCAGACTGCTGGTGCGTGCACCGTAGAAGGGCATTCTAAATTCACCCAGGCAACACATGATCTCTGCAGGCTGGCTGATGTGACTGTCAGCCACATGCTGTTGTTACCAAGTCAGTCTGTGACACTGAAGCTGCTCTGACTGCAACAGCCCACACAGACTGAAGCAGACTGCGTTGTAGTTCAAAGTTTGTCTTACTAGCCCCAGTAATCAGTAGGGTCTGGAACCTGTCCCCTGCCCATGCCAGGCAGAGGCAGAAGAGCTCCCATTTCTGTAATTATGACAGCCCTGGACTGTTGCTTGGGGTTTCTGAAATATACCTTGGTTTGAACTCCAGCTGTGATTAAACTTGTTTCCAGCAGACAGCATCTTAATGTAAAACTAGCAAGAATAAAGTGAGGATTTTGACAAGGTGTCATCAGATTTTCCCTGCGCACAGGGAGGCTGTTAGAGCTTTTTCAGTATAATTCCTAATATGACAGGGACTAAAGCTGAAGTGCTGGTCATTCATTTTAAATTTAAACCTTCCTGGGTCAGTATGCTAAAACCACTCATGGTAATTTTTAATGCAGAAGTCAAAGACACAATCAATGCGACCTAATTTGAACACCCAAGTTGTACAACTGTGCATCAGTTCTGAGGTGGGAAGCATTGCACTGTCCTCTGATGAACACTGCAGATAAGGTCATAATGAAGTCATAGCAATGACTTGACAGTGGAATTTTCTTTTACAAAAAGCAGTACATGTTATAAATGCTTCCCCTACTTTTTCAAGGAGATGGATTTGTCATGTTGAAAGCATTAAGTGATGTTGTAAACATTGTTTTAACAAAGTAGTTCACACTCCACAAACTGCTTTAGGATGCCAGACTGAACAGACTTACAGCACTTTCATGGTACTGAGGGACATAAATCCAGTTTTATAATCACCACATTATTATAGTTCTGTGAAGTTTAGCTGGAAGTAAGATACCTAGATAACATTACCATAGTGGTTATGTGAAATACACGTGGATTCATCTTTTGCATCAGGGCATAAAGTTTAACTGAGGGAATTACTCAGAATGGGTTTAATTTTTAACAGCACTTCCCATCTGATGCTACCAGCAGTTTCAGGGGTGCTTGTCCTCTGCTTCATGCAGTGGAATTCTTCCTTTCTTGCTGTCATCTTCAGGAGACAGTGATCCAACAGCCATAGGCTTTCTCAAGCTACAGGCTTGTAGAGAAGTTTCTGGAAAGCTGCTCAGCAGAAAAGAACCTAAGGGTGCTAACTGACAGTCGGCTGAGCACAATCTGGCAGCGTGCCCAGGTGGCCTGCATCAGAAATAGTGGGGCCAGCAGGACTAGGGAAGGAGGTGATTGTCCTGTACTCGGCACTAGCGAGGCCATTCCAGGAGTGCTGCGTTCAGCTTTGAGCCCCTGATGGCGAGAGACACTGAGGTGCTGGAGCGAGTCCAGAGAAGGGCAACGGGGCTAAGGAAGGGTCTGGAGCACAAGTCCTGTGAAGAGTGGCTGAGGGAGCTGCAGTCGTTTAGGAGATAAGGAGGCGCGGAGGAGACCTCATTGCTGTCTACAATTACCTGAAAGGAGGTTGTGGTGAGATGGGTGTTGGTCTCTTCTCCCAAGCAACTCATGTGCAACAGGACAAGATGGTATGGCCTCAAGCTTGCCAGGGGAGGTTCAGGCTGGACATCAGGAAGAATTTTTTCTTCTCTGAAAGGGAAGAAGCATTAAGCATTGGAACAGGCTGCCCGGGGAGGTGATGGAGTCACCATTCCAGGAAGGGTTCAGTGCTATGGTTTAGTTGGCATAGTGGTGTTCAGTCGGGGGTTGAACTCAATGACCTTGGGGGTCTTTTCCAACCTTAATGACTATATGATTCTCCTTTGCAGGAATCTGATAAAAAACTGTGGTTTCTTTTTTCACCCTAGTACTTGGAGGTGGAACTTTCACTGCTCTCTTCATCTTGTAGACACTAGTGCTTCTCTCTAGCTGCAATCATGACCAAATCAGTATGTTACGTGGAAGACAGAGATGCAATTTTCCTTGAGCTCATGCACACTTAGGAATGCTGAAGAAATCCTAAAAATATATCAATATATTTAATGCACTGACCTATCAAGAGTACAGCTGAAGATGAAAGGATGGTTTAGAGACAAATGAGAGGGTGACCTTTCTGCCAACACCATCAAAAAGCAGTTTAGCTTTTCAGTAGTAGGGAGCTTTGCTATGACTACCTGTCCAGTAAGAACAGGACTATGAGGACTATGCATGTATTCTTTCCTAACTCCAATTCTTCTAACACATGATATGGAACAATTTCCAGATGGAAAATATCTTTCAGTTAGCAGAGCTAGAGACAAAAAAAAAAAAAAAAAAAAAAAAAAAGAGTCGTAAGTGGGTAATTTTGCTGATAAGAATGTTGACCTAAGTTAAATATTTCAGTCATAGAGAAATCAAATGAAAAATAATAGGCTCAGTAGCCTTCCACAATATGATATTCTGTCTTCAGCTGTTGAAAACATGCAAGAGATTTGCAGTTACAAACTCAGCAAACCCAGCCTGAGTATCAAAATTACACAGAAATAAGGTAGTATTTGAGTGTCATTGAAGTCTCACTCCTGTGTGATGTTATGCATAATGAAGAATGTAAAGTGAAGAAAGGATTAATATCTTATAATAAAGTAACTGAAAGCGATATAAAATAAAAAAGGCAATTATGAAAGTCACCAACAATTTAAATTCTAAGTAATTTTTTGTGTGAAGGTCATAGTATTTTTTTTTTTAATCTTTCCCAGAAAAAGAAGAAAAGTAAGCAAAATGAGACTCAGTTCTTACTCAAAAATAGACCTGGGAAATCAATTGCCCAGAAACAACAATTGCCCAACTATACTTTTATCTAAGTCAAATACCTTGATTTGAGATTTATTGTATAAAGCCAGTCAGTGGTAACACTGTTATAATGGGTAAAAGATTCCACTGTATGTTCTTCAAATGCCTGTTTCCTCTAAAAAGTAGGAAGTATAGTTCAGAATTTAAAAAATTACAGATGCAGTGACCCTTTTTTTAAAAAAAATATTCTTTTTAGCCTCTCCTTTTCATAAAACATAGGAGGCTCTGAATGTATCATATTAATCAAAATAAGCATATAATTCAGAAATGCCCAGCATTATGATGCATGCATGAATTAATTAATTAATTAATGAGGGCAGATTTTCATGCCCAATGACAATGTACAGCACGGAAGGTGGACAAAAGCCCATAAGGAGAAGCTTGTTATATCAGGTGCCCAGATTTGCCTCACCTCCACATTTTCAAATGGAGTTGACTGATATATTTAATAAGCCTTATTTAATTATTTGTCTGGCACAGTGCTCTACAATGTCAGTGTTTCATACATCATACTGATGCCCTCCACACTGTTTTCTTTGGGGTTTAGTGGTAGAAGTAAAGACAGATGAAGTGGCGTTAACTAACTCAAGTGCTTTACTGCCAGCTCTCATTTTGGATGAACTTATTCAGGGACAGCCTAAACCTCTCTGACGTAACATTGTACAGTAGCCAACCCCTATCTCTAGCTGTTATGAGTACCAGAGGGAACAAAATAATTCATACTTGATTCTGAAAAGTCTATTTTGGAGCTATATTTGAAGTTATGTTTGGAACTTCTAATTAGCAACTCATCACAGGTCTCTGGAACAAAAGGGTTCATATCTGCCAAACAGATTTCAAATAGGCACATTAGAATGGGTGAGAAATAGGATTTTCATGTTCATAACTTCCTCACATCTTCGTTGCATGACAGGATGACCAAGGCACAATGCCTTTGTGCACTTGGATTCCTGATAGTGTATTGTAACATGTCTCCCTGGCAACACAGGCTACTGAAAGCACAACAGATTTGTCCTCTGCTCACTAAAATTTCTTACTTTAAAATACTGAATTGAGTTCAAGGTCACAACTTCCTCTAAAAGCATTCAATTGTCTGGATCTGGCATATCTAAAGTTTGAGCAGGAATGACAGCTGGGACCTTGAACCCTTTTCAATGACAGAAAAATTCATATGGGCAGATGAAACTGCCTTAAAAATTAATGTAAAGCTGCCACTGAGCTATCCCAGGAACAAACGGCCACCACAAATTTTACTTTTCCCAGCCCAAATGCAAGGTTTAATTCTTTGATTTGTCTTCTCTAATGTGCCTATCTTCTCTAATAGATATTAAAGAAAAGTTATGCACCATTCAAACTATGACAGTCTAGGCTCCCTCCTACAGACAAGGGACAAGGGGACAAGATACATATTGCAAAGGGCAATGTATTGCCTAATCCTCCTAATTTATTAGCACGAGTGGTACCAAAAGCCATTTCTGGGGGAGCTGATCCACATGAACTTTTCCACTTTTTTCAGGCCCCTTAGAGCTGCCGTTGGATTGGACAGGAAGAGGTAGAAGGCTCAAGACAAAACGAAAGTGTGAAAAAATGTTTCAGCAAGAAAAATAATGACTCAATGAATAGTTAATCAGAAGGGTAGGCTGTCGACACAGCTCCTGCATGCTCTCTAACTGCATGCAGCAGCAGCTGTTTGCTCTGTGCTTAAAAGGAACAGTTCTCCTGACAGTGTAAATTCCATAAAAGAATTCTAGTTATTTAAAGGGTGATTATATTGTAGTAATTTATTCTAGTTTTATTACAATGTTTTTTTCCTGAGGGATCCTAAAATGTTGTTAGCATTTCTCATATAGCACTTTTACTCATAATAATCAATATCGATTTTACTATATCATATTACTGATTAAATTTATTTTCTTGTTTTGTAGGGAATTTAGGTATTAATATAATTTAAAAGAAATGAGAGAGATCACTCTATGTTGAAATTTCACATTAAAAATAATTAGTTTTTCCTTTGATTTCCAGATAATACAGAAGCATTTACACTGAACTATTTATGTTTA
This sequence comes from Myiotriccus ornatus, assembly GCA_036023395.1. Taxonomy (NCBI): domain Eukaryota; kingdom Metazoa; phylum Chordata; class Aves; order Passeriformes; family Tyrannidae; genus Myiotriccus; species Myiotriccus ornatus. Next base: position 21,478,510 of record JAYRBT010000177.1, read on the forward strand.
ATACATTTCTTCGGTTCCTCTGAGTTAAAGAGTTTACATAAATAAAGGAGAACGGGGCCTTTCTATTAGTAACGTCCATGAAACGAAAAAGGATCCTCTCATCTAAGTGCGAATCTAGAAGAGGTGAGAATTAGCCCCCTCAGCAACTTGTGGCGATACACAGTTCATTTCCAGTGTGCTACCACATGTTAATCAAAACCAATTAAACAATTCAAGCAATGAATCTTTGATCAAAGCGGTTTTCTTTCTGAGAACCCTTATGCTAATCCTTTGTGATAACCCCTCCATCCCATATAATTAAGGAACTGGTTTTATTTTATTGATCCTAAATGTTTATTACCTCAGTCATGTCCTGTAATTCCACTTATATTTATCTGTCCCAGACAGTCTCTACGAGACTCTTCACAAAAAAAAAAACCCTTGCCACAGAATCTCCTACAGAGTACTTTTCAGGTTCTTCTGTTCTGTGCCCTGCAGGGTTGTATTTTCCATAACAGAAATACGATAGCAAAGAAAGTAGCATTTTTCAAAAAGAAATTTGGCGCTTTACTTTCCATGCATTTGAGGGCAAGTAATTTTTTCACAGTAGCAGATTTCCTTTAAAACAAGAATTAAGGTAAACTTAGTGCCTTATGCTCGGCAGCTAGCTGATCTGATCCATTCTGACTGAAGAGAGAATCAGAAGTAATCAGACTGAAAGAAGCAGAAATTTATTTTTCTCTCTTGGAAGAGGTGGTGTGTGCTTCAGTGGGATGTGTATTTTGGTTTTTTTTAAAGCTGTATGCTAGATTAAATTAATTTACTTCCATACTGTGAATGGGAAGATACACCTGCAAGAATCTAATTCTGCAATTCAGCACATTTTACACAGCAATTTTATAAATAATCTGGAAAGCATCTCAAAAATCAAAAAATTATAATGATGCCATTATAATCTGTCACTTATATGCTGCCATTTATAGAATGCATGCATATGGATTTCCAAAGCACTTTCAAATGATACATCCAGAAATTACTTTTCAAAGTATTAGAAAACTATTTCAGGTATGATATATGGAGAAAATAAAATGATGAGCACAGTACTAGATGTCAAGTTAAGGAGTGCAAAATAATAATCAGTATTTTACAGTGCATAAAACAATGGGGTCTAGACCTGAGGTGAAGCACCTAAGGCACTCTGACAGTCACAATAAATAGGAATAATGTTATAACATTCTGTCGTCGTTTCACCTCATCTGGCAATTAAGTACCACACAGCTGCTCAGTCACTCCCCCCTGCAGTGGGATGACAAAAAGAATCAGAAAAAGGTGAAAGTCATGGTCTGAGATAAGAACAGTCTAATAACTGAAATAAATTAAAATTCAATAATCATAAAAAGGAAAAAGAGAGAGAGGAATAAAACCCAAGAAAAACAAGTGATGCAGAATACAATTGCTCAGCAACCACTGACTGACGTCCAGCCTACCCCTGATCTGCAATTGCTACCTCCTGGCCAAATGCCCCCACTTTATATAGAGAGAGTTGCAGTTCCAGACAAAACCAGGACACATTCTCTTTGAGAACTGTAAGAAAAGCAAAAAAAAAATTTATAAATGTTTTCCCTTCATGAAATTATATGCTATATTTTACAAGAATTCCCTTTGTAATCACATATTGCTATATAGCAAAGGCACCACATAATAGAAGCAGGATGATGCTCTTGAAAAACTCCTGACTATAAGCCAAAATGTTAACGAAGCACCAAAGTACTCAGAAACATGATCTTTCAGGTCATTTCCAGTCTCAGCACTAATAGGCCTGATCTTTCTTTGCAGAGAGCTCAAGTACGTGATACAAGTCTTCCTGGTTGCTTTGTCATGGGAGAGAAGGATTTATTATTAAGGCCAATGGCATCCTGGCCTGCATCAAGAACAGTGTGGGCAGCAGGAGCAGGGAAGTGATCCTTCCCCTGTACTCTGCATTGGTGAGGCCACACCTGGAGTATTGTGTTCAGCTCT
>JAYRBT010000177.1:21480607-21501201 GCA_036023395.1 Myiotriccus ornatus
CTGCCCAGAGAGGTGGTGGATTCACCATCCCTGGAGGTTTTTAAAAAGAGATTGGACGTGGTCCTTAGTGCCATGATGTAGTAAATGGAGCTAGATCAGGGGTTGGACTTGATGATCTTGGGGGTCTTTTCCAACCCAATCTATTCTATGATTCTATTCTATGATTATCACAAGGACTTCAGTAATTAAGGTGACAAAAAATCAGAATCCTTTCAGTATGTTCATATTCTGAATTTTGCTAGAACAGGAGGACCTAATCCAATTTTTTTTTTTAAATATTGCATAAATATATCCACTCACTTCACTGAGTCTTAAGTAGGTGGGAGTAGACTGTACTTAACTCAAGTGTACAATTGCCTTATGACAGCAAACTACCTTCACAGAACAGACTTCCAAAACACAAATGAACCACAAGTGACAAATTGCCATGGATTTATCACATAAATTCCCATATATTCTATGCAATAGGATGACAGAGGAAGTATGATAAGGGGATCATAACTTAACATACATTACTCTTGGTAGATTTGCAGCCAAGCTCTGCTCTGGGATCTTTGGGTGTTCTTTCCAGGGGAGACAATAGAATAGAGTCTACACTTGCAGTTCTTGGTAAATGAACCTTGATAAAGAAGGTCTCTGAACAGTCCAAATCACCACTTTACCCTATTCTCACTAGAGTTTATGGACCAAAATGTATTATCTTTCCCTTGTAAGTCATTATAAAGTCACTGGAAAATATACAGAAAGTTACCAAAGAAAAACTCTGGTACTTCAGCAAACAGGATGTTTATTCAGTTGATGCAAAGCAAACAGGCAAACTCACTGCTTAGAAGTATGGCTTAAAACAATCTGTTTCATCTCTAGCTGAAAATCTACTGCTCTGATATTCCTGTCTATGACTTGGGTTTTGTATCTATTAATAATTTATTAATTGTTAGGGAATCATTTAAAAAGGGCCTTTAGTACAGAATTTGATCTATTTAAAGTACTACTCTGTACAGTCCCCTTATAATTAACACACAAATAATTAAGTTCTACCTATCTAGCTAATCACTAATGTGACAGTATCTCAGAAAAAAGAATGGTACCAATCTACAATGTTTCTCTCCTAGTTATCCCCTATGCTGTGGTTCTGCAACATAATCAGTTGTCTTTTCAACTGTAACCTCATTGTAGCTAGTGTTATCACTTCATCTATGTTCTGTAATGTTCCAGCCATGCAATTAATTAGCAGTAAATAATAGTTGCAAGAGCTCATCTTATGCGACTGCTATAGGCCCTGATTCACTGTATACTCTTTAACAGACCACTATGGTGCCATTTTCTATGGCTTGTATGGCTCAATACATAATTCCCAGTGTCACCACTCTATTTCATAGATCATATTTTGAAATTACATCCATTGCAGCCAATGAAGACAGCGCAGCACAACACCACCACCAAAAAAACAAACAAAAAACCAAACCCCAAACCCACAAACAAACAAACAAAACCAAAAGAAAACAAAAACAAAACAAACAAACAAAAACAAACAAAAAAACCACCCTGACAAAACGTCAGTGAGCAATAGAAATAAACCTTTATTTATCCGTCCACTACAGAGGATACAGGACATTCAACAATAGCTCTAGCATAATAGTGCTCCAAATCTGTGATTTTTTCTTTCTTATTCTCTTGTTTTGCTTTTTAGTTGAATTGGTACTTTTAAAAATATTAGTCTTTCCTAGTTTAGACTGCAGTAGTGGCAAAACTATCAGGGAATGTGATAATGGCAGTTGACTGCAAACACAGAGTCCCCAGTGAGTCTGATGGTTTGCTCCATCTGCTACAGTCTGCAGTTCTACAAGTTAGCAAAGGAACACAACTCAAATATGGAAGCTATTTCCTGCTCCAACAAGGGCAGGATTGTTTTGCTGGGCTGTACATCCTCAGTGTTTCTAAATACAGAAGCTCTGTACTTGGGTTGTGGTTTAGGAATGGTACTCTCCAATTCAGTGCCCCCATCAATACTCCCCCAAAACATGCACTGCTGACTCACTCTCCACTTCCTCTCACCCTTCCTGCTCTAGCAAAATGGAGTTGAGAACTGGAGACATAAAAGTTGAAGATCATGGGTTGAGATAAGAACAATTTACTGGAAATAGAAATGGGATAAAAAAACCAAACAGTAACAGGAACAGTATCAATAATGGAAGTATACAAAAATGCTCACCACAACCTCGAGACAGAGAATAGTGTCAGACAATGCCACCACAATTTTTTCAACTGGAAGCCTGGCCCTTCTTCTCAGTAGCCAGAGAGAATCCCTTTCCCTGGCCGCTAGCAATGACCTGAGGTGGTATCAAATAACATCTGGGTCCTGGTTGAGACTAGGACAGGGTCCAGTACATAAATTAACCAGGGTAATTTTTTTCCTCCAAAGGCCACCATAGCACCCATCGACACAAAGCGATAGTTACTATATAGAAAATGAGCCCTTTTCTAAGATTCTTTTAATGAAGTTAGAAACCTCAGTGTAGATAAAGTTTATGGTATAATAATTGCATTGATTTAATTTTGGTTTTTGTTAAATTAGCTACTGAATCAAAACTGGGTGGGCTTTTTTTTTGGTGGCAGTGGAGATTCTAGTTCTAATTTAATAAGGATTTCTGTTGTTGCTTTTGCTATATCTACACATTCACCAAAACACTAATCCTTGTGAATTCCACATCTGCTCAAAAACGTTTACCTTCTGAACAATTACTTTTGATGAAACTCATGATGAATGACATCCAACAGCACAAGACCTGGAAGTAATAGCGTATAAATTCATAATGCTTGTGGAATGCATGAAAATGTTTGTGGGTGAGATGCAATACGAAAGCTGAAGGGTTTAAGATATAATCTGACCCAATGAAGAACAGCTGAATAAACTTCTCCTGCTTATCTTTCACAATGTGTGTGATTCGTCCTACCTGTTTAGGTGCTATGAAGACACTGCCAACTAGCTTCACACCTGTGCCTACGTGGTTTACATGACTAAAGTGCTTCTATGTTTTGTGCGCTGGGTTTCTCATATATTGTGACAAATGCAGTGTGTTGTTGTACCAAGGGCTACAAAATGGTCTCCATAGATGTAAGGGAGTGATTGCTACTCTCCAGAATTGATCATTGGAGATTCCAGGGCCTTCAAATTTGATATGAATGGCACAAAGAAGCTACAAGTGTTACTTCTATCAAACAGCACCCTTCGTAGTGATTTTTAAGATGATTCCTTACTTTCTTGTCTCCAAGTACAACTATAAATTTGAAAATAATTATATAGCAAACTATTCCTAGAAGCTGGGGGAAAAAAAAAAAAAAAGGAAGGAACTTAGACTCTCTTTTCAGAGTTAATATGAGAGTCTATTACGCTCTACCAACTATTTCTAATAGACAGGAAAACCCACAGTCTTATTGTGCAAATGTATCTGTATCAATAAAACAAATGATATCTCAGATATATTAGCTGGCTGGTTATTCTTTAGCACTTCTTATTATAGCCTAAGGATTAAAGTCTGACAGACTTAAATTACCAGATTTTCCCTTTACTCTTGAAAAAGGAGACCTAAAAGAAGCAAGAATGAACTTCAGATAATTACATTGTAAAAAGCAACGATAAAGCCATAAATCTTTGTTTCGATCTAAACCATATATAGATCTTTTCCATGTCATTTTTTTCTACATAGGTTAAATTAAGCCTCTCTGAAGGAAGGAGAATGCAAAACAAAATGAAAAATACAGTAAAGTAGGGTCTTTGTTAGCCTTGCAGCAGACACATGCTGCTTTTTTAAGTGTATTAGCAATTGCTATTGTTCCCACAGACTGGAACACTTGTGGGTTAACCAACATCCTGAGCAGTGGAATTGACTTAAAAAATCCAAGAGCCTTTTGTTTGGTAGATGGATTTTTTTTAAAATTAGGTCTATGCTGTCTGTAACCAGGGTGGTCACCATCTGACAGGTTTATAGCAAAAGGGATGGTGATTTGACCATGCCACAGATTTAGTATGATGCATCTGTCATTCACTAGCTTCCTATATGTGGATTACAGCTAAGACTGTGCCTAAATTATGATTGGAAATGAAATGTTCTCTCGCATTAGTTGCAATTCTCCTTCAGATTGATGGAGGGAAATATGAGGAAAACAGTTTGGTCTTGATTTAATGGAACAAATACAGGTTGATGGAAGGATGTTTTTTAATAAGCCTCCATGTTGTACAAAGAGAAGTACCAGATGAAAAAATCCATGCAGTAGTGGTGTGCTGCTAGCTTTGCTTTCAATTAAGGGCATAACTGAGGAGTATAGTGTTCGTCTCAGTAGAGGTGTACTTATACTGGAACAAAATAACCCCATCTGCCTAAGTTTTACAAACCATTTCCCCCTTCTATTACAAAAAGAACTTCATGGTTTAATTTTCTAAATTTCCAAATTTTTATTAGATCTCTTATGGACAACCTGGCATACTGAAGTTGCATAAAACCCACATCAAAATGCAAAATATTATATTTTTTAATAATTTTTTACTAGATTTATTTATTTACTGAGAAACAAACTACTACCAGGTTATCCTTGCCTTTTAATTAATTCTCTGATAAAATTAATTTGGGGAAAAAGTACTGTTCACAGGTTAGATGAACTCAGATGAAGTTCCTACTCTATTGCAATATTTACGTCTTTTTTCCATTGAAACCCACTTCTGTTGCCTGCGAAGCAAAAGTGGGTGAGAAGATGCAAATTACAACAGAGATTACAAACTCATTCCAGAATTTCTCGGCTTCTTTCCTCGATGAACAGTCCAGCCTTTGTGAGTGCTGTGGATGTATGCAGAAGGTACAAACTCAAAAATGGTGCACGTTTGGCAGTTTTATAATTATCTATATGAGAACTAGTACAATATCTGAGGACTAGGCCTAATTCATTTTGTTTAAAACAGAACCCAAACAATATAATGTGGGTAACTATAGGTACTAGTTTTACCATAACATCATGGACATCTATGGAGTCAATCAGTATTGAAGGAAAACCAATTAAAACCATTCACCACATCGTGCATTTCCTACAGTTGACCCCCCCCCAAAAAAAAAACACACCAGACTTCTGTGCCACAAAGAAGAGACATTCACATTAATTTTCCATTCAGATAAACATGCTCTTGCATTTCATACAGTGTCATCATGTTTTCTCCACACTCTACTTTTAAATCTGAATGTGTAGGATTTTGTCTGGATTTGAAACACCATTTTCTCTGGTAACAGAGACAGCTATGGTTGGTAAATGTTAAAATATAAAGAGTTCTTGTCTAGCTTTTCAAATAATTACAGAAAAGGCTGCTTATACAGTGAAGTTACAAAAACAATATATGTTAAATAGATCACTGGAATAGTGAAGGCAATACGTTGTCAAAAGAAACGTCAGTCAAAAGAAATATTACAAGTAAACATGAAAATTTCTTGTCTAAAATAGTGGGGAGCATGGAACTGAGTAGTTTATAAGAATCATTTGTATTTTTAGCTTAAAAAAAATATACAGTTGTGGTTATTTTCACGTTCTGTATAAGCTCACTTAAAGCCTATGGTGGCTGACATCAAACCAAACTAGTTTAAACAAATCTTTTTGTATCAATAACTAATTACATCCTTGTTCTGCCTCAGTAACCAGATTGATAGTTCCATTATAGTGTTTAATTGGAATTGTTTTTAATTTATCCTTAAGAAGTGGTCTAACTGGTGAAGGAACAGATGTTACAGGTCACATGCCACCAGGATGACTATGATGCTGCAGAATGGCCAACTGGGCTGTGAATGCCTCCCAGGACCTCTTTCAGAGAGAGGTGGAGAGGAGTTTGCAATGTGTCTGGTTTCATTTGCAGATGCTTCCTGCAAAACCTGTGAAGCACTATCTCCTACTGGGATGAACTCTAAACTTACTGACTGGTAGGAATAGTCAATAACTATTTTTCATTATTTCTTTGACAGCAGGTAAATACAACAGATTCGTGACAGCAGACAAACAGGACTCTGTTTAGGCCTCTCTTGATGCAGTTTTGCGTTCTGTTCTAAGCATCTGATAGGCAAAGAATTTCTTTTTTTTTTTTTCCCCCCCTGCTCTGTTAACACTGACTCACAAGAGAGACATAACATTACGCATCTAACCTTCTGACTGCTGGGGTTCAATGCTGAATAGCTCAGCAGAGCCTTGAGCCCGTCTCAAAATTTAACTAAACAGGAATGGAAGCTTTCCATTTTTTAATTTCAAATTAGGAAGACCCAGAATTTCAAAGCTACATGAAAATTATGTTCCCACAGAGGAAACAACTATGAAGAGCATTAGCATGTAGGAAAAATAGTCATTTGTCATGGATAGTTTCAATCTATTTTATAGTAATTTTTATTAAAACCAAAATGCAATTAGAAAAGTATTAGTTGATCATTATAAATGAAGCAGCACAAAATAAAATTTTCAAAAGGCAGAACATTTCTCATTCAAGTATCCCTATAGTGAAAACTCAGATTTATTTTGTTCCTGTCATCCCCAAAAAACACCAAATGCTCACAATAAAGTAAGCAATTCATGTAGAGGTCTGAAGTAACTACTGAACAGACACTCTTGAAAAGCAGCTACTGCAGGGTGCAATGCAGCAACTACTGAGAAGTGTCTGCCAAACAATTGTTATGAAAAGGGGAAAAAGAATTCTGAATGCAGCAGAAATATTGGGAGAGTTTATGCCAACTAGTGTTGCAGACAGCAGAAAACAGGATTACACTGTGATTTCGAAGGCAGAAGAGATACGTCTCATTCAAAAACATTCCAGGCTATTCATTAGAATGGGTATTTGAACTAATAAGCTGTATTTTTCCTCTGCATACATCACAGTGTTATTCCACCAACCTGTTGAATTTATTGGTGGCAGAGTGGGAAACTAAATGTTCCTGAAGCCTGTTCATTGCTGCCTAAGGCCCCACCAGCCAGAGATGATCTCTCGCATGTTATAACCAAGTCTCTCCCAGGACCCTAATCCTGGCTGGAAAACATGCACTCAATGTCAGATTTTTGCCAAAAGTGAGCTGAGTGACCAGAATCCTCCCCCAGTACTAAAGATCACATGAGGGGTTTTAGGACCCCGAACATAATCTGCAAACGGTGTTGTATCACAAATGATCTTTCATGATTTGGAATGACTTATCAATAATACTTTACGAATTTTTTTCATATATCAATAGTCTTTCCATATTTAAATAAAGCATGACATCCAACAGCAAGCAACAAAGCAGAAATCAAATACATAAGCTGATTCTCTGGCACCTATCTTACAAATACTTTTGAGACTATCCATGTACTGCATACATGCAATTAGATTATATTTTCAGGACTGGGGTTTTTAATCTCCCACAGAACTCAGTCAAAACTTAGCCTAATTAACACCCAAACAATATCTGAAATAGTACTTCAGTATTTAGTCAAATTATCTGGATTAAACAGAAAAGCATTGTATTATTTTCCCTCATTCTAAGTGTTAAAATGAAACCGGACTTAAAATTATAATTTTGAACTAGGAAATACAAAATTTACCTATCAAAATGACTATTTTTTAGATGTTTTTGAATGTACTTTGAGATTACTAAAAGCAAATGTATTTGACATGTAATAAGCAGTATATGTCTTCTCAGAGAGACTTCAAAAAATAAAGTTTGCCATAGAGGACAGAACAATGGAGATCCTTGTCTTAATGCACATAAACTTTCTATTTCATTACCTGCAGTTTACTCTCACCAGCAGGACATAATGACACATATGCTTTCTTATTAAAAGGTGATGCACTTCAGTTTTTTAAGATGTTTAACTTGACCTCTGTTTAGCACAACCAGAATACCACAATCTTCTATTAGCAGAGAAAGTGCAACTATATTTAACAACTCCAGATTTGAAGAAGCTCCCCATGGTTCAAGAGGTGGAAATAATAGATAAATGGGGATTTTTCCAGGAAAGAAAGGAGACTAGATGAGTGGGTTGTGGCCCCCACCATAACAGCTACACAATAATCAAGGACTTCAGTGATAAACAAAGAGTGCCGATAGAATTTTCTGCATTTTTTTTCTTGCCATTGTGAGCCAATGGTAGCAAAGAACTGGGGAAGTTAAAAGCATTGAGCACTTGAGAGTTGTACAGGTATAGGGAACAACACAAGATGGTAGCAACTTAGCCTGAAAAAGCTATTTCTTGACATCTTTTACTCAGGAAAATACATACTCTCTCAGTAAGTTGTAGTACCAAAGAGATACCAATACTGCCAAACAGATTAATGCAAATGCAGAGGCCTATGTATTTATTGTACAAGGCCATTGTAGTATTTATCCATGAATAACTGAGTGACTTAGTTGAAGAAAACCATCTCTGGAGGGAACTCTGATGGACAGAGAAAAGTGAAATTAAAATGCTGTTTTGACACATAAATTTTTACAATTAACAAAGAAATCATCTTACTGTGCTCTCAGTTTTGATCTCAAATGCTTATACATTACTTTCATTGACTTTGTAACTGGATGTAGTCCTGACAGTTGATGATGTTCTTTGTCTAGATTATTTACATCAAATAATGCATAGAAGTCATTCCTGTCAAAGTTTATATATATGCAGTATAGGGAGGGTCCTGACTACTCAGAGTTTGTCTGTTTTGCCTCTGAATTCTGCAGTAAACCTCCAATGCCCTGTCCTTTTTTTGCAGTTGACTTCATTGCAGAGGAAAGTATTTAAAACTTTTATACCTCCACATTAAAAAAATAAGAAAATAATGGATATTCTTGTCATTTTAACTGTCACTTAGAAAGCGTCATGTAACTATTCCAGATAATCAATGCAGTAGCAAGCTTATTGGCAGGTAGCATCTGTGGGACTTGTGATCTTATTCAACAATGAGACCTAAAAAGAGCTTGTAGATAGTATTAAGGTTTTTGTAAAATATCCTTAATTGTAAAATCTTTCATTCTTACATATTTTGTCACTCATTTTTACAGAACCACGAAGAAACATGAGCTTAAAAAAATCCCCTTGAGGTATGGGAGAAGATACTCTAACAGTTTTCTTCCTTCCCTTCCTTTTCCCTCTACTGTGCCCTCAAAATTAAATAAAAAATTATTTGACCCTTTTAGCACAAACTTAAATTCTGGAGAAACGTTTTCCATTCAGCTGTGAAAAGTTTACTTTGCTTTATTGTCTGCCAGATAAGACATTCTTCATTTTGGGGACAATAAAATTAGTCAATAAAAATTCAGAAAAGTTTGGGCATCACCTTTCTCATGCTTTATGATAGATCTGTCACAGTACAACCTTTCCATGAGGGATTGATTGGGTTCTACTTTCTCTAGAATCTGGATTAATAGCTCACCTATGTTATAGAGAGGAGTAAGAATAAACAATAATTATTTGTTTCATTAATGTAAGAACAGGGGCACAGAAATCTCTTTCTACAAACACCAATTGTCAGAATTCACTGATTCCTGTTACCTCCAGTGAAATATTTCCTTCTAGGGGATTTCAGTCACTTCTTAAAGAGCTCCTAAACTACTCTTAGTAACTGTCTATTTTGCTATGGCAATGGACTGTATCTCTAATTCTTTCTCTGATCATTAGACAGTGACTTGTCTAGGGGATTTTTTCACCTTCTCATATACCTTTGCATGTAATAGGAGCAACACATTTCTCCTTATGGCTGTGCTACGGAAGACTGTGATGGTGCAATGCAGAAAATTGTCTGTCAAGCTGGTCTGTGCGTGGATGACTACCCTTTCCCAGCTCTCTAGCTTAAACAGCAGCTTCGGATGTACAGAACAGTGTTTGTGTGCGTGCCTGGGAGTGGGGGAGTGTATATCTTGGCAGTAATTACTTTCCCAGAAACAATGCTTGCTGCTTCATCTGCAGGGTACCAGGCAGGTAGATTACAGTTTAGTGAATTACACCCAAGGGCTGTCTCTAACCTTCAAATGTGCTACCACATCATTTAATTTTCAGACAGTTTAATACAGTTCCTGATTGTTAATATGATTTTAATATCTGACAGTGCAAAAGGGTAATAATGTTGCGGGGCTTAGAAAGTAGAAAGAATGAAATAGTCATCACCATCAGTGATTCACTCCTGGCATGTCATGTGTAGAAAATATATTTTATTGCCCTGGTATGTCTGCACAGCTCAGGTAAAGTATCAGTCATTCAGCTCTCAGACCTTATTTTAATTCTCTTTGTTCTCACTCTTACCTCTTTTCCGAGCACTGTGCCAGGTACCATCTGTGACCAGCAGGTCCCACTCAGCCTCACATTTGCAGACAACTCTGACCAGCTGCAAGCTTTCCTTGGGAATGTCACTGACAGCTGTAACATGTGCCTGGGGTGACTGGGGCTGAGGGGTGGTGACTGACAACAAACCAATACCAGGCTCTGTTCTGGAGTTTTAAAAGCATGACTCAATACCATCTTTCTGGGGATACTTTTTGGTTGCTTTGTAATTCTTTTCCTAATTTGCCCTGTGTTTACTTTCACATTTTAGATGTTTACTGATTTATATACATACCAGTGTTTCATAAGTGGTTGGACTGGATCCCATAGATAGGCATTTCTGCCTTCTGTTCTCCTAAGTCATATCTGATTTAAATGTAGTGGGAATTGGTACAGGGGTCCTGTAGCTGCCACAGATCACCATCTAATGCTATATAACCATGTCACCATAGCATTACAACTCCACAAATAAATTTCAGCCAATGGGCAGAACAAGTTGATCTACATGTGAGGCCACACTGATGCAGCAAAGTTGCTCCCAGGATTTAAGATAACATCTGTGTGGGAATGTAATAGTCTCCATGTACAGTTCAGCTCACTCAAGATTTAGATCAGGCAACTGTTTTACACAATAAAGGCTCAACATCAGACTTGCAAGCTCTCTGAGGGAAAAACTTGCCTTCCCTCTTGTTTTAATTGCCAAGGAGTCACAAGACATGGCAAAGACTCAGTTGGGTGACCTTGTTCCACACTGACCATTTCTTCCCATCATTTTCTGTCTTTGAACCAGTTAATCAACTCTATGATGACCTTTGCATCTGCTTATGGCTTGTTAATTCAAGAACCCATGGCAAAGGAACTTGTTCAGTTATTTTTTAGGAACAAGCATACCAGAAAAATCAATTTACCAAACTATTCTTTCATGCCCACAGCCAGTGACTCCAGGCAATACAAATCGATATTTAAGGTCTGAGTTTCTTTAGTGTGGTTTTTGAAAAGCAATGTACCATATTTAATTAGGGGCTAGTTATGTACTTAAAATAGTTTCTATCACTTTGTTTGATAGAATAATCTGGTTTATTGGTCTTCTCTGAAAGTCTTTAAACTCAGAGGAGTGAAGAAACCCAGGATTTTAAATAGTGGTAGGAAGGTCTTTTAAGATCTCCATGAATGTCTGCTGTGCAACAGCAACTCACAGCTCTATCAAATATGCATCCTCTGCCTTTGTACAGATTCTGCCTCAGTCTCAATTGCCATGGCACTAGTCAATACACAAAATCACTTTCCCACAGATCTGGTGCCTGCACACAGCTTGCAGAATTAAGCCTACAAATTCTGACTCACTTGATTACCTCAGTTGTTTTACCTCACATTGCTTTCCTGTTTGGTGGTAATAAATTAGATAATCATTACAAGCGAGAGGATTATGACCATAATTAACAAATAAGGGTGTTGAAGGATTTATTGCTCTGGTCCAGTTCTCCACTAGTTTCCCTAAGAAAAAGCATCATCCAGCTCATATACGCCAGTAATTAGCTTCGTCTTTATTGCATTGTAAATACTGCATTAATTACTGCAATGTTTAGCTCAGATGAGATTCAATTGCAGTAACTTAAATGTGATTCTTGTGCTACCAATTTTTTTTTTCCTTTAATTCATTTCATCCTTAACTCCTTTTAAGATAAACACTCAGCACAGATTGGCAAAGATATCTGGATGTGTTTTCATGATTAAAACCTTGAATAGGGCTTCTCCAAGAGGGGATGAACTCTGTTATTAGACAAAAAAGAATTTACTCCTTCAAGAGACTATCTTGAAGTGACGTGCTGGGCTATGGTTGTTTTCTATTATTTCACAAGCATAAAAAAGCAGGCACTCATCCACAGAACTCTAGCAGAAAATTTCTTTAGCTTACTCCTGCTGTTGTATATGCTTTGTACCACCCCGTGTCTCTATCCATCCAAACTCAATGACAAGATGTAATTTCAGTCTAGTAGAAGTCACCACTTGAAATTTAAATGAGCTTTTGAAGTTTCATCCATAGACAAGGTTAAGCAAAGGAAAGCAGGACAGAAGAAAAATGCTGACGCGCCTCACTCTTAACTCAGGCTTTTTTAAATTCAGAATTCACATGGGAACCCAACTCAGTGGAGCAATGCAAAGTGTCAGGATATGTGCTCTGCTGATTTGGGGAATATAAATTCACCAACAGTTCTTATTCCCTCTATCATATAGGATCCAGTGACTGACGTGATCTGGCCTAATTAATGTTTTCCTGCATCTGAATAAAGCTTACCAAATGTTGTCTGTTTGACTAAAGGAGAATGGCTGTATGTCCATCATAGGAACTGTTATGGGATGAGCTTATTCCGCTGGTAGAGTAAATGCTGCTTTCTCCTGCCGCTCTGTGCAAGGCACTGTAATAACTTTAAGAGTGCAAGAAAGCACATCTACTTATCTGATGCTCAAGGAGAGGCAGACAAAAACACTCCACTTCTCTTTTTCTATTTGTCTCAACAGATGGTACCTATACAGTTTGGGCTGGACTAGGAGATACTTTGTATCAGAGATATTTCTTAGGTACTAATTATCTTCAAGAAGAAATGTGTGAAACGTCATTACTTCAGTTGTTTAAAACTAGACTAGACAAAGCTCTCAATTTGCCATCATGGGAGACACCAGCAGGAAAAGTTCTTCAGCTCCTACTGGAGTTCATATTGTTAAGCCTTGAGGGACCAAATATGTTTATAGTGGTTCAGAAGTATTAATCAGCAAATTTCTCCAGAGCCAATGAAAACATGTGAATAAGTAGTTGAAATTGGATTAGAATAGTAGCCAGATTTTTGTATAACACAATAAATAATTACACTCATTATTTTCCTAAATGAGGGCCTCCCTTTTTTCAGGTATTAGTCTCAGACGCAGCATGTTCTCTTAAAAGATCAAAGTTTACAAATTAACTAGGTTTGGTTAATAGGAAACTTGAAAACATTAGGAAAAATGAAACAGAATAATTTATAGTTGCATTTTTCTATTACGTCAACACTGCATGTGAAATTATGCTGGTGACTTGATACTTTGCCTTAAAAAGGAAAGAGAAGATTGTTACAGAACTCTGCAAATTAAATTTCAATAATTAATTGCATTTTGCCCTTTCTCCTGCAGATAACAATATGCATTCACTTCCAATCCTAAACTACCGCAACCTTTGTTCTTTACACAACAATCTGAAGAAACCTCTCTAGTCATTACCAAGTCAATTTACTAAAAAGATGTGTGAACGAGACCTGAAAAGTACTATTTTTGCTCTAATGGCTCTTGCAGTGATGAGTACCCTAAACACTATCAAAGGGTCCCCAGATTCCTCAGTGTTGAAAAGATATCCCTATATCCCTTCATACTCCACTACAAACCATTTGTAGAGTTCTTTTCTGAGTCTGGCTATGCTTCAGCTATGACAGGAGCAGCATTAATTTAATTAAAATCTATTTAATTATTTTGAGAACTCCAGATCAAAGCCTCTATATAAAATTGTTGTCCTATCATGAAAGATAAATGAGTTTTCTTACAAAGCAGGCCTGATAGGTTGAATATAATTGACTGAATGCTTCTTACAGGATACCATGACATAATTCAGGTAGGAGATGTCTATGATTTAATCCTCCTTACCTCCATTAGAGACTTTGTGCCACATATTCTATATTATCCCCAAACCTCCATCCCTCTTCCATCAAATGCATTTACCTTTGCAGCAACAGAAGGTTGGAGGTGGATAAAAAATGCGTCTGCACAGCTAGGAGTGCTCTGATGCCATTGTAATGTGGGCATAAAATCAAGGAACATATGTAGAGGCAGCTGCTCGCAGTTGTGAAGGCATGTTAAAAATATGGGACTGTTGAAAAACTTCAATAGATTTTATAACTGGGGAGCTATGCAGTTTTATTGCATACTATATGAACCCACAAAAAGTGATGCTTTTCTTTAGTACATTTATTCACAGCTCATTTACAACAGAGTAATTCTATCATGCAACAAAATGGAAGGTTTATTCCTATTTTTTTCTCAAAGAATTTGAAGTCTGTTGCACTAATCTCTGTGAAAGAGAAACCAGACAGGGAAAAGGACTGGATCATTACAGAAAAGGTTAAAAGTAGCTCTTTCTTATTGTGAATCCCTGGCCATATTTCAGTTCCCTACATATAGCTTCTTAAAGAAACTAGGGAAAACTTTTTTTGGCATCTGGATTTGGGAACCTAATCGTTTAAGGGAAGGATAGAAACCAAGTTTGAAGTTCTCCTCTGAAACAATGAGTACATATCTAGTCCTCCTGGTTTATCTTACAAATACCATCCTGATCTTTACCTTCACTCAGAGATGATGCATATATTCTGCAGACCTTCAGATAAGTGTCCTCCTAATCAAGAGGATGAGACTGCTGCCTTTGAATGAGAGCTAGTTTAAGCAAAGTGCGTGTTACAACAGAGAAGACAAGATATGGAATATTGTTGAACTTACCATATTTTGAACCTCTCCATTTTAAAGCAATCCAGGAGTTTTAACAGAAGAAATGTCGAGGTAGCCAAAGTAAAAGACTAGCAAAGGAGAAACAATACACTCATTAAGCAATTTCATGCAGAAGCAGTGCAAATATTTCTTGAAGAATTACGTGTTTTTTAGTCAACCTTACATTATAATGCCACTGGCTCTATCCTGGAAATTCAAGTACTATGTTCAGCATGGTCCCCAACGCATATCCACATCCTGTGTGAGGCCATGGGAAAGACATCAGATTTTGGCAGTCTCTTGATGTGGAAAATGAAAAGACATAGTGAAATTAGTGGTACCTCATGGAGATACTGGAAGAATCACCTAGCTAACATGATCAAAGTGTTTTTAAAATGTATGCACTTTCATTACAAACTAATTGAGCCCTTCGAGGAAGAGGAAAATAGGATGTTATTATGATTTCTATATCTGTCATTAGTGTTCTAACCAGTTAATTGGCATAAAACACCAGACGGAGAAAGTAAACAATCTAACTGTGGGAAGAGTTAACTTTGCAGTAGCTGTATGCGATAATCTGTATGGTTTTAGAGATAAAGCAGATGACAGTCAAGGCAGAGAAAGATATGAAAGTAGGAATCCCAGGAGTTTATGGCAATGGTTTGCTATCAGAATGTGACAGTAGTAGCATCGTCAGGGTATTTTCCACTTGAAATCACTGGTGCAATTAGTATGGATCAAATTGACCTGTAAAACTGATAGTAGAATCTGTTAAGAAACAGTTTCTTACCATAGGTGAAAATCTCTGCTTTTGGTGTAAATTAGTCTTAACACCAAAGGAATTTTGAGAAGTCCTATACATGGCGTGGGTAAACAACTAGCCAGCAAATCTTCCCTCCTGTTATCTTCTCCCACCTGCAAAAATACAAATTATCTAACAATTCAGAGTAGCATAAATAGATGGGCACAAAATTTTACTTCCTGATTATTGACTGGCCAGATAAAGCAGACACTATCATAAATATTTTTTATGAACTATGCATAGTATTTAGACAGTCTCAATCTAATCTCAAGCCATATCACTCCTAAGAAAAACACGTAAAGGAAAACTAATTTTTAGTAATGTACAGTGTGATTCTATGTTATGTTATTCTGTGGGCAATTTGGGGTCTTCTGTCACCCAGAATAAAATTCCCTGCACCTTTATCAATGTTAAAGTCCTTTGCTTTCTTTTTCAAAAAGTGCTCTATGAGAGCATGGTAGAAATTCTATTCTATTTCCTTCTCACCCTTCTTCCTTCAGATCCTACCACCCAGAACTAACCTGAAAGACTGACAGACTTTCCTTATCAGTGTTGTGCTTTACCTGGTTCTTTGCCATCCTTGAAACTAAATGGGAAAAACATGTAGCACATACATCCACTGCTGCTGATATAATTCTGATCTTTCTGATCTTTCTCTCTTCTTCTTTCTTGCTATCAAAATGCTACCAATTAGTTTTATGTCCAGAAAGCACCTTGAAGATGGAAAACTCAGTACAAGTGCTAAGTATTTAGAACACAGCAGAATCAGCCCAGTTAAGCATTCAGCAGTATCACTGGAAGCCTGGAGCTGAAATGGAGGTTGCACGTGCATTGTCTTCATATGCTCCAAGCAGGCTAATGCCAAGTTTCTGTCCCCCAGTAGCCTCATAATTCAACATCTACTACTTTTGGTGAAATCTCTACCTGTCTCCAAAGTCAGGAGGCTGTTGCTGTCTTCCTCACCACATCATCAGTCACTCAGGTATCTCACATTTCCAACTAAATAAAGGAATAATTCTGGCTTTTCAGAAAATTGAGACTATGAATGAGAGCATTAACCTCTAACTCAACTGTTAACTATCCAGCAGCAGCTGTGCTTGGCACCTGGTGAGGGTATGTCCTGTCCTGATCTGAAAAGAAGCAGGAGGGTCAAGATTTCTTCAGTTTAGTACTGGGCAGGCAGCAGCAAGGACTAGCTGCCTATGACCAGGGGTTCAGGGCAGAAGACAAGGCGAGCCCAGCACAGATTGTGCGCTCACCAACTGATACCGTCCTACAGGGGCTGAGTCAGGCAGAAATAGGGCCCTTCAACAGCCCCAGGCACAGCAAGAGGCCAAGGCTTCGCTTCCTCTGGGCAGCGCTGGCAAAGGCTGCAGGACACAGAGCTGCAGTGTGAGGGTGAGGGATCCAGACAGAACTGGAAACAAGCACCTCCACAGCACTGCCCAGGGAAGAGATGAAGGTCCAGGCCTGACCTGAAATAGAGCCCCTGGTCCTGACAGCAGCAGGTGAGGAGGGTGGGTAGAGGTCCCAGGTGAAGCTCTCAGAGATGTTAAGGCTTGTGAGTGTCCTCTGGGATGTGACACCAGTGCTGCCCTTACCTCACCTTAGAACTTGGGAAAATCAGTGATGCTTTCAAAAGTATCCACTAACTCTGAGGAAACAAATGCAAAGATTGCACAGTTTTGCATGAGTGCTCAAACATCTACATTATTCATCTGGCCCTCATCACTACACTGAGCTCTAGGGAAACTTTACAATACTGTCAAAACGTATTACTTACTGTATCTGTATCTTTTATAGGTCAAACCATTGTCCCTTTGCTACAGGTAGGATTTCAAGGTTCAGGCAGGCCGCTGGCATGTCTGTGCAGTGCAATGGAGTGTGAAGCATACCTCCTTGAGATAACAATGCTCACGACTGCTTCAGGACCAGAAGCAGTACAATTTCAGCACAGCTTCTGAACAAATAATGTAATGATGAAAGACTGAACTTACAAGGTCTGGCATAGCAATGTCAAATGTGGCCAGACTGCTTTCAGATCTCATGAGTCTCTGCTCCCTACTAAGCAATGCCATGTGAACTCATCAGTTTGGGATCTCCATGTTGTACTTGATATGTTGGAAGCATACTCCAAGGGACTGGCCACAAGCATTAAGGGAGTCGCTGACAGAACAGAAATTGGGTTTGGGGGTTTTCTCCTACAGCCCTGGCTAATACCAAATAGAAGACCACCTCCTGAAGTCACTGAGAGACCACGGGAGCAGCTGCAGAAAGTGGATGTTTTAGAGGTGGACAAGAAGTGAAGAAAATTTTGTGAGCAATTGTATAAATCCTCCTGTTTGGTTTGAAACACAGAAACTTCTCTTAACTCTCATTTAGATAACAAAGAAAATAAAAAGATTCTATCTTTTTCACAGAGCTTAACAACAGTATTACACCCTGTGCTGCAGTCTCAGCATTTTTTCTTAGTTTATTTTATTAAGTGAAAGAAATTATAAGAATAGAATTATAAGAATAGAATTATCTCTGTAGTGTTAAAAAGCATAGTGTTAAAAAACATATTCTGCTTTGTACAGTGTGGTAGTTAAATTCTGAAGTTAACCCAGTTTCAGTAGGCTCTGTTCTACATGATTGCCTTACAGTAATCTGAGAGAGATACAATGACAAACAATGCACCATCATCAACATCCACAATGCAAAATTAGTTATTTGTTCTCAAATTAGTTGACTATTAGAGCTTTGTTTAAATTCACTTCTCTCTGGGACTTGGAATATATTACTCCTGCTTTTTCATTCAACATGCTCTCTGTCCTCCATCAAATGCTTGGGCACCACATTGCCCTTTATGTTAAACCTGTTCTAAGCAAATTAGTGAAAGGAAAATCTAAGAATAAGCAATATTAACTTGAAGACTGGCGGCAAAAGGAAAGGCATGTATCTGTATGGTTTTTTACCTTTTAATATATTTACCTTCATTCTAATAATAACCAAAAGACATCAGAAGAAATAATCGGATGAGGTATTCAAAATAAGAATTGGCAGATGATGATGCACACAGATAGCACATAACTTCCCATAGGATTTAACTATTCTTCTTCACAAATATCATGTTTTGTGTTAGGAATTTTTTTTATCAAAAGGTAGCCAAAATAGTTAAATATGGAATTTTAACAAATCTTAGATTTGAATTTGACTCCTACAGCTTCTTCTTTGAGATAGCATATAAAATCTCTCCAAGAAAGTTTCTACCTGCATGCAATGGGCAGAATAGTCTATTTAATATGAAATAAGAGTTTCCAGAAACTGGAAATAATGTTTTACTGGCAAGTATGAAATAGAAAATGGGCCTATCTTACTGAGCCAGATTTTAGCTTTGGGTGCAGAATTTGAGACCAAAATTGCTGCTTTCCTGAATAGATCCATTTCCCACTGACTTTAGTGGGAACTCTGAGTGCTCAGCAGCTTTCTGCATCTCAGTGATATGAGTGCCTTGAAGTGATTTATGAAATGATGAAATCAAAAATAGAAGTACACTTAAAATTATGAATCTTGAGTTCCTGAAAACAGTTTCCTCAGCTGCAAAACAGAGATATCTTTACTTGGCTATCCTTTAGGATCTGGAGAGAAATCCTTCTATAACATTTGTAAATATGTAAAGTTGTAAGAGAGTTGGAGATGTGCAAGTTTTACTTGTGCTGGCTTTACAGTGGTGTTTTTGAGACTCACTGAACACACTCTTTTATTTAGCATGAAGTACTTTGTATACAGCACTGAAACATCTTGGAAAGGAATAAAATGAGGTAATGATCTCTTTCTTTCATGGGTTTGTTGGGGGGGTTTTTCAGTCCACAGGGCAGTGAAATTGTGCACCACTTGTAGCATAGCATTTCAGTAGAGTTATTTTGTCCTGGAAGACATAAACAAAGGAAAAGTCCCTGGGTAAGGTTTAGTCTTTCATATGAGGACTCTTCTTGTTGTGTAAATTACAAACCTAAGAACCCTAAGGCTTTGGGCATAAAACAACAGTTTTCATTTCTAGAAGAATTTTGCATTAGCATCTTTCCCCAATATTTTAATCTATTACTAGACTTCAGAGTAGTGTGAAGTAATGAATAAGTTTGCAATGAAATGTATGACATCTGGCTTTCTTTGATTTGTATTGG
Source organism: Myiotriccus ornatus (assembly GCA_036023395.1). NCBI lineage: Eukaryota > Metazoa > Chordata > Aves > Passeriformes > Tyrannidae > Myiotriccus > Myiotriccus ornatus. The sequence goes on from JAYRBT010000177.1 coordinate 21,500,366, forward strand.
AAGCCTGTCAGTGTTAACATAAAATGCCCAGGTCAATAAACTCCTATAAATCAGCATTCAATCTATGACAGTCAGTGCATTTACACCAGCAGGAACAAAATAAGTAATTGCCCCCTATATTAAAAAAAAAGGCTTTATTTTCCTTGGAATAGTATCAAATTGAATGTTGCATATAATACATGTGATCTGTACAGAATATAGATATGCAAAGTGGAAATAGCAATTTTCACTTGTCTTGGACTTTTTTTAATGCTTGAATTGCATTGAATTTGGGGAATTGATAAAGTAAAAGTAATAGAAGGGCAAAAAGATTCTCAGGCATTCATTGCTGAGATTTTGGTTTTGAACACAGGACACAAAAATATGAATTTGTAGCCAAAGTCACTTGCAAGTGCCAGATGGTGTAACATTTAGCCTTGCTGTGTTCCCCAGCTGTGCTCGCTGACTCTGAAAGTATGGATCTAGAAAGAACACTGTTTATTGTGAAGTACAATAGCAAATATAGAAATAAATTTAATTTCTTTTTAAATGGTGTGGCAATTTTTTAACAAAACTTTACTTGGCTCATAGTCTGTTTCATGCTTTTTCTGTAAAGCAGTCTGGGAGTGTATTAAATGGCAATACAAGATGTGTCATTTTTCATACCACTAAAAGGCTTGTTTTTACCATAAGAATCCCTGGAACTCATGTTCTGAGCTTTGTTTGAATGTAGTTTTATATGTCCTCAGAGGGAGCCCCTGGAGGTCTAGTGGTTAAGATGCGGTGCTGTCACCGCCGAGGCCCGGGTTCGATTCCTGGTCAGGGCCACTCCCCGGGCAGATGGAGCCCGTTAGCCC
>JAYRBT010000177.1:21501301-21522998 GCA_036023395.1 Myiotriccus ornatus
TGTTTACCTTCTTCTCACCTCCCGGCCTCTTCAGAACTCAGCATACTCGTGTAAAACTGCTAAGGCCCCAACAATTCTGGCCATTATGTCCTCAGAGCAAGCCATTGCAAATGGAATGACATAGCTGTGATTATTATGCCGTCTATGGGGGTGTCTGAAATTGAACATTCAGAGTTTTCAGATTTGCCTCTGCGAAAGAATCCAAAATGCTGGTCACTGCTTGGTAACTGCAGAGGTATTTTAAGATCAGACAGAGTCTGCTTTCAGGGTTTGTTTGTTTTTTAAGAAAGATGGAGAGAAAACTTCCTGTATACGAAAAATAGTTATACCAGCTTGAATAACAGAAACTAATCTGAGAGCATACATGGTACTAGCTTTTCATTATAGATCATAGGAGTCCTTCCTCCACCAACAGTTTATCATAACTAGTCTTGGTGGCTCAGCTAGTGTGTTGTCCTTGTATCATCACGTCTTGGTATCTTCTAAGAACAGGAACAGTGTCAAAAATAAAAATGTGCATTTTCCATGTAACTAACCCTAGCAATTCCTGTCTACTACTCCTAATACTCAGCATGCAGTTCATGTCTGCCTCTGCCATTTCACATGGCCAGAACACTGGCACAGAAAAATATCACCTATATATACCTGTGCCTGGGACAGGATAACACTCTGGAAAATTCTGCACAATGAAAAATATAGAACAACAGAGTAAAAGGCCAATGAAGTGGAATATAAATGTTTGCACTCCTTTTAAGAAGAGTACTGATGGGGAGGTAAACAGGGAGTAGCGCTGGCCTAAGTGGTTTTGTTCAGAGAAGTATTTCAGGCAACAGAAAAGAAGTTGAAATTATGGCATACCAGAATTAAGCACTTTTTGTATTTCTGGTGTTTTGCAAGTTCTCAGCCATGAGACTACAAATCCAGACTTTTATATTTACTACCTGATTGTAAATTATCCAATTTCTTTTTAACACATTTATTTGAAAGCCACAAGAGTTATCTGAGATTAGGGTTTTCTGGACACATAGGCATATTAAATAACCATTACATTAACTAATTAGAAGGAGTTAGCCTTCCTAGAAGATGCACCTCAGGGTGATATCTCTTCATTATACTGAGTGACTGCCTGCCCTGTTTTCTATGCATTGTCCTATGGTGACCTTAGCAAGAGCCTAGAATTGTTTGTTTAGATTAGGTGTATTTGCATTTGGCTTTGTCAAACTACATTCTGTTATTTCAAACCATTCCCACGGTATGTCAGGAAAGTTTTGAACTCTCATCTGTTCACCATCATGATGCAGTACCATTTACAAATTTAAATAAGGATTTTCTCTAATCAGTCATTCAGGTACAACATACTAGGCAAGACAGAATACAGTCACATGCTGCTTCCTAACATTTTGGCAGAAAATATCTTGACTGTGAGGGAGCCAACAGGCCAAACAACACTAATTGGAGAGACCAGCCTCACCTGGGGCCTCCCTACACCCCACTCCATCCCATAGACCCAAGGGCTTTCAGATCTTCTCTGAGCTATGGTGAAGGAGTCCTGGTCAGATTCTGGTCAGCCTCATTGCCCCTGGCCCTGGGCTGATGTCCTGGCTTGGCCTTGGGCCCTGCCTGGAAGGCATTCCTGCTGATCCAGGCCCTTGGCTGAGTCAGGCTGCCCTCCTTGCCTCCCTCCTGAATGGGTGCTCTGGGGCTGCTCCCAGGACTGGCTGATGAGGCCCCTGCCCTGCTGTCTATTCTATCCTGTTTGACTCCCTTTCCCCTGAGGAGCAGGTGACTGCAGTGATCACTCACTAGCTCTGATTTTTTCAGTCAGATATACACTCATACAACAGTTCACTACAGAACATATTTTTGAGACTATCTAAGAGCCAGATGGAATAAAGCTACCACTCAAGTCTAGCTGTGCAAATTCTGACTTTTCTCTTAACCTTAATTCCTACTACCTTGTTCAGCATTATGTATAAGTAGATGTGATTTAATGTATTCATAACATGCTTACTAGCTGTCATTCATCTCCTGACTAAAATTCTGACATTATAAATACTATTTTTTGATTATTCATTCAAATACTTCATGAACTTGAGAGTAAGCTGCTTGCTGTGTTGCAGAGCTTTCCTTTTTCTTGCTTAAAGTTGTGTCCTTTCTATGCTTCTGATGCTTTATCTGTCTTGCATGAGTTAGCAAAGATAACAGTTAAAACTTTGAGGCTGTTTGAGCCTCCAGGTTATTTATTATGAAACTCAACAGCATGAGTCAACTTAGCTTTCTAATAGAAAGTAGAAAAGCAGCAAACATAAAATTCTATTGCCTGAATTTTACCTTTCATTTAGTTTTCACCTTGACGTGATGCAGACTCACATTGGGTTTCTTAAAGTTTGTTGTTGTGTTTTTTTCATCCTTTCCTTGTGGCTGGAAAATGTAATCATTTTATCTTTTTCACTCAGGCTTAATCCCACCTTCATATATCCCTTCCTTTATTGACAAACAGTTATTAGAACAGTTTCAGAACTTGATGAATCACTTTTATGTGAGAAGGCTGGACAAGGCAGTAGAATATTCCAAACTGAGGTGTTCTGTATAGTCCTGGGAAAATTCTTTTATTAAATTTAGGTAAATAGCCTATCCCTATCCTGCCACTTTTCTTTCCCAGGCTTTATCTGTGTGTTTGAAATTCCTTGTTATCTTATCATCTTGTACTATAGATGACTTGTTAGTAGTCACAAAAGGCCATATCCATATTATCTTGGTTTACTGATCTATAGGCTCCCACTGTGGCCTATAGATCCTTTTGTTTCAATCTCATGAAGGCTTTTATCATGTCTCAAGCAAGCACCCTGCATGTACAAGGCAAAATTCCTTCCTTTTCTGTATCCACCCCTTAATCAGTCATTAACTTTGCATTAATATTACAGCTTGCCAACTATTCTGTCAAATATCTTCTTCCTAAAGGAAGTGGTAGTATTGATCATACACATTCTTTGTGCCTTGTATCTTCCAAAGACATCTTTGAGTCATAATTTCTCCTGTTGTTTTATGGTCTGTTATCAGCAACTGCACTTTTTCTTAGTCTCCCCAAACACAGATTTTACATATCTGTCAAGTTCATTTGTGGGCATCTGTCACAGGCTTTCCCTATATTATTGTAGGGTCCTTTTTAGTGGATCAATGATTTTTTTCTTTTTAATTCAGATTTCAGTATGAACATTTCATATTTTTATATATATAAAATGGAATTTAGATTTAAAACGTGTCTATGGAGAAGACACATATTAACATCATTTATATTCTGACAAAGGATGATTTATGCTGGGATCTGACTTTACTCTTGGTTAAAGCTGTTGAGTGCTAATGAAACTCTAATAGGGCATATTTTGACTGTAAATTGTGGTGGTGGTAAATTGTGGTGGTGATAAATTGTGAATAAGTGTTGAAAAGGAGTTGATTTGTATGCACAGACTGAAATGCATAAAATACTACACTGATTTCAATATCCTAACTTCATACCTATGCCAGTAAATGGGAGATCAAATATGGAGGGGAAAGCTGGACATGCTGACAATATAGTATAGATCTTTTGAAACATAATCCTTTTCTAAATGCAGGTCTTCCTTTACTGGAAAGAGATAAGGTGAGGAGACATTTTATAGGTTGGCTTTGGTTTTGGTTTGTTTTGTTTTTTAATATGTATACATATACGTTCACTGTATGGAAAAAGTTTAGCCCCTTAGTGTTTTAATCTTAGCTTTCCTTTATCTAAATGTGCATTCCTTTATTTCTCAAAGAGGTGCTGCTTACTAGTTGTTCTTTTGAAGAAGAGTAAAATAATGGTATCCCAAAGGTGTTACATCAGGAAACTGGGAAGCAGCACTCACATTAGGTAATAACACTGAGACAATTATTCTGATTCATCAAAATCACCTAGAACCACACTGAGATATGTAACAGAAAAAAATTATATTCATGGTTGTGAAAGATGTATAAACCTTTCTAAATGCAAACTTCATTCCATTTCTTTTGTTTTTTCTTTTTCCAAAAAAAAGGAAAGCTACATTTTTCCTGCATGATGAAAACAAGAGGTTCTTTTTCGCCCCTGCAAGCATTTTCCTCCCCAGGGATTTAGGTTTGGGGTTGTTCTTTCTCTGTAAGAATGGAACAATGACTGTAAACATAATTCACTCTAGGGATTCTTCAGCCATAGAAGAAACAACTTGACAATTGTCAAATGTAGAATTTAAATGGATTTGTTTGCATTGTCAAAGAGCCTTATAGAAAAGGAAGGGAACAGTAACATCACATACAGATCTATTTTATGACATTAAGTAGATTTTTTTATTTCTTGATGTAAGTACATAGTACATAAGAATCCATTTCCTAACAGTGTTTGTAATAAAAAGTCAGAGAAAGAGCAGGAAACAGCAGAATTTTGCCCACATACACTTTTTGAAGGGAATTTTGAAAAAGCAACCAATATCAAAGAACACAGACTTCTTGCAATAGTTTGTGACATTCAGGGTACTTCATAAGCTCCTTAGTTGAAAAGTATAAAAATAAAAAAAAGATGTAGACTTTATCTTTGGAGAAATAGATACGCATTAAATGAGTTGGGTAGTCTTACTATAATTCAAAGCATGAGTTTAGTGGTACTGTTAATAGACTTTGACCTGTACCTCTATCTTTTCCTGTTTCTTGTCTGCAAAGTAAAATAAAGAATATGTCTGCTTATAAAACAGATGTGCCATTTCTATAGGTCTTAGATAACAGCAGAAAGGATATAGCTCAGCTCATGAAACTTCTGGCCTACATGTAATGAATGCTGTTGTCTAAAAGTTGCAGCTGATAGCAAATGTGAGTGGCATTAGACATACAAAAGTGATAGAACTGTAGAGAGTGGAAAAGGTCATCACTGTGCCATTTTATTTAATTAATTTTAATAAAGTAAAAAAAAAAACAAAACAAAACAAAAAAACAACCAAACAAAAAAAACAGGAAGATTCCAATTTTACTGATTTATTCAGCAAAGCCAAAGTTTAGAGGACAAATTAAAGCAATAACTGATGCTTCCAACAGTATTTGCAAGAACCTGATTTGGAATTATAGAGAACATCAAGTTTTTTTTCTGGTGATAAGGAAATAAAGTCATTTTAGTTATCAGACTCTCTAGTCAGTGGTCATGCAGGACACAAATCTATTTTGGCTAGTTTTCCTTATGTAGTATATGACTTTAAAAGCATTACTGACTGTGTTTACTGGACTGTCTTTCTTTACCATCACCCGTTAAAAGGCCTTCCAACCATTTTCTTGTGCTTCACTACACATCACCAAATGCATAATCTGATGTCACATCATTTTTCCAGCTGTGTATGGAAGACTTCATTCGTCATACCATGGAACTTATTCATTGGACAAAGTTACTTGATTCAGGGTAGACCATGCACTTCTGTAAATTCTCAGCTGGGAATTTGTAATTTTTAATCTCAGATAGATATCAGATTAAAACTATGATATGCTCTGAGAAACCAATAAAATGCATTATTTTCCAGCCTGTTCAAGATGATAGTCCTCACTGTGGTGGGTACACAGCAAAAGGATTATGATGTGCTGCAGATAACAAACAATGCTGACATCAAAACATAATGTCTCCTGAATCAGAGCTTGTTTTTTTTTATCAGGATTGCCCAGTAAATTTCAACCCATGTACAAATTAAAATAAATAGAACACTGATAGTGCAAAACTTGATCTAAATCTCTTAATTAAAAGCACAAATCTTGATCCCTCTCTTCCCAAAAAGGGGAAGGAAAAAAGCTTTGATTTCTCCAGATTGTATCCAGACCATCTTTCATCCAGTTCAGGACAGTAGCCCCACCACAAGGTAGAATCCAAACATTGTCCTTGAAGAATCTGTCTTCTTATGGATGTAATCTCTACAGGACTTAATCGGAGTTTGGACTGTGCTCATTATCCAATGTGATATATGAAAGAATTGCAAATTAGTGGCAATCCAGTCACACGACAAGGTTTGCAAAGCAGGGTTATCTTTGCAAATGTTTAGCTATTGCTTATTTACAGGTGATGTGAGGTGAAAGTGAATCAGAAAACCAATTTAGTGAATGCATGAGTAGCACATTAAGGATAGTAAAACTGTAGCAACTTACATAAGAGGTTGAAACCTAATAATCAATAGGAAAAGTAAAGGGTGAACATTACAGAAAACGTCATTACTTTGTTTTCCTGCTTCTGTGTCATGTGAGATTTATTGCCCCTCTCTACCATCACTGCAAGTTTCCTCCTTTTTTTTCATGTGGCCCTTTCAGTTTAAGTCTACGGACCGTGTTTCAGGTGAACATTTATTGCTAGAAGTCAGCAAATTACGGCAGCTGCTCTGACAGCCTTTCCTCTCATGTCTGTCACCTCAATTTACAGCTAGGATATAGTCCAAGAATTAGGTTTAGAATGGAATAAAAAGTGATTATATTTTCCCTGAAGGCAGTGTACCCACAGTTTCTCTAACAGCTAGTTTCTGTGCAATGATAAAAGCCTTTGGAAGTAATTACATTTAGGACACAGTCCACAGCATTTTACTTTCAGATGCTATAAATAAGCCAGAATCAATTGTGAATCATAATAAAAAAGGCAGCATGTATTAATTTTATACAGTATAATGCATTTTAGAAGATGTGCAAGCTGATAAACTCACTGGTCTGCAGGGGGGTAAAGCTTCTTGCAACAGTGACTCATGAGTCATACAGTGTTCTAGGAAGTAGTATTCTCTGGGCATATGTCAAAGGTGCTTCCCTTAACAGTTTCTCTCTTCATAGAAAGTGTTTGGTTTAATTGTGCATCTTTGGAAAGAAATCTTGACCTTCATTTCCAGTAGCCTCATGAACTAATCCTCCCTCTCACTCAGTTGCCCATCACATCTCAGTAACAACTCCCAACTGCGAGGTGATTGATTCGGTACACAAGCGCTCAAGTGCCTGACACAGAAAAGCAAGTAGTGCTTCAGCATATGAAAGTTTCACTGAGGGTCATGGAGATTTCACAGCTTCCTAGATGTATGCATGAATGCATGCACACAGACATGCACACAGCACCCCTTCTTTACACAGTGACCTCAAAGTTGGATCATAGTCTATATTTAAAGCAACTGTACATAGAATGAAAATAACTAAAATGTTAAGGATGGAGAAGACAATTTAATCTAGGAGTTCACTGAAGGCCATTTAAAAGAAATACCTGGGGAGGTAGAAACAGAATCCATTAGAAGTCTGGGTCTAGGCGTAGTCAAGGCTATGCTTCATTGAGATGGGATAGTAATGCAAGGAAAAGGAAAGGTTTGTTAAGGAAAAAGAGCCTGAGGTCCAAATCAGGAAAAAGGATTTATCAACAATATGTATTTACACACTATTTTTAATCTATCTCACATCTGAGAAACACACACCTTTGTCCTTGGATTCAGATGTACTTTCAGCTGAGTTTTTTTCTTCCCCCAACCCTCAGTTTGCTGTAGATCCCTCCCTGTACAGACCTTAAAAGTTCACTATTGACACATACTCAATTATCAAAACATGAGAAAAAAACTTCCACACTGATTTCACTGGACACAGGAAGCAAAGTTTTCCTCCACAAAACTCTGCCTTGTCAGATTGCTCTCATAAGGAAGTTGCCTCCCTGGACATAGCAAAATCATTTTCCAATATTTGGGCCAAGAAGTTCACTTTCAGACAAGATCAGAGTGATCACAAATATTGACCTAACCAAACTGCAACATGTTTCTTGGACTATGACCTTTTAAAAATCATCCTCAGAGCTGCTTAGTGATGGAAAAAGAGCGAGAGAGGAAGCAAATGTCTTCATGCCAGTGCACTGTAACTGAAATCATCACAGGATCAGCGTTCAACTGGCCACTTGAAAAGTTGGCAAGACAGACTTTGCAGCTGAAGTATTGCACAAAAGCCTTGCTCGTCTCTTGGTTAACTCTAATATTTAAACATTTTCTAATCTTAGAAGTGTAGCAGTTATATTAATATAATAGGTAATGAGTCCTTAGGACTCAGCAAGCACCAACGTGGTGCGAAAGGAGTGCATTAATATAATGAATAAGAGGTCCCAAAGGACCATGAGGACACCAATATGGTGTGTAACAAAAGCACAGTTTATTGGAAGAGGCAAAGCTTATATATTGATTTCAAATGCTGACACGTCACAACACGTGACATCATCAGCCAATCTTATACAAGTATTTCACTGTGCATGTGTGAAAGTACTTAGAAACTACAACTCCCAAGATGCTTTGCTAGCACCTGTAACCAGACCCCACATAGAAGGGCATCCTTTATATTTGGAATACAATCTTTTAATTTTTCCTTCTACAAATATTCCAGATGGTGTGGGTTTAGATCATTATTTGGGATTAAATTGCACTGGACCACGTAAAGCTATTGACAAAGTGAATTCAACAAGAAACAAGTTGTTATGAAACAGGGAAAGATAGGAACAGACTCCAGAAAACAGGAAATTTAAGAGTTAATAGTTTTCTACCAGCAGGCATGTGAAGGTAGAGAAAGTCAGAGCAGACTTTATGCTTGCTCTATTGAGAAAAAATGAAATATTACATTCCCAGGAGAGCACTTGTCGATGTAGTAGGGAGTAAAAGTACTTGCATCGTAAACACCTCTGCTTGTATATGTCAATAAAAACATTATTTTCCTGACACATAGCTTCACTCGGTACTTCCTTCTTATTGTTATTCATATTATGCCCAGGTTCTCCAAATATATTTGATGTTTTTTCCTATAGCTGCTAAAATCTATATCAGCTTGGGGAAGTGGCACTCTTCAGTAACGGAGGCTGAAATCTTCAATGAAAAAAGAGAACTGGGTAAAGTGTGAGGCAATTCCCTTCTACATGGACAGAATCACAGAGTGGTTTGGGTTGGAAGGGCCCTAAAGAACATCTCATTCCAACACCCCTGCCATGGACAAGGACATCTTCCACTAGATAGATTGCTCAAAGCCCTGTACAACCCGGTCTTGAACACCTCCAGGAATGGGGCATAAACACCTCCCCTGGGCAACCTGTTCCAGGGCCTTAACACCCTCACAGTAAAGAATTTCTTCCTAACATCTAATCTAAACCCGCCCTCTTTCAGTTGGAAAACATTAACCCTTGTAAAAGGTTACATACCCTTGTAAAAGGTTCTTCAACAGCCCCAGAGCTGGGCACAGTATTCCAGGTGGGGTCTCATGAAAGCAAAGGGGCAGAATCACCTTGCTCTACCTGCTGAGCGCTCTTCTTTCAAATCAGCCCAGGATGCATTTGGTCTTCTGGGCTGCAAATGTACACTGACCATTCATGTTGAGTTTCTCATCTGCCAGCATCACCAATTTCTTCTTGGGGCTGCTTTCAATCTATTCTCTGCTAAGCCTCTATTTGTGATTGGAATTCCCCTGACCCATGTGCAGGATCTTGCCCTTGGCCTTGTGGAACTTCGTGAAGTTTGCACAGGCCCACCTCTTAAGCCTGTCAAGGTCTCTCTGGATGGCATCCCTTCCCTACAACTCACCAATCACACCACAGACACTGGTGTCCTTGGCAAACTTGCTCATTTGAGGATGTCCTCAGTCCCACTTTCCACACCACAAGATGTTAAACAGTGTTGGTCCCAATACCAAATCCTATAAAATGCCACTCATCAACAGTCTCCTGAAGTTCAGGATAGTGTACTTGCTAGGCACTCTACTTGGTGCCCTAAGGATCTCAAACTTCCCCATCTGTTCAGCTAGGCAATCTGGGCAAATACCATTTATCCAGTTTACCCAAATGTTATCTCTATTCTGCTCATGTATGTTCTGTGTTACTTCAAGAGAAATGCAGCCTTTTGCAGAAGGCAAGAAGAAGGTCTGGGCCCCTGTTCTGGCAATGTCAGATGAGTATAGGCTTTATGGCACTTGCAAACACTAGGCTGAATTTCACCTTCTTGTTCAAAGCTGTAAAATGGTGGTTTTGTACACTCTTCTTCAGTGACAGGTAAAAATATTTCTCTAGATAGCATGGAAAGTTGTTTAGTACATTTAGTTATTTTTGGATGTAAGGCATTTTATCTATATAAGATGAACACCATCTTCCCTGCACAGATTTCAAGGTATTGTAGCTTTTTGTGGCTATTTCAGAGACTGAGGCTAAGCTTGAGGGGGTTCATCTTTCTACTGCTTAGTTTAACAGAAATAAGAGCAAAATAAATCATTGCTGCTGCAGTTTTTGAATTGGCAGATTATCAGACAACACTGTGTTGCTTCATTGCTGCTATAATATTATCAATTTCAATGCAGTTGTACTGGCATGAAACTGGATTAATACATTGGTGAATCAGGAGCAGAAACTATAGAGCCCTTAACTGCAGAGAAAAGTAATTAAACTTAATAAGAGTTATGGATTTTAAATGGAGATACATAGCATTTTCAATAAGAATGGTCTTTGATTCAGTAGCAAGGCTTCAATTATACTCAAGTATTGCTTTAGCTATATTGATTTTTTTCAGTTTAAAATTTTCCATTTTTCTTAATATTTTCTTATGTTTTCCAATTCCCTAGAAAACTTTCCTGTGTTGTAAGTATTGGAATTGGATCAACACCGGGAATCTCAGCTACATGTAGAGACTCCCCAAATCAGCCTGTTGCAAGTGTATCTTCATTCCGTGTTTCCCATTTATCAGAGTTAAAAAAAAACAAATCACAAAAATGTTAAGAACAATTTTCACATCAAATATGCTTGTTAATGGAAATGGCAGTATACACTTCAGTATGTCACAGAATTTATAGGTGGAAAAGTGCTGAATGGCTTTAATTTCAAAGATCTAAACCCAAGTTAAGCACGTGTTCCTTCCTCTCCTGGGTTGAGAAGAAGACCTCAGCAGGAAGCCAATGGCAACAAGACTCAATGGTCTTTGTTAAAAATGAAGAAAAGACTTTTTGGTGTCCAACTTCTCTTCCTATCCTCCTCAATAACTAAGAAAGTCTTTTGGTTTCTTTAAAAAAACAACATCAACAAAAACCCCCAAAACCAAACGAAACAAACAAAAAACCCCACCCACAACCAACCAACAAAACCCCAAAACAAAACCAAAGAAATCTTGAATACAGTTCACTGAATAAGCATGTCCCTGAGTAGCCAGGCATGTACTGAAAGGCAGTGCAGTCTAGGAAGACTGGAGCAAGCGAGTGTAGGCAGAGCTGAAAGAATAAAAAATGAGATGGAGTTCCTTTTGCTATTCAGAAGGAAATTTTGTCTTTTCTGTCTTGTATCAATTGTTAGATTGTCAGTGGGTGGCATACACTTGCAATTTCATTGATTTGCACAAATAAATGAACAGTAACAGTTAATTACACACTCCATGAGTACAACTCAGTTGGAAGGCAGAAGCTGTGCAGATTGCACAGCACCCTTACCCCCTATCATCCTTGCTGTGTGATCAGGATCCTTATTAACTCACCAGGCAATCTTTGGTGATTCCTCCCAGCTATTTTTTCTTACTCTTTTGAACATGAACATAGAGCCCAGCTGAGTTCAATGGAGCCATCCAGCAGCCTTCGGGGAAAAAAGTTACTTAGTGGCATCAGCTATGCTGAATAGGAAATTCCTGCATTTTATATTTTCATTATAAATTGTTTCTCAGCTTCATCAAACAACATGATGAAAAAAAAAAAGTGAAATATACATAACATATATACTATATTAAATATGTTTATAATATATATGTCATCAGGCATACAGCAAGCTCTGTTCTGATCTCTAAAATGTACCTCAGCTGCTACATGAAAGAAATTGAAAAGGTTAGGTCAGGCTTTTAGACAAGAAATTTCAAAGCTGTGGACATACCTCATCAACCCTCAGACTCTAAGGACAGAATCTGCTCTACATCTAGGTAATTTTTAAAGAGGGACTAGACCCGTGACCTATATGGTCAAATTAAAGGGCTTGCAGATATGATGAAAAATATAGATGACTAGCTGGGAGTTCCTGCAAGATGCTGTGAGTTCTTTGAAGTGGTTTGAGAGCTGAGAACTAGGCAGAGAAAGGACATGTCCTACATAACTCTCAGGGAAAAGGATAGAGGGAGTTCTGCTGCTTTCTTTGCAGCTGATTCCACAGGCAGATGGAAAAGAGCATCAGAAAGAGTAGAGGAGAAAGTCCTAAGGAGAAGTCAGACTCAGCAAAAGCAGGGCATCAGATAGTTTTATATAACAAAAGACTAGCACTCTTTATATATATAAAAGCAGAAGCTATAGGTCAGTGAGAAGTTGGTTGGGGTGAGAGGTTTACAAAGATGATAGGAGTAGTGGGTGCCAACACTTGATTTTTTACCATTAGCCACTTGCATTTGGATCCAGATGCACGAGTTAGTTCCTAGATGAACCTTCTTTCCCATTGCAAGGTGAACCTACCTTTTCAGCCGGGCCACACTACTTAGAGGCATAATTAGTCTGACTTGGTGTGCTGGTTCGGCTAGGGTAGAGTTAATTTTTTTACAGTAGCTGCTATGAAAATGTTTTTAATTTGTGCTGGAAATAGAGTGGATAATACAGGGATGTTTTTTGTTACTGCTGAGCGGTGCCTACACAGAGTCAAGGCCTTTTCTTCTCCTCACCCCCACTACTGAGGAAGCCAGGGGTGCACAAGGAGTTGGGAGGGGACACAGACAGGACAGCTGACCCCAGATGGACAAAGGCATATTACAGACCATATGGTATCATGCTCAGCATATAAAGCTGGCGGGAGAAGAAGAAAGAAGGAACTTTCAGAGTGACCGTGTTTGTTTTCTGAGTAACCATTACAGGTGGTGGAGCTCTGCTGTCCTGAGCATGCCTGCCCATGGGAAGTAGTGAATGAATTACTTGTTTTGCTTTGCTTGTATCCATGGACTGGCTTTACTTACTGACATTTCTTTATCTCAGCCCATGAGTTTTTACACTTTTACTCTTCCAGTTCTCTCTTTCTCTCTTCCATCCCACCAGGAGGGAGGGAGCAAACAGCTGCGTGGGGCTTAGTTGCTGGCTGGGTTTAAACCACAATACTGGGTTACGGAAACTGTGGCTTTTAAAACAGTCATAAATATTCTGATGATCTTTCCAGTGTTCCAAGTAGAACACTCAGAACATGAGCTACAATTCGTCTCTTTAATTCTAATTATATTCCTTACCTAAATTAGGAAACCTATAGTATAACAATCTTTCAAGCACTTTACTTCATGATTTAAGTTCAGTGACAAAGGTAAATTACTTATTTTTTATTGGACATTGCATTTGTCTTCTATCTGAGCCTGTCAAAAGTAATATTGAAAAAAGAACTGCAGTAACTAGCTGAAATCTAAAGAACTCTCCCTTCTGAATGGGAGTATTTTGCCATCTGATGAATGATTTTATTTATATTCAGTTCATTTTTTTATTATCTCTGATACCTTTTACCTGCAGTGTTTGTTGTGCTTAAGGCGCTAGCAGAATGTTCATGAAAATATTCAGCTATAACTCTTTTCAATCAATAGAGGTGTTTTTCCTTCCCATTACCTACCACAGTGCTGACATTTTATTGCTTGCTGAGATAGGAGACAACAAGAGGGAAAATTGAGTCATTTAATTCCCATATCTAAAAATAAAACTCTCAAGAATACTTTGCAAAAGAACAAGTAATTGCTGCAGAATTCACAAGCTCTATTGTTCCTTGAAGGGAGAATATTCTGGAGATGAAATATTTGGAAATGAATAACTGTTTGTGATCCTACAGTCTGCTGAGATGTTCAGGCTTATCTATGTCCTTTCTATCAATGGATGTTTTTACCCGATGTCAGTTAGATAGGTATATAAATATATCATGACATTTTAAGTGCTTTTATCATTGTAGTTGTAGAAAGCTTCACATTCATTAACAAGTCTAGCTTTTCAGCAAAGGTAGGGAAAGTATCCCCCATGAAAGGTAGGGTAATATCTCCCATTACAGAGATGAAGGAGTGGTGTATTAAACAACCTTCTTAAGGTCACGCAATAAGTCTGTGACCACACAAGATGAACATAGATTTCTTGATCACTCAAAGAACAAACCCAATCTCTTCTCTATATAAAAAGACAAATTACATACTTTCCCAAGTCTGAAGCCATAAGTATGCAACAGAAATATTGTGCTCTGAAATCCACGGAATCCTACTACACTTCTACTAAGCCTTACCATGTTTTGAACAGAAAGCTTTAAAGGCGCATGTTCTGTAGCCACCAGTTGCCATGGTGAGTAAGGAATAAAGATTGTGTTACTGCTTCTAAAAATATGTTTGCAATGGGCAGGAAGAAATCCAGAAAAGTAGAAAAACAGAGACAAAATGGCTTTTAACTATTATTGGCGTAAACCTTAGGCACTCCTCAGAAATCTCAATCTATTAGAAGTTAAAAATACTAAGATCCTCTCTCTATTCAATCTTTACTGGGAATACAGCATCCAAAAATGTGGCTGTTTTTTAATTTCCTTCAAATTTATGCTGACTGACAAAGTTAGGAACAGTCTTGGAGTGTCTCTAAAGTCTGGGAGCTGTCAGCAGCCCTATTCAAAGCCCTGTGGAAATGGGAGGTGGGTGAATAAGGGATGGGTTAAAGAGCTGCACAGTGAAAACCATTTGCAGTGTACAAATTTATTAACCTTACAAAACCTAGGATTTTTCGGCAATCTTGAGAAGCATCTACTGGACCTCTATTTGCTGACTCACTCTTGCTTATATGTCAACAGAAAACAGCATCAGGGCTGTTCCTGTTTGAGACTGCCCTGCCATCAAAGTGTCCCTTAAACCAGGCAGGTGAACAAGTGCTGAAAGCCATTTTTGCTGCACTGGCAAGATGCAAGCAGTATCTTCTCTCTTGAGTTAGTCAGGTGAAACAAAGGTATAATGATGGAATCCAGGATCTATCTGGCATTATAGTAATGAGCTCTTCATGAGCTGTTAATCCTGAACTTCTGTTGTCTATTCTATTCAGCATATGTAAAATGTCAGGCAGAAGAGACAGAACAAGCTGCATTCTCCATCCTCTCAGAGAGTGTTGCAAGACAAATTTTTTTTATAAACTCACATAGATTGGGAATCAGGTTTTGAGTGTGATTTCATTCAAATTTCTGCTTGGTTTCATGGTTGGGTTTTTATTTAGGTTTTGGCAGCTTTTTTCCTTAATTCCCAAGGGAGTTTATGGACTTAAAATAATCTGTTCATCTAACTGATATTATTTCTTTAAAAATCATTAAAAATTTGAACCTTGGTTTCTAGAAAACAAAGACAAATTTTCAGTAGACACTGATAAGTTCTGAGTCTGCAGTTTTCTCATGCATCCAACCATGTGCTAATGCAGAAATGGCTTTTTGCTTAGTATTTTTCCTGTAAGCTCACTAGAATTTTCTCTATCCAAAACTAACTGCGGTTTTGAAAAAAACAGATATTGGTGCATACATTCAATCTAAAATTTTGATTAACCTCACAAGTTATCTTATAAATAAGTGCCAACAAACAGTGTCCTAGGTTCTGCCTTCCAAAAGGTTTAATCCTTAATCAGAATATTCAGATCTACAGGACGATCATTTCTTTTCCTTTCATTTCAAGGGATAGTTCCATGAAATGAAAAGAAGTGCAGACAGTATTCCATTCAGGAAGAACTGAAAGAAGTGGAGCATTGGGCTTCCCTTTCAGTGTACTGGTTTCATTATTGCTTCAGTTCACTGAAGTGCTCTTACAGTGTGGTTTCCTGGAGCCAGTGGGAAGTGACTAGAGTAGAATACTGGTAATAGGTCTGGCCCAAATCAATACAGCTCCTTTGTCCCAGGAACAGCCATCATCGTTCATGTGCATTTTAATTGCTAGTCCTGGATCACTGTGACATTTTCTCCTGTATTTAAAACAACTGTTTGCTGCCCCATCCCCTATCAAAGGAGAAACTCAGACCCTGAAAAAGAAACTCATGGAAACAGTCTATCTAGAGAAAGGGCAACCAGAGCTGTTCCCCCATTACATTTGAATTCTGTAGTTACAGGTTGCTGCTTATGCACATGAATCACACAGGGGAGCAGTAGGCCCTGACACTTCAAGATCTATACAGTTCTATGCTACTGTCTCCATCTGTTGTTTTAGAGCAGGGATAAGAGGAGTTGTTATCTTGCCAAATGGGAGGTACAGGCTGCAATTTAGCAGAGATAACCAAAATTAAAACATCAAAGGGAAATAAGGAGATTTCTGTCTTTCCATTAATCCCTAATCATTTTGCCACTTACCAGTTATTTAACCAATGAATTTATGTTTCAGGTTTGAGCAGCTTCAGGGAGCAAGGGCTGGGAAGGAGAGTTTTTGAAAGTGGCATCTGTCTGTTAGTGGTAATTAAGCCAAAATATGCAAAGTTTTAGAGTTCTAACTGCTCCCGTTAAGCTGTTGACGAGCAGTAAAATCTCTGATTCAATTTTAAGCAGAGGGAAATGGGCCAGCCTCCTAATACAGGGAGGCTGACAGAATGGAGCGTGGGCAATTACACGTGTTGGATGCCTGTGCTAGAGGGGAGACAATGCATTCAGGTGCTGACTGTCCAAGCCAGCATCAAATCACCACCCCTTGTGGTATCCATTCTGTGCTGCCTGCCAGCCCCCAAAACAACAGCTATTTACAGCACAGTGAAGATGTATAGGATGGGGTTGAATGACTTTTGCACAGCCTTATTTTTCCAATATACATACACATCAGAACCAGAGATCTATTTTTTCCCTGTTTACTGTCTCAAAGTTTGTGGATATCTTAGGCAAATTACAATGTACGGGTAGACATTTAGCTATCCAAATGAATGGTAATTTTGAAGGTTAATTAATGTTTTTATAGCACTCTGAAATCCCTAAAACACTGCTTCAAATCAGTTAATTGTTATCCCAGTTTATATCAGTATTAATATAATTATCTAACTTAGTCCTCCTCCTCCAGTGCTCCTGTCTGTCTCTCATCCCTTCTTTCCTAACGATTCACCTCCTGGAATGAACCAGAGGTATAATTCCCTAACACGTGATGTGTCATGAAGCTCTGTGAGTAATGAATGAGCCCATTACAACTTTACAGTAGAGGAAACAGGCTAATCCTTTGTCAAATCAGTGCACACAATGTCCTCCTTCCTTGTTACAATTACTCAAGGGGTGGTGGCAGTTTCTCATCCACAGCCTTTCAGGTAACCACTGATGCATGTTTAGGACAGAGATAGGTATGACACTGCACACAGGCCTTCAGATCCAGTCACAGGGGAACAATGACAGAAGCTGACAGCAGTGACTAATACTCTGACTTTCTTTGAAACAAACCTTTAGAAAAGCACAAAGTAAAACAAACAACAATGGAAAAAACTGTTTCCAGTTCTGAAGAATTCATTTGATTAAATATAAAAACCTTAAGCATCCAAAGAACACTGAGACAGTTCTCTGTATTGAGACTGATATACCTTTGTACCATCTCATGCTGTGGATTCCCAGAGTTCATTACATGATATTGCCATGAAGAGTAGCCACTACAAAGGTGAAAAATAATGGCTTTTTACACAGCAAAGAGTACATACCCATACCATAGTGGAGGGTGAGAAAAAGAGTATTGATCTGAACAGACACTGAAAGGGGCAGATCTTTAGAAGAGAGCATCTGTAGACGATCTCAGAGCAAAAACTCCCCTGTGCGTTTGTTAACAGAGGAGCAATAGCTGATTAAGATCTTGAATTTCTTCTCCCAGAAAACTTATATTATGGACTTTGAGACACACAAAGTGAGAGGAGAAAAGAAAACACAAATTTTCATGCTGCTGCCTCAGTAATCCTCGCTTCCAGTGAGGGCAGAGGAAAAATGGACAAATATATTTTAAGAGGGAGACAAGAACAGGCCTGTTTAGGAGGTGAGTTTCCCACAGAAATCTCAGTGAGCAGGATTGATTTGAATCATGTGCTACAGACTTGGTAACCAGCTGCAATAATTTCTTGGTAGCCATTTTTAGCAAGATCTGTAGTTCAAGCAAATGCAGGGTGTGCCAGCTTCCTCAGCCCTAGATTTATCTAGTTCCATGATGCTCAGAGTTTTCACAAAACCAGACAGACCCTCAACAGCTCATGAAATCAGTATTGTTGTCCCTTCATGTACAAGAATGCCTGAAAAAAGCTTTACAGTGCCCAGAATTTAGGCAATGTTGCACTGTAAAGGTTCGTCTAGGCATAAAAATGACAGTGCATAATTCCGTATGTTAATTCAAGTGGATGGATCAAATTGTGTTTTTTTTAACTACAGGGAATTACGGGGTAGGCTATGAGCCTTATTATAACCTTTCTGGTTATATACCTGCACAGGAGGAACAGGCACACAGGAGGCAATATTCCTGTATGGGTGAGTATTAGTGGGGAGAACACAAGTTCTTTACATAAAGTCTGCTGAAAAGCAGGAACCCTACTAGGAGAATGCAGAAACAGGTCAGTGGAAAGCTCCCTCCACTGACTTAATGACTGCTAAAGGCACAGAAAGCTTCTTTAGCAGATATTTGTTGTCACTATATTCATCCTTCTGGAATTGCTGTGGCTATGAAATCATCCAGATTGTGCAGATAGTATTTCATGTGCTCAGCACAGAGTGGGAGGTTGTTGTAATAAACATCAGCAGTATTTGAGGAAAATAGAGAAGAATCTAAATTTTAGGTTTGTTCTTAAAAAAAAAAAAAAGCTTTCATCTGGATGTTAACTAAAGATTCAATACAGCTCATTATCTTAATAAAATGAAGGTAAGCTGTCACAGGCTCAGCAGCAGCTTAGTGTTTTGGTGGTCCAGCAGCATTGTCTTCCAAGAGGAGTGCTTGCATGTTCTCCCTCAGTTTGTTAGGGAGTAGTTAGGTGTTGATGTAGTAACACTGACCTGAAGAGCATGGGATTTTTAGACTGGTCTCAGATTCCAATCATCTAGTCCCATAAAAGAGTTTCTACATGTTCCTGGGGGAAAAGGATGAGCAAGTCACATAACATCTCAAGAGATCAGTTGCTGAAATGAATTAAATCACTTACCAATGCTTCTCTTCTGGGTTACGTTGGATTTAGAAGATGATTTATGCCCTCTGGGTTGACTACATTTGGGCTCAAGAACTCACCAGCTTTTAAAAGGGTAAACCCAAACAGTAACAAACAGTCTTCTCACTGCCCTCCTTTTTGTTTTTATTACTTCTTTCTCCTTTTTGCACAGGAGCACCCTTGGAAGCCTGTTTGCATGCTAGAGTCCTGGTCACCTTCCCAAGTACCATGCCAACAAACCAAGGGACCTGGCACTATCATTTGCCACTAGTTAGTGCAAAGAACACACTACTCTCTGTTTGTAGCTATAACAGAATTAGAATATACACAGAGTTCTACAAAATGTTGCGTGGGACTCATAATCAGATTCCTATCAAAATTCGTTCCAAAGGATTTTACAGAAATGCTTTATTTCTCTTACATAGGAAAATATATAGCTTTCAATTCAGTTCGCTCTTCAAATAGTGATTAAAATGAATTCTTGTGATCTGGAAATGAAATGCACTATTGAGGCACAGCCGGGTGAATGCTCTGCAGGATGATGCCGAAAAGCTTCTTTTCTGAATAAGAGAAAATGAAGCAGTCTGATTTTGTATAGGACTAGTGCTGCCAGGAGAATTCTACTCTCTTGGCTCTCAAGTGTATTCAGGGACTTAAGACTGACAAAACTGGGACACTGACTGGAAAGAATAGTGTTTATTTTTGAAGTGGATTCTTTGGCTTTTTGTATTATAAAGTGTGTTTTCATAGATGTGCAGTGTGATGGTGTAAAGTGGCATGAGGAAAACATCATCTGTTAGTTCTGTTAGACCAGAGCTAAGATGCTTAGGAAAGAAGATCAAGTACAGGAAAGAGAGGTCTCCTCAGCTTTGGGATTTGTTCTTTGTCTGTCCCAGACTAATACCTTTTATTAGACTAAATATGCTGTGCATTAAGGTAGCATGACTGTCTCATCTGTTTTCCAGTCCTTATATTTAACATGAATCTGCAGGCGCATTGCTTTGGTGAATAAGGTTTGTTATTTGATCAGATACTTTGCATTTTGGCCATTCAGTTGATCTGTTGGACAAGTCAACAACATCCGAATTTCTGAGCCTTTGTTTTTGTGTACTAAAAAGCTTTCCAAAAGATCCTAAAGCTCTTGGGTACAGGAGACTTAGGATAATAATACATTTTTTAAAAAAGATGCATCTGAACTTTTCTCTGTATTTTTACAAATCAAAAATAAAACAAAAGCAAAGCAGGGGCTGAAAGGGTAAGATTTGCTCTTATAAAAATTAAATATCATTAAGAAAAAAACCTGCTAAACAGTGGAAAGAAAGACAAATTTTACACACCAATTCTGACACATGAATTCTGCTCCAAGGTGCTACCCTGATCTCCTCTGGGCATCTTTTAACCTACTTGATGTCTGGATTGGAGTACACTTAATTTTATGGAAAATAACACTGAAGTTGAAGATGAAAAATAAAGAATTTAATTGTAAAAATGGAACAAAACAAATTCTCATCATCAGCTTCTACTGTAAATAATCAATACACAATACAATAACATATTAAAGAGAATCTATAAATGATTTAAGCTTCTTTTAATAAATGAATAAGTGGCTGCCCCAGGCACCATTGTTTAAAGGCGTAATGAATCTTTGCGTTGCAGCCCCACATCTGACACTTATTTGATAGATTGCCTTGGAGAAGTCATGTCCACACATTATGTTTCATCCCCTTAATCTGTAAAATCAGTATGAAAATATTTACTCCCTAGGCTGTTGTGGAAATTAATTAACATTTCCATAGTTCTTTAAAGATGTAAAGTGCCAAGTAACATTATTATTATGTTGCCTCAGTCTATGATTTTTTTTCAGATGTCACAACATGGGTCAGTAGTTAGATGCAAACTTGCAGTGAAATTTAAGGGGGTTGCATGATGTAGTTCTGCAGTATTAAATAATAATAATTTTCACTCCAGGTTAATAATAAAAAGTCTCTGGTATTTGATATGAGACATTATGCTGCCAGGTATGTAATTTTTCAATTTGAAAGTAAAATCAAGAAAAACCCTTAGTATTCTGTGGTTATTAAATACTAATGGAACTTTTCCCATAGATATACAGATGATAGCAATGGTGTTTTAAATGGTGTTTATGTTGGTATACTGTATTTTAGTTCCCATTGATTTGTCCTTTTTCTAGCAGAAAGCATTATTCGTGGGATTGCCACCATTCTTCTCTTTGCCACTTGACAGCTTGAGTGTTTTTCCTCAGAAGTTGCTGTATTTTGGTGAAAGGTGATGTCGTTTTCTCTCCCAGCTTTCTTAAATGGCTTTGACATCCCTCATGATGAAAGAAACTGTAGCAGTGTAAGCCATTACTAGAAATTACTCAAAGCTTTGCTGAGGTGAGCTTTGAAGCTGCTCCTTCTCTTTCTTCTCACACATAACATATGCACTAAGGAGTATTAATGATACTTGCAAAATGGAATGGACTTGTTGAGAAAGGGGTTAATTGAAAGTGATCCAGTAAAAACATAATTTAGTGACATAATGGCTGTGCTTCTTATTCCTGCAAATAG
This sequence comes from Myiotriccus ornatus, assembly GCA_036023395.1. Classification (NCBI taxonomy): domain Eukaryota; kingdom Metazoa; phylum Chordata; class Aves; order Passeriformes; family Tyrannidae; genus Myiotriccus; species Myiotriccus ornatus. The sequence continues at coordinate 21,522,958 of JAYRBT010000177.1, forward strand.
AGAAAGTTTTAAATTATTATCTGCTGAGTAAACTGAAGCTG
>JAYRBT010000177.1:21531722-21555762 GCA_036023395.1 Myiotriccus ornatus
CTCTGCCAGGTGTAAAGTTCCATCTTCAGTATCCCAGCTTACAGAGAGCCCAGGGCCAGCTGGGCTCCCCCACAGTAGTGACTTTCCTGAAGCTTTCCCTAAACCAGATTTTAACGACCCACTACTTTTGAAAACAGTGTAATTGTCACTATTTCCTTCTCCGCCTCCAGAGCTGCATAGTATGCATGGCAGTGGGACCTTGGAGCACTAGAAGAGCTCAGATATCCTCAGTGCTACCCCTCCAAGGACAATGGAGCTTTATAGGTGCAAACAAGCCAGTATCTGAACTAAGTGTCTGAATAACCAATTTCCAGACATATATCACTGAATTCAGAACATCTTGATCCCTAGTCCAAGCCTAGAGAGGTTAATCATATCTGCACCTTTAATAAAATGCTTAAAAATATACAGTGGGGATTTTTCCATCTATGTAAAGAGACTAAAGACACAGTGAATACTAAAATAAAACAAAGGACAAAAATAAAATAGAAACTGCAAGTATATACTTCATGCAAAGTGCACATTTCACGCATAAGATGCCAAACAAAACTGTAATGGAGAGGCAAAGATTAGGAGAAAATTCTGATGCAGTGAGCTGTGCAAAGGAGGCAGTTCCTGTGCTTCTAGTTATTTTTTGTCACAGCTCCATTAAAAAAAAAATAAAGTAACCAAGTAAAAATTCAGAAAACAATTTTAAAAGAAGTAAGAAGAAATTTGTTTTTAGCCCAAAACACAAGGGGAAATCAAAGGCACTGATATTCATCCAGTTGTGTGGTATTCTAAAAGAATCAGGTATTTAGGCAAATAGCAAAGTCACCTCTTACTCTGGATTAAATATGATATTATGAAGAATACTAAAGCTTTCACTGCTGAAGATTACTGCAGACCCAGTGAATTTAAGCTGCTGAGCTCAGCATAATGATGGTAGTCTATATCATCTCTGTCCTTTTGGAGCAGAATAGATCATACTAGAGGTTGCAAGACAGCTGCCAGTAAACAACTACGTGAATAGTTAAAAGAAGATAATGTGCAGGCATATTTTTTAACACCCATATGCCCAAACCATTTTATCACTTGAATTAATCTTTCATGCCAAAGTAAACTTGGATGAATCTCACAGGTCTACCAGTGGGTCTTATCAAATACTTATATATGTTGAATGGACTTCCTAAAATCAAAGAGAATTTCTTCTTCCAACTTTGCATTTGTGATTTGAAAGTGAGTGCACAATTATCTGTGATGTTGACAGACAAGATGAGTACTTTTTCTCCTGATGCAACTTGAACACATGTCCTTTAGCATACTGCAGCCCAGTCCAGATTGCCTGCTGAACTCTTGCAAAACACTGGGTTCTCAGGTTATCCATGCACAATGTAAGTGCAAGACTAGAAGTATTAATGAACTGTTCTACTTCTACCTTGCCAGCAGATATGGTCCTCAAACAGGTGGATAATGGGTCTTTCCGAATGTGGCAGTAACACAAAACGCAGGCTGTTCTCAGAGGACAGGAAGAAAGAGTTCTGGTTAGACCCTTATCACAATAGACAGGACAGTTATTAGATCCTTAACAATCCATCAGATGCATGTCAGAGTGGCAAGAATAATTTGCTGCTCTTTTCCACATACTGAATTCTGGGTGCTTATTTTATTTTAAGTTCATTGTTCAACTGAGATGAGATCATTAGATGTGTCTATCCTCAGAAAATTGTCTGTTTAAAGAAGCCTGTTGACTCCACAATAATGTCTGGGACGGTGACAACTCATGGTCTATATGTAGTTTTCAGGATATTCAATTGCCAGAAATTCTTTGCAAAAAGCTGTGCCTGGCTGTAGAGATTTGTCTCAGTCATTGAAGCTGTAGCTGATCTGTCTCAGCACTGATCTTCCACCTATTATGCAATGTAAAATATAATTTTAACAGCTTTTTAAACCATTAAAAACTTGTGGTGGAGGTGTCTCCACTATCGCTCCTCTAACACTTTACATAATTTTTCTGTCGTTTCAGGGTCCCTGAATGTTTTGGCTCCAAATTGTTCCTTCTCAACTGCATATCTACTTTGAATATTGAACAAACACTAAAGTAGGAACTTCAGGGATATTGGTGGCATCTCTAGAAATTATCCTTGACTTTCCACATCCTCCGCTCAGAGATACATTGTTTGACATGGACACAGGCTGCCATAATTCAATATGACACACCAAATCATCCTATATAGCTTTCACGATCACATTAACTCTCTAATTCTTAATAGTGCTAACAACTCACCTTTAGGGATGCAAATTAATTAAACTCTTTTAAACTTCCCCCCCTCACTATTTCCATGGGTAAAATTCACAGAGCTCTTTCAATAAATGTTATCCTTCAGAGGACCCAAACCATGGGTGACAATCAGTCTCATTCTCTGTGCAAACTGTGTTGAGTGTAGTACAAAACCTGTTTTGATTCAGAGACTGAGAGAAAAGGGATTTGTATTATAACAGCAATGAAAGCAAGAGACATAAAAACAGTAAAGAGGAAGCAAAATTTCACTAAGACAGATCTTGTTTGTTTTCAACAATAAATAAACACAATTAAAGAGGATGTAGAAAATGTAGAATCATTAATAGAATCATACTCTATGACTATATGCTGTATATGGTTAAGGGTCAAATTACCAATGGTAAATAATGTGTCCCTCACAGGTATGCCTTGGAAATCATGGCAAATAAGGGTAGCTGTTCCCAGCCCTTAATTGTGTCTGTGTGCTGTAAGTGTGATAAAGGGAAAAAGTTTAGTCTTGCTGTTCAGGTGCTATGCTACCTTTCCCAGGTGGACCAGGGGATGTTTTGAAGTCCATTTCGTCCTGAGCTGTTCTATGATTCCATGGCTTTATGACTCTGCTCCTTCTTCTTGCATTCTGTTCTACAGAAGAAGTTCTTGTCCATGTGTATGAATCCATCATGTTTCCAGTTTGTTTGAATGCATTAGGTATATTGTCATGAATCTTCTGGAAAAGGGATAGATGCAGTCAGTTTACCATACAATGGGAGGATCAGGAAGCTCCATGCTGGTCTCTCTCCCTAACCCTCACATCTCAGGAGTGAGAAATATTCCTGAAACACTAATGTTTTATGTTTCCAACATAGTTCTTGGCCATGATGCAGCAAGTGGTAGGTAAATGTACGTTAAATAAGTGCTTTTATATTTAAGTAACTGTATCCTAGTTACTAGGAAGGAATCTAAATCTTTCAAGCATAGCAAATTCACATACATGTCAGTATTTTTAATGAAGAAAATGGGAAGAATCTGATATATACTGGAACTACTACAGGCTCACTCTGTTCTCACAAATCAGCCCTGACCTGAATCTGGGATTGTTCTGTGCGTACTTAGTCAGCTATGCCAGCTACCCTGGTAAGGTAGGTTGCATGAAAATCATTAAGTTACTAGTAGAGATGTAAGTCAAAGCCTTGCCTTCATTCCTGTTAGGTGAAGAAATGGATAATGTATTTTTGGAAGGATCAAATGAGCATAGGTCATGAGCAAATACTTTGTCTTTCTCAGGTGTTAAATTTTACTAGGGTTCATAGCTCTTAGTTAGATATCACTCTCCTCCAGACAACTATGTGTCTGATGGGATTTTCATAGGTTTTGGTTTAATATCCCCAGAACCTAAACCTGTCTGTGTGTTCAGTCAATTATTTCTTTATATGCAACTTTGTCATAACTCCTTCACCCAACTGCTATGAATTTTGAAGTCCTTTACTCATGTACTGAGTCTGCAAACAATCCAGATGCATAGAGCAGTTTGTAATATTGATGTTCACTGAGGCCAGTTCATCAGAATGTTAATGCAGCCAGCACAGGTCACCAAGCCACAGAAATCTGTGCAGTTTCAAAAAAGATCTTCAATTAATAAAGGATAGCTCTTTGTGCCTGTCTTTGCACCTTCAGTTTTCCTCCACGTAGAATAAGATGGGTTTTCATGTTATTTTATCACTATATCTCTTTGCCTTTCACCTTTATTAATTCATATTTCAAACCTCAAAAAATAAGTATTAAATAAGATCATAGAGGAAAACATCCTCACGGACCACTTGAAAGCAACATTTAGTGAAAGCCATCTTATTTTGGCAATAGTCCTGCATTGATTTTTGGTGAAATAGGAAAAAAGGGAGTCAGGTGAGTGTATGAAAATAAAGCACATCCTGGTCTAATGGAAATCCTTGCCCAGTTCCATTTTTCTGGATTCCTTGTTCTCTGTCCAACTGTATTTGTGAGTTTTACATATAGTCAACTGTTCATCTCAGTAATGTTGTTCTGCTATGCATCTTTTTGTCCTTTTCACTCACCAGCACTCATCTTCTTTCCAAACATAAGCAAACGATATACTGAGACTGAGCAACAAATTAAACTTAATCATTTTAGTTGTGTCCTGTAAACTGTGATCCAGCAAAATTAAGTCAGTCATTTTCAGGTAGAAAATTACACCTCTGTGGAGCGATGCATCAGCAAACTCTTGGTCACTCAGCCTTGAAAACAGTTACCAAAGCAAAAACTATTTTAGTTGCAAAAAGATGAAGCAATTATTAATTTTATCTATCCCTAATTTGTTTTAATGACTGCATCAGAGCAACATTAAAAGCTCAGACTTCAGACTATCATAACCAGCCAATGCAGATAGAAGTTTGTGATAAATGTCATACGGGTAATTAAGTTTATGCATGAATAATTTGTTATGCCATCTAGGGGGAATGTGACATTTTTTGGATGACATGAAGAATTAAGTCCTGGACATCTCACACTTCTACTCACAGATAGCTAGCTGTGATCTTTAGGCAAGCTTCTGACAGTTCCTTCCCTCATGGTATCCTAAGCCTTCGTGGCAATTTCAGTTGTGTGCAGAATTGTTCTGCAGATTCCAGCCATCAGCTTTCATTACTGTGTGGTGCTCAAAACAGAGCAGAAGATCCTTTTGGAGACAAACGAATAATTTTTTTCAGGTTTTTTTGTGGCTGTTTTATGTAACTTAAAGCAGCACAGAGAAGAGCAAGGATGCCTGGAGTTGTTTTTCATCTCACAAGTTCAGTTTTAACTCTTCTGGCTAGAGAAGAATGTCTTATCATACCCATTTTCCCGAGTGAGATCACACACCAAATTTGTAAAGAGTTTTATCTTTGTAAATTAAATGTAAATATAAGTTATGTGTTTGAGGTTGAATGCTCCTCAGACTGGTTTTGGCTTAATGAGTGGTGATATTCTTTATTTTACCTAATGAGCTATATTGGTGAGTTTCATTCAGTATGACTACAGGTATCTGAGTCCTCACTGTGCATGTTGAGAAAACAGACAGATAGATATACACTACCTATTTGTGATTCCATGGTTGGTGTCACTGTGTTAAAATTCCTATTTAACTGAAAGAAAATGGATATCGACCTGTATTAGCCTGATTGCATGTCAGGTTCTGCACTCAGTTTGAATTATTAGGAAATAGACAAGGAAAATTGATTGTATTTTAAAGGTCCTGTGAAAAGTTTTAGAGCTTCACGTTAGGAAGTGGTGTTAACCAAACAAGAACTAATAATGTTCAGTAGCATTAGGAATCATCCATTCCACCTTCCTTCTTCAAAGTATACTTATTTTCTCTGAATAGGCACAATAAACAAAAGTTTCAAAGTGCTGTTAGCTGCTGTGTAGGATTCACAGCAAGACACTATATAGTTTTTCCAGCACTCAAGAGATTCATCTTGCTACACTGCAGATCTCAAGACCAAAGATATTGAAAGTAATGTACCACAAAACCGGTCAGGAGCTAGACACGAACACACCCAACAAAGTTGGTTTCTAATACTGGAAAAACTGCAGTGGAAAGTCAACGTGGTGGTCTCTGGTTGTGAATTACAAAAGAGCAAAACCCCTCTGGCATCCTCCACCACTGAGCCCTAGATGATCTGGAAGAGCCAGGCAAATGGCAAGTCTTGCCACAGCTCGTAGATGCTGGAGGACCTGAGTGTATATGCACAACCATAGTGCCAGGAGCACCTTTTCCAGGATGGTACCAGTGTATTGGGCTACAACGAGCGTTCTATCACTGAAGAAAAAACCCTACCAGTCAGAGTTCCATAGCAGTACCAAGAATGGGAATTTTTAATTTACCTGAGCCTGAAATGAGTTCCTTGTCTACATTTGCCAGCAGGTCGAGGCAGTTGATTCTGCCCCTCTACTCCACTCCCATGAGACCCCATATGGAGTGCAGCATCCTGCTCTGGGGTCCCCAGCACAGAAAGGACACTGACCTGTTGGAGCAAGTCCAGAGAGGAGCCACCAAGGTTTTAGAGGGATGAAGCACCTGTCCTAAGAGGAAAAGTTGAGAGAATTGTGTTGGTTCAGCCTGGAAAAGAGTCAGCTTAGGGGTGATCTAACTGTGGCCTTCCAGTACCTGAGGAGGGCCTACAAGAAAGATGAAGAAGGACTTTTTACAAGAGCGTGTAGTCATAGGACAAGAGGGAATTGCTTCAAACTGAGAGGATGTTTAGACTGAATATTAGGGAAAAATCCATTCCCCAGAGAAGCTATGGATGCCCCATCCCTTTAAATGTTTACAGCCAGGATGGATGGATTTCTGTACAATCTGATCTGGTGTTCATGGCAGGGGGGTTGGAACTAGATGATCTTTAAGACCCCTTCCAATTCAAACCATTCTATGATTCTATAATTTTCCAGAGGAAACTGTAATTCCATCAACTCTGTCCAGTTGTAGTGACCAGCTTCTGATATGGCAGGTATATAGAAGTTGGCCTGTGATTAGGAAAATGCCTGCCTTGGATTTCGCTGCCAACATCTGTGAAATAGCATTAACAGTCTAGTTCATAGAAAGACTTGGCATAATTTCTAGTAATGTGTCCCAGACAAAAAAAAAACTCGAAACACTGTTTCCAGAATAGCCAAGTGGTATTTTTGTGGTATGGAAGTTCAGTTCCAGATCTGCCACTTTTTGGAGAGGAGGTGAGCTTGTTAGATATGCAGCTCTGCACTGAAAGGGGTATGAAGAAACATAATCTGTGTGAGTTGTCGACAACTTGCCAGTGTGAGGCTGAAATGCTTTTTGGAAATGCTCCATACATGGAAGAGATTTTGTGCTTTGCAGTGCCTCTGTGACAATACCACTCATGAGCACGTAGTGGAATTGAAGATTACATTCATTTTAGTAGGACAGTTAGACTGGAGAGCTTTGACACTTCTGAGATGTTAAGACAAAGCCAAGGAGAGCTACAGAACAGCTATCAAAAATAGGCATGTTTCACCAGCCTTGTCATGGATAATCTTTGTCTTTATTAATATATTTTCATTCTGCCTTTACACAGGCTGGAGTTCCTATCTTGTCCTGCACAGGAATCTGTACTGAGACCTGTGCTGCTGAAATTATTCCTAAGTGAATAATTATTCCTAAGATAAATAGCGAGGAGACAAAGTCTGCAAACAATACAAAACCACTCTAGAGATTGCCAGACAATGAAGTTTTGTAGAAGGGTCTTGTTATACTAACAACTGGGTTATAAAACAACAAACTAAATTAAATGTATACAAGAAAACAAAGTAATGTGTAAAGAGAAACCAATGCACAAGGACTGTCTTGAAGTTATTTTTCTTTGCACATAAGAAAGAGACACTGGAATTATTATGGTTAAACATCTGAAAATATCAGCTTCATGCCCAGCAACATTTTAAAATAAACTATGAAATATAACTAAATATTAAAAAAATATTATGACTTATATACTGAGAAAGAATAGAGAGGAAAAATTAGTATTGTAACACGTGCATAAATTCTTTTCCACATGTACCTTGAATGTAGTTTTGATTAGCATATCTTGAATAGGCTGTAACACAGCTAAAGTAGCACAGAGAAGAGCAAGAATGTCTGGAATTACTGAAAAGATTGCATGTATTTAATAAAAGAACTCTTGAGCATGGAGAATGGATGATGCAAAAAGGGCAGGATATAAAAGGGGAGATACTGTTTTGTACTGGCTATACTCGTATATTTATTCTTTACCTCAGCTTCCCCCACTGGCCCTTGTCAGGGGCAGTATAATGAACTTAGTGAGCTTGGGAGACTTTTTATCTGTACTGCTATAAAGTTTTTATGGTCTTTTATTTCTTTACTTTTTTTCCTGTCCCAAGACTAATGAAAATTGCTTCTAACAAACTAAAGATCCTGGCAAACTGAGGCAGATTCTTGAGTATTCAGAGGCATCTAAATTCTGGATATTTCTGAAAATGCCATCATGTTCTCCTCTGCTATGTGTAACAAACAAACAAAAAAAAAAAAGCTCTTTCTTGGTTTTTGTTCTGATGTCTGCATTGCTATTCATGCCAGGAGACAAAAGCATATCTGGTCAACAAAACTGTCCCTCAAACTACAGCCATATGTCATTCAACAAAAGCCTGAGGAATATCTTAATTCATTCAAAGGTATGTGTCTGAGGAGTGCAAATTTCTTATCACTGTTTCCTAGCATTTGCCAGGAGGCAGAATGTCAAATAAATAATTTAGACTGGCTGAGGCACTGCAGGAAAACAAAGCCATCAGTCATCTCAGCTACATTATTGATCACCAATAACAAGATACTTGCTAAGACAAATGGTTCTGTTATAATACCAGTGAATTTTAGTCTACTCTGACTAAATAAATCTTATTGAACAGTTTGTTGTTTTAAGATGTCCAAACATTTTCTTAATAATTTTTACCTTTCTTTCAATCCAGCCACCTATAGAATCTCTCTCTCTATATGTTGTTTGTTTGTTTACAGTCTTTCTCTAAATACAACATTGTACTTACCTTATAACATTGGGTAAGGAATTTCAAACCTGTATGTGTAATTTTTATATCCACAAAATCTTCTTGATAGCCTGGATGCAGAGGAAAATGTGAACAAGGTGATTATGTAAGTCAAGCATTCTATCCTCTCTCAATACAAATGTTTTTTCTGCTATGTTATATTCATGGGGCTTGTCAGGTTCTTGTATCTGGTGTTATGATATAATTATTTTTAGTTTACATATGGATTTTCTCCATTATCAACATGTAATTTTAATAGCAGCAGTGCCCAGGGGGTACTAGTTCGGTCTATTCCATAGAAGTCTTTCAGTACCTCAGAAATATCCTGCTTCCTCTCACTTTCCATACAATATCTGATAGCTCCAGACCTATGCAGACTGCTGTGTACTCCTCTGTCAGCTGCCTGGATCATGCTCTGGGGGAAGGTGAAGACACCTCTTGGCAGTGAACCTAACCACCTCTAAAGATACAGGGAGGAGCACTTGATCCTGAGCCTCTGAAGTGTCAAATCCTGTTTGCAAGATGCTGTTCTGTCACAGCAGTCAAGAAAGAAGTTCTCGGCATCTTGTGGATATGTGGAAGAAAAATTTGCTGCCAAAGCGTGGGCTGAGAATGATTCCTGCAAATCCTAAATCCCTGAGTTTCCTACATGATGTTTTTTCTCCAAGATTTTATAAACTCTGGGACTGATTTGCACCAGAATTTTTTATTTCATATTAAATCTTGCCAATTAACTTGAAGTAATTAGGAATTTGAGAAGTTTGTTTTAGGCATTCTCTGTACATTTCATCAAAATGAAGTGAGTATGTGGATTAATTTTAAAATATGGGCAGTAAGTTCCAAATATCACATTCCTAGGAGGAAACTGATCTAAGAATGGAAGTGAATACACTTCCAAGTAAGAAAATATGGTGGGTGGAAGACAAGAACAACAAAAATATTTCTATATCTGAAAGCATCATCTGAGACTTGCTGACTTTTTATTGAACAGAAAAAATGAAAACAAGACTTCCCTCAGTGATAGAAATACATGCCAGAGTCTTTGGAGACTTGCAGAAGTATAAAGAAACACTGAAGACAAACAAAAAACCCCTCAGTATTATTTGGGGTCTTGAAAACTACAATTACCTCAGGGACATTCTGCTGTGCACCTCTCTGGTGGGAAATAGTAGTCACAAATAATACAGGTGTCATAAGAATCCACACTGTGATCCACCGAGATTGCCACCTTGCATGGTTATGTATAAGAATCAAAGCTAAAGGCACTAAGTCCAAAATTTGCAGCAGTCAAAAACTGAAATGGATCAGTTAATAAAGACTGAGAACACCAAACTCCAGGGCGTGGCACAACCACAGCTGTTTGGGGGGACACTCCCTAAGCATTTCTTAGCCTAATTATATCAGGCATATGTACCCCATAACTATACAGGTTCAACTATATGCCTGACATTCCTTGTCATATTTATAACCCTTGTTTTGTTACGTTTGGCTGAGGAAGGGAGGTCTGCATCCGAAGGCTCTTGCAGGAGCCAGTTGTCATTCATTTAAAAGAGCTGACCTTAGCAATGCTAATCAGTCACAATTTGGGCACTTGATAAGTTCACAACATCGATTTCCAGGAAGAGAAGCTTATTCTAGGATCTTTTTTTCCATTAAATCCCCTGTGCAGCAAAACTTAGATACATGCTGCTCTAAATTGGTAGAATATGGTATAATCAGGAGTTTTTTGCCCTCTCAACTTATTATAGAGATATCACCCTGGTTTCTTACTTTTGAGAGTTACATAGCTGTCAGTCATGGTGGCTCTGTGAAGGTAAAGAGATTTAAAAACAGCTGAAAACAAAATTTCTTCTAAATTCAGGAGATGAGTCTCTGAAACTAGAAATACAAAATGAATAGTAATACAGAGTACATTTTAGATATTGAAATACTTCTGAAAGCTGATGAATGCTTTTTTAATGTCAAAAAACTATGTCTATAAATTTTAATTTAAACTCAAATTTAAATTTGAGTTTTCTTAGGGCTCCAAATTCTCCTTTACATGTCAAAATGAAGAAGGACAGCTATAGATGATACCTGATTTTTAATTTGTTCAAAGTGGATTATATGCTCTTATCCTGCCGATGACCCGGCTTGAGCAGTTTCCTTTTTACTTCTTCTCATTAGAAATCCCTATGGAAATCATTAAGATTGCTACAAACAAAAGAAAACCCTTGCCTGAAAATCTCTCCAGGTTTCTTTCAAGAGGTAACATTTCTCCATCTAAAATGTCCTTGGTGGCCTTTTATGACTCTTGAAGTCAATGACTAAATTCCCATTGATTTCAGTGAACCTAGTGCTGCTAATTAATATTACTAAAAGTTGTGTCCTGCTATTATTGCTTGTTAACACTAAGTTTCTAATAATTTGAAGAAAAAAAATCCCTTTATTGAAACCAGAGACAAACACAAAACTAAAAAAAGGAATTATAGATTTCTGATTAAAAGGCTATGCTAAAATGTGACTAACAAAAGAATTTAGACTCCTCCATAGGAGTTTCAAACATGGGTTTTTATTGAGTTTATACTTGATAGTATCCCCATCATATAGATGACGCTAAAAGACAAATAGGTTGGAGAGCTAACTGACATCCATCAGGTCTTTGATAGAGCTTGGAATTTCTGATATTTGTATCATGGACATTCACCATCCTGTGCAAAAACTATGTGCCCAGTTGTTACTCCTAGAACTAAGCAAGCTAATGTATCATTAAACTTGTCTAAAGTTTTCTGTTCTTTGTCTTGGCCAAGACCTTACACTCATCCATCCCTGTTTTCAAGAATTGGGAAAACATTCTTGTCGTATTTTCTTCTCTGTTTCTTCATCTCCGTACATCTCTACACTTCCAAGAGAAAAATTCAAAGACTCAAATTACCTTGACAGCTTCAAGCAGCAATATTAACCCACCTTGATGAAGTAAGTAAAAAGAAATAAAGGTGAAAGGTGAATAGGTAGATACTATGATCTGTTGCTACCTCAGGGAAACTATCCCACCTGCTCTAATAAAAGCTCAAATAACTACACATGTAAATGCAAGATAAAATCCATCTACTCCTTCAATAAAGCATACATTTTCATCTTAGAAAAAAAAATGTATTTAAAACTCCCTCTTTTTGGAACAGATTACATTTCTACGTGTCATGGTTCAACCCCAGCTGGAAACTAGGCACCACACAACTGCTCACTCATTCCCCCATGCACACAAGCAAAGCAAATAAAGCAATTAATTCACTGCTTCCCGTGGGCAGGCAGGTGTGCAGCCATCTCCAGGAAAGCAGAGCCCCATTACACAGAATGGTTACTTGGGAAGACAAACGCCATCACTCCAAGTATCTCACTCTTCCTCCTTCATCCCCCCAGCCCCCTCACAAGCATGGCAGTATGAAAAGCAGAAAAGGCCTTGGCTCTGTGTAACCACTGCTCAGCAGTAACAAAACCATCTCTGTATTATCAACACTGTTTTCAGCACAAATCCAAAACACAGCCCCTTACCAGCCACTGTGAAGAAAATTAACTCTACCCGAGCCTAAACCAGCACACTGTGGCATACAGCCTTACGAATTCTCAGGCTGGCTAACACCCAATCTTGAAGCATGGACATTGAATACATTCTAGTGACTGAATTTCAGAACTGGATGGGCTTGCTGAGAGCCTACTGGCAAATCATCAGCCCAAGTGATTCCGTCTTGTAGCTGGCTTCCACTTTCTTCCAGAAGCAGGCAAACCGCTTCAGTACTATATGGAAACAGATCCTGAATTGCATTGAGAACTTGTGGGATTCATTAAGGTCACCAATATTTGAAATTATATTAATATAGGGTGCCTCATTTAGAGATGATAGACAATGCATAAATCAAACTTAAACATTAGTTCAGGAAAGTGACCGATGTTGTCCTTTGATGGATAAACCTCCAGGCATGAAGGGACACTTTTCAAATTGTATTAGCATAAACAGAAATACTATTTTACGTTTCTCAGCACCCTGGAGCTACATTTTGCTCTGAGCATTGCTCTCCTAAATGGCATGAAATTATCAGCAGGGGTGGCTTGTGTCTACAGAAATCATCCATAATAATGCCTATAGATTTGCATTCATTTCTATTTCTTTATTTATATTTGCTAGTGCTTTCCAAAATCTGATGGACAAATTGGCTTAGCAATCACTGTCCCTGCTTGGTGTGTTTTAATGGAGGCTGTCATCTGAAGTGATTTAGCTTTTGTTACAGCATAAAAGCTTTTTTTTTTTTTCCTTTTCTTTCCAGGGGATAATAGATCTTGTCATGAGCTATTGTATCTTTTGATTTAAAAAAATAAATATATCACTTCCCCTTTCCATTCTCCTTTGACACAAACACAACCCAATATCTACAGGTCATACAGACCTTGGAAACACTTTTGGGTTTCACAAGCTATTACAGACAATAAGCTTTATAGCACCCAGGAAGACAAAACAGGAGGTGATCAGGTGAAATCTTTTTCAGAGATGATCAAACTTGTCTGTTTTTGCTGTGGTTGCACTGTTTTCTCCCTGTTTATCCTCCAAAAGTCAGGCAAGATAGATTGGTCCTGAGTAATTTTTTTGTTATTATTTATTTATTACTTCAGGAAATGTGTGTCTCTAGACAAGTTATATTAAGGACTTTTTCCCTTGTCTGAATCACTCTGTTTCATCTGCACCTTTTCTACCTTTTGAGTCAGCCACTAATCTAGAGTCTCACATTCTTTTAACTTTTATTTTTGGAATTGAAATTTCCCCTTTGTGAAAAGGAAGACCCGGTATTTTTTAAGGTTCCCTTCCTATGAAGGAAAAGAAGTTATAATAACACAACTAAAGAAATCTAACTCCTGATTTAATTTGAAAGACAACAATAAACCCTCAGTTTTCAAAACAAAAAGCTGATCTGCATATATGGGCTATGACTTGGTCATAAATTCTAAGATCATAGGTTACCTTCAGTAACCATAGGCAACCTTCAATATCTGTTCATACTCAGCTAAGGTTCCAGAAATTTTGTTATGTAGACTCAAAAAGACAATTAAGTATTATTTGGAACAGGCTGTAATAGCTATAATGGTGTATTAGTAATTGCATACATTCTGATAGGGGAGTATGTAGAGACAAGGTTGAGTTGTTCAGTTTTACATTGCACTTAGCCTGGTGTTCAGGTGTGGTGTCCCATCACTAAGTAGCCTTTGCTACAGGTATACATTAGTTCCCTTTAATGACCCACATCTGATAATCTCATGTCCACTTGACATCTTCAGTCAGGAAGAATAAAAAATCCACATAGGGATGATCTATGTTCTCATCTCTCCTTGCAGTCTTGTGATCATTATAAGAATGGACTAACATCTTGCATTTTGACCCCTGTTAGTCTTGACAAGAAAATTTTTATTACAGAATTTTAGTGAAAGATAGATACTTTCTGTCTTCCCAGAACACAGACACTGATCTTCGAAAAATCTACTTATACTCAAAACCTAGACTTTTAGGCATCTGTTTTTCATGAAAAAATGATATAATAAGGGCACAGAAGCATCAAATTAATATATACATTGACAATAGTGCTCAGAACTCTTCATTCTACCTGGTCGTGGAAAGAAAGTGACACATGGCTGGCATTTTTCTCTCTTCTCTGTTTCTCCTGCTTTTGACAACTAAAAATAGAAACTCACTGTAATAGTTTTCAGTGTGCCAACAATTTTAAAAAATTTTCCAAATCTCCATATTCCTCAATAAAGTACTCGAAAAGTCTATTCCTATGGACAAGACCATAGACTCTTTTTCAATGTGTCTTGAGTATATTTGATCAACCTGAAGAAAGCACTTGGCAAAGTTGCCAGTTAGCGAATTAGATACAGCTGTGTTGGCAAATAGTATGGTTCAATAGGAGTGGATATTGAAACAGTTGGTGCTAAAGACTTGTAATCCACACTACTCACTTACCAGTCTCTTCTAGTCTTAGTTATCTAGTCTTCTGATAGCCTGAGTACCCATTAGTAGCTGGAGCAAAATTGGTACTCTGCTGGAACACTCTGCAAGAGCCCATTATCTGGTTTACCTCAGTCTGACAGGAAGCCCTTTAATGAGCTCTAAGATACAGACAAAAATACAGTAAGTGGGGACACCCAGGAAATATACACCAAAGCCTTTTTCTGACAGAACTAAAGAAATAGCTTTGAAACTTCCCTGGTTCTTTAATTGATACTGTCAAAATTTATGCTGTTAAAAATTATATTAATTTTCTTGGAACAGTTAAAATTATGTTCTTCTAATAGCATGACAACTGCTTAAATGTTCTCCTCCTTTTCAGCTTTTGGATAAAGGACAATTTCTTCCAAGTGTGCTTACTGGAAATTCATAGTGTTGTCAATTCTCATAAAGTAAGCACAGATAGGCCAAAGCAGTCTTAGAAGACAACTTGTCCATTCAGTAAGCAGTGTTCTTCTTCACATTAAATAAAAAGCAGATTTTTTTCCCCGAGGGAAATACCATTTAAATGTGACAGAAGGCAAATGTCTGTAAGTCATAAGTAGAATCTTAAAAGTATTCCACCCAAGAGTATTTTTCATTTTTCCTTGAATGGCTGACCAATTCTGGACAGCCTACTAAAATTATCTTCATAATAAAGATGAGCATTTGGTGAAGAATACAGAGATATACCTCAAAGAATGATTTCTTAATTTTCATTTTGAGAGTTTGTCTTAATATGTACCGAGTTGACTTCAGTTCTTTTGCAGATGTTTATATTATCCCAAGTCTTGTTCAGACACACAAAACTGCTGACAAGAGGTGTGCTTCACATTTGGTGTTCTCTGCTCAAGATGCGTCAGCAAAAGCCCATTTTCAAAACATGTAGTGACCTCCATGTATTTAATAAAGCTGGTGAACTTGCCATATTTTCTAGAGACCTGCCTAGTTGAAATAGAAATAAATGAGAAAACAGATCCCATCCTAACAGCACTGATAGGTAAAACTATACCTATCCTAAAAGATACTCTGTGAAACGCTAGATTTGCAATATCTTCCAAGAAGTGAAGTCTCACTTTCCCTTAGTAAACATCTGTGCACTTGACACAGAGGAACTGGACTACCTAGGATTCTCAGAATGGTATAGTACTACATGATCAGTAACCAAAAATTCAGGTGCAAAATTGCTTTGCTTCTACACTAGTTTATGTTGAAGTGGTACCTTGTGGTGTTATAGTTCAACAGTTCCAAATATTTTTGAGCTACCATTCTGTAGCTGTATCATAGAATCATAGAATCATAGAACCATTGGGTTGGAAAAGACCTCCAAGATCATCGAGTCCAACCCCTGATCCAACTCCAATTACTATAATTGTCTTCAGTGACAGACACATTGGGAAATTCAATTTTGATAACCAGAACATTTCTGTATTGCCTTTACTTCGGCCTGTCATTTCCATTTCTCCTCTCTGATTCCTTGAGGTGATTCTTGCTCAAGAACTTTTGCAAACTGAATTGTCTGTGCTTATTTTTCAGAGCATACACATACGCTTTGTTTTACTTTGACCCCCTCACAAAAATTAGATCACAAATGATCGCTGGCATTTTAAACAAATTACTTATTGATCTATGAATTGTTGTGTATGATTTCAGCCAATCCAACAAACTTCAGAACAAGTAGAAAAATAAAAAATTGGTGTCCATGTTGTATAAATTCAAGAAGATGAGTTAAAGGGGTTGTATTGATAATGGCTAAACCAGGAGTTTAATTTTTTTGAAAGTCTAAGATAAAACCACCACAAGTTGATAATGAAGGATGAAATTACATTGTTAAAAAAAAAAAAAAAAAGAGAGAGAGAGAGAGAGGAAAGATGTAGAACACATAATGTCGCTCTCTTCCGAGTAGGAAGACAACTCCACACAAAAAAATGATGCTGTATAAATTACTAGCAGTAAACTTTTCAGAATGTTCTTGATTTCATTGCAGAGCATAGGCATTAACTCTGTTGGGGTTGTGCAGGTGAGCAGGAATACTATCTTGTTGGGGTCTGCCTCTCTTGCTTGTCAGGACAGCTTTCCATCTTTCACCTTTCTGGTTTACTAGGTATCTCAGCTACATCTATGTGTTAAAACTCATTCAAACTCTGATTTCATTTTTCCTGTCTCTGTGCCATTCTAACTTTAGCAAAATTCCTGAGTTAAAAATTTAACACATGGATAAGCTAGATATTTTCAGACTTTTTAGGAAGAAAATCTGAGTTCAAAATAAAGTCACTTACTTATGACTGCAGCAAATAAGCCTTGGAGATGATCAGCTTTATCTAGAAACAGACCAAATGGATGAGTGAGTTAGAATTTGGATTTATGGGACAGATCCTCATCTGCAGGCAGTGGAGTTGCAACAACTCATAGAGGCTGAAAAGTGTCTGAATTTCTGGTTCTGCCACTAAACGTTGACTTGTAAATAATGAACATTCCCATGACACTAAGGCAAGTTTTAATAGAAGCTCTAAAGAAAAAAGCTGCCAGGAGTATAAGTTTTTGATTCAACTGAAAACATAAATAAGTCCTATACATACAAATAAACAATTAAAGTGATAGTAGGGTTGTCTGCACACTTTCCCCAGTGGGAGAAACATTGTGCCTAAAAAGCAAAGAGAAGAAACAAAAGCAAGTACTCTTGCAAAGAAATTTGCATCTTGCCATTAAACAGCCAACCTTTACATAATGAAGGGCATATTTACAGTGCTGCTCAAATTGAATGCTCTAAGGCTGTTTTATGATATTAAAATATTTATAAATAGGCTTTAATTCAGCTTTGCCTCTGTCAGAAAACTCAATGGAAATTCTGATTACCATTTCTCTGTGCAGATGAAAGGCAATCATGTATTGACATTCAGCTAACACTATTCACCGAAAGGTTCAATAGTTTAGCATGACTGACAAATCATTAAATAAGGGCACAGACAGGTTTTATAAATAATGCTGAGTGTATTCAGAGTGTTATAGGATACACAGGAGTTGTACTACCTAGCTAAATGAAATTGCCTATGCCCTCTCTATAACTGACAGGCTTGAGATCAAATGGAATGATAGAAATTAATTTTTAGGCCTGTCACCCAGGGTATCTTTCACAAGCCTTAGCCTCAGTAAATATAAATATATTCATAATTTAAACATAGTATTGCCTGGTGTTATTGATCAAACTGCACTCTCAAAATATGGTTCAGGCTCATGTCTTTCTCTTTGATTCATTGAAACATTTTCTACACTTACCTTAGAAAATGAATAATCATACTGGGGGACTGATGGGCAATGGGACGCACTGACAAATTTAATTTCTTCATCTGCCTAATCTCCTGTCTCTGCTGGGCACATTTAATTTTACCATGTTTGCTGTCAAAGAACCTTTTCACATTTGGTACTAGGCCTGCATTTTATGGGAAGAGAAAGAGGATAAGGCATGGTGGAGAACTATCATAAACTAGCTTTTGGGATTTTACAACCAGAGGAGAAAAAAGAAGTGCTAGCATGCTTTGTGTTCTTATAATCAGTTCATCGCCTCAGGCCAATAATCTCTTGGGTACTCAGGGCTTCCCCAAAATTTGCTTGCTAATCTTCTTACAAAGCTAAAATGATATAAGCTGTTATGAGTCCTTGAGGTGATCTGTACAACAATGTTTTTCTTTGTTTTGTTGTGGCCTTTATTTAGACTGATTTGATTCAAAGAGATCCAAACTACAGGATTTTCATCATTATTAAAATCAGTGAGCATATAATTTGTGTTAAACTTTTCAAATTCTATTGCTCTGGGTGCATTCCAGTTTTTCCTATGATGTATATAATTTCCAATTATCTATAGGGCATTTCTTGTATATGGCATTTGTCTTTACTGACACACGAGGACACGGTAAGAACAAGGGCATTGATTTAATTAATTTAGAAAGATTAACCTATAGTCATTAAAATCTTTAATGATCCCTTTTTTTTTTTTTTAGAAAATTATTCTACATTTTTATTTATTATGTAATGTTTGTCTTATAAATTTTGGCAGGCTGCATTTGAAAGGAAATTGAAATGCCGTTAAAATCTTGGGTTTATTTTTCATTTTGTTCTAAATCTAAGCAAAGTTACTTAAGGCCTAACCTCATGCAAGCCTTTCCAAACCACTGAGAAAGGTCTCCTAGTAGAGGAAGAAAACAGTACCTATTATTAGTGAATTGGAGAGATTGTTTATAATCACCAGATCCTTTATCTTTCTAAAACTAGTTCATCTTCTCCTTTTTATACGCAGATTTTATTCATGGGCTGGAAGATGAAACGTAATTTTTACCTTTTTATCAAGTCTTTCCAAATTTTTCCCCTTAAATGGAATCAGTAATTGAAGTATACTTTTTGAGTAATGACTTATTTTCTCTAAGATAGGTAGAGGTTACAACGAGTTTGATTGACTTAGCAAGCCATTAAAGCAAATGTTTGAAATTTGACAAATTACTACTACGGGCTTGGTGGTTTGATATACATTAACGCTATGACAGCAAGTTTACTACATTTTGTATTAGTATTTAATATATATGCTTTTAGCACAGCAATAAATTAAATCATTTTATAGGTTTTCATAGGTTCATGCTTAAATAGAAAATAGTTGTATAAATTTTTTTAATCTAAGAGGTTTTTAATAGTTACATTCCTTCTGTCTTGCAGTGCTACTGGATTTTTTTGGCAGAGCTCTGGGAATAGTTCACACAAAGAATGACACAGATTTGGTGTCAGAGTCATCTATAAGATTTAATAGAGACAAAAGTTTCCTTATCCTTTCCTTGTAAAGACAATACAAATATAGGAATGCAAATGTTTCTTCTTTTATATTTCTTCCATTCTCACATATCATGAGCCAGTAATACATGAGATAGAAGTAACACACATGTGATTTGGAATCTAGCCTGGTTATGAAAACCTGACAGAAAAAATATTCTGTCTCCTAAAGTGAGCCAATTTGTTATGACCTCTTTGACAGAGAGCAGATTTGATACCCCACAATCTCAGTGCGGGTGTTACCTTCCAACCATACCCACCCATAAGTTTACACTGCCATCAGTTTTGAAATATGGTGCTGTGAGAACAATTTACAGTATTTGACAGGGTGCCACAAGCCATCTTAGCCTCTTGTTTTTGATTTGAAGTTCAGAGGTAATGCGTTCTTACCGCTGTTACTACACTGTAGAAGCCTTGCTTGGAAGGACAAAAGCACATCACAACTGCACATGAGTTATCTGGAATTAATCTGCTGGCTTTTATATTGGAGAAAAGAACTGGGAGTCTCAGAGCTGTGAGGGCAGCTTGTGACACAGACAGCATCTGAAGGCACTTCAGAGAAGCACCTGAAAATTCAGAGGATTAGAGATGTTTTGGAATGTAGATTAAAACACTTCTTTTTTTGTTAACAGTATTAACCTTCCAAAGGCGTAAGGAAGAAGAATATTAAAATTTACTAAGCAAGACATTCTTTTAACATTTTCAGTGAGGAAAGTTATTTATAGATCCAAACTACTTTGAAGTCTGAAATTATAGTCTTGAAATCTTGGTGAAATGGCTCATGCCTGCACTAATTGGGTTTCTTCTTGTCCGGAACCCAGAGTTACAGAGCTCCCTTGAAAATAAGCAGTATTAGCACACATATTTCACAATATAAAGATCAGATTTGTGCCAAGGACAGGACAAGGGCTCAGACAGAGTGTTTTTCAAGGGATAGGAGAGTGTTTGCATAACAGTGCATAGCAGTGCAGCAGCAGTGACAAAAATCTCAGTGGCAGCAGTCTCTGGTTCATGGAAGGAGAAACTAGGTAATCTAGCAAAAAAAGAAAGTATTTGTCTAAACAGAAGAGAATCACAACATAAATCAAAGGTAATCACATTTTGAAGTTACATCCCAACAAGTATTTTTGTGTCAGATCATAGCTGAAGGAAACAGAAGGTAGCTTTACTTGTTACACAGCAAACTGAGTCATTGTGAAAATCTGAGAGGGTTTTCTGGTTCTTCCACTGATTCAGTCTGAGATGCTGTAAAAAATATTTATTTAAGTACAGACTGTTCATAGAAAGGGGCAATAGTATTAGTTGCTACAATGAGCTCTCCTGATTAATTCACAGCTGATAAAGCAATTTGAGATAGCACTCAGTTGAAATATGCTTCAGAAAGAAAAAAAGTGTAAAATACATGACTTCAGTGTGTTTGTCCTAGATTTTCAGTAATTAAAATTGGCAGTATATTTACCATATGAGCACTGATAGAACTGCTCCAGCATATAATTGTAAAGGAAAGAGAAGCAACTTTGCCTGACAAATTCCTTAATAAGTCGTGTTTTCATTCCACACTGTGTCTGCTTTGTAATGTCTATCATTACAACGTAAGTAACTAATTGGTATCTGTGCAGAGATGTCTCTATTGGCACATTAGACATCTAGAAGAAAATATCTTATTTGCAAACAACAATAAAAATACCAATGGAAAGACTTGTTTTTAATACCATACTGAATGCAGCCTGAATAAATGAAGAGTCTTGATGTGATTTAGCATTATGCCAACAGTGAACACAACTGTAAATTATTTTTGCAACCTGCTCTCAGAGTCCCAAATTGCCTTTTTACTGTCTGCATTCTTAATGATGGTTGATACATCCCAGGGAAAAGAGAATACTGATCTCTTTTATCTTGATTTAGTTACTGGGCTGGGATCTTTATACATTCAAGACCTACAAGAACAAAAAAAAAATATATTCTGCTTTTGCAATGTCAAAATGCAAATACATTCTAAGAAAAGTAGAAAGCACTGATCATGAGTAGAAAGTTTTTATAGTGGCAATTTAACCTGGCTGTTATTTACACTATAAAAGTCTTCCTATGTCTGAAGATGTGTTCACTAGGAAGATCAGACAAGATTTCTTGCCATTTTAGTTGGCTTTAAGGAAAGTAAACTGACAAAGTCATAAACCATGACATGTACAAAGAAGAAATGGTGAAGTTTTTAGAATACCTGTGAATTTGTAATGTTTAGGGTATTTCTTTTCATTACTAAATGCAGAAGTTTGAAGAAATAAATAGTATCATTCAGACAGAGACTTGAACAACCATAGTCTGTCTGTTGACTTGCTGACCTAAAAATTTGTTCATTTACATAATGATTAGCTCTGCAATGTGCTGTGCCAGTTGTGCTTTGTAGATACATATCATAGTGTCCTAAACATCTGTCATGGGAAGAGTGTGATGAATACTTAAATTTTGCACATCATAATATAGAGGTTTGTAGAAATTGAACTGCAATTTAACAGTAACAGCTGAGAGCCTTACGCACTATGAACAAAATTTTTAATTAACCACAACTACTTAAAGGCATATTTTCAGCTGGCTAAGTGACTTTTTGTGATGGAAGATGTGTCTGCCTGTAAAAAAAATCACTTTTATGAAGTGCTTGAATGAAGCAAGGAACCATTCTGGAGACAAACCACTGCTAAATATACTGTTGTGTTCACATAATGCCACACTATCCTATGCTAAGATACTAGCTCTTATGTACTATTAATAATCAGTACAATACTGCACTGAAGCTCATTTGTCTATCTTTGTGCAAACAGTGTGATTTCAGCACTGAAACAACATAGGCCTGTAAGTGAATGACCCAAGAGAAGTGGACGCTATTTGGATTGCAATGCCCCCTTTGTAGGCAAATCCTAAATATATGGAATAGCATAGCTTTATCTGTATATAGCCTCATCAATTTGACTCTGAGATTTTGAGATGAGTTCCTGCTGGCAAGGCCTGGCTTTGGAATGTGGAAAAGCATACAAGCATACCTGTGAAACCAATAGGACAAAATCCTAAATGAGGCTTCTGTGTCATGTTTCAGTAATAATTCAGACACGAATATTCACTTTAGGAATCCACTTCCAGATTCTGCATAACAGAAGCCTATTAAGCCAGCTCTGCAGCTGACCAGAACATTTGGGTAAAGCTATACCAGCTATAGGTTACCCTCAGGCTGTGACACAAGAGCAGCTTACCAAATAACTATCACCTTCAAAGAACTTCCGAGAGGAGCCACATCAGTGATCCTAAGCAAAGTCTTCCCTGGCTAGGAATCAGAGCCCTTAGTTATAAGTCTTTCCGCATTTACTTAAGGTAAAGTTCAACCCCATACTAGAGAGAGCAGCAACGTACATAACAGTGAGCTACCCCAGGGCAGAAGTGGATTGAAACAGTGCTGAGATATGATCTAGAAATAGACCTTTCACAGGCCTTATCTCCTTCTCTGCCAAAGCAAGGTCATTCTTGTTCATACATTTTCCAGTGCCTACTCCTAAAATTTGTTAAGTAATGGGACTTTTCACCAGAAGGAAGCTTTTCTTTTAACAACTACACTAACAGAACGGGCCGTGGGCCTCTATATCTTATCATTATTCTGACAATGTTCAGTATGTCTGGGGTATGTCACTCTCCTTTGTGATTTCAAAGATATTTTACCATTCACTGATGCCCTTGACAATAAAATTCCTCCCCTCAGAACCTGTGAGTGCAGCACAGTTTAGTATAAAGGACTGCAAGCATAGTATATATTACATATCTCCTGAAAATTACATTAAAAAAAATCAGATTTGCGAAGTCTAAAACTCTGAAGCTAGGAAATGCCAGAATTAAGGCTTCCAGTGCAAGATTTATCCAGATCCCCTCTGCATATGTCTTTATGATAATTTTTAATTATAAGTTCAAATGTTTCCCATGGGTTCTCTGCCTCATTTAGTGCACCAGTTGGATAGTACTCACTGAATGGTAACTGTTCAATAGTGCTTTTCATCTTCACCATTTATTGCACAGACCCCCATGCTTTGTTGACTAAATACCATCCAGTACTTTCACTGAACACAAAATTAAAGGCCAGTCTACTGTATTCATAATGCTGTGTCTTAGTTCTTAGCAAAGACACTAATATTTGTATTAGCTGTGTGAAGAGATTTACAATTCCATTTTACACATGGAAAGCGAAGGCCCAGGTGTGCTGTTCTGAATTAGCCTTTGAAAGCCACCAAGAAACAAAGTGGTGTTCCAGAACTTTTAATGTTTGATATCAGTTTGTCCTGGTTTTGCCCACCAGCCCGTCCCTGGGGCTGTGAATGGTTTTGTCCAAGTAGATTTCCAGACAAAACCCAATCAAA
>JAYRBT010000177.1:21555862-21567616 GCA_036023395.1 Myiotriccus ornatus
AAGTAGTTTTTATTTTGCTAGTAATAAATGTTCATGTTATTTTCCTAAATCCAGTCTCTTTTGTCTGCATAAACCTTAAAGTAATTGTGTGGGGGGTGTGAAAGCAAATTGACCCAGGGCAAAACCACGACAGAGTTTATCTGTCACTGACACCTTCTATATTTGTTAGTAATCCACACTTCAGCAAATCAGTTAGCTCAGTTGGTTAGAGCACGGTGCTAATGACACCAAGGCTGCGGGTTTGATCCCTGCATAGACTACTCACTTAAGAGCTGGACTTAGTGATCCTTGTGAATATTCTGCGATATCTTTGCAAAGAGTCAAAGTATTAAATTAAGTACCTTTAAAATGAGAGTGCATCTGGAAGAGAGAGTAACTTTAAAGAATTAAGGGTCCAGCAGACCTGTTAATAATGAGGTCTCCTTCCCAGAGGTAATCATCATGATGAGAAGGAAGGGAAAGTAGAAGCTCTGTATGAAGATCTTCCAGCCTATAAAGGGACAAAAAGGGTTATCATAGGGATTTAAATTTAGGATAAAGAATCTTTATAAAAGTACATAAATTCTTTTCATGCAGTGTGGATACAATGAGAAAAATGAGGATATTTTCCTTCTATTATGACATGAGGATTTTGTACCATCAAGATCGTGAAACTGCAAGCATATTGGCATGAGGAACTATTGACTTTCTTTTGAAGTAGTTTGGCAAAATTACATACTAGTGGCTTCAAAGAGGGAGGGAAAGTTTGGTGTTGCATCACCTGCACCTTTGGGCCACAGAATGACCTCAGATGAGGAGCTAAAAAGCTGACACCTCATGAAGAAAATCAGAGTGATAATTTTAATAGTGAATTGAGGATTATTTTTTAAACATCGCTGAAGTGTGTAATTGAAGAAAAAGAGGAAAATGTCCTTGTTTTACATACAATTACAGTTTAAAGCTGAAGCTTGCCTGAGTTCATTTCTGACTAGTCTGCCTATCTGCATATCTTTCCTTCTGGATATGAAATGGACAGTGAATGGTGTGATCTCAGGAGGTTCTTCATAATTTTTGGCTAATCTTAATAGCAGGCTCAAAGCATAACATGGGATTCAGCACCACAAAGGGGTCTATTTATTCATCTGTCTTGTGTTGTACCACCCAATGTCTAGTGATTATAAAATGAAAACTGATTTCCTAGAAATCTCAGTCTTCTCTCTGCCTGTGTTCTTGATACTAGCCTAAAATTTTGCTGGTCAGTCTTTTGATTTGTCGAGTCTCTTTGGCTAGAAGCCAAGTTGTAGGTCTCAGTGAGATCAAAGTAAAACTTCAAAGCAGCTGATTCCTGATTTTTTTTTTTTCAAGAATTGGTAAATGAGACTATGTGATATTGTTCACTGTGCAGCTTGTTTGGCACAGATCTAACTGGATTTATAATTCTCTGTGATCATATATAAATAAGTGCGAGAGTACTCAAAATGTGACAATACATTCCTACAGGCATCCTGTATCCATTTCATTCATAGTTACATTATATTTGAGTTCTTGGTCTTAAAAGCCATAGACAAAATTAACAGTTAATCTAAAAATTTGTGCAATTTTCATATATGGGATGAGGGACAGAAAATTTTAACTCTCCGCTTGTAAAGTGTTCACTTTAATACTGAGAGTCCATAGCCCTGGAGGGAATGTTCCCTTAACTGCACTGCACAGTTTCCTCTAAAACACTGATGACACCTACAGAGACCAAAACGCAACTTGCTCTGGAATCAGCTCCTGAACTCGGGTGCCAAACTGAATGTGATCTGCTTGGGCCCTAGTGTAGAAATTACCACTTTCTATATCCTTGAAAAGCATTTAGTCTCTTTGTCTGAGCAATGAACTAACTATGATGGCCACGGTCAAGGGGAGTGGAAAACGACAGAGAGATGTTAACTATAAGGTGTAGTAAAAGGTGATCAAATGCTAACCATAAGTTCTTTTAATCTCCCATAGCAGAGATACAGTCATTTGTGTGAACTTAAATAGGCATACAAGGCTGGGAACACACAGAGCCACATCTATTCACAAACATCTATTCACATCTTAAAAATTAATGTAGAAGTGAAGCTTCTTTTCTTGTTTCAGCTTAAAGGAACATTTTCACCTTTCAGGGACAGCAAAAAGGTAGAATTTTCTACAGTTTTTAAAGATATAGAACTTAGTTTTACTTTATTTCTGAGAAGGTGATATTTGCATTGGTGATATACTTTAAAATTACTTCCCCATGCTTGCTATGTTTCCTAAATCTGCTGCTTCTTTTAGACTATTATAAAATGTATCTACTTTTAGCTGCTTTTAATCTCAGTAACTGCACAGGTAAAAACTGGACTTGCTAAAACTGCAGTAAAAAAAATCAGATGCAGATGAAAGGAAATGTAAAGGGCAAGAAGAAATGAAGTACACTCAAAGTGCCTTAGTAGTTACAGTATGTGCCTTGTTAGTTACAACATTTGATGCTTAGGCTTCATCAGAGTTTTACCAGGGCTTTTCTTGCAGAGTCACTTCTGGGTAAATTACAAAAGCTGCATCTTGCATTTTCATGAGCAAAATGGTAGCATTCAGTATGAAAGTTCATACATACCTGATGATTTGATGTTCTTTAGATTTCAAAACTGAGCGTTTCCACAGAGGCACTACCAAAAAACCCTGTATTTTGCAGGAGAAAATACCAAAGACTTACTCAAAATCAAGCCCCTTGATTGCAGATGCACTCCAAAGCTTGAAACAGTGCTAGCACTTACCTATTTTGCAAATGTAGGACAACATACTTATTTTTCCAATACAGAATGAAGCTATTAATGTTTGTTAAATGTTCGGAGAGCATATTTTACTGTGCTCTTATCTACAAAGCTGATTTTCATTGAAGACTGGGAAAAAATACATCATTGAACTTCAGTGTACTTTAAGTGTACTCCCAAGGCACAAGTACATCATTTCAGCAGCATTCCATTTTCATTGAAAAATGGAATGAGACTGAATTATGCAGTCAGATCCCAGAGTTCTTGATAACTTTTCTCTTAGAAATGCTTTCCCTTATTCAAAGTCTTGTCTTTTCATGATTAAATAATACAGTCATTTGCAGCTATAGGATGCCTATCTTCAGGGACACAGCAGAACAGCTATAATAGTTTCACCAGCTAGCAACCTAAATACATCTGTGCCAGGGAAAAAATACTGCACACTTGAGCTGTGACAGACAGAACAAATGTTCCCTAATTTTCTGTTGGAGGATTTGCAATTTTTCCACTTGAGATGATGTTGCTGAAATGAGGATTTTCACTTTTTGAATATGACAAAATTTATGAGGAAGACATGCAGTAAATATTTCAGCTGGAGTAGGTTTAAAATTAGCCCAAGCTCAAAAGGTTTAAAAAGTAGCTTCTGCCTTTTTGGAAATAATGTAAGCTGTGTGGACTTGGATGTGTCAATGATGAATGAATGACTATGCTGGAAAAGGGCTTTGGGAAAGGACTTTGCTTGGGAAGAGGATGAGGTTTCCTCTGATCAGAAAGGATCTGATCTATGTTGTTTACAGTGTGACCACCAAAGTGCACATTTGTCAGGAACATGCAGGATCAATTCTAGGATCAGGTCTTAGCAACCAAATGTGTACATCCCCTGCAATGTTGTTACAGGGTTGGTGAGTTTTTTACATGGCAGAAAGCTTTAACAGAAAGAACAGTGACAAGGAGTTCCATCTCATTTACACTTCCTTATGCTCTTTACCTAAATTCAACCTAACGACCTCCTAGATCATACCTGCTAAGCTGCTGACACCGCTAAAATTAGCCCAGTTTCCAGGGAAAAATCATGCCTTTTACAGACAGCAAATAAAAAGGTGAGCTGCTACAGGGTTTTTTTTTTCCCCTTAGAGATACACACTGACATTGTGTTGTCTCCACTAGATAATCACCAGGAGCTGTGCAGGTGTGACCTTACCAGAGGAGTAGGCAACACACCAGAAGTGACTCAGTGATTTTATGAAGCAATTTTTCCCATCTGTGACCCATCAACATAGGACATTTAAAAATAAACAAACAAACAAACAAACAAACAAATAAATAAATAAATAAATAAAAGAGAGATTGGAATTATTTTCAAGACAGAGTCGAATGACAGAAAGCTTCCTACGTCTCTTGGTTAAAATTTTGTGTATTCTACAACCCATTTAGGATATCACACAACATTCATGAAGAAGTTAGTGATTTTTTTTATTTTATATTAAACAAAAGAGTTCTAACCCATGTTAAGTGAAATACAATGTAGTCAGATACAATGACAATGACTGTAAAACAGAAAGGGAGTATAAGCTTACTGGAAGATTAGGTAGAATAGTCTCTAAGGAAAATGTTTAATAAAACTACTGGATCAACTTCCTTCAGTGTATGGAGGTTTTGAGGAGCCTCTTAGTAGTTAAGGCTTTCATAAGGGATTCCACATCTAGCAAACAACAAGTGTAATCATATCTATTAATCTCTCATGAAAAAAAAAATGTCTAGACCTGTAAGCACTCCAGATGAGTCACAGATTATGTTTGCTTGTGGGGATTTTTTTCTAGAGGATTTTAAATATTGAAAGATTAAAATGTCCAAAAACTGTAAGTTATCTTCATAAATGCTAGGGAAGAACTTCCTTTGATCTTCCTTACCCGACTAGTATATTGTTAGCATATATACTGGAGTAAACTAGATATTATTATGTCTCTAAATATATAAGCTGTTATATAGCAGCACATATTTTTATGGAAGCTTGTAAATTAACAGATATTATGACAAACACTGTAAGTTTAGACTCTAAGTATGTTCTGTGCAGAATATATACTCTTCACCTCAAAACAAAGGACCATCCCAAAAGAAAAGAAACCAGAACTGAGAGGATATAGTATATCCCAGGTGATTGTAATGCCTGTGAAAGATGCTCTGTGAGCATTTTCCCCTTTAGCCAAGTCATTTTACCACTCCTGGAGAAGGCCCTGACCACAGTTTCCCGTATATCCAGTATTTTAATACTTCCCCCTTAAATTTGGAGAATACAATTCCTCTTTCATCTAGCACAGTGATGGCAGCAAGCAAACAACACACAGAAAGGTAAGTATTATTCACTTATAAGACTTCTGTGAAAACATGCCTTAAAAATGCTAAACCACCCTGAAAGTTTGCATATCTGCTCTAAAATTTATCATCTTCTAAATCTGAGATAAGTCTCTCCTTAGGTGAGTCCTATTTCTCCCTGACAGCATGTGCCAAATAATTCTTCTGATTCTTCCAATAAAGAATTTCAATTACTTTCCTCCAGAACAGCTTCATAAGCAAAGGTACAGTAACTTCTCCATACTGACTGCATGTTTGCTAGCATTCAGAATGTCATTATATCCTGGTGATCTTAAATAAATAGTTTACATCTGTCACTGCTTATTCTTGTGCTGTCATAGACAACTCTCACAGTGGCTTTAGAAAACTGTGTCAGATTTGAAATTATTGATAGGATTGTGCTGTAACACCATTTCTGCAAGAACTCTGTTCCAAGTTAGTGCTTTCTTCCTCCAGTGTTGCCTAGCATCAGTGCAGGAATCCTTCTGCCTCTCTGCTAGGTAGCAGGCAGATTTTTTTTTACGCATAATTGTTTTTATTATTCTCTTGCATCTGAAACAAATAATATATGTGGGGTTTTTATTTTGTGAATCACAGTGAAGTTAACTGTGGTTTATAAGCTTCCAGCATATGTTTAAAAGCTATCTGGATATAATACTCATCTTTGAAGGCAGTGAGCCAACCCAACCCTCTAAACTTCACTTTTGGTTGTGTGTTTTTTTTAAGGAAGGGAGTCCTTTTCTTTTTTTTTTATGGTAAATAGAAAGATACTAAAGTACTACATAGTTAAATCCTCATTATATATGGTATTAATAAATGTGCCACTATTAAAGTCTGTTCTGTTAAGTAACTTTGCTAATCTGAACACATTATACTAGATTTATGCTATAGAGGAAAATCTCTCAGAGAAAGCAATGAAACAATCTAATGCAGAGAATCCAGATTTATTGTTGTCTCTGCTTTTGTTGCAGAGAGAGAGGGACAAAAGTAATGTAAAGGAGGAGAATTTGCATCCAAATGACTGCGCTGAGTTCTGTCACTGATAATGCAGATGTTCCTTTCTGGATTCTTCCCATATCCCCAATGCTCTAAAGCATGTGTTTTTCATTGTGGTTTCAAAATGATCACCCCATGAAAAAATGGCTCATTTTTAAATGTTAGTAAATATGCACTGACATTGCAGAAGCATGAGTGTTTTAGTGTTGCAGGTCACGCGCTTTCCCTACCCTTCCTTGAAGATCCCTGTAACACCCCTGAACCCCTCCAGGTGTCTCCTAGGATGCAGAGAAAGGAGTGGTGAAAGGTCTTTGCAAGGTGGTCCTGCAAAATGCAAGGTGGCTCCCATAAGTGGAGAAGTGATGTACATGTTGAAACTCCTAGATATACAGAGACTCAAATTAAGGACCTTGGTAGTAAAAGGTGCATTACTATCACTTGGAACTGTTGGAAAATATATTGTTAGAGTTTGTCTTTCCCAGGAATTCTCATGCAACACAGAGGAAAATTTCTTTGTGTACTTTTGCTGTCTATGCAGTCCCTGTACACTGCCAGCTCCCTACATCCATGTGCTCCCAGATCTGATCTGTTCAGATTACATTACAGCTGAATCATTCAGAAGGCACCTGTACAAAACATTATTAGTTGGCCACTTAAGTACACTGTCTATCACCAGATCACAAAGCGGGTCTCTATTGCTTCAGCCAGGACAAAATTTATTTTACAGTAGTTGCTTCCTACAGTTAAATCTTCTTTATAGATTTCCAGATATCAGTGAATTCCACCACTGCCAGGACCTGTCAGAGAGCTTAAACGCAACAAAGAACTCATGGGTTTAAACTGTTATATTTCGAACTCAAAGGCAAATATACTGAACTAAGAGAAGAAAGTAGCTTTAGTCTCTTCTCTGCTCCATGTTTTCTTTATCCCTCCATTTCATATTTCCATCTTTGCAGAAAACACTGAAACCTGTCGTCCCAGAGATTAAGATGTCTCCATGATGCATAACTCACAGTTCTGTAACAAAACAGTCTTTTCTCTGCAATCAGCACAACAGTGCTGAAGTTCTCTATAAACAGCTACGTGCCTGTGCACACTTAGGGACTTCAAGACTGAGCAAATTACCCATGAAATTTGAAACACTCAACAAATGAATCTGAGTGAAAAGCAAGTGGAAATAAAAAAGAAGAAAAGGAATATTTAAATGCGTTAGAAGATCAAGAGATATAGATTTGACAGGATGATACAATTTTGTGCTACATTAGTATCAATAGGTTTAATTGGACACATTTGTATTAGAATGATCTTTTATTTTTCAGAATCAGATTTCAGTATCATGTGGAAACTTAAACAAAATATACTTGCTTTGACTTTAACCAAAATCCCTTTGAAGCAGTGATGATTTGGAGTTTGTTTCCGGTGTGTGCTCTCCAAGCCACGCTAAATCTCCATGTACGTTACTCAGTAAATTGCTTCTTGCTTTTTATTATATTAAGAGGAAGACTAGCTCATGCTTGAACTAGGAGATTACTTCCCCCACAGTCTTTTTCTGGGTTTATGGATTTATCATCAAGAATTCATGGCTGCTGTGATGAATTGCCATTAAGACATTATCCTCAAAAGAACAAAGAATGGCTTTCATACCTGAATAGTTTTTGAAATAGAAGGAGCATTTGACTAAAATGAAATGACTGCTAGAGGAATATTTCTTCCTGTGTCCAGAGATATATTTTTGCTAAACATTTTAAAGCTTGACTTCCCCTTTGACACAATGAAGGTATTACTCTGCATGTAATGCACATGACAGTGCAGCCTTCAGTCACGGAGATCTGTATACTCCTATACATGTCCCAGGCCTGAGGCAACTTTATATTTAAAAATAAACACAAGTCTGTAAGGATGGATCTCTTCCAATCTAGCATCAGCTTGAGCATGTTGTGGTTTTGGTCTGCTCACCATCATTTGTTATGGTGCTCTTTCCTCAGCAATAAACTGAGAATTATATGACTGATGGATAACTAGACCAGTATTAGTTAATTTCTGAAAAGACAGTGTTGGTCACATTAACATTACACATTGCTGTTCATATCAACATTGCAGCTTCACAGTAGAAAAAGCAGCTAGGTCATGAAGGAGCAGCTGGTTTTTACGGAAATTAGGTGTGAAAAATTATTTTACTCCTATAAAGGATGAATGAGCTAGTGTTTAACAGTCAGGATTGTCCAGTTCTGACCCAAATAAAGAAGTAATGGCAGCATCCTGTGGGATATCAGTTGTATTTATAGCTCCCCAGTTGTTGGATTCAAAATTATTTTCAGCATTTTATTTTGCTTTGTTGTTTCCTTGTTTCATGCCTTTTATTGGAGGGAACAAAAAGTGTTCTAAGAGGTATAGAATTATAGAAAAGAACAGAATGGGATTATACTGGCATGGAAATACAGGCTGTTTCATTTTCTGTATTTACTGGATCACTCAGGCTGTCATTAGCACTAAATGAACAACATTGCCACTCTAGTTCTAGATGAAGTTATGTAGCAATTCTAGCTGAGCCATACTGAGACAGTCTTTTGTTTTCTAAAAATAGTCAGTTCGCTAAACTGAGTCTTATTTGTAATTGTCACAAAACCTTATGTGGAAAAAATTCTTTTATTGACAAAAAATTTGGGAAGTGCTTGTTCTGTACATTATCTATATTGAGATCAAACATCAGTAATCACTGGCCATAATCTGATGTATGTTACCCTTGCAACCCTGGACCACCACCAAGAAAAAAAAATGTTTAGGTAGCAAACATCTGCCTTTATTACTTAGTAGAAGATAATGAAATTTGTTAGCAGCTCATAAGATGGAAACAATTCATTACCCCTGTCATTTACAAATAGTAGACATATAGATAAACTCACAGTAGAGATAATAAGGTAAGCCGTAGAACATACAATAGTTTGTTACTGGATACTGCATTTCGGCATTTGCATGCAAGTGTGTTTCTGGGATACTCAGAACTGCTGAGAAAGGGAGTGCATTGATAATATTATTGTTAGGATATAATTTCTGCTGTAATAACAAAAGGTATAAATCTGGGCCAGGTTCCACTGTGCTTGTTGCTATTCAGACTTAGGTTTACAGTTCAGTAAGAGGCATATTTGCTTGTCAGATACAGAATTAGATACATGTAGTGATTTAATGTATTCATATTGCCTATTAATTCAGAGCTTCACACTAATTATTGGCTAGTTGAAAAGCATGCTGTTGACGGCTCAAATGTTGTCACTGTTTTTTTTCATTTAGAAGGAGGTAAGTAAAGCTTTAAAAAGAGAATACAGAGAATGAAAGTAATTTTACATTTTTCCAGGGATCCAAAGTGAAAAATAACAAGAAAAATGTTAGTCAAACTAGAAGACAAAATCAATTGTGTTTACAATGTTTTATTATAATGCCCTACCACTTGACATATTTAGTTTAATATTCTTTAACTGGGGAAAAGGAAAGATGTGCATGACAATATTATGCGTGGAAATTGGCTTTGCATTACTTTCAAATAATCACTACTGAGAAGAGAGGGGAGAAGGGAGAGAAGACATTCAGGACTTTTTATATTATTTGTTTTATTAATGTAGTGCTTCTAAAACAGAAAGACAAAAGAAGATAAAGAAAACAGACAATTTGGCTTTCAAGTGAAATATCCAGTAAGAAAAGCCCGAGATTCTGTGTGCTGCGTCACAATAGCTGTTATACAGCCAGGCTTACCAAATCAAAGTCTATGTCAAGGTGGAGAGATTACCTTGACTATCAGTGTTGGGAGATAACCATCACCAGGGTGACAGAAGCAAAGAGTGAAAGAGAGCAACAGCAAGGACAATAATCTATGTGTATGTAGAGAAATTTCGTCTTTTTACACATAGGAGATGAGTTTGCACTTTATCTCCCGGGATATTTTTCTTGTCCAGAGGAGCAATCCTGCATTCCTAAATGTCTGCAGTATGTCTTACAGAAGTGTTGTGATAACACAGTATGGGAACAGCCCAAAGTGTGGAAAGAGTCTCAGAGGCACACACGTATGAGAGCACTTGGAATGCTCACTGGTACAGCAAATGTCCCCAGCTTCTCATTGTTATCTTTGGAGCAGTACAGGTGCAAAGATCAGTATCATTACCTGATCTGTTACAGGAGATCGATAGTTTCCACTTGGTCTTTATTGTCTTTTTCTGTCAGAAATTTAACAGCAATTACAGATTTTTCAGATTCCTTTGTGTGGTAGATGTACGGAGAATGAGACAAGTGCAAAGCAACCATGAAAACAGGTGATAGCAGCGGCCTCTTATCTGAGTATCATCAGAGCTGGGAACACTGCTCCTATCCACGCAGCTTTCCTCTATAAGGTTTCTCACCACTGCTAGTCCTTGGCAGTGGCTGATGGAAAGCTGAACAGAGTGTTGCCTCCCAGCATTTTCTCAGTAGGTCTTAAAACTAGGTCTTCAGAACACCACCCCCTAGTCTATGCTAGCAACACTCTTCTGCCGCCTGGCACTACAGCAGAGAGAGTTTCAAACTAAATCCAAAATGTTAAAATAGGACATCTGAGAGGAACAGCTTAAATCTTGCTTGCTTTCTGGTAACAAAACTCCTACTGAAAACTGATCATTTCACCACCTTAAAAGGTCATATATCTCAGGGAAGAGAAAAATAAAGATGCAGAGACATACTGGTGTGGACATATAGATGGAAAGCTGGTATGCACATCTTCTTTTCCAAGAAGAATGACATGCTATACAGGAGAAAAAAAAATAAAATCTGTGATGTAGATTTACATTTCTGTCCTGCTAATAAATGGGCCAGTGAAACAGCTGACTGCTCCCCTATTGCAGGTGTGGGAGTTATTTACTTTCTAATCCTTTCCCTTTTGGCTCTGGCTGGCCACAAATGAAAATCCCTGGCATTAGGTATTAGAAGAGATGGAGAAAGCACAGGAACCAATTTGCAGGGTTTCACTTGACTAGTTTTCTTCATTTGACTCCTATTAGCTCTGATAATGTATCCTCACTATTAATCAGCTAGGGAGAAAAGAGGTGATGCCTGTTTTTTCACGTGCGTAGGAGGATGTAGGTACACCACAGCAATCTTACTGGAAAAACTTCAGTGCCTTAAAGCATCTCCTTCAGGACTTACAAGGCACAAAGTCACTGTCCCTGAGCACTGGGACAGCTGTCAGCAGGCACAAAAGATTTTGAAGGAGTGTCTGAAATAAATTTTTGAGTTAATGGTGCCTTCAGCATAAACTTTATGGAATGAATTGATCGCTCCTGTAATCCCATTAGAAACAGTGGGACCAAAGGAATGTAGAGGCAGCCGATATTGTTAGATGTGAACTTCTTCCAAGTAATGAAATTCCCAGCACAAAACCACAGTTACAGCAGAATATTCGCTGCTGCAGTTGTAGCAACAGCAGCTTCTGGATAACTCATGTTCTGTCTGTTCCTGATGGGTCCTTGGGAGAGGAAACAGGCTCTGGGCCAAGCAGCCCTCTGAGCTTTTCCCTCTTGTGTCTTACACTATAAAAACCAAACTGTTTTCTCTTATGGCCCTATGCAGATATCAGAGCTTCATTAGTATGGAGCTTGTATAATGTTTCTGCACGTTATGCCAGTCA
>JAYRBT010000177.1:21567716-21592990 GCA_036023395.1 Myiotriccus ornatus
AAACAGTGGGACCAAAGGAATGTAGAGGCAGCCGATATTGTTAGATGTGAACTTCTTCCAAGTAATGAAATTCCCAGTACAAAACCACAGTTACAGCAGAATATTTGCCACTGCAGTTGTAACAACAGCAGCTTCTGGATAACTCATGTTCTGCCTGTTCCTGATGGCTCCTTGGGAGAGGAAACAGGCTCTGGGCCAAGCAGCCCTCTGAGCTTTTCCCTCTTGTGTCTTACACTATAAAAACTCTTATGGCCCTATGCAGATATCAGAGCTTCATTAGTATGGAGCTTGTATAATGTTTCTGCACGTTATGCCAGTCACAAGTCAAGCCTGACAGCTTCTCATTGCAGGATCATTACACAGAAGTGTAAAAATATACAAAAGGTGTTGCTTGATTTCCATAAGATTTGATGAAAATGCATCATCACTAATGTATTTTAAAAGCGCAGTCAGTAAATTGTAGTAGAGTTGGTTTCCATGGCAATGATGTCCACAGTAATGCCACTGAAATTTGAGATTTTTTCACACACAAATGTCTATATCCATAGAAGGTCAGAACAACAGTCCAGTCAGACCAGTATCTCCAGTGACATAGATAGATGCCTAGGGCAGAGTAGAAGTGCAGGGTGAGTGTAAAGTAGTGCATACCAGAGATGGGGGAACAGTACTGGTGGGTTTTCAGCTTAGAAACTTTCAAAGTTAGGGGTGGCTTCCTTGTTTTCAGTGGTTCTATTGTTTTCTAAATCTATTTAATATTCACCAGCTGTTTCTCTGTCTGCCACATCCCTCCTCTTCAAAAATCATTACCAATATACACATATCAGGAAAGACATAGGTAAGCCAAAACTCTAAGTGAGTTCTGTTCCAAGACTTGTAAGACCAAACTTAGCTTTTTCTTTTGCTTCCAGTTAAAACCTGGTATAATAGACTCACCAGAAAATCATCTCTCTGGTTACTATTTGAACAAGGAGCAATCAGGACTGAGCTAGAGCAGCCCAAATATGCACCAAAGGCAAGGCTAACTCATGGGAATATTCTGCATTTGGGTTATTTTGAGAAGCTCTAAGCTCCTTGAGGAGAAACAAATAAGGCTTCATGTTGAAATGAACACTGATGATGCACAAATCGTCTGCCTTGGAACTGATATATATCTGTTTCAAATAGGAGACTTCCACCTTCTCTGCTTCATTCCTGCTACCTCTTACACCTGAATCACGTTGAAAGGAAGTTATAGAACAGAATCTGGGCTCTGCATCTAATATAGAGCTTGTTTTCCGTCACTCACTAGACCTGTTTCATTAAGCCCATACATTTGCTCCTGCCTATTTTAGAGAATGAAAATCTTGGTTTTCAGTCAGTGTATTTTAACCGGTAGAAGTCCTGGAGAATCATATGAACCTATAAGTTGGGATAGAAAGATCCAAAGCAGCAACAATCCAACAGAAACTCCAACCTAATTTATTCTTTTTCACAATGCTGAAACATTTCTCATTAATGGAAAGTGTCCCAGCAGACTGTGAGTCTGGCCCTTGCTCTGCTGGAGCGGGCAACTGAATCTCTGCAGGGGAATGTGACTTCACTAGATTCTTTCTAAAAAGTACTCTCTAAAACTGCAACGTGCTTCCCCAGCAAATCTGATTTGGGAATGTGCTCATAGTAAGTAATTCAGTGTGTTCTTCCTGTGCTCTGTTCTCTGATGTTTCAAAGCAAGCACATAATATCTCTGAATGTCTCTGCTAACAGTGACTATTCAGCAAAGGGTCCAAGAGCTATGCCCTGCAAGAGTTCACTGCCCAGTGACTGCAGTGGGTTTTACCATCTAAATCACCTGGAATGTTACCTGTTTCTGAGTGAGTGGCTGCAAGTATTTTAATAAGTGAATGAATAATAAGTAACAAATATAACATAATGAAAACACAGCAGGTATTCTTATTTGCCTATACTCATCCTCTCTCATCTACCAGTTTGGTCTGCATAGAAGGAAGCATATCCTAAAATATTCTTGTAAACAGTCCTGGACTGATTCATATATATGAAGAATTTCAGTCTCAGAGGTAATTTTTCAGTAAAATATTTGTGTGACTGCATTATGTTAAACCAGAAGCTATTTTACTACTCCACTATTATGGTTTGAGAGGAGATCATAGGAATAGATGGCTATACAGAACTTTCAGAACATCTGGATAGCTGATGTTAGGAAACCAAGCTCACATAATTTTACTTAATTATTGTCCTTTGTTTCAGTTTACTCTTGAGATGTGTCAAAAATGTTCTGAAGTCAAATAAATCATCCTTATCAGGTCTCAGGCTGGTTATTGGAAGGCTACTGAGGAAATGGGGCAGACTGTGGTAAGATTAGCCACAGTAGTACTGCTTTAATGTGCTCCTCTCCCTCATAAGAGGGACAATGACATGATCTGAGGTAATTGTGATGATTTGTGAGAAAGAAAGGTTTATTCAAAGTTACTGCATTAGTCTGAGTCTTCAAGTATCTGCAATTGCACTGTGTCTACTGGCAATTCATGGAGCTTCCTGATAGATCATGTTTCCATTTCCAGTAGCACTGGGTGACTAAATGTATTGAGTGCTCAGATGGTGTAGTAACAAGGCTAGATAAATACCTTCTGTAAAGACAGCCAAAGCCTCTTTTGCTTTTGCCTCCTCACAATCCTTCCTTCTGTGTTACTGCCAGAGAGTACCATGATGATTTAGGATACATTGTCTGTAACATGATATTTGGGGGACTCTTCTTTATTTACAGCACTGATTTTTGAAACTTCATCCTTTCAAAGATTCTCAGATTTATTTCAGATTTTGGAGAGATTGACTTGCAGCTACAAACAAAGGACACCAGATTAATTTCTCCTGGCAATGTCTGTAGACATCCCGAAAACATAAAGGTTCTGTAAGTAAATCCGTTTTTGCTTTTGTTCCATTAAAAGACAAATGACTTCATCAAATAAAAAAAAAAAAAAACCACAAAACCAAAAAAAAACCCAAACACAACAAATAAACAAACAAAAAAGAAAAAAACAAAACCAAACACAGAACCATACATGCCACATTGTGAAGTCTGAAAAAAAAGACTTGTGATTAACATAAGTAGAGGTTGTCCAAGGCTTTGGTTGCAGTCTCCTTGTGAGTAATCAGCAATGAAATCATTCTGCTTTTATGATGCACAGAAGGACACACTAAAGCCTAGTGCAAAAGGCTTTGAATTTCTTTAATTTTTTTTTCCCCATTGGCTATGAAATTTCCACTTAGACTGATTTAGCCAACTGGAAATGATGTATGGCTTAAAATACTTATTTTCTGTCATATCTTTTTAAGTCCTCAAACTCCCGTAAAACAATTTAGTGCAGGGAGCTGCTAAAACTGAGCTATGCAAAAGGTACCGAGTGTCTTACATTTGTATAGCTGGTTTTGCCTTGAGGCTGATGACCAAAATTAAGAGTTAGGTGACATCTACATTACTGAGTAGTGCTGAGAATTAGTTACACAATCCTAATATGATCCTTAGATCCCTTGGAGTCCTAGAAGATGAGAAACTGAGAATTTTTAGGGAAGGCTAATAACACTTTGGAAGCTTTAAGCATATGGGGACTATTTGGATATCAGTGAAAGTCACAGGTCTGGAGTGAGGCGTATTGTCAAACACAACAGCTGCATCAGTGAGTCCTAAAACTGAGTACAGCAGTGAGCTGGCACACAGCCAGTTCCACAAATAATGGTTAGAGATCAAAACTTGGTTTCAGAAAAATGCAAATAATTGTTCACAATATAGCTATTGAAAGAGATTTTTTTGTTAAAGAGTTTCCAGGAACTCAGAAAAGTATTATCAAATCCCACTTACATGTGGGCAAGCCACTTACAGTCTGGTATTCAAGACCTGATGGTTGGATGCCTGCAGATGCAAATAGTCTCCCATCGTGTTTCCTGTCTATTAAAATTGTAAACTTCTCAGGGCTGGAATTATGCCTTGACATATAGTTTAATACTACCTGGAAAAAGCTTTCTAATTTTGACTGAAATCTCCAGGGATTATTGTAAAGAAAATAACTGTAATTATCTCTAATGGGACAAAATCTGAGTGTCAAATTAAATTGAAATGCTAGAATGGACATAGTAGAAAACAGGTGCCTACAGTACAGTAGAAGCCCTTTGTATCACAGACACTTCAAAAACATTACATTTTTGATCATCATTTTTCTGAAATAATTCTACATCTAACAGTTAATGCATCCTCCCATGAGGTTTTATGCAGTTTCTGAATTGAACTAGTCAAAATCCATGTAAATCCACAAGTGCTTTCTTTTAGCAGGTTTCTATACCCCTAATTTACAACCCCCAATCCACCCCCAAAAAAAGCTGATTCTCTAAAGTTATGAAGTTCAACAAAAGCAGAGAGTTGTGACATGGAATCAAAACTAAGGCAGTAAATGCCTGGAACCAAAAATTTTCCCTTCCATTTAAGTTCTTTTCACCACCAAAGCCTAAGAATTACTAGCAATAATTCTATTTATTGATAAAATGTTACTTAAAATGTTAAAAAGTTTAATTTTCCATAGTTAGTCAAAGTTGTACTGGAAACTAAGACAAAGCAATGAAGCTGTGCATTGATTCCATACCAGTGAGATCCTCAGTGCTTTCTGGAGATAAAAGAATACCAGGAGTAAAGCAGAGGGAGGGGAAAGGGAACAGAAGTTCTCTCCTTGAGTCATTTCGTGGACATACGAGAAAAGATTCATGTTTAGGAACAGAAAGAAACAAAAAATGCAATTTAGACAACCAGTCAAAGTAAAATAAGAGAACAGTTTTAGTAGATCTGATCTTTTACACAGAATTAGTTCTACTTCTGGAAGAATTGATGCCAAGCAGGTCACCAGATTGATCTGATGCTATGAGAGACTGAGATACTAATGGTTAACTCACCACAATTTTTAGCATGTGCTGCTTTATCAGGAAGTGTAAGTTACTTTATTACTGAGTATAACACCCAGGTTCTATTATCATGCATTAAAAATTACTTAAATTGTTGCAATTCTAAAATTCTAAACTTTTTAAACCAGAATATAAAGCAGTTGTCACTGGGGGATCTTTGGAGCTCTTCAGGATTGTTGGAGCACTTTATAAGATACTTAAGCAATAAAATCCCTAGCTAAATGGCATGAGAAATGGTAAAAACTTTGGAGGAATGCTTTGAGAGCTTTGAAAAGCTTGCTGGTTGGAATACACCAATAACTGGGATAAAAGCACTAAATTTACTCTGAGCAAGTCTTTTACCAGCTGGTAACAACAGGGGTTCACTAGAATGAGTAAAAACAAGACATACTGGTGAGGAGAGCTGTGAGGATGCCATGTTCAAAACGAGGATGTAATAATGCACATGTATTTTCTGAGCAACTTAGGTACAAGACATTAATTGTATTGTAGTTCTGCCTGAGTAATGTAGACAATAGACTGCACTATTACTTGTAATAAAGAGTGTGTTTAATTGTACTAAACACAATAATATTGTAGTTCTCCCTGAGCAATGCAGAAAATGGAATTCATTATTACATTTAACAGAAAATGTATTTAATTTTCTAGTGAGTAATCTCATTGAAATAGTCTGCTAAAATATCTTAAAAAAAATAAATCACCTTTGGCTGTAATATTTTTGCAAAATAAAGCCGTCCATATTCAATTAAGTTAATTTCCTTTTGATCTGAACTTCAGGAAAAAGTGATTTACTTCTAATTTTATGTGGAATTGTTTCACATTCAATTTAAACATTACCTATGTTTTTGCTCTAGTTATGAGCTTTCTTTGTACTAAGAAAAAACAGAAGCATCCTTGTACATATGTAGATATATTTACAAAATTCTTAATTATCCAGTTCAAGGAGAGAAACTAAGAGAGCTCTATGGCTCTGCTTCCTTCCCAGGATCAGGCAGCAACGGAAAAGAAAAAAGTGCATCCCAGATGTCATATGGTGTCTGAATATGGCTAGAATGCATTCCTAGATCCGGAAATCTGGATGGTGCAGGAACCTGAAGGTCTCCTAGATCCTATAGATTAGACAGTAGCTGCTGAGAGCCATATGTATTTAAAATACAACATGAAACAAATAGGTGAATATGCTGTTTTAAAGAGAGGTTATTTACAGGAAACAATTGTTCACGTGCACAGAGGCAACTGTGCTCACTGTCAACTAGGTCTCATCGCAATGTCCACATGAAATAAGATGCTAAATTGTGATTAGAACAGAGCTCTGTTCTTGCAGCTGGTTCTGGATTACACAGTCACCCTGCCTGTGCTAGGTGGGCAGCCCAGTATTAAAGTAACCCAGGCAAAGAATAGCTTGAAGGTAACATGACCATGCCTCGTTTTCCACTTCTGAATTCAGCAGGAGGTTTGATAAGCCCTCTTTTTCTTTTTTTTTTTTTTTTTCCACTCTCTTTCTACCCATCTCAACTCCTCTCACTGTTTCAGATTCTTAGAAAGAGAAAAGGTACAGCAACTGCATTTTAATTTAAATGTAACAAAAAAAAAGATGAAATCCAAAAATGGAAAGTCTAATAAGAAGTTCAATAAATAACAATGCATTTTCTTTCATCAGCTCTCATGCAGTTACTTTCTGAATTAATTCAGAACAGCATGTTCATTATACTTGTATCAAAGAAACTAGAGTAGGAAAGGCTTATAATTATTTTATTTATAGTTTGGTAGTATCAAGGACTTTCTGATGTGGCTCAGAATCTCACACAGGATATTATAAGCACAGAACAAAAAACATGATCTGCACCTCATGGAATTTATTACCACTGTCAAATTTTGGCAATAGCAAAATGAATCTAGCTTGGAAAAGCAACTTTTTCTAACTTATGTGCTACATCCTTATATTTTTGAGAGCTAATGATAACTCTCCATTGTGAATCATTACCACTATTTTTCTTTTTTCCTATTGTCCAAGTAAGCCACCTGAACTGGCATGATTTTTATGGGCAGCGAAGGTTAGTAGTGAGATTTGTTGGGAGCCAGAAAAGTGAGACATTACTACTTACAATTCACATCTTGCTTCTGCTTGCATTGCAATTCTCAGGACTTCACATGTCCTCAGATTTATTGTTGGGAATCTGACTCAAACTTCATCCTAAGAAAAAAAAAATATTCTAATTACATATTAAAAAAAAATCTAAACAGCTCAAATTGCTTCTTCCTGACAGGCAACCCATGAAGCAGAAAATTACTTTAGATGGTGCTGCACAT
The DNA here is from genome assembly GCA_036023395.1 of Myiotriccus ornatus. NCBI lineage: Eukaryota > Metazoa > Chordata > Aves > Passeriformes > Tyrannidae > Myiotriccus > Myiotriccus ornatus. The sequence continues at coordinate 21,574,968 of JAYRBT010000177.1, forward strand.
TCATAACCTGGCATTTATATCTGTCTTAAACCTTAACAAAAATGGTCATGTGTAACCATCCTTGACTTTAGGACCTAAGGAAATTTCTTTTTGTAATGAGATAAAATCAGGCTAAGATTTTTTGTTTTTCTGAAATCAGACAAAATTTTGCAAGTAATCCTGGAAGGAATGGAGGAAGAAAGCAGAGTCAGTAGCAGTCTTCCCCCACCAGTCAGATGTATAAATCCAGTGTTGAAGGGAGAGAAAGAATTTTTCTAACAGGTGTGAAATGACATAAAGAAAAATTACGTCCAATTTAGGCAGCCACTGCAGTCTTAGTAATGGGACCATCGAAGAACACACTACAGTTAGTAGCACTGGTGCACCCAGAGAGTCTTGGAATGCCAGATGACATTTGTCTTGCTTTATGGTAAATGAGTGCCATCTACTCAACAGCAGGAGGGAAGTGAAGTCTGGGGTAAGAACTCAAATTCTAAAACACCCTTCACTCCTGCTCTTATCATGTACTCCCACCACCATGGTGACACTTCACAATGGAGAGCCAGGGACATACAATTCAGCAATTACCATTCACGATGGATATGTTCTTGTGGCTCCATTCTCCTCGTAACCCTGGAGCCTCTGCCTGCAGCAGAGAAGATCCCATTAGTGTGACCCTGAGGACCTGGATCTTCTCTGCTTGCCCAGAAAGGTTAGAAATAGTAAGTTTCATTCTGTTGCTGATCTTTCATCTCAAGAGAGACAAGATGCGTATCCAGTCTATCATTCTGCAGTCCTCACTTCACACTGTGTGCTGGTCTGTATCTCCAGCTCCTTCATTCCTTCCAGCTGCCTAACTATGAATGTCTCAAAAAGTAGATAAATACTGAAGTTCAGCCCAAGACCCTTTGAGGGAAAGATGCAGAGCAAATTCAGCTCCCAGCAGTCCCAGGTAATGGGAGTTTGAAAACCAAACATCCGACACTTGCCTGGAGTGCTGAACAGGTTGCAGCAGCAAGGAAACAGTCCTGAAGTTAGCGGTACACAGGAGAAATCCCAGATCTCACTCACACACTTGCACTTATGATGAGGCACTGACACTGATGATAGGCACAGCTCCTGCCTCTAGCATCACAGCTTCCTACTTGGCAGAAGAACCAGCCCTTTTTTGAATGAAAGCTAAACCATTCCCCAAAGTTTTGCAGCAAGGCAGAGATTCTGAAGCAAATCTAACCTGCACAAAACTGAGAAAAGCATTGGAAGATGATGTGACTCCAGGGTAGTTTCATAGCTACATAGCCCTCATCACATCGAAAATACAGAAGAAAAGAGAGCAGAACATGTGATGTAGATGAGCATATCACAGTAGCAGGAAGGAGTCCAAGAGATGCACATGATTCCTGAGTGTCCCATGATATTTCAGTTTCTCCCTTGCTTTGGTAGCACTATTATCAATAACAGACTATTCTAGAATTTCTCTCTACAAACTGTAGTCAGTGCCCAGTAAAGGTTTTGAAATAGTTTCTTATAACAGAAACAGTCTGTCCTGCTGTCCTTGCCTGTAATTTTCCTCTATTTCTCTCTACACTTTCTGCTAGTGCAGCATTTTATGCTCCAGTTGCATTAACATAGTTTGTGAAGCACTTCAGGACCATTCAGCTTGAGAAGAGCTATATTAATGTAAAATATTCTTCAATGAGTAAGAAAATGCTATAAACAGAAAACGCTATATTGATTCAAAACCTCACAAGGTCTTACAAGAATTAATTCAGATAGGCTTGGATGTAAGCCTTTGTTGCATGGACTGAAAACTGGCTGAAGCCTTATAAACAAATTGTAAAGGTTAATGGCACTGCAACTTGCTAGGAGCCTTTTCAAACACATTTTCTGGGTGCCTTGAAACATGAAGTACTTATTCTTGCAACACTGGAAGTCAGGACTTACTGTGGGAGATCACCAGTTTTGCAGATGGGAAGGAGAAGCCTGAAAAATCTTTGTAATGCATAAACCAAGGTTTTGGTAAAAGTTCAAATTCAATCTAATACCACTGTTGCAAGGCCATCCTTTTTGACAAATCTTCCCAACATACCTTTGGAGACACCGGCTCTAAATCTGCTTCTCTCAATTCTGTGTCTGGTTTGAATTAACATAAAGCAAAAAATTAGTGGTAGTTTCTCTCCATAGCATTTCTGTCACTTCATCTGCTCTTTTCAGTCATGTAATATTTATCATTACGACATAAAATGCACCTTATAAAGCTTGTTTTTCATACTGACATTTAAAAATATTTAGAGGAGCATCAGCATAGCAGCAGTTGAGAGTGTCTTCCCTCTGACACTGACCAGAAAAGGATGCTTATGGAAAGAACATGAAAAATAGGCAAGTGTATACCTTCACAGCCCATGGTATATAGACCAAAGATTAACTCATTCTTTGAATACACATTTAGGTTAATAGCTCATGGTGTGCCTATCCTCTATCAGTTTCTCCAGTCACTTTTTAAATCTTGTAATGATTTTGGTCTCTTCATTCCATGGCTACAAATTCAATAGTTTAATTACACACTGAGTGAAAAATTGTTTTCTTTTATTTCAAGATTGTTAGGCTATTCTGGTTAGTAATCAAGGTTCTTTGTGTTATAAAAATCAGTGCATAATCATGGTCTATTTATCTACTTCAAGTTATTTGTGATCTTACATGTTTGACATAGTCTCTGTCTCCCTTTTTATGAGACTGTGTTCTTTTAAAACTGTCAGACTTTTGGACTAGAGCATGATAAAAAGTGTTTTGGAAATCAAAATGCACTATGTCAAAGGGATGAGATGCTCAGAGAGTTCAAGCACAGATTACTGTTTCTTTAAAGAAAAAACAGTAAAAAATACTGACTCTTCCTGAGAATGTCATACATATCCACATCTATTATTTTTATTCTTTATCACCTCTTTGGCCAGTTTGATTGATAAGAAAATCAGACTTATTTGTTCATAGATTTCACAGCCTGCTTATTCCCCACTTCCACACACCCCAGGGGGTCTTTGAAAATGAGCGTTCGGTTTTCCACCTGCTCTTTCTCTGGAATAAAGGCTAATTAGTTCAATAGTTGACTCAGAGCGGTTAGTTCAGCAGCAACTTTGGGAATTCTTGGGTTAATACCATCTGTTTCCTACAGTGGATTTTATTATACATTTTATTGATCTGTTCTAAAACTTCTTCTGCTGACACTTCACTTTGAGACAGTTCTTCGGACTCATCCCCTGTAAGTAAAGGCAGCAATGTCTCCATGCTCCCATGTGGATAATACCAATGTAAGCAGTTCTTTCAACCCTTCTGCTATGGCCACAGCATCCTCCAGTGCTTCCAAAGCTCAGCCATCTGTCAGTCCTACAGACTTGGGAAGGATGTTTGGTTTTCATGTGCTTTAGAGAGACTGTGTTATCAATTTCAATCCCTTTAGTAGCTTGCTTCTCAGAATCAGTTTTTATATAAGTTATTATGTTTTTATATTTGCATACCAAAAATTTTATATATTTTCTGGTTTGCACCGTTGTATAAAAATTCTGCTTTTTAAAGGATGTTGTTTTACTTAGAGTTGCTTCTTTTCTGCTGTTTAACCACAGTCCTTTTTTTGGTTATTTAGATTATTTTTTATAGGAATAAACATTTACTTTGAGGCTGCAGTATGGTGCCTTTAAATATTCTTGAAGACATTTTACCCTTTTGATCACCCTCCTTCATCCATTAAAATAGTTTCCTGGTTACCACAGTTCCCATTTTGAAGTAAAATTTTACTGTATTGATTTTTTCCACTTCTATGAGATTGTTTAGTCTGAATCTGTGGTTACCGTTCTTCCTTTTGAAGATAGTTGCTTCAAAGGAGACTCATCAGTGATTTCTAAGAGTATAATTTTTGCATAGTGCTTAACCTTGACCCAGCTAACATTCATGGGGAAAGGGGAGGTCTCATTACAGCTATGTTTTCAACCCCTGCAGGCTTTCTTATCACTCACAGTATTGTGTAGTCAACATTCCCCTCCTGGTCATGTAGTCAAGACAACTCATATTTTCTCCATTTAAATATGAAATTTTAATGTGATGAATTTCTGTGATGCAAATTTAGAGATTTATATTTATCACATACAATCACACAGACCTTCTCTCCCTTGTGCTTTCCTCAGCATAAAGCACTGGGCTCTACTTTGCTCCTTGATTTCCTAGTGTCCCAATATTTATTAACCTTCCATGAAGTACCTGAAATTAATGTTATGCCAACTGTCTCATTCACAGCTGCAGTTTTTCCCCATAACTCCACTGTTAATTCTCTCAGTACGGCTGCTACCCACATGAATATTCACCAACAGCTCTAGAAAACCATGCTCTAGGTGTTTGTCCAGATGGCTCATGAAATGTGCCACTTCTGCACCTGGCAGAAAAGTCATCATGCATAATGTGGAGGGATTTTTTTTTTTATAAAACATATAGTTTTTAAAATAAATCAATTAGGAAATGTAACCTTTTTTTTTTTCTAGACCATCTCATTACAGAGAGTGTTTTTAAGTTGTTTCCTAAGAGACAAGGAACAAGGAGTACTGACTCAAGAACCCTAGCATGAACATTTGCAAAGCTGCTTAATTATCTTCATAAAAGTGTTTCTTTGAAGCTATTAGTTGCCATATGTTTATAATTGTTAACAATCGTCAAGCTGCGAATATGTGATCACTTTATACCAGTCTAGTGTGCCAGTGGTTTCTTTCCATTTTTGTACCCAGTCTCTTGCCTTTGGTCTGATAGCCACATTGCAGGTCTTTGGGGCAAAGTACGAAGGCTTCCTTTTTATTCTGTAATTCCTGAGTTACTGTTAAAGTACGGTCATAGTCCATAGTTACCAATTCTACACAGGCTGCACATTCATCCTGCCTGCCTGTGCCAGATGGATGGCCCCCTTCACAACACAGTCAGTACATTCCTGATCAGCAGGGGGTTCCTATAGTAAACAGAGAGTTTCTATAGTAGGCAGAGAGTGTTGTGATTTTACAGACATACACACACACAGACACCGCTTGTAAGAATGAATTTGTCATTAGCGTGTGACAAATGCATGGAAGTACTGAACTTACACGATGCAATGCCAAGCCTCCAGTACAGACAGCTATAAAAGTTAGTGTGATGCAGTCAGAGAGACTGTAATCAATAAAAAACTTATCTTTTTATCTGGTATACAGCCTTAGATATGACATTTACAGAGAACTTTATATTCATTCAATGTTCTAATTATTATTATTATGGAGTCTAATGGTTTTATGTACGGTATCTTGGTCTTTTCTTATTTGGTTGAATGTATAATTTATTAAGTGACTTAGAACTTACCCCAGGAAAATCTCAGTTGTTGCATTGGTACTGAAAGGAGTTCTGAGTGGGATAATAACAACCAGAGGCAAATGTTATCATAAGCAGTGATTTTACAGAGCTTACAGAAACACACAAACCATTCAATCGGACCTGTAGCATTAAAATTCTGTAGCATTAGTAAAATCTCATCAGCCAGAAAAAAAATACACCTGGTCTCATGCATTGGAAGACTATAACACAGAGTTCCAGTCTAAGATCCTTTAAACTTTCATTTCTCTCATTTCTTACATTTAGCTCTATGTAGACTTGGCTTGTGTATTACTTATTCATATAAGTACACAAGTAATACTTGTGTATTACTTCATCATTCTCTGTTCCTGCAGCCTTTTTATGTAGATAGCATGTGAGCAGGCCCCTTGCTTCTTCTGACCTACTTTTATTTTCACAGGAGATATGAATTATTTTTTTCTTTGAGTCACTTTCTGTGAGAAAAAGGAATTCCCAGACTTGACTACAGCTTTGCTCCACCCGCTGGCATACAGCATGCACATAGAAGACTAAGGAGGATGACTCATGTCTGGATATGTTTATTGCTTTACAGAAAACTATTAATACTGGAAAAGTGTTTGGAAAGTCAGTTTTAGAGAAAGATGGGTCATACCATGCCAGTAAGAAAAGGACTCCGTGGCAAACCAATATGCTCTGGAACCTGTGCAGTAAGCGTGTAAGTACATGCAGATGAAGACATTAGAGGTGTTTCTGAATCTTTGTTGTACAGTTTAAAGGTACAACTGTAGACTTTACAGACAAAGACAGGCCAGGGAACAATAATGGAGAGGATAATACTGCAAACATATAGGGTCTTGGTCATTCCTTCATTTGTCTTCAGCTTGATGGAAGAAGGTCTACAATAAGTGAAGGATGGGCCTGCTGTAATGAAGCTGTCGACAGTAACGAAAGTCGTTTGTGCATGGCCTACCACACTAAATTACTACTGACTGCCTTAGGCACAGCTCTCATCAATCCAAAAACACCTGCTGCGTAGAGCAATATGGACCATGGGAGAGGTTATCATTATTCTCTCAGGGATGCCTCTGCTGGCTCTTCATCATCTCCCATCCCTCCTCTACATAACTTATCATTGATCAAGTCCTGTTATTTCTTCACGTAGAGAGCTGTGGTACATACAGTAGCACCATTACTCTTCCCTGCAATTCTCAGCCACCTCTAAATTATTTCTTGCCCTTCCAAATGAGTTATAGTCCAGCATCTAAACATCTAAGCATCTAAGCTCTCCTTTCTTTTCCTCTTGTGCCCTGAATATCAGTGCTGGAAAATAAAAGGGAATACTCCATTTAAATCTGTACTTCCTAGAATTAAGTAATTCACTATATCTTCTCTAAACACAACACTGGACCACTTCTAATTAGCTTTTGTTAGTAGTGGTTCACGTACCAATTTTCTGTAGAGTGTGCTCTGAACGAAAAACAAATCCAAACAGTACCACTCTAAATACATGGGCAATCCCCCATGTCAAAAAAAGGTTGGTCATGTGGATATCAGAAAATTAAATTTTAGCAACTTATCCCTTGGCTACAAATGTGAGGGAAAATCCCAATGAGAGAGAAGCATTTGTTCAAAATTAATTCTATGGAATTAATTTTTCTATACAGGAGAGAAAGATGGTATGTTGTTTGCATAATCAGCACTCTTTAATTATATTCTTTCTGATGAACTCATCACAACTTGACATTTATTTTACATCACTTGTACTGTATCAGTCTCAAAATTAAACCAACACTGAAATGTTTACCCTTGAGTCTGTTTCTCCAGGACTTGCCTGGTCCCAGGACTGTTTCTTTTGTATAGCTGTTGCACAGCATAGTGGGAGGATTCGCATTTCTAGTGAAATGAGCTCCTTGCTAAATTAACTTATGTTCAATGCTGTTGAAACATCAGCTATCATTTTAACTGTATATATGAAGAATGGCCACTTCATACCGTCTTCAAATTATGTTTTCCACAACCTGTGCTCCCATCCTCAGGTTCTATACAGATGCTGCATCCTGCCTGTGAACCATATGAGACTATGGGTTGAAAGAATAGTGAATACATGCTATGTCTGTGTGATCCCTGATTCTTACTTATATAGCTTTTCCACAGCTTTCTATGCATTTGTTCAGAGCTGCATTCAATGGATGACCCCCATTTGTTAAAGCTTAGGCACATTAGTGTAAGTTTCACTGCAAAGTTGCACTTTCTGGTTCTCATGAAAACCTGAACATGCCAAAAGACATCCTGAAAAGCTGCCCTTCAAAAGGAGTCAGAACAGATCAGATCAGAACATCAGTGAGGTAATTTAGGTTGCTCATCTTAAAACTGGTCCTAAGTCACTGACTTTCTTAAGATATTGGTCAAACCATGGAGTACAAAGATCTGTTTTAAATAAAAATCATGTTTCATAACTTTTTTGTATATACAAAATAAGGATTGTCTTAATATGTGATTCACTCTCAATTTTCCATTTTATGTCATGGCAACACAGTTTTGTAATATCTGTCATTTCTAACTTTCTGCATTATTAGCTCTGTATTTTTAAAATGTCTTTGTTACCTACACTGAATGTGCTTTTACAGTCCAGCAATAAAAGGTATTAGTTTTTTTTAAAAACTAACACTTTTCATTTGCAAATGTAAACCTGGCTCTACCATAAAAAGCAATGAAAGGTATACATCAAGGAGAAATATGGGAAACTGCCAGGTTAATAATTTGGTATACTGGGATGAAAATGTGCCTGGAAAAATGTATTTGGTTACTTACAAGATTCAGTCTTTTGTCTATAAATATTGTAACTATTTAGCCTTCAGATTTACACTCAGGTATAAGTCAGTAGATGCAACTTCCACATTTACAGTTATGAACCAAGTTGGATGAAGAAATGGCATAAGAAGAAAGTGGAAAAATGACAGAAATATATAGAAAAGTAAAGTGCCTTGACTTTGGTTTTAGTTATGCTTATTTAGTAGATTGATTGTGCTCAGTGACTGTGTGTCTATGAGACAATGTATATATATATTAACAATTGTTCATCAAAATGGAATTATTATGTGCACAATTTTAGGAATTTTATCAAAGTTTCAAGGGCAAGCATTGATAATTAGGAAATGACAGGACTAAGGGAATGCCTGCAAATTTAGTTTAGCCTCTGGTATGTATGCATTGTGATACAGCTCTTAATCCAATGATCACTTGCATTTATTTATGAAGAACTGTTGTCTCATTCAGTGCTCAGAATTGACAGGGTGTACTTAATGAACAACTCTTTAATATTTGATTTTCTTCTTACTTTTCAGTGTGTGCTCTTAGTTCTTATTTACTGCATTACATTCAAACCCTGTTCTGAATACACAATTTTTCATTTCCTCATGGACTTTACTATCATGGTATTGATGACTAGTATCTAAGTGCTCTGCAAATATTAATGAATTTATCTTCTCAAACCCAGGTGAGGTAAAGGCTGTCATTATCCTCTTATTGTAGACCTGAAACTTAGCCACAGAGGAGTTCAAGTCAAACAACCACTACCATCAAGCATACTATCTGAAATATGTATACCTAGGTCTTCAGAGTATTTAGCAGTCAATTTTGTATGCTCAGAGCACATCCCTGATTGACTGCATCTGTAGTTGTGAGCATTTTACATTCCTGCCAATCAGGAGAAAGAGTCTCTTGCTGGGCACCCTGGGAACAAGGAACAAACTGTTAATGACCCCATCAGAAAACCCCACTTGGATTTGAAGTCACTTGCTAAGCAACACATAAGAATTCATCAGAAAAGACGAGGGTAAAACCTAATTCCTGAGCTCAGCATTTGTCTGTTTTAACTTTCAGACTTTCTCTTCTTAAAATTCCTGCCTCAGAAACCCAGCAGCTTCTAAAAACACACAACAAAAGAAGGAACAATCCCGTGCAAGTTTCTTGCTACACGATAGGCATTTCCAAAAACTTATTCTTCAGAATAAGTTGATGTGTTTTATTTGAAGTCATGGTTTAAATGGTAGACATCTGGAAGTCAATTTAAGACAAGTCCAGTCAAGTCTTCAAGATATAGTCTAATCAGGAAATCATTTTTGTGCAGGGAAAGACGGGTATCATCAGGGACAGATAGCAGCTGACTGGAGTCACTTATTTCATGAGCAGTTACAGATAGGTTTAGTTTTCTGTCCTTTTTGCACCTGTGACCTCAGAAACACATCCTTGTCCTGTGTAACAGATGGAAATGTGCTAAGAGTCTTTTCTACATAATGTCACCACTTTTATCATATAGTCAAAGAATAATTGAGGTTAGAAGGGTCATCAACCATTGCCATTTTAGGAATGTCCTTAACCAGTAGCCATCTAGAACCTTACTACTAATAATTTCTGATTCCATTCAGGACACATCCTCTGGTCTGTTCATTACTGAATGAATGAGCAATGTTATCAACCCATTATCTATCTAAATACCTTAATTATTTACATTACTTAGCTAAAAACAGGCTCAGATAAAGAACCTGCACCTAAAGTTTTATTGCTCAACACAGAGCGGTGGTAAATCTTCAGAGTCAGCAGTAAATAATATGGACACTTTTCTAAGGCTTATGATAATGTTAAGTATGGTGAAATACAAAATATGACATAAAACTAGAACAAGTCTTAATACAGCTTCCAGATGACAAAGGGGGGTTTCAGTGCTGTTAATACGAGTCCAATCAAGAACAGTCATTTGAATAAAGCAGCCTCATAGAACATTTTGGAAATGACTGTTTTAATGTCATTTAGTAGATTAAAACCAAAGGGCAGCGTGCTCAGTTTTGAAAGGAAAGATATGAGCAATTTCTAATTCTTTATTCCAATGCAATGAGTAGTCAGAGTGAACATCTGAATGATTATAAACAATAAACAAGATAAATTGTTATATTTCTTTATTTATCTTGATCCTAATAATACTGTTCAGTAATCATTGCTGAAGAATGGAACAAGGTAAGCATTGTGAACACATTCTGGAAAAGCGAAGAGGTAGGGCAGCCGAATGAAATAGAGCAGAGATTGAATGATTCTGTCTTTAAAATTACCCAAGATGTCAACAGTGGTTTTAAACCTGGGTTTTCTTTTAGTTTCTGTCCCTTGCGCTTTCTTCTCCAAGTTTGCCATACTCCATCTTCTCTTCCTTCCTTTTAACACTACAATACTCTGCTTATTTAGAAAATACCCAAGGCAAATACTTCATTGAAAACTCCTGTTATTTCAGTGATGAAATAAGGTAGTTTCTTGCCTGAGATAGTCACACAAATGATTATACAGGTATTTAATGATAATCCTACAGAATCAAAGAGTTCATCATGGATCACAATGACTTTCCATATCCCTTATGTCCACTGTATGCATATCCTTGAAAATAAAGATATTATAGTGCTCTGAGTTTCTTTGGTTTTCCCCATGCTTTTTATTTCCTCCTTTTTATTTCCTCTCTCTTTCTCTGTACTGTATTTGTTTCCTCTAAATATTTTGTCCCAAATTTAATTGACTTTCTAGTCTTCCCATTTATTCTTCTTTCTTTTCCAGGTCCTTTCTCACCTTCCTATTTCTCTTTGATTTCTTTCTGTTTTATCTCTTCTTTTAAACCTTTTTTCTCTCTGTACTCAGCTCTGCCCTCTTGTAACCTCAGACTCTGAAGTCCTCATCACCATTTCTTTATAACCTTCTTCCTAGATAGATTCCATTCTTTCTCTTATAGTTTTTCCTGTCTTTCTTCCCTGTGACTCTACTGACCAGTGGCCAGAGAAAAAAGTAAAGGTCCAGAGTATTCATTATATCTTCCTTTCCTAAGTGATCCTGATTCTCTTTGTGAGCATTATTTGTATTTCAGAAGAAAGGAGACACCCTAAGTAATCTCAAAGGCCTTGAGGGCTAGAAGTAGTACGTGTAGGATAGTACATCTAGGAATAGCACATTAAGAAACAGTGCTCATGCAAAACAACTTTCAATCAACTAAGCAACACCTACCAAAAAGGACATGGATTTTAGAGAGATCAAATATAAGTGATTTGAAAATTACTTTTGAAAGCTAGAGTAAAATTCCATCAGATTTTGACTGGACTCAGACGCCTTACCTCTTGATCCCAATATCTTGAGTATAAGGTCCTATCTGTCTACCTATTACCATTTGTACTATTTCTCCTTCAGTTCAGATTATAGTCTTTTATTGCCCTCTAATTATTACTTTTGGAGTCTGTCTTTCTGTTTTTGCATGTGAATCTCAATTCTTTAAAGAGGCAAGGCTCAAGAAGTCTCCATGAAGAAACTTGCATACTGCTAAATGAAATAGTTTGTTTTCCTGTGTTTTCATTTTAATTGAAACCTAAAAGTAGTGAGTATAAAAGAAGTGGCGTGTGTAGTTCATGGTTAAGAATTTGCAGCTAACCAAGATAAGTGCAGCTAAGCTCAGAGTTCTCTCTGTGTGAATGCCTGACCTTTCAGGTCAAGCCCTTTCTTCTAGTCCTTCCTTTCACAGCTTATGAATACGAACTTCCCTGAAGAAACACAAGTAACTGCTGACTAGAGAGAATGGCATTTTGTGACGAGGAATGAAAGACACTTCTCCTGGGCTTACAAAGAAGCAGTCAATATATTTTTCTTCTCTCTCTCATCAAACGGCAACAAAACTGCTTCTCTAGCCACCAGTGTTTCAACACAACTTCACTTGTGCAAAGATGAAATGAAACAAATATAAAGCAAAATAAATATATGTACCTCTGTCTCTAAGACCTAATAATTAATCATCCTCTAAGGATGGCTTTAGAGCCCATCCCTCATCAACATGTAATGGTCATTATTTAAGGATACAATTGTAACATCAATACAAATAGAGTTTTCAATTGCTCAAGTACATCTTAAAGAATGGAGTAGAGTTAATCATTTCAAAAGGAAAAAAAAAGTAATTTAACATCGTTTTATATTAGCAGAAAAATAAGAACAACTCACAGACTATAAGCATCCCTTCTCCAGCAGCTATACCCCTGCAAGCAAAAGATCCACACCTTTGCTTGGGGTGTAAATTGCCAGAACATTCCTTATTTGATTTAATTCTGCCCTGCAGTGTTCTAATGCTACCTGTATCATAGCTTTAGATTTTCAGTAGTAATCCCAGCTGCAGGAGCAGCTGCTGTTCTGTGTGACACTTAATGTAGCAACTTAGCCTGTGTTCAGATGTTCCCTGCAGTTTCAGCTGCAGAGGTATGAGACTCTACTAAACCTCATCTAGTTTGGCACTGTATCTCTCTTGCGGGTTGCCCACCCCACAGCAGGGCCAGAAGAAGGGAAAGAGCCTGTTTTGTGAGTGATCCACATCTACAGCAGTGCAAGGAAAACATTTTAGCTGAAAATACCAGTGAAGGCTGTCTAAACTGTGACAGATGAATTTGCACTGGAACAGAACAATAATGAGTGGCTGGGAGCCTGTAACAGCTCACATTATGCACTGAGCTGTGCAAAGCAGATGACTGCAAAGGGAAGAGATGTATGCTGACTTCTTGTTTTCTGGGTTTCATTGTCTCCGTGACTAAACTGAGAGCTTGTTCAGAGTGAAAATGCCCACGTGCTTTCCATGCAAGAAAAATATAATGCATAGATGACCTTGGATTTGTGTATATACATACTGTGCTTTGTACTTTATAAATTGCCTGATAAAGTTTGTTGAATGCATTGCGATCATGGGGAAAATGTCAATTAGTCTCCTACACTTTCAAAACACTTTTGTGAGCACTTTGCTGTATTCCCAAGTAATAGACCTGCTTCTAAAAGACAGTAGCAACCTTGACAAGTTTCCAAGATGCCAGCCTGCCCTGTATAAGAATGCAAACTAACATACAGCCTGTGGCAAACTGTTCAGTGCTGCTGGTACCCAGTCCCAAGATAATGTTTAAAAATTAGAAAATGCACAACGACTTAACAGTTGTATTGTGTTTTCTCTTATCCCCCTATGCCTGCCCTACCATAACACAATTTAGTCTGCAAAAACTCTTCTCTGAAATCACATTGTGAGAGGTTTTGATAAGCTATCACTGTATTAAGACATCTCTCCAGGGAGGATCTAAGGAGAATGTACAAAGGCCTTGCATACATGCATATGAATTCGGTAACATATTGAATTGCCTTTCTCCTAGGATGTGGAAATTCAAACAACGCAGAACCGGCTGATGTGACTGGAGCTCACAAATGGTAGCTGAGCTCCTGAAGCCTTGACAGCCTTTCTTTTTTGATTGGTTTATGTGATTACTTCTGGGGCAGAGTGTTGGGGTTTTTTCCCTCTCAGTTCTATTCATCAGGCTTGAAGTACTGACTGCTGGAGATTGCTGTAAGAAAGGTGTAAGTACTGTGATAAAGTCTTCCAGTTATTAATTTCACTGATTGCAAATTATGTTTCTACATTGAAAGATACATAATTCACAGAAAGATGAATTTTTTTTCTATCAGTAGTAAAGGGCTGTAAGTAAAGGGCTAGAAGGAATTATTTTAATAAGATTCTCCCTCTCTACTGTGCTCAACTGATGGGAAGAACATGTGCTAAGAAGTCCATTGTCTGAACCCTTCTCAAGGCAATCCAACAAAATCACCTGGTTACATATTTTCCAAGCACTGTATGCAGGGTCAGATTTGGCACCAGATTTTCCTAAGCAGATGCAACTGCCCATGAATCAGTGTCTGTAGTGTCTTAAAAAAGGTGCCCAAGATTAGAGGATCTTTTGAAAAGTCAGAAAAATACATCATTTCCTTGTGAGATGGGAAAGGAAAGTAAGCATAATGATATAAATACCTTTCAGTTTATTCTAAGATGACCAGATTATATCTTAATAAGAGAACCATAAACATTTCAGATGAAGTGTAATACTGAAATCAATTAAGAGTTGCTGTTTAGGGCTTGGTTTCCTACGTTGTCCTTGTTCTCAAATGATAAGACAAATACAGTTGTCATACAGATAACACAGTCCAGACTATTAAGGCCAGTTATTTGCTGTACCTAATATAAATCATTCCATTTGGTATTTATCACACACACATTGTGTTTCTGGATCCAAATCTTCCTGAAATGGTGTAGATGTTATTTTTTACAGTTTGAAAATCTTGTTCAGAGGGCCTTCTCAATGGAAATAGAGATATTTCATGACAATGTTATCTGAAATGTTAAGTAAACAGTTTATTCTTCCTATGTGAATGCAGCAAAAAAAACCACAAAAGTGAGTATAACATTTTCTTAGGTTATGCCTATCCTATAAATTATCCTTAAGGAATACACACAAAACTAACAGCACAGGATGCAGTTCCATCTTGCATCCAGACCCACATACCACCCTTCATAAGCCATGGTTTATGAAGCCATGAATGAAACTCAGAAGATCATTTCCCAGGAAGAAAATTTACTTCAGAAAGAACAGGACTTAATCTGCCTCCTTCATAATTTTGTGGAAGAATCAGGATCAAAGATGGAAGCAATTGGTTTTTCCTGCAGAAGTGCAGGAGACACTGCAGTTATACTACAGCACATCAGTACCCTTACCTACATGTTACAGCTGGTGTCAAGTCCAGCCTCCATTAGCGCGCCCTCTTGTGACTCCTTGCAGGAATAGGGATGTAAACCAATCTGGCCAAACACCAACACACACAATATTTTTATTGAGTAAATTGCACTGGACTTTCAGCTTTTTTCATCATTACGTCTCTTAAAGACTGAGCATCTTTGAACGGTGTTGAAGTTGCTGCCACATTCAACACTAGAAGTGGCAACTTAGTCGTTTAAAAAAGTGATTTCACTGAGCTGAGTAGTGAAGTGTCAAAACCATCAAAGGGCTTCAATGGAGTCAGCGTAAAATCAGTGTAAAGCTGAAAAGAAGACAGTAATTTGTGAAGGCAGAGAAATTATCAGAGATGGCATTTTATCAAGGACATAGCAGCAAAACAACTTGATTCATATGCAGGACTGCTTTTAATGACCGCAAAAGGTTGGGACTTCCCTTGCATATTTCTGGATATATGGGAACTCTGGCAGAGCAGCAGCTGCTTAGTGCCACATCACCAGAGTGATTCCTCTGATACAAAGACATTGAAAAGATGGAGAGAAACCATGCACACAAAATAGCTTATGCAAATTGCCTCTGGTGATGCTTCAAAATTCAGCCTAGTTGGATTAATCAATGTTAAAATAAATAGCCAGCAGAATAAAAAATCCTGTGATGTGTCTAGACTTCTCTCCAGGGAAATAATATTTCGGTACTGGGCCATATCTCTTGATTTGTTTATGGATCAGCAATCATTAAGCGCTGTTAAAAGATGAAAAGCTCAGTTTGGAAGCTTTGGGAGCTTGGATCTGGAAGGATGAGTAGTGGCAGGTTGCTGGATTTCTGGAGCCAGTTTTTAACGGCATCTGGAGTATGTCATCAAATTTAGCCCATGTGAACAGCTGTTTGCATCAACCTAATAGTGATGACTATAAGCCTGTGGTTTTCTACACCTGATTGAAATATGCTTGCATTATCTGATAGCAATGAGGACTTAATATTCACGTGATAAGACTACTGGAAGATGTTGTCCTTTACCCTACTCCTGTTGGAGCCATATGTTTCGTGTATCATTTTGATTAATCAATATGTATGAAACAGCAGCTCTGACATGACTGTAATTAAAACAGCAATATGGGACAGATTCTCATTTGGCAAAAGTGGGTACAGCTCTGTTGACTTCAAAAAAGTCATCCCTTATTCATACCAGAGCAGCATTCAGTCTCACAGTGAGATTGGTGTACAAAGCCAGAGCAGGCTGAATCAGCCCTACTATCTCTCAGTCCAGAGCCCACCTGTGAAATAGTAACAGAAATAGTAAACCTGAGAGCACATATGTACGGCATCCCTGGACAGTGTTACATGCTCAGACAGGCGGCATTAAAGTTGATCTGCCATCTCTTAAAGAAAAAGATATTTGCTACACAGTTGATATTCCTATTTTTTCAATAGTTAGATTTGATGGAAACAAATATATGGAAATTAAAGTCATATTATATTATGACTGTGTTATATAGGTAATAATTCCGGTGCATAAACACTCATTTTTTTGCGCTTGAAGAGAAGGTAGCTCAGACCATGGGGAAAATACTGTAGAGCCTTTCATCTCATAGTTAGGTTATTAGACCAGCATCAAGGTATGTCAGTTCTTGCCATTTGATAAATGATTTGTAGACTGCAGAAAATGAGCTGGGATCTTGTCACAGGAAAAGGGGATTTTCTTGAACCTTTTGTGTTTGACCAGTCTGCCAACACCCCAAGGAAGACAAGACCCTTGTGCCTGATCAGTCTGTTAGTGTACCAGTACAGGGTTGCCAATGAACAGTTTGCTGTATCGGAGGGTGGTTCAACTAACTTGTTCAGAAACATGCACTGACAGCATATCAGAGGCGAATCCTTTATTACAATTCAGAAAGACTCATGCACTTCTTGATCTCCCCACTCTTAACTGAGTATACTATCCGCTGCCAGCAACTGCTAGCATCCTTGAAGGAGGGAATAACACACTTTCCTAATAAATACACTGACAATACAAAATTGTGCTAGGTTGAGATAATAATTCAGTGTACATAAAGTAAGGTTCTTACCCCATAAGCGTGTCAGTGGGGGAGAATACATTCAGCCTGTCGACTGATACCAGAAGTTGTCATGGAGCCTTCCCTAATTTATCGCCATCCCTAACCCACTCTTAATACTATTCCTTTACATTTGTACCTTGGAGGTGGATAACTTTGGGATGGAGGTGTGTGTTAGTATTAGAATGAGATTATAATGAGCCACGTTCATCTGAAGAGAGCGATTTTGCCACAGTTGTGGGTTCAGCAGCAAGACATGCCCTGTCTCCCTTGGTTGACAGGTGTTATGCAGTTTATCAGCTACATGGTACCATCAAGTACTCATCCCTGGAAGGATTCCAACAGAGCCTGGTGTATCCAATCCCTCCACACTCTGTTTCATCCCTCTTAGCACGTGCTTAAGGTTGCAGGCTGTGTTTGTGGGGAATCATGGGTGAAGAGATTTTGTGCATGCCAGCTGCATTCCATTCAGGAAGTAGAAACTGCATTTCACTATAATTTCTGTACTAACTTCTGTTAGAATGATGCCTTAGAGTTTTTAAGATTTGTAGCAAATATGAGTTTTTAATGAGGCTGTAAAGTATCTCACACTTTGGAACTGCAGTTGGCAGTTACCAAACCCAGTTCTCATGCTTCATATCAAATTTTCTAAATTCTTTAGGTTTGTTTAATGCTCTTCTTAAGGGAAAGGACTCTAGCAAACATATCTTCTTTAGGACATATGCACCTGGACCGGAACAAAAAGATATCATTGTAGCCAAAGCAACCTTGAAGGCCCAGAAGCCTTATAGAACCTCCAAAGACAATACATGCTGGGAGAAGGAGGAAGATAAGGAAGAAAGGAGTCTTGAGACCTCTGACTCAATTCCGGGGAGGCTGCAAGGGGACACAGATCTGGGGAGGATCTGGGGGCAGATAGTTCTCGGATTGGATGGATTAGCACTACAAAATTATAACACTCCTGGACGCCTATGTATTGTGTGCACCTGAAGGCCTTCATTAAAGAGCTGCTCTCTATCTCATCTATACT
>JAYRBT010000177.1:21609911-21648903 GCA_036023395.1 Myiotriccus ornatus
CTGAAGAGAGTCTGAAAGTGTTCAGACCATCGATTCAGAATGGAAACTTTATCCGTGAGAAGCATTTGGCCATCTGCTGAGCACAGGGTTTACAGGTAATTTTTTGGGCTACATTCTTAGCTCTGCCTTCAAGTGTTAAGCTGGGGATGAGTTTCAAACTTATAGCTCTGTTCTCTTCACAGGTTATCTTAAAATGTCAGCACTCTTACTGTTAACTTACTACAACTGATCTTAAACAGTCTAGTGCTTCTCAGCTTTAAAACCGGCCTTTCAGTTCACCTATAAAACATGTATTTTTTTTCTGACAGATGAATAATAAGCACATGGAAAAGTAGCTTTTAGAACTGACTGGTTGGACTTGAAAATGCATGTTTTGTATGCATAAAAATGTACACAGGCCAGAAGTGTCAAAGCCTTAAAAGGAAAGACCATTATGGCTTCTGCTAAATGCATTCATGCTGCTAAATTGCCTGTTATTCTAAAGAACAAACCTTGCAAGAACAATCTATGTTTTCCTAGTCAGTGGTAAAAGTCAGGTTCCCTTGAACACAGTCTTCCTTCACTATAGCATTACAGGTAATGGAGATGGGAGTGCCAGAGCAAAAGAAGTCTGTGTTCAAGGGAACCTGACGTTGCTTTGAGAGTTGTTAGGCTGAACTACTGTGTGTAAGATTCTATCTGCCACCTGACTACAGCCTGATCTGTCCTTTCACACTTTTATATGGCAACTTCATTCGAAATGGGGCAAGGAGGCATTCACTCCTCTGTGATCACACCTACGGAGGATCATAGAAATCAAATCACATGAAATTAAGAATTTTACTATCTGATGGTTGCTTGATGGTTGCCTAACTATTGCTTTGTAGCAGGAACTGATGGGGTTTGTTCCATGATATTAGGAGGCAAATGTCTACCACTCAAAAGCTATTTTACCTGCCTGTAACTCTTAGGAAAGACACTGAAATTGTTATGTGTACAAAAATTAATTCCTCTTTCATCCTGTAGGCTATCAAGGTTAATTTTAAGAAAATACCATGCAACACCAAGTCTAACTTTTGGCACCCAGCCATAACTTTTATTCTGTCACTTAATAATCAGTTTATACCTTCTTCTAAGCATGAAGGCATCTGTTCCCTTGATTTAAAAATCAAGATATGTATAGAAAAAAAGTTAAATGCAGAAGATTTACTTGAGGAGGAAAAAGAATTTTGCTCAAGGAGGTTTCCACTACTGGGAAACTAGGCCTAAAAAAACCCACTGTGGGAGAAAATTCTTTCCCGTGAACAGTGCTACCTATTTTTGTCTGTCTGTTTTGAGGAGTTAACTCCCCCATTGCAAGAAGAGATAAATGTTCTCACATTTGTTGGGGGCCTCTTGGGGAGAGAAAGAAATCATAAAGCACAGAGGAGATTATTTCTTTGAAGTTGTGCCCATGCAAAAGGTGTTGTTATAAAGGCACTGGAACAGTATTCACAAGGCTGCTTTTTGGCCCTGCTTACTTTTCACTTAGCGGTGTATCCTGGGTTTCCAACTTTGAAATAAGTGTTTCCTTAATACTTTAGCTGTGATTTGGTCATCTGGGTTTACCTGTATGTGAATCAATTCTTATAGGATATTTAAAATATAGCTCCATGAAATGCTGGCATTGGTTGCAAAATGACTCAAGTCTTTAAAACAATCTTTTGCTGTCTGAGTTTTTTAACTCAGAACATTTTAGTCATCAGGTTTATGGAGGACCCCTAAATAACAGTTTCACTATTAGAATGATGGGTGTAAAAGCAAGGCATTGCCACCACAGGGCAAGAATGACTAGGTAAGGGCAGAAAAGAACTGAAAACAGCTTTGTCCTGGTAGGAAACAGCTATTTTGGACCAGATTTACAAATTAACATTTAACAAATTTCTGTCTTGTTCTGAGAGTTGTTATTCAAAACCAGTCAAAACCAAATGCTATTGCAAGTTTATTTGATGGACTGGAAAGTAGATGGATTTCACTGGCAGGTGCATGATGAATGGACGTGGGAAAAGAAAATTAAAATAACCAAGCCCAATATATTTCTTACTTCTTAGAAGATAGATGCTTGTAGTCATTTATATTCTACAAGATTCACAGGCAGCAAATATCCTTAACTATTAACATGAATTTTTGTCTATTTTAAGCTTTCAGATAAGTTGTGTATTAAAAAGTGACCTAAATATTAGATTTAGTTAAGAAATTTTACAATACCCGAGGACTGACCTGCATGAGAAAGAAACCTACTTAGTTAAATAAAAGGCTGCTTCAAATTTTTTATCTATAGTTGTGAGATTTTCTAAGTCACAAAGTTTTAAACAAGCTAGAATCTACTATTTCAAAATTCTAATTTATAATATAAATGTAAATTACATTATATTCAGAGGAATTAATTAATGATAAACACTGTCTTTATGGGTAATGTTGAGGAGAAACACTGCAGACAAAGGAAGAAAATCTCATTACACCACTTTGAGAGTGTAAGATTGTAATAGTTCTTGACATCAGCCAGCTATACACTTTATGGAAAACCACATGTGGGCTAAACACAGAATCTCTCGTCAGAAACAAATTGATACTTTATACTCTTGCAAGAAGCACTCTGAATGTGTGTCCTAAGGATGCTGTTTGAGAAGCTGTGGAAAGGAGCCTGCAGTATTCTGAAGGCAGGAACCAGACAGAAGACATGTCTTCATGTCAGTACCTGTTTTCCTGTTAATACCAGAGCCACTGGAGGTAGACCCTCAGCCTTCTGCCTCTATTACAGTTGTGCTGCAAAGCATGTTCCTCTTTTCCTCTCTTCTTCACATAGAGAGGAAGAGCCAAAATGATACAGAGGAGAGATTATACAGTTCCAAAACAATGGGAGACGTTCTGTGCCCTGACCTTCATATACTGCTCATGGGTGCCAACACCATGACCTGAGAGGCCAGAAGAGACTTCTCCTGTCCCAAGCATGTTACAGATGAGCCCACCGTGCCTCAGTGGCACATCTCATGGGGACAGCCGATGACCAGAGCACAAGTTGCACAAGCTATGCCCAACTTTCCCTTAAGATCAATTCTCCCATTCAAGTGAAAGAGAGAACATGTCAGGTACAAACCTCAGTGAGGTTAAAAAGCAAATCACAAAAGAGACCAGCAGTCCTTGCAGTCTAACAGGAGAATGCAAGATGATAGAAATTCCAATTTTGAGATATCAAGTCAGAAAAATCATGCAGGACAAGCCCAGTTTGATGTTTCATTTGATGTCAGAATCACTTTGAATTTTGTTTTATTTTCAGTTTTCTTCTTTACAGACTTGCTCTATTGTTAGTTCTTATAGAAAAACAAATTGAGTGCTGGAAAGATTTGTATTCAATGAAACATGCTCAGAGATAAAAGTCTAGACTAAGGAAAGATCTGTGTTCCTGCCTGGGTTATCTATAACTCCTTCAGCTCTTAAAAAGGTGAGACCTTACATACCTAACATTTTCCTCAACATGTCTGTTTGTGTCCCATAACCAAGGAGATAACACTCTGGTCTACTCTTCCTGTTTTCTCCTCACCTTGTAGCAATCCACCCAAGAATTCTGTGAGTGGTTCAGGCTGTCTTATGTTACAGTATGCCGGAGAGAGATGTCACTGTCTGTAGCATTTCCCTTGAATATCCTGAGATTTCCAGACCACAATAATATTCATCAACCTAAAAACTGTGGTAGAATGTATAATAGTCATTACATGATGTATGATAGTGTTAAAAATCAAAATCATTGGTAATAGTCTATCCAGCTGTAAAGGGGATAACCTATCTAGTTTACAAGGCAAAGAAATTCCAGCTCTGATTTTTGTTATCCAAGATTTTTTTCCATTGAGGACTCTCATGCACAGTTTATTTGAAACTGTCCAAAAAACCAAAAAGCTATAAAAAGCCACCTAAACAACTGTACTAATACTTTTATAAACATCAAGTAGAAAACAAAATTGGCTGTTATTATATCGAACACCTGGCATTAAAACATTTTTCAGGTCTCTGCTGTAAATTATTGGCTTCTAAATAAATATTGCTGGGATATATTTAAAGACACCATTTGGAATTCACATCTGATTTACTTTCTAATTAAATAGTGCTTACAAAAGTACTAATAATGCAATGCATGCAAATTCATTTGCTACTAATACCCCGAGTGATACATCTTTACATTTCCTACTTATATCCTGAGCATTTATTAAATCCTGAACCTCCAACAGCGTTTCTTATATTGTATTCAGTGGGATGGAAGGTAGAGGGGGTAGAGGGGAGTGGGGAATTTGTATATGTAAAACAAGAAAATTGATTTAAAGGGACCTTGTGAAATAATCTTAATAAATTTGATCCATTATTTAAAATAGACAAAGTTCAGCTCTATTAGAAAAGTTTACTTGGAGAGACATGCAGTAAATTTTTAACATAGAAAATACCTCTTTAGATGTCATATACACCTGCCAGAAACCCCTTCTTAAAGCACTTCTCCAGACTTTATCCTGCTGAAACTGCACACAGCATGTAGGATAAAAGTACAGTGTTCATTTTAGGAATAGAACCTCAGAAAGTTAAAAGATCTGACTTTGCTGGGATTTGAATGTGCTTTGTAGCAGCTTTATCATCCCCAGGGATTTAGCACACCAGTTAGTAAAAGTTCAAGAGAACTTGGTTATTTTTTTATACTAATCTCATGGCATAGGTAGTAATTTAAGAGGTTTATATATTAAGTTTAAATCTCTATTCTGATTTGTAGAGCATATATGAAACAAATACACTGAACAGACAGAACAAGGCAGATACTTTAAAAGCTTTTGGACACATTACTTGAATAAACTTTATGAAACCTCTTTTATAGGATCTATGGACTAATTGTATAGAATTTAGTAACTACTTGCATAGATTTTTTTATGCTTGCAGAAACATTTATAGAAAGAAAGGGACATGGGTATACACATGAACACACATATCCCATTTATGCAACTGGCTTGAAAATGCTGTGTAACTTTGTGGAAAAAAAACAAGCTATATTTGTAAGTGACACTCTTGAGTAGCCAAGAGACTAAACTGTGTTCAAATAAACCACTGAATTTGTTTCAAACATAGCAAAGCTGCAAGTCAGTTCATAGCTGAAACTATATTGAAAACAATTAGAATCCTGATTGTATTCAGCTGTGTTCACATCTTTTCATATTCATAAAGCTTTGAAGGTAATCTAGGTAGCAAAGTCAAAATATTTATTTCAGGTGAGTACCCAGCCTGCTGTGAGGCAGGCACCTTGTTCATCCAGTCAGGTGAACAGCAACAAAAATATTTGATGACAATTCAAGTTCAGAATGGAAAACTCATTCAAAACCCATCTTATTTCATTATGCTCCTTTAAACTAAATTCACTTGTGATATTAGCTGGATATATTCAAGCACAAATTTATTTCCCAAACCAGGTCAAGGACACTGCTGAAAGAACCTAGGATTTGGCAAATTCTGTTTGACCAGCTCTGCAGATTTGAACAAATCAAAGTCTGTTCATGAATAATCTGCAAATACAGAAGGAGGCTAAATTTGTCAAACAAATTCTTAACTCTACAGTGTTTGCCCAAAACTACTCCCTGTTCCAAACGCCTGTTAGTCTCAGATGGTGTTCTTTATATATTCATATAGGAAAAAACCTATACTTGGAATAATAAGGGTGCTATAAATTTTAGAGAAAAGAAGTTTACTCCAAGCTTCTGTGCATCTACACATGGATTTGACTCTGGCAAAATGTTGGTGGTTTTGCAGTCTATCACCTTTATTTATAGAACAGGAACAGTTTAACTTGAACAATGGAAAGTCAATGTGAAACAAAGAGGATCTCAGCCCCTGTGGCTGAGCAAGCCTGGGACTATTTCACTGTGTTTGACCATCGGACCCAGAGCCCAGTCAATCGAGCCAAACACTCCCTCTCCATATTCTGACATCTGATGCTATGTCCCACATGCATGAAAATGTGCAGTGAAAGTCATCCATGTTTCAAACTGGCTTCTCCATGTACTGTCTTATGATGGAAAGCAAGTATCCATCAGCCTATTCCCACCTGTCAATTGAGGCAGAGAAACAGACCATGGGCATTCTTTAAGTTCATCCACAAAGCCACTGAAACAAAATATATGACACTCAATATTCTTTTTTCTTTTTCATTTTGTTTATGCTTGACAGGCAGTGGGAAAAGTAATATTTTTAGTATTTACAGCTATGGAGCTCTCCAATACAATAGAGTTCCAATTTTAAGCTGGAAATGTATTGCTCCGACTTTAGCAATGAAAATATAATCCATCTCTTCTTTTTCGTGCTTTGTTTCTTTGCATTTAGATAGGATGTGACTCATTTGGGATAGTTTTCTTGCCTTCTGTTATCCCTGGATAATGTCTTTAATTTGGGTATTAGACTGATCTAGTTAATTGATCATAGCGTACTCTCAAAGCCTCACTAAACCTTTCATGGACCTCTCCCATACTACTTAGCATAACTGTTCAACTGGCAGAAAAAAATCTTATCTTCTCTCTCCAGAGGCAGATAATCTAGCCTCTAAATCTAGCAAACTTGCAGCAACTATTGAAAAACTACATAGGATTTCATAAGATCCACAGTTAACCTTTCCCTGCTCTTTTTCAGTTACTGATTGACCCTTGTTTTCTATTTATTTTTCCTTTTCAGTAACAAATGTTGACTGATGAAAGCTTTTCATTGCAAATCAAAGACATTCATCCTGTTATCTGTAAAAATTGGGGTACTGACAAATCCACAAATGCTTTGCCTGAATCTGTTCTTTGGAAGAACTCTGGCTTGGCCTGGTGTATTTATTTGATATCTTTTATCCAGTGAGTGAAACTAAAAGCAATTACAGGAAGAAGTTTAGCCTAGTGCTTAAGCAGAGGACTAGACTCCTGATTTTTTCTGGTTTGGCTCTGCCACTGAGTTTTCAAAGGTAGTTTAAAATTTTGGAGGGCTTTGTTATTTAAAATATAAAGGGTCCTTGTGTTTGGCAAGCAGAAAACAAAATGCACACGCAGTTAAAGAGCAAATTTTAGGGCTGCTCTAAAGCTCCGTCAAAGTATTGCCACTGATTTCAGCAATCTTTGGGTCAATTGCTCAGACCATTATTCCTGTGCCTATCAGTTGGTAGCAGAAGGGAGATGAAACTAATGCTTTGGACAGGCAGCACAGTTAAGTGAAGCTACAGGTCAAACAATTTATGTTCTGACCCTGCATTGCCACTGATGCAAGCTCAGACAAATCACTACATCCCACTCCATCACAGCGGTAAAACAGGATGATACTTCCCCGCCTTTTAAGGCACTGCACTTTGTGCTCCACCAGCAGTAATCGTTCTATGACTAGGAGGCTTAATTATTTGAGACGCTTTGAGATGTAAGATGCTCTGAAAGTATGAAATGTTGGCATTAATAATAATAATGAAAACGTAAAAAGAATAATTTCCATTAAATTAACACAGAAGTACAGATCAGTTCCAATCTGGTGGGTTTTAAGCGTAACATTTCTTCCCATGAGCTACAGTATGATCTATCCCCCTTCATTCATTTCAACCAACAGTTATGTTCAGATTGCTTTTTAAATATTTAATAACTGCTTGGGACATTTTATTTTATGGTAATTCCACACCATGCATCCCTGGGCTTCTATATTCAGCACCAGGTTTTAGAACAAACAAAGCCAGTTAATTCCTCTGTGTGTAGATCAGACAGTCAACCCTCCCTTGGAGTTTCCTGAAGGTCAAGTGAAATATCCAAAGGAGTTTTTTATCATTTTTCACACCCTTCTTTCCACCCACCATCAAATCAAGCAAAGCTTCTCTTAATCATTATCAGGGACACAAAAAGTTATAGTGCAGAGCAATGGACTGGAATTTCACACTCCATTTGCACAATAACTCTGAGGGCTGCTAATGTGCTGTTTGCTTTTTAGCAGGCATCTCTGCAGTCATCACTGAAATGCATTTTGGCGCTGCTCCCAGGGCAACTTAACTATTTATGACAGCTTGTCTTGAAGTGCCTACATGAACATTAGGATGTCCACAGCAATCTGCAAATTGACCCATCCACATGGCATTTGAGATTAGATGGAAAGAGCTTTAATAATATAATGGAAGTTAGGGTAGATGTCATTTTTAATTTATCTTTTTTATACACTCTCCAATTTTCCAGCCCATCTTCTGGCTAGGATATGTGAAAATGTGAAATCCTTCCATATTAACAGATGCTAATGACCTCACTCTCACTTGGACTGTCTTTTATTACACGTTCAGTCAGACAATAAATGGGAAATATAAACAATCACCCTGTGTAAACCATTTTCCTCCAGAGAGTGAACCAGCTTCACCAGACCCAGATGTTTGCTTATTGTCCAAGTTGAGTGATGCATGAGTAATTTAAAAGACAGACATTCCTCATGACAGCTTTCATTTTCATGCTGCTCTAAGGTTCAGAGGCGGATTTTATTCTTCAACCTCTATTTCATCTTTTTATTCTTTCTTAGAAGCAAAGCTGCCTAATAAAGCAACATTTTCAGACACATGAAATAACAGAGAAGAAAAAAAACCCTTCAACTGAGATCCAACTTCAGCCCCCAGCATGGGCATGGAATTATGTCAAGCAAATTCAACAGGATGAGAGAGGTTATAGTTCCTAACTGTTGCTGATTTTTCATGGGGCAGCCAGAGTTGTTACCTCACCTCATTAGGCCACACTTTCTCAGACTGATGTGCATCAGGATCTGTGAGAGAGGCAATTTGGAAAGAAAGTTATAGCAGAGGAAGATAAAAAAAAAGAATTAGTTACTTTCCATCTTTGCACCTTTGTTTCACTTTGACCTGGTTTGACTATAAATATTTTGTGTAGCTATTGGTTTTAAATATATGGTTGTGTAGTACACATTGCAATTTTCCCCATAACCCATCTCCTGAGGGGAAAATTATCTTCCTCTCTCTCTTTCCCCCACAGGGTTAATAACATTCTCACTTCTCTCTTTGCTAGCATCTTTCCTTCCATGGATACCAGACACCTTTTCCCTCCAATTCTCAATCTGATTAGCAAAATTTAATTATATTAGAGTCACTAATCCCAGCTTGCACTGTGAAGTTTGTTTCTTTTGTTCTAATGAGCAAAAGGTTTTGGGTATTGCAAGCTTATTCATTTTTCTAGCTATCAGCAGATCCTAGGAAAATACAGACGCTCTTCAATTATAGTCTTCTTTAAAATCATAAACCACAGCCTCACATAGTGTAGGCTAGTGTATATATATACACATATATATATATAATTATTTTTTTAAGGGTCTATATACCAGCCAACAAAATGTGACCTCATCTTCTGTAAGATCTCCAGGCCCAACAGTGGTGGAAACCTGTTCATAACCTGAAAAATACAGAGGCTTTCAGGCATAGAGGGGATTTTATTAGGTCCCTGTAAGATAATCCACTGCATATATCAAGGTGTGACCACTTTCAGTGTTAGGATGTAAGGCTGTGTTGTGATTTTGCCTTGAGCCAATTTGCTCTCACACGGGAGAACAGTCTTTGATAGACTTCTCCGATGTGAGTTCAGCTCTCAGACAACAGGTCTTCCATTCTCTGCTGTCTCTCAAGGTCACAAACACACTCGGATCACACACATCTCACCTGGGCCGTCTCGCTCCAGCGTGAGGTTTCCCTCAGGGTCACAAATCTTCAACAAGACTCTGCCTTATCTCAGTCCTTCAAGAAGTCTCGGCTTCCTGGTACATCTACAAGCTCCTCTGTGAGCCGCATGGGGGGTCTCCTCAGCCCAACAAACTTCTACAGGTAGCAGGGATTATTTTTCAGTCTTTTCCCTGCTAAAGGGAGAGAGCGAAAGGGAGAAAAACAGCCCTTCCTCCTTCGAACTTTCTTCTCTCTCCTGCAGCAGCTTCAGCTGCCAGCTTCGACCTTGGACATTCCGTTATCTTTTGGCTGGAATTCTTCCGCAGCCATCTCTCGCTCAAACAGTCAGTCTTTTAAAGTTTTTTTTCTCTTTACTCTCTTACAAGAGGCTGGGGGAGCCTCAGTGCCACACCTGTCCCTCCTCGGGCCCGCTGCCGTCTCTCCTACATGGCTGCCTAATTTCAACTGCGCAATCAACCTTCTCTTCCGTTTTTCTTTAATATGTAATTAGCAAAGACGTCACTAAGAGTTTTGATTGGGTTTTTGTCCAGAAATCCACCTGGACAAAACCATCCACAGCCTCAGGGACAGGCTAGTAAGCAAAACCACGACAGGCTGTTAAAGCAAAGCAGAACAGCAGCGTAGTCTGAGAAGGTGCCTGTCTAGAGAGGTTGCCTTTGTTATACTATTGCCATCACTGGTGCTACTCTACCATTGCAACACGAATGGGCTTCATGTAATTGAGAAGTATCTGATTTAGGAAGTGTTATGGTTTAAATGCTGACAATAAACTGGACTAGTTTTTCTCTTGTGACAAGACTTGCACCAGTAATCATGGGCTGTGAAAATTCGAGGAAAGGTGTTACAGTGTGGTCAAGGCCAAATGCTACTGCAGAGTAGCATAGCAGTTTGCTGTGCACAGTTGAAAGAAAACCAGTTAGAAAGCAGACTTTTAAGTAACAAAAATGATAACTCAAGAAAATGCATTGGTTTTGCTCTTCAGAGAGAAACAATTTAATTTTATTTGCTGTGGAAAGCCTAATTTATCCTTGACTGTAAGTGCACCACAGAAGGTAAGCAATACACAGCTCTTCGTGCCTGAAGAAAGATGGCAGGAATTCAGGGAAAAAACCCTCAGCCGAAGCTAACTGAGGCTACTAGAGCAGAGAGATGGCAGGGCCCCTTCCTGCCACCCTGCATTGGCTGGGATCAGCTCTTAGCACTCTACTGCTTTGTGCAACTAATGATGCTTTTATACAACTACTAAAAGCAGTGGTCATGTTTATTGAACAGTAAAATTTCAGTCTCTCCAGGCTTGCCTTAAAAATGGGTTAATAGCAACAACCATTAATTTGACACCGATTTCTTGCATAAAGTTTTTTCTGAGTGAAGTTTCACTGCATTCAATATCCTAGAGAAAGACACCTCTGAATAATAGTATTGGTTTGGAGAAGATAATCCTGGAAAGGTTTTTTTATTATTTTGTTCATTTTTATTTTGTTTTGCTTGTTTGTTTTTTTAAAGACAGATGGACACAGAACAAGAAACAGGGTTAAGAACGAGAAACTGCTGTCGCCTTAATCTCAGACTTTCGACAAGAGGCAAAGTTTCCTGTGATTTAGTATGGTGGGTGGAATTGTATCTTCTGAGAGAGAGTATAGATTACAAAAGCTTCTTACCTTGTGGCTGTAGACATTAGTCAGCCCCAGCTTACTCAAGACAGCAGCAGGGATTCATTCCACAGCTGTAATAATTCACGAAATAAAATGTTTGTTGTTTTTTTCTTACCAAGGACCTGATCTAGTGTCAGTAGTCTCAGCAGAAAAGCTCTCATTGTCTAAGGAGTGGGGTGTGAAACAACAGCTACAAAGAATTCATCCTGTTCCTGTCTTCCTTGACTGACAAATATGAGATCTATTGTGCCTGAGTAGCATTCCTGAACTTAGCATTAATATGAGTTGCTTGGCTAGTCAATTTGCTTTGGTTGCTTAAAGTCCATTTCAAAGGGAAGTGTGGTCTGATCGACTTGGAAGCTTTTATTTGGTTTGGGTTTTTTGTTTGTTCTTTTTTTTCACTACTGAGTCCTTGCTGCTCCAGGCAAATCACTCCAGCAAGCCAGCTGGGAGCTATCATCAGCTCAATGCCTAGCCTTTTACAGAATGTACAAAGTTTCAGAGGGGATAAAGGTAGAAGTAAAAAGGAAGATTGTTTCTCACGTCTGAATAAAGTTTTAATATCTGCAGCACTCTGAGAGAGGAGTTTCAAAGTTTACACCTACATCACATGAAGAATCACTTCCACTGGAAAGTTTAAAGCCTGTCAAGATTGTAGGTCCTTAAGACAACTCTTAGATCATCTCTTGGAAGACACAGAAAACAATTGTTTTGTGTTCATTATCTCAGTGACGCTCACGACATCAAGTCATGCCTTTTCCCAGCTCAAGAGTCCCAGGACTCACAGTCACTCCTCATGTGAAGACAATTCCAGACCATTTCCTGAACCTTTTGTAATTCTATTATATCCTTTCTGAGATGAAACACCATGAATAGTATAATGATTCTTCTTATTTCATTCACTTAATTTGCCTTAACAGCTAAATAAATTCTTCAAAAGTTCTTTTTTAAGTGCATATAACATTCATGGATAATAAGAGCTAACAGTTCAGGGTGAAGATAAAGACTATTACTTAGGAATGGAAGCAATGGAATTACACACCTTGCCTTAATAAGAACTGGGTGAATATTTCAAAAGAAATGCTTTAGGTTCTTCTCATCTATGGAAAAAAGGCCTAATACCCATAAAGAACCTTCATGATATCTAGGGGACACTGAGCTAACTTAAAGATCTGCTGGTTGGTTGGGCAAATGCTTACCGAGCTCAAAATAATATCGTCTCATCCTTTCTTCATGCAGATTTTTATTAGAAAGTTATAGTTATCAGTAAGTTCAAATTCCTGTTATTTTTCATGTGAAATTAGAAAAATAAAATCCTTCTGAAGCCAACTCCATTCCATGTGCACATGTAATCAAAGCTGGGAGTAGCCAGGCGTAATGCTGATTTTCCATCTTTCAATTCTTATGAATCCATCTGTACACACTCACAGTGTTTTGTCTATCTTTCCTCCATCCCTCTTTTCATTTCCCATAAAACCCACTATGCATCAGGCTTCCCTCACATCTAGTTTGGTAGAAAAACACACTTGGATCCTATGAATCTATCTGTGTGCAAAAAAAACCCACGGCCAGCTGAGTGGCAGTCTCTAACCACTGCTTCTGAGTGCCCAGTGGAAGCTGAGAGGTATTCCAGCATCCAGTGGCTGCAGCTAAGACCTTACTGTCTCCCTTTGAGCTCAGTGATTTTTGAGAAGATAGAACTGCTTGCTTCTGCATATTGTTTTTAAATTCCTTGTAATCCCGAAGTCAGCACTGGAGTTAATAAAATTCTCTCTGAGGTTTTTTACAAGCCCACGTAAACCACGTGGTAGGTGTGCACTTACCGTGCACGATTCGACAATTAAAAAATTTTATAAAACATAAATACATTTTCTGGGCTTTGAAACTGACAATGTCACAATTGGCATGATGACAGGCATGAAGGTTATATATATATATACATGGAACCCAATATACAAACAGCCATGAAAAATATGTGAGTATAAATGTTAAACTAACCTTTACAATCCCCAATTTCACAGTACAGTTTTGTCAACACACATTTCATCCTTCCTCAATTCATGCAAAAAAACCCTTGCATTTTATAATCTAAAATCCAAGTGGTGATGACATCTCGCTCTAAAAAAAAAAAAAAAAGAAAGAAAAAAAAAAAGAAAAAAGAAAAAACCCCAAGCAAAACTAAAGTCACCAAAATGTAAATGTGCTACTTAATTTAAACTATCAGAAACCATATTCTTTCAGCTGCTGAAAAGCCTCTGCAGATAAACACTGGGGGGAGGTGAGGAGGGATTAAACACTGAAAGAGACTAAGATGCCAAAAGAAATGTGCTGCTTGTGTGGGGATCAGGGACTCTTTTCTCAGCAATGTGTTCATAAATTTTATCCTGAGTGTATATCATGAGCAGAAAGTCAAGGATTTAATATTGCTGGCAGTAAGCCAGCAGCATGTTGAGAAGGTTTTTATATTAACTCCCCACACACCACTCTGCTGGTGCACCTCAAATCGACCTGCACAGCCCCTTGCTACATCCATTCTGGCTGCACCAGGCACAGACTTATTGGCATGTCTCAGAGGAGGATTATACAGCACCTTGCTACTCCAGCTGAAAGGTCACCAGTGATTCTGCCGTAGACACAATAATTCTCAGTTCCTTCTGAAACTCCCTGTAGCCTCTTTTGCTATAGCTCAGCTCCTTCATGCCAACTCCCAGTAACTTTTTGACTTTTCATGGCTATTGCTTTCACAGCAGAGAATTCTGTTCCTCATTTGTCAAAGGAAGAACTTTGGAAACCACTCACCCAGGATGAATTTGAATCAGTAGCCAGCTCTATCTCCTGTTAACAGGAGTTACTTGAGCCACTCAGCCTGTAAGAACTATTAATCTCACCTATCTGGAATTTCCATGAAGTTTCTAGCCAAGAAGTCAGTCATTAAAGTTATGCATATTATATCTTAAAGTACCAAAATGCTAAAGTGATGAAGGCCATGTAAGTAATTTGAAGATCTAAAGGGAATGTTATCTAAAAGGAGTATGAAAACTGAATAGAATATGATATATTCTGTCAATGCTGAGCTTGGAAGTTGCCTTGTTGCTTTGGGAATGAATTCTGAATATTTCCTTAACCACAGAAATATCATTTGTGTCAAAGTGCCAGATTCTTAAAACACTTAAAGAGTGACAAATATATTATCTTGCAGTTAGTTCCAATGACTTCAAGAGAGGTGTAGATCATGTTTTGGGTTTCTGAACCATGGTGAATTCTAATGTATGCTCAGAGAAACAGAAGATACAGCCTAAAAAGGACAGGAATTTCCAGTTTAAATAGTTTGCAGCCAGTAGCACTATCCTCCCTGCACTGAGGACTTTATTTCCTTGAAACTCCAGTAGACATCACCCATTGAGGCATGGAGACTTGGGAGTAGATGTTCTTCCATCAGTCCTAATTTGCAGGTTAAGGTGCAGCGTAATTGCATAGGGCACTGTCTAACGAGCAATGACTGGGCTGGAGCAGCCTGGAGGTATCAAAGCCAGTTCCCTGCCTTAGGACATGGTTTCCAGCCACAAGGTCGCTGTGGTGGTGATGTCCAGCAAAACTGAACAGAGTGAGTCACATCAGAAATTACAGTGAAAGTCCTCCTGAGAGATGTTTTGTTAAAAGTAAAGCTCAAACTTTTTATTTGAGAACTGAAGAAAACACCTTCTGATTTTGAGAAAAAAATGTAAGAATATAGAAAAGGAGAAAAACGCTTGCCACGAGAATGCAAAGATTTTCAAAAATAAAATGCATCAGTACTTTTTTCCCAGTCCAAATCCAAGTAAAGTTTAGTTTCAATACTTTAGCTTGGAAATAAGCATATAAGTAAGTTATAAAACTAGACATATTCTTTATAATGCTTTCGTAAGAAGTTTTAATAACGAGCCCATTCTTCCTGCCTTCTTTGCCAGTAAAGTCTGTCTTTGGCCACTGCATGTTTTGTTGTTACGAGAAAAGCAATTAGCTAATTAGATGGGAGTGCTAAACTCAAGTGTCACTGAGAGGGGAATGGGAAAATCTTCCATCTTATGAGCAAGCAATCTAGTTTTTAACAAAGTCTGAAAACCTAAATTTGAGCTGAAGGCAGCAAAAGCTAGCTTACACACACACATAGTTCTTGCCACCTGGATTTCCATTTTCCAGTCATTGACTCTTCATTGAGTCTCTTTCAAAATCATTTCTTAGTTACATGAAACACTGGTTCCCCAAACATGAATTTTGTTGTTCATCCTCAGGAGACAGCTCAGCCAATTCTTTTATGAATCAAACAGTGGAAACAGATACTACATGAATCAAATAGGTTTCCAAAGTTTCTTATAATTATATGATAATCATCTGGTGTCAGCGTCTGCGTATGCATATATATACACCAGTGTATATACAGGTACACCAGTCTGTGTACCTGTAACCACTGGAGAGCAATGCCTTTTGAGGAACACTATTAGAAAAATGCAAGACTTTTGTCACCTTCTTGGAGATTCGCCTTTAACTCACCATTTAAATTTAAGCAGTTGTTTCAAACACCACCAGTGTCTACACAGTGCCTAGGTTACATTCACAAACTTAATACCATATATAATGATGTGCAACCTTAAGATTGTTTTGTTTGCCACAGCAAAGCCACTACTGGAGGATGCCCTTAGAAACACAACAGAAAGCTGGGAAGCTTCATGCAAAAGGGAGCAAAGACGAGCTTTGAAAATGCAAAATAAAGCTGGATAGATGCAGCTGAATTTACTGAAGTGAAATTTTGCCATTGTAAAATTAGCCCCCCACAAATCAAGCACACTATCTGTAACCAGAACACTTGTATACTTTGCAAAGGTGCAACAACTTTTCCACCACACAGCTGGTTCTGTGTCGGAAGGAAAATGCCACCTACAGATTTCTAACATCCATTCAGCTGTAAATATTCTTTCTCGCTCTCCTCAGTCAAATACTGAACCTGGCTATCTTACAGCCTGAACCTGGCTGTCTTACAAGATCTGATGAATTTATGCTGCAAGACAGTATTACTTAAGAAAAAGTGTTCTTGATACTGTTACAAATGCTTCCAGAGTGGTGAGTTGTCCCAAAAGAGAAACTGTCTTTACAGTAACTATTGTGAAAAATCCTGACACATGTTAAGGTTTTCATATCACATCTTATTCCACAGTATCATTCAATCTCTTTAAAATTCCCTGCTTGCCTCCTTGCAATCTATTTTGCAGCCAGCTCTGTGAAAACACTGTCACTTCCTCTTCTGCCTTTCTGCTTAAGGCTGCTAGTAACCCTGCTGTGAAGGACGTGTGTGAATATTAACCTCTGTCCGTGATATGACTCTCCCCAAATACTACCTTAATACACAAGATTTCTCATTTATATAGAGCAAACATACAAAGATAAAAAATCCATGCTCATTTCTTCTCACACCTCAAACTAATTCAATCAAGTATCCATTTTTAACTACCTCTTATTCTTGAAAAAGAAAAGTAATATTGAATTTGATAAAGTGGTGTGATGGATGTCAAGCATAGGCTGGGAACAAATCTTTTGTAAGCTCCATCCTAAGACTTGAAGAGTGTTTTGCCATATAACTCAAAAAAAGCAGTACCAATGAATCATAGCATTTCAGAAGGATCTTTTCAAAATAATGTAATTCTTCATTCCATTGACATTATAGATTACCTTTAAGAAGACACTTAGCAGGATGAATTACTTGTTGTTATCTGCAAACCAGACTTCTCACATTCTTGGGTCCCAAATAAATACTCTTAGATTTGTTGGTTATTTCAATATCAATATACATAGCCTCAGAATAGCAGAAAATTAGTTCATCAATAGGAATTGACCAGGGCATAATCCCAAAACTGCAGTTATGCAAATTAAAAGAGGCTATTTTGGGGGTGTGTGAGTGTGCATGTGCATGCATGGGTGGGTGGGTAAATAGGTAGTGGTTTAAGACTTTCTCCTTAATGTGCCACATCATGACATTCAAAATTTTTCATTCCAGTGTAGACCAAGTCTGAATCTGCCAGAACTGAGGAAATCAAAGTCTGAGATGACACAGGCAGAGGTTTTGAAATTACATCTTTTATGGATCTCTATCACACTAAAAAAATCAAACCTATGAACATGGAATTTTCTTTGGACATTTTTCCATTCCTTTAATGTCTGGATTCAAAAAACACTCCCTGAGAAAGGATCAATCCTTTGCACAGGCATGTGCATTGCTATGTGAAATAGAGGGAAAGGAAAAGAAAAGAAGAAGAGAACCAGCATAAAGAAGATAAACTCCGTTTCCCTGAGAAGGTAAACATTACCTGTGAACCCCTCTGTGCACCACTGGCTTGAATAATTACTTATTTCCAGCATGACTACTTTAAGCTTTACTTGAACATGGTATGGGAATAACAGACTGAGAGAGGACACATTTCTATACAAGAACATTATGCAGGCTTTTCCTTTTCATAAGCAATTAATTGTATACATCTTTCAATTAGCTATCAGTTTTATATTTTTGTACCCTGCTTTAAGCAGAATGAACAACCCTTCAAAATGTGTTTGAAAAGCTAAAATACCTTTATTAAATGCAGGATACTTTGAACATCTGTAAAAATTGAGTTGTAAATAAAAGTTCAAGATAGTTTGAGTTTAGCAAGCTGAAAAAGAAAGTTCAGGTTAATGCAGGAATTCATAGGAGTCTCATTTCAAAGATTCAACAGGCATCTTAGTATGGCCAAAACAGTATTTCCATATGAGACCTCTAAACTCAAATGTTCAAAGCACCTAAGGACTTTCTGAAAAATGTGCCTCTTGAGACCTCAGTTTATCATTTCCTATAAATACTTGACTATAATCCAGGAAATCCCTAAATTCAGGAGTTAAATTATTTCTTCACAGTTTTCTCCCCTATTGTGTTTACTACGATATAGAGGAAATATGGTGGAAAAATTTTTTCAGCAAAAAACAATTCCACTAAATAAATCCCTGCACAGAGATCATTCCCCAAATATGGACACCATTTCAGTGCCAGCTTTGCAAAATCTAGAAGCTGGTAGTGTATTCATTCTGACCAGTGGTTTGAAGCTCAGAAGAATTTGGTTTTCTGAAGTTGTTCCATTGTTCATTCAATAACTGAAGGCCCATCAGCAGAGAGACAGCTGCTCAAATGGCTGACATCCAAGGTGAATGTCTTAACCACCTATGCCACACCCTCGATTCAGTGTCTAGTCAAATCTTTTCTATAGTGTGGAATACCTCAAAAAGAGGGAGTTTTATTTTTTTAAACATCACTTGAGGACACTCACCTAAGAAATTATATTTCCCTGTTCTCTCACTGTGTGTTGATCCAAGTAAACTGGGCTTTTTTCTCACTGCTGCTGGCCTACCTTTTCGCTCCTCCCCAGCAATTCAGTGAGCAAACCAAGAAGTCATTTATTTGCACAGCCTCATGTGAAGTTTCTCACACCAGGAATAGTGCTCCTGTTTCACTGTCTTTTGTCCTCAAAGTTCTTCCTTTCAGAAACCAGATTATAGCCTCATAAACCCATAGGATGCTACTGAAATGGCTTAAATACAGTAACTATTAAAACAAATTGGAGCACATCTTAAATTGTCTCTTTAAGGAAATCTTTTTCCATTCAGAAAGGTAAAAGGTACAGTATTCTTCTTATGACTCTGTCTGCCAGTGTATACGCAATGTCCTTTTAGCCAAATCCAGAAGTCTGTCTTCCCGAATGCATAATTGCCTTGCATTCCATGTTTATACACATGTAAAGCATTTTTATGAACTACTGGACAGTATCAATACCCACATATCTCAATCCCTAAAAGTAGGAGTGCATAACAGGTCTCTATTCACCAAATATAATTAATTCATCCTACTGTAATGGGAAGCTCTTAGGTGGAGCAACCCCTGTCACATTAAGCCTTGTCCCTCCAGCTCTTTCCAGGGCTGGTTTGCATGACCCCCAAGTGACAATGGGACCAGAAGATTTTTGAGGGTGCCTGATGGGTCCAACCTTGGCCACTCAATTCCAGACTGCCACTTTCCCAGGGGCCTGCATCAAAGTGCTTTCAGCCCAATACTACACAGTGCCCATCAACCTGAACCAATCCGCGGCTCCTCTGAATGGCTCTGAGTAGTTCTGACTGCTCTCCACTTCTCTTGAGGCTCCTCTCTGCAGAAGCAGAAGCCCGTGGAGGTGCCTACAAACCACTGAGCTTTCCCATTTAGGAGTAGAGGGGATGAATTGACATTGATGGATTCTGTTCTTTCTGCATATGTTAATCAAGCTCTGAGCAAGTTCTGACAGTAACTGCATTAAACCACAGTTTTTCATACTAATGAAAAGCTATAAATGACATTTCTTTTTCCATTGAGGAAAGAGACCTGCAAAAAGGCAAAAATTGAAGCTAACCTGCAGAATACTGCAATATCCCCAAAAACTAAGTAAAATGCAGTTTTCTGGAAAACAGAAAGAGAAAAGTTAAATGTCTACACCACCTTGACTCAGTCTTCTTCGTCCCATTCATCTATTCATGCATACTGTGCAGGCTTGTACCCTGACCTTCAATTAAAAGAATAAGAATCATCTCCACCAACCCTACACTGAAAACCAGAAAAGAAATCAGACCTGTTAAGTTCTACAGCCCTTTCTCCTTCTGGTACAATCTTTCTCATACATCTATAAGATGTCAGCTAACATGACCCTCTCTCTTGCTCATCATTAAGAGCCAGGGTAGTTGCTGACAGTCCTTGCAGCAAGCAGATCTCTGTGTCCCAGGATTTACATAGAATTGAAACCAAATTACAGCATTTTTCCCTTTGATTACAAAAATGGATGTCAGCAGGAGCTCACACACCCTCCAGGTAGTGGTCCAGACTCCCCCATGAAAAAAGTACACCCTGCCCAGGAGGCTCCAGCTGTTCACTGCGGGAAGGACCGTGTCTAGACTTGGTACAATGAGCAGAGATAATAATCCAAGGAAGCAAGTAAAAGCTGCCTGGACATATACATTACAGCTTAATTTTGGACATTCAATGCATCGAGAGAAAACACTTAACTCTTTGTTCTAAATTTTCAGAAGTGTTACTAGATTCAGGGTCCTGAAGGGTCTCAGGATACCACTGGGTCACCTTATTAGCACTGTGTAAACAAACAGTTTTGTCACTGCAACCCTCAGCAAGAGAGCTCTCCTGCTGCTTTGACCCCATAAAGCTTGCTTACTTGCCTCAGGACTGCTAGAAAAAGCAAACCCTCTGCTTGTCCCAGGTACAGATGCAGTCAAGTGGCTGTGCCCACAATTTACTACATGGGATTGTTCACCACATCAGTGGGTGCTAACATGGAGATGGGAGTTAAAGCCCTCATAACCTCACTACTCATTCCCAATCTGTGCTATTATTTGTGCTCATGAAACTTTTTTATTTAAAGGCTTATCATAGAAACACTTACCAAACCAGATTCATGGTTCTGCACTTTCTCTAAATGCATATTCTGCAGATATTGATGTTAATTTCTAGCAGAATTATCTCCACTGCTGCTCAAAAAATCTTACATTGTGCACATCATGGACCTCTAATTGTTTGCTCAGGTTACTGCTGCCCTTTTTGCTGTTCACTCTTCAACCATTTGTTATTTATTCATTGCACATTGCCAGATGCTAACAGAAAAACTTTTCAGAACAAGGACTGTCTTTGGTGCCTCTGTGTTGTCTACTGAATTCAGGTACTGCTGCAGTGTGGCTAGTAATCTGTAGTGTTTCCAGTCAGAGAGATCAGACATCTGATGTTTCCAGCTCCTGGCTGTGCACCCTGGGAAGTGCAGCATGCAGGTTCGTCCAGTTGAATTCTGTGTTCAGCTGCAGCTAAAGTGGGTTTGGTCCACACCCAAAATGGTTCATATTTTAGTTTCATAACCATAATACAGTCCAGAAATGCTCATAAGAAAATAACTGTTTAGAAAGGAAAAGGCCATGTGATAAATCTGTATCCATTAAGTCCCCGGTAAAAGATGCCTCTCTTTAGTCATACTGCTCTTCTGGATTGATAATCAGTGATGTTTGATTTTCTTGAGTCCTGTGTAGTTTCATCAAAGACTTCAGGCTAAAAGTTTGAGTTCAATCCATTTTCAATAAAAATAACAGTGTCAGCTATCTCAATCTTGGATTTAATTCACCAAACCTCATTAGGAGAATACAGAAGAGTAGAACAAATATAAGAGAAAGATCCTTGTGTAAAACCCTTTCTCTTTCACAGAGCTTTGTTTTATTGTCTTGCTTTTACTCTCAAAACAGATACACGTTGATATGGCAATGAGTGTTCTGACCAGTTAACTCACAAAGCCTGCTTCTGGCACCTCATGCACTTACAACTCTACACCATGGAAGTTACCTCTTCTCCTTAAGAACTGGGAACACACACTGTTTAGAAAGCAAAAGAAGGCAAACACAGTGCACTGAAGCATAATTAACAAAATCTCATTAGTCACATCCGTCTTCAGGACAGCTCCCAATAGTAGGAGGAGCTTACACTCAATATCAGCCTTCTTCATCTGAGTACTGGAGTAAAATCAGCAGGACCATCTCTCCCCTAAGCAAATTCAGGTGTCTTAGACAAAACAGCTTCTTGTACACGTTCCCCTTTATCCCTGCCTAGCACCCCTACCCTGCAGACAAGGACAGAATTAATTTTTCATCCTGCATTCACAGCAAATAAAGAATACAATGTTCACTCTGCATCATTCTCATCTTTCATCTTAATTATCACTGCAAAGACTACAGAAATCATTATCTTTATTATGATGAATGTCCAATTAGCATTTCCCATATAAATTTCAGATCATGAAGGGTCCTGTAATGGATAATGCAAATTCTTAATGATCTTTTTTTTCCTAGCTGAAAAATCGAGGTGCTTAACAAAATGAAATTTAATCTGAGCCATTTTGAGGCAAGTCAAGACCTTTAATTACTTGACAGGGAGGAGGGAAAGAAGAGACCGAAACTAAATCTTAGAAATGGGCATATTTTGAAAGACCTTGCTTTTCCAGCCCATTGCTCAAGCTTTCTCCTCCGGATAACTAAACACTTGTCTGGTAGGGATCAATAAGTTTTAAACTATTGTGAAAGCTAATAGAAGACATTTCTTTTATTAGGTCTACTATTTACTAAATCAAAAAATTATTCCAAGTGAACATTCTGTTGTCTCTAATATAGCATTTTAATTGATTCCCATCCATCACATGTAGAGTGAAATTCCCTATAATTACATCATTGCCATTACAAGGCAGTCAGTGACACGATACACCCCTGGTGCTACTTGAGGTGTGTTTAGAGACATGCCAGATGGATTCCCTTAGGATGCTTTTGGCTTGGGGAAAATTAATTCAGCTGGCAATTTTAGAAGCATCTCAAGTATTATTTGCACATAGGAGCTGCAATTATAAATGAATCATGAGGTCCGTATAGTCTAGTTTGTCATCTTTAATTATAAATGGTAACTATTTCCCTGAGCCAGGAAAAAACACACCTTTTCTGATGTCCTTCTATCTAAGCCGGCAGACAATTGCAGTGACACAAAAGCAAAACTATACCTGGTCCAAAAATGAAGTAGGGATCAGTTGTCTAGTCTCTTTTGTCTTTTTATCCCCTCTTTTCTTCTTTTTTTTCACAGAAAAATTGTACCCCATCTTCTAGCCTATGTGACCTGCAAGTAGCTCTTCCCAGTTTCTGAGAGGCTTAGCCTATGGCATGGCATGAGCGACACACACACACACACGCACACACACACATTCTCTCTCTCCCCCTTCCTCTTCCCCTCTTCCCACAGCGTTTCTCTATTCTTCACAAATAGGTCCTAAGATACATTTTTCAGGTTCAATATCTTCTTGGTGCAAGTAGAAGTGCTGCATTAGGTCCATGAATTGCAGTGAAAGAATTTGACAGCCTTGAAATGGTCTCCTTCAGAAAATGCCACCATTTCAGTAGGGAACCATAGGTAAAATGTGCCCCTAGGAAGTACTACTATCTTACAGCAAAAACTTTCTATTTTATAGCAAAATAATCTAATTACCAAGCAAATTGTTTCTCTAGGAAGGTATTCTGTTCTGAGAAGAAGCTGTTCAATTACATGTAGTGTGATTTTCTTCAGTCTGTTCAATATTTTATCTAATCAGGACATGAAAGAGAACTCTAACTTTGACACTGTATTCATGGGCATGAAGTAATTGCAGAAATTTTTACTTGGATTTGGTACTGGTACAGGCTGTTTGTCCCAAATGGTCTTGTTGCATGTAACAACTTTTATATAAGTCTATTATTTATAATTCTTTTTAGGCCTTCCTGTGTCCATTAAGTGAAGGAATACAATTCATGTTTGATTGCTGTTTCGTTACTGTACATAGTATGATATAGATCTAAGTTTAAATTTAGCGTACGTGGTAGATGCATGATATTGAATTAGAAGAACGTAATAAAGACTGGTTACTGTAATTTCAGATTATATGTTTATTATTCATGTATACATGTAATTAATTTCTGAATCCTTCTTTAAGCTTCATCTCAGTCATGTCTAATGGCATCAACAATTATTATTCATATCAAAAAGCATTTCTTAACATCAATTTGCATAATAATTTT
The DNA here is from genome assembly GCA_036023395.1 of Myiotriccus ornatus. Lineage (NCBI taxonomy): Eukaryota > Metazoa > Chordata > Aves > Passeriformes > Tyrannidae > Myiotriccus > Myiotriccus ornatus. The sequence continues at coordinate 21,633,930 of JAYRBT010000177.1, forward strand.
CACTAGTTTTCATTTGGTTTTCTCCCTGAGAAAAAATGAGAGGATTACCTGTCTGACAATAATCTGCTTTCATCATTTCATATGACCCTGTTTGTTTTCTTTTCTGCAACTGCTGAATAGACATCATGTCTTCTTTTGTGTTTCTAATTCTTCTTTTATAACCTTTTCCTGAGCCTTTTTATATGGATTTGGATGTTGAGAAGTAGAGTGCACCTTTTAGGTCAAAGCACCATAATTACACAGCACAGCTGCACCTTTCCTTCACTTACGTATTCCACATAGGAAGGAGATCTGTGTTTTGGATTCACAGTGACAGGTTTACAAAAGCTTGAACTGCACTGAAACTGGAATCTTACATATGACGCATTTAATTTAGGTTTACAGAAACTGAATGACAAATCAGCCATAGGGAATACAAGTTAAAATAATGAAGTCCTGTATATCATTTACACTTCTTTTTAGACTGCTTTCTAATGACACTGTGTAACTGTGTGCTCTGCTTTTTTTGCCCACTATTCTACTTCAATATAGTTGACAGAGAAGTAGAATTATCAAAGATTTAGATTTGGCTACATTTCATGAAAATAATTCGTTCAGCAATCTACTAGTGCCATTTGAGAGGGGAGAGCTGTAGTCCTCAGAGAACAAAGAAAGATGTTATAAATGTCTTAAACAGAAAAAAGCTTGTTTAAGTAGTGAATTCCCTTGTGTCTACTTAAGAGCTCATTCCAGTTAAAACTTTGTTCACATTTTTCAAATTTCGTTTTTTTCAAATACATTACATTGTCACTTCACTCCATGTCTATGTGGATTGTCCAGTGTTACACACAGGTATAATCTTAATTTGTGTTTAGCCACTGAAATAAATTATTTTTCTGAATAAGGTCTCTGTCTTTATGGTAAGGTTTTATTAACAAAGGCTGGAACAACATGCAGAGATGGGTATAACAGAAAGGACGTGAAATCTACAAATAAGGAAGAATATATAACATTAATACAGGGTCTGATTAATAAATAATGAAGAAAGAAGTCTTTATAGCTCTATAATTCTAAATGATTCTCTCTTAAATGCCCATCAGAATATATGAGAAGTTGGGACAGTTTTACTGCCCTAGCAGATAAATAACCATATAGTCAAAAGTTCCTGATGGAAATTGCAGGAGCAAATTTATGGGTGGGCATCTGCAGCACAGTCCCTGGTTTTTCAAGCTAAACTCATTAAGAAACCTTAATAGTGATTGGCAAGTTCCTTCAAACAGAAAGGCAAATAGGTGAACAGGAGTCTGCCTAAGAAGCTGTCATGTAATTGATTAGGAGTGAAAGGCATGTCTAATATATTTTCTAGTAAATCTGCTTGTTGAGTAAACAAATTTAGCTATTTCACACAGGAAAAAAATGTGCTCCAATGAAGCCAGGTGTTACCTGGAACATACCACAGTCTCAGCCTAAGCAGCCCTGGGCACCACCTGTCTGTGATGTTTCAAAACGTGTGGAGTCTGCAAATTTAAAAAAGCCTTACAGATTGTGCAGCCTAATGCTTGGAGCTGACAGAAAGAGCTAAGAATCCTTGGGGGTTTTTGCATCTCTTCCATTTCCTTTCTTGACATTTTGCTGTTGAAGCTTGTCCCACTGTGAAAAACATCCTTAGTGATAAAGATATGTTTTATTTTGATGAGAAATTACAAGATTTAACCGATTAGAGCCTGTTTCTATGCAACTGAAGCTAATGGAAATTTACTGACTTTCATGGAGCTAGGAACAGAACATTAAGGATTTTAAAGTCCTTTCATCCAAAGTATATAAGCATACCTAAGTATGAAGCAGGCTGCAGTGAAAGCTATTTCGCCAAGCATGTGGGTTCAGCACCATACTCAGCCTTCAAATGCTTGAAGAAATCTTCTCAAGGGCCTTAAAAGCCATTTGCTCTTGTAAGCCATATTTTAATAATAGAAAAATGCTGGCCTACTGACAAATATTTTGTTGCTTTTTCCCCATCAGAATAATATTACTAAAAAGAACAAAATGCCTTTGTATCAATAACTCTTAGCACCTCCCCTGAGCAACTGTGTGCCCGTCACAAAGTCATATTTGCATAGGAGGCAAAGGAAATTTGTGCTGGAGACAGGGAGGAGAGTATAAACCTGGGAAATTAAGAATGGGGAAAATGTAAGGAGTATAGTTCTTGTCAACTGTGGGACAATTTTGAAATAAGACACCTCTGAAGCAATTTTCTTCCTGACTCCCACAGCTGGTGGTTCACTTATGTGCTGGAGTGTAGGGATTGTAGACAGCTTTTAATTTTTTTCTTTTTTAGTTGAACGCACCCATAGGTGTTCTCACAATGCTTATTTTAATTGTGGTCAATTTTTGGCCCACTGACAAATATTTTTGCTGCTTTCTTCCTGTCAGAATAATGGAGAAGAACGTTTCTCTCTCATGGAATGCCAATAGAATTTACACATTTTGGAAAATATATATTCATAGGAATGTGAAATGGTGACTGTTTAACAACATTTAACAATCTATAACAAAAAGTGGTGTCTACTGTGTCAATGTAGGAAGGCATGCAGATTAGCAGATGGTAATTAGATCATCTTCCAGTAATTTGATAATTAAGATACAGTGTTTGATGAAAGAGATTTACACTACAGTTTGGAGAAAGAATTTCTGTCCGGTGAAAAGCACCATGAGCTCTTTAATGAATGCAAGCAGCCTGGCTTTTCACTGTATATTTCATCTGAAAGCTCACACTGCACACAGACCCCTCACTCTTTGCTTCCCCACATAAATCACACATATCTGAGGCACAGGATTTGCCCAGTTTTCTGAAATTCCTGCCAGATGTCATTTTACTTTGTCACTCAAGAACATAAACAATCTGGTGTAAGCCGGGCAGACTTCTTTTTTTTTCTTTCTGTCTAGAAAAAAAATATTGCAGAAATATCCCTGTTTCACAAAATTGTGTCAATGAAAGCCTATTTAATTTTAACATGAAAAAAGGCTCATTTTCTAAGGCACCTTCTAACAATGCTATCTATTTAAAAATAATCTGTTGTCTGTAACTTAGCCACCATGAGGCAGGTGGTGAAATCTCTAGCAGAGTATTTTTCTTTCTAGAACGTGCCATTTTCTAAACCTGCAATTTTCTACAACAAATATCAGACAAATTTTCAGCCATAAAATCTAAGTAAAACAGTTTGTGCACGTCAGTCTGAATCTCCATATTGTATCCTCATGTTCACATCTTTTCAAAAAAGGTTGATTTGGAAAGGATTCTACTTTAACAGTCTAGAGGTAGAAATACGACCACATTTCAGGAAAAGTATGAATGTTTCAAGCAGAGTTCTCTAGTTCTCCCTAGTAAACTTGGGCAGTGTGCAGACGAATGAATATAGTTTCAGTCATATGAGAGAAGTGAAAAGATACAGAGGCATTCTAAACATTAGGTAAACATCAGAAAAAATAGATAAACACATCATGCAATGAGTGAGCAACTGGATCATTGTTCAGGTGCAAAGGATAAGAGTAAATGAGTTTACATCAGGCTGGTGACCAGGCACTAATGGGGTTCTGCAGGACTCCATTCTAGGGTCAGTTCTCTTCAACATGTCCATATGAGGTGTAACAAAGACATGTGCCAGATTCTGCACCTGGGTTGGAGCACCTGGTGTACGCACAGGGTGGGGAATGAGGCAGTGGAGAGCAGCATCACGGAAAGGGACCTGGGCATCCAGCTCGATGGCAAGTTGAATATGAGTCAGGAAATATTCTTCACCCAGAGGGTGTGGTTGGGCACTGGAATAGGCTCCTCAAGGAATTGGTCACAGCACAAAACCTGACAGAGTTCAAGAATTTTTTGGACAATGCTCTCCAGCACACAGTGGGACTCTTGGGCTTGTCCTGTGCAGGACCAGGAGTTGAACTTCAATGATCCTTGTGCATCCTTTCCAACTCAGGATATTCTACGATTCTATGATTAGTTACAGTTCAAGTTATGCATTCATTTATAACTGTAATTTGTTCTCATAACTCAGTACCCAGATGCTAGAGATTATGTATCAACCTCAGTATTATATTCCCCTTTGAAATAGGAAGCTCAAAAAGTTGTGCAATAGTAAATAGATTATATTTCCTATCACAACCATTAAAATCAGTCAAGTGGCTAGAACCTAGTGTTTCAATATTAAGCAAAAACTAATAAGACGACAGACAAGTCATCAACATGATTAACAGGCTGACAGCTTCTACTTCAGAATGAAATATCGTATTGGTAACACTCACAGCCAGTAATCCACTGTTTCTCCCTTTGGATCAGGAGCTCTTTCAGTGAATTCAGGATTGAGTTTGATCCTTTGCCCATTATGCCTTTTTCCTATCAGACCTTTTACCCATCAGACCAGTCTTATCCCATATGAAAAAATTCTAATAACAGAGTTCAGCATCATTAGTGAATTAATCAGCTGTTAAGTACTTTGGTTTTAAGACTGGTCCAGATCTGTAAAATCATTTCCCAGGAAAAAATATTATAATACAATAATAATGGCAACAACAATAGTAATATCTACCTTTATATAGTTTTAAGCTGTAGGAATCTGGGTACTTTATAGCAAAAAAAAAATTGTTTGAAAGTCGTTATTTTGTATTCTCTAATAACCATGCAGTGCACCTGCTGAGACAGATTCCTTGCTTAAAGGCAACAAAACTGAATTCAAGTTGCAATATTTAATCCATAAATAATATAAATATATAATATCACTGCTGTGGGATAGGGAGACATCAGAAAATATAAAACATGGGTAACTTAAAACCCAGTCAACCAAGCAGAATTTTCACTCAGAATATGATTGGTAAGTGAGTCTGGTTAAGCATCATGTAGTTTTATTCTTCTTTTTATATTCAGTCTGTTTCGCTCAGTTGATTTTTTTGCTGAAGAGAAGAACAAGCAATGTGAAATCACACTAAGAAAGAATGAGTTTGTTGTTTTGTCAAACCCGGGATTTTCAAGATAGCTGGTAAGGAAGTTTAATTTCACTTCAAGGTCAAAGTAGTAAAAATTATGGGAGACAAATTGCACATCTTCTTACACCCTTGAGCTCTGTGGGAAAACCCTTATTTTGCTGATCTATATCAGCTATGTTTCCTGTCTTTCGAATCTCACCAAAAAGCACCAAAATTTCATCGAATTTCATCTAGACCTTAGCCAAATTGAATCTTATTCCTCTCCTTCTTCTGTCTTCTTTTCTATCTTCATTAACCACCATGTAAAAGAATCAATTCAACTGTAATCCTAAGCAATAAAGAAATAGTGAATTTTTAGTTCCTACATTCCTCACAAACCTCTGATCATAAATTGAAACTGAAATTCCTGCCTTAGCAAACCTTATGTTATCACTAAGTAAATAGTAATCACGTGCTTTAAAATATGGTACAGGTCATAAAGTCTTGGCCATCCACATTAATATGAGCACTTCTGAAGGATTTTAAGAGAACTTGAAAATGTGCCATCCTGGGTGGTATCCAGAAATTTATAACCTTTGCAGAAAATGTATTGTGATCTGTAAGGGAAAACTTGCACTACATATGGTTAGCACAGAATTATTTTTTTTTTCCTTAGATGAGCAGTGAGAAAGGCAGGTTTCTCTTGCCTCATTATTGTCAGCTTCAGTGCTGGTAAATCATAGAGTTTCAGTGTTTATTGCCATGGAAACCTACAACTACTACTGTGAAACTTATCTTTGTTAACATATTACGCTGTTTGCAACGTCCTTGTTCAGTTCAGGAAGTTTAAAGGATAAGAGAAATATCTCCAGATCAGTCTTGATACGAAAGCATGTTCAGACTCACTTTTAAGTCAGTCAGATTCTTGTTTTCTGAACACCCACTCAATATGCCTTATTTGTTTCTGAGCTATATCCATCACTATGGCTTTAGTTTAGCCCTGACATTTTATCTGCACATCTTTCCCCCTGCTTCAGAGGGGAATAAGTTATCGCATGTGGATTCTGTCTAATTTGCTATCATTTGCTACATCCAAATCTATTCCTGGCTTCTTTACCATCACCTTTAGTTGTTGTCCATAGCCATAAGGTTTTGCAGCCCTAGAGGGATCAGATGGAATATAAATATGATGCTCTACACCCTCATTTCATTAAATAATATGCGCATGGTAGTGTAATATGAATAGGCAACCTGCTGTGTCCACAAATTTGCCATGCTTCAGTCTGCTAAAACTTTATTGGGCACAGTATGGAAACTCAGTTAATACTGGAAATTACGTTGCCTAATGTCACCCAAGTTGCATATAGTTACTTTTTCAAGATATCTTTTGTTCAATCCCAGGCTAACCTAAGTGAGTAAGGCCAATGTCCTTCCCCCTACAAAAGCCTATTGGTACGAAGGAAGGGATCTGCTGGAGAGTCTCAGCATGGAGGCCACTGGCATGGCAACAGCTGTAATCTTTTCACCTTTTCCCAAAGCAGCTCTGTTGCTGTGTTGCAAACTAATGAATACTGAAATGTGACTGTTCAGTAGATTTAGCTTCATGGCAGCCTTATTAAAATTACTCATCTTGATTTCTTTAGTAGGTTTTTATGTTGGGTTTTTTGTCCTTAATTTTTCCTAGGGTAGAGGTTCCTGATCTCACAAACTAAAAATGTCATCATGCTAAGAAAAAAACAGCCTAGACAGCATCTGCCCTTCACTTTATCTGTTACTATGGAATAGGGTGGAATAATATATTGAAGGAGACCCCAAAATCCAAACACAACCCTTCCTAAACCTTACTTTCCTTCAGAGTCTGTCTTGACTAGATCACTTTAATTTATAAATCTGTGCAGGTCGTCAACTTACAGCTACTGGAGGGAGAGAAAATGTAATACTGCCACCACCTCTGCCTATGAGATGGTTAGCAGAGTACCTTTCACCATGGAGCTGTCAACTCAATATCCAAAATGGCTTCTTGTCATCTTTTCCTTTATACAGAAGATTTTGCATACTGGGAAAAAAAAAAAAAAAAAGGGGAAGCACTTTAATCTCCTTACACTATAAGATGAATTTCACATTAGAAACTATCCCTGTACTGTACACATAGAGTCTAGAATCACTTAGCTTGGAAAAGTGCCTTCAGATCATCATACAACACATATTCCAGAAAATTATATTGTGAACAATTAGCAGAATTTCGAATTGGTTGAAACTACTTTTTTATCATCATTGGAACATAGTGTTCGGGTGGGTGGTTAGAGAAACTAAAAATTACTTTTTTAACACTGACAAAAATTAAACCAAATTAAGCACCAATTAAACCAAATTAAGCTAAAAGTTGGTTTTCATGGCATGTGTAGTGCTTCAAGGGAACACGAGCATTGTTTAAGTATACTGTAGTATATATGTCTGATATATGTGTGAAGTCAGAGCTGTCTGCAACATGGAATATTTGTCTTTTGCACTCATAAAAAGCTCTCCCTAGTAGTTCCCCTACCAGGTTGTTATTGGTTCAGCTTTATCCTACTAATTCTTTACCAGTTTATTGATTTCAGCAGCAGCTGAAAGTGCAAGGCTCTCCTAAGGCTTTTTGACTGAAAGCTAGTGTCTGTTAATAAAACCCTGCAGAAAATGAAAAGCACCCCAATGTGTAAAATCTGTGCATCTATTCTGATAGTTTTTATACTTTATGTAGGCTTCTCTGTCTATTTAGAGCTCTTAAATGTCACGAAATTACTCCCTTTTTTGTGGTAATTGATTGCTGCATGTTATAAAGTGTGCAAAACAGCTATTAGCAATTTTGGTCCTAAGATTGTTCCCAACAGGGTTGGGAAAGGCAGAATCCTGTTGGCAATATCCTATTTCTGAAGCCTCAAGTTTTGAGAAACTGCTTATGTGTCTCTGAAAGTTTAAACATTATTTATTTCTAGCATAATATGATTGTAGTAAGGGGCTTTCTGCTAAATCTTTGTCTCATGAGTTAAGACAGTCCTCCATGTCTTTTCTATGTGATTTATATTTGTGTACACAATTGTAGTGGGTTGATCCTGGCTGGATGCCAGGTACCCACTAAAACTGCTCTCTCAATCCTCTCTGCAACTGGACAGAGGAGAGAAGAAAACCAAAACAAAACACCAGTGAAGGATTCATGAGTTGAGATAAGAGCTGGGAGAAGACACTGATCATCATCACGGGCAAAACAGACTCAAAGTGGAGATATTAATTAAATGTATTACAAACAGGGTCAGAGCAAAAGAGTGAGAAGCAAAACAATCCTAAAAACACCTTCCCCCACCCCTCCTTCCTTCCATGTTCTCCCTCCTGCCCCCCAGCGGTGCAGGGGGACGGGGAACGGGGGTTACAGTCAGTTGTTGTTTCTGCCACTGCTCAGCAAGAGGTGTCCTTTCCCTGCTCCTGTGGGGTCCCTCCCACGGGACACAGTGTTTGATGGACCCCTCCAGTGTGAGTCCATCCCATGAGCAAGAGTTCTTCCCAAACTGCTGTCCCATGGGTCACTCCTCCATGGGGTGAAGTCCTTCACAAATGAGCTGTACCAATGTGGGTCCCCTACAGGGGCCACAAGTCCTACCTGGGAAAAGCGTGGGCTCCTTTCTCCACAGGCTGCAGGTCCCCAGCAGGACCCTACTCCACCATGGGCCTCTCACAGGGTCACAGCCTCCTTCGTGCATCCACCTGCTCCAGCATGGGATTTTCCATGGGCTACAGGTGGGTCTCTGCACCCCGATGGGCTCCATGGGCTGCAGGGGCACAGCTGCTCCACCACAGGCTCCACCACGGGCTGCAGGGGTTTCAGCTCCGGCACTTGGAGCACCTCCTGCCCCTCCTTCTGCACTGACCTTGCTGTCTGTGTTTTCGTTTAGGTGTTCTCATTCCACTCTTCCCTGGCTGGAATTTTCATCTGCACAAAAACTTTCTGTTCTTCAATATGTTATCATGGAGTCATTACTGTCATTCCTAATTGTCTTGGCCTTGGCCACCGTCAGGAAGCCCATCCTGGAGCCAGCTGGCATTGTCTCTACCAGACAGGGGAAGCTTCTAGCAGCTTCTAACAGAGGCCACTCCTGTAGCCCACCTACTACCAAAACCTAACCAAAGAAACCCACTACAACAATTTACATAAAAAGGCATACCTGTTAAATACATCCGATCACCTTCACAAAGGTGTCGTACAAACTTCAACAGACGTAAGGTTGCTTACCCTTGATGATTCTAAAAATGAACAGAAAATTTCACCCACACCCCTCAGTTTTTACAAATTTCTCACTCTGATTGGCAAGAGAGATTGCAAAATCTAGTGTTACATGTGTAGGGCTACAAGACAAAACATGAGATAGATAGCCATATAAACCCGAAACTCAGATACCTGCCCTTGAAGCTGCTACTGCAGTCATCCAAATAGATGGGTCCATCCATCTGTGACAGGCTGCTGCTGGGCTGTCTTCAGACACTGCCCCTCCACTTTTACACCTGGGTCCCTCTGTTGCACTTCCATCCTTCACATCAGGACTCTATTCACCCCCTTCCAACTGAAGGAAGAGGAAGAATACAGGGAATGTGTTGTACCAGTGGCTCAGAGGAACTTGCAGGCAGGCTTAAATGCCCATCAGACACACCTATAAGTGTTCAGGCTGAAAAACTATGTCCCAAAGTGACATAGACTCTAATTTCCCAAGGTGATAACTTTGACTGCAATTGCACTTCTAAGAGCTACTGCTCATTCTCCTGCTTAGACCGACATCCCATTGAGCCACTCAGTTACCCTGAGGCACCTGCTGAGGTACCTGCACTACACACCAGGTCAGTAAAACCCACCTGTAAAATAATCCTCTGGGACAGCATCATAAGACTCCTTATGATGGAGCTCCTGGAAGGCTCCTAAAAGTATGAGAATAATGATTCCAGCCAAGGCACTGCTGTTCAGAGCCCTGTACCTGGAAGGGAGGATCAGGAAGAACTAATCAAGCAGCAAGAGCTCCTTCTAAAATTTCTAAGCTGGGTTAGAGAGGGTAATTTAGCTGTAAAATTGGTCCAGTAAAATCGTCCCCTGTTTGCCCTCACTCGGTTTTCTATAAAGAACAAGCTTAGTGCAATTGAAAGAACCTCTTTGCAGCAGCAGTGAGCTTCAGAATGGGGATATTTAAACATTTTTTGCAGGTTATATTGAAGTCAAATTTCAAATTGCATTTTTTTAATCATCTCATAATAAAAAATAAACCTTACATAAACAATTTGAACAGCCATGACATAAGAATGATGGTTGATTATGCTCATGCCACATAACATACCTGCCAAACCTAGAGTTCCTTAATGCCACTTTTCTTTCTTACCTCTGCAGTCTCCTTTCTTATTTTTATGATAATATTTATCTTTTTTACCAATTTTCCAAGCCCAAGATTTTCTGATGATGTACAGTGTAGTTAATAAAGTGATAGTCAGAAGCTCTTGAGTAATCTGCCCAAGGCATTTAGCAATAATTTGCTTGTTCTGTAACCTAATAACCATTTAGCTTCAGGGTGCAATAAAACGGAAGTGCTAATTCAGTAATGTTAAAGGAAGACTAATTATACTGAGGACACATCCTCTTCTGAGCTAAGTCACTAGTGACCTATTGTGAAGCTACCAGAGAAGAGCCAGGCACTCTCCTGTGCTGAATTATTCATGCGCTTATCTGCTTCAAGGGGCTGATAGAATCATTGTTCATATGGTTGTACTCATCAGAATCTGGCTACACTCTGCTCAACAAAATTTAAGAAGCATTCAAGTCATGAACATTCAAATAGGGAAACATAGATTCATGTTCTATGGGATGTTCATCTGATAAAAAAAAAAAACTAGAACATTTCTCTAAAAATGAGACAGAATGTGTGAGAAAACAGTGGAAGGGCAAGGCTCATAAGCAAATCTGTCCATGGGTTATAATCATGGCCTGCACTAAGATGAAACAATCTTCAGCTACAAAGGGAGCCCCAAAGCTCCCTTGGCTCCATCACCTATGGGTGTGTAATTGTCACTTTATTTCATGAGCCCTTTACTGTTATCTTTACAGGAATCCAAGAACTGTATAAACCAACCAAATGTCTTCTGAAATTTGATTTCTGTATTAAAAAAACCCAAACAACTACATTACCAACATTCAAGCAGAAAGTCTCTAAGTTGTGTCAGTGACAAAACAGGATTCCTTCAAGTATCATCACCTTTAGCATGTAGCAGGTCTTACTTGAGTCACAAGAAGGAAACAGTCTCTGTGTACATTCAGTTCTTGACTCAAAAGCTGAACCTGGTTAAGTACAGTACAATTTTTCTTCATATTAAGAGATGTGAGTGCCCATAAAAATAATTTTAAATGGTACCAAACAGCCATAATACAATAGCACAATTAATCACTATTAGTCTTGGATGAAGCTAAAACAGCATTAACAAGAAGGAACACTGCGCTTTACTGCACTACGTTTAAGCCACCCAGATGCAATTATGCAATTTTATTCCATGTAAAAATTGAAGCTTAAGAAAGAAATCTTTATTCCCCTATGTATCATAAATCATTGTGCAAGGTTTTATGTTTAGAACAACTAGTATTTAAGGCCTTGAACATCTAGAGTGGTTTAAAACTAGTGATTTCCTTCACATTTTTATACAAACTTGAATTTGAACAGGATGAAAAGCACTGGGCATATGCAGATCTTACATTCTCAACATGTTAACACATTGTATACAAGCAATTTACTGGTGCTGCTATCTCAGGCATCATACTCTTTAGTTCAAAGAATTTATACCAGAGGCAGCCTGAAATGAGAGCCAGGCAGGAGGAATGGTCTGTTCCTCTCAAATCTCACATGCTGCCTAAAACTGTTACAAAGAAAGAGTCATAATTTTAATACATGCACAATCCTGTTTTAAAATATGCTATTTCAGGCCAAAGAGGTAAAGATACAGAGTCTGTCTGAAGAGAGGTCCAAATTAAATGGAAAACCAGCAAACTTCACTCTACTGAATTTTCCTGGTGAAACTTGGAATGTGGAGACAGAGGAGAAGGACCTAGCCCCAGTGGCTGCATATAGCTGTACATATGTATATAATATTTATATCACAGTACTAGAATTAAAACACATTGTCTGGATTATGCTGATATGTTCTAAATCAACCATCCTGTTTAAAAATTAGCTAAATTCTCTAGCAGTTGCAATCACACAAATGCAGCTGTCTGGGTGTCACCACATGTTGAAAATATAAGCATTTGTATTCATTAAGTTCAGAAAGAAAAACATTAAACTCAAAAAATAAGGGATTTCTGCTAGGTGTTGATGTAGCCAAATATGCACCAATCCAGCAAGTCAATACATGCCAGTTTTACTTATCTCTCAGGCAGAGCTGACCTCCATTTAACTGTGAAAATGTTAAAACCCTTCCTCATTGATTTGTTTGTTTGGTTTGAATTTATCCTATTAACAGATTCTCTGTCAGCCTCATAATGGAACAAGGCACTCACTAAGAGAACTAGTAGAGAATTTCTCTATGAATTTTCAGGGCAATGCAAAGCGTGATATTCCATGAAAGCACTAATTTCAAATGGTAAAAGAGGACAGCACGTCCTTCCTTATGCACAACTCTCATAAGCAAAGGCAATGGTGTTTTGTAAGTAGATCAATAAAGGAGGTTGCAGCACAGAACAAAGAATGCAATGGAGACCTCACTGCCCATCAGGTTTTGCCCACATTGAGTGACAGAACAACACTCCATTCAGATACATTCATGTCAGGGTAACAAGCCAGTGTTACATCTTTGTATCTTGATGGCACATTATTACAAATAACTACATCATAAATGTGAATGCTACAAAGCTGAGGCTCTGGCACTACCACAGAGGTGGGGCTAGAAAAATACGGGCATCCGAATAGAAACCCAGAGATGCATAGTTCATGGCTCAGTGAGTGAATGAATATCCTCTTTCTTTGAAGCATCCAGTGTTGGATTTTGCCTGGCACAATTTACCTGAAACTGTATACTCTTAAAGGTTACTCTATCTGTAAAGAGCAGTACAGCAGGTGCCCACATACTGCATGATGGTGCCTCAGCTCTGCAATCCCCATCTTTAATCAGAAGTCTCTGTGTGTGTTAGGAAGAAAAGATGAGGGACAGATGCCCAAATTGACAAGGTAAAGTCTGTCCTAGTTCAACCTCTTTTAGTGCAGAATCTCTTGAATAACTAGTTAGCCCCAATATTTGCCCTTATTATGAAAACCCTAATGAAGATTCTTCAGAAAAATATGTGTATATTTTGTGTATACAAGGATAATATTAAAGCTTCAAAACAGTTGTTTTTGTGTACGGAAACAGAACCATGAGCTCTATCTTGCAATCCAAAGAGTTCTACGATTACAAATCTTCTGTAGTCTTATTTGATCTGTATATGGATTTACATTCCTTCCATATTTTCCAGTAGATTAATTCTCTGCAGCTGGAAGCTTATCTATCCAACTGTTTCTGTAAACACAGAATTAACTTAATGCCCAAAAAGTGCCAAACACTACACATTTAGTGCAAAGATAATGGAATACACACTAAAGCTTCCACTGTCCACACTGGATATTCAACTGCCAAAATTCTTCTATCATTTGTCTTGTTGTCTCCCACATGCTTACAATTGTGATGTTCTTACTGTCAGCTCTGAATCTATCTCTAGCCAATGTGGGCATGTCCAGCTTGATATCGGTACCTTGGCTGACTTTTTACATTGCCGAGTTGCAGCACTTTACAATTGGCCACTTCTGCATATTTAGACAAACGGTGTGCCATGTCCCTAGATTCCAGATGTTTCTGTACCTGCACTATTCCCTTGTATCTTCATTCTAATGGTTGCATTGTCATTTTAGAGTAGAGTGCTGTATGATATCTATGCCCAGACAATGGATCATGTTGGAATACACTGAAGAGGCTTCCCAGCTTTTCTGGGTGTTTCCCTGCAAGGAAACAAGGGCCCGTGAGTGAGCTACATGCTTTAAAGGTAGCTCAGTCTTTCCTGGTAGGTGTGCCTCCTGCTGGACCCTTACAGAGCATCTCTCCAAGATTTTCCTGTCCCTTTTCTGTCACAGTCCTCTCAGCACGTATTCAGTCCTGCAAATGCAAATCTATGTGAGCGATGAGGACACACAAGTTGCTCTGATCATCTTTTCAGCCTCACTTCTGTGAAGAGTTGAAGAGCTGAATTTTGTTTGCTTTGTTAGGAGCTTATATTTTTCTAAATATAGCAATACTTTCATTAATGAAAATTTTTGAAAATCTGCAGATGCATAAAAAATTATTGTTCTGGATAACTCATAGAAAATAGAAATCACATCAAATAATTCAGCCAACCAGTCGAGCAAAGGAAATTGTGAACTCTCTGTGATGATTAAGGAATGGTTGTTATGAACAAGCTAATCAGTTCACCAGCTAAATTATGTCCATTAAGACAACTCCTCCCCAAAAAAAACAGCCGAGGGAAAAAAACAAAACAAAACCAAAAAAAAAACCAACACCAAAAGCCAATGAGTGGGGAAAAGAAAAAAAAAAAAGAAAAAAAAGAACAAAACTAGCAGGCTGATCTTCCCTGACTAGAACATTTTGCCAGCCAAGCGTGTTCAAAACACAGCTAACAGACTTCATTACTTGAGCCTTGACTTGCTGATTTGAGTTGCAGTTTGCAGAAGGATATTTGTACAATACATGCAAATAGAGAAACATTAATATAATTATTATTATTATTATCATTACTATTGGTTTTGGTGGTGTTGTTATAATCATCATGACTATCATTATTATCACTATTAGAAGCAATATCATTACTGTTAAACAAACTGCTATTTACTTCTATCTCCATAGTTTTTAAGAGCTGCAGCCATAGTTTAGGACTACACTATACTTGCTAGCTTTATCCAGTCAAGCAAAGTCCATAGTTATAACCTCTTTAGTTTATGGCCCTTTTTACACCTCT
>JAYRBT010000177.1:21649003-21671562 GCA_036023395.1 Myiotriccus ornatus
TATACTTGCTAGCTTTATCCAGTCAAGCAAAGTCCATAGTTATAACCTCTTTAGTTTATGGCCCTTTTTACACCTCTGCTCAGCTCTGCAAGAGAAGGATGTTAGACAATATCTGACTTCCACACTTGGTTCCCTGCAGAAACAATGATTTTGCATTTGACCTAAAAGTCAAAGGGACTGTAAATATTGGTGAATGGATCAAAAATGATTTTCACATTAAAATCTCACTGTAAATACTTCACAGTGATGAACAGACCAGTATTTTAAAATGTCCACTATAACAACAACCCTTAATAAATTACAAAATAGCTGAACTACCCAAAGCTGCCACTACCAACCTGCACACTTGCAGCAGAAGTGTTTTATTGCCAGACAAAGGCTTATGTGGTTATGTTTATGCAAGAGACCATGGAACTTTGTAAGAAGTAAATCACCCATGTCTACACCAGTCCCTTCTCCATCCTCCCTGAAAAGAAGTCTCATCGGGGCACCAAGCACAGAGTCAGCCCCCGTCAAACTAAGAAGTGTTTGGGGTTACCCAGCACCGAAGTTAAGCAGTCATACTATATGAGGAAGTTCTAAAGATGAAGTCTCTTCCAAGAGGTCCTTCATCTTATGCCATCAGCTGTATTCTAGGCCTGAGCATAAGTCTTTCTCTGGGTTCTAAAGCTTCACTGTGAAACCAGGGCTCTTGTTCACATTCCTCTTGGTGGACTATATTTTCACACCTGAGGATTGCCCACCAAGCAGACACTGATGAACCTAGGAAGCTATCCTTCAATTTCTTTGTGATTACAGTGTTTTTTCCTGTTGCAAATGCCACATCCTAGGGATCAACAAATTAAAATGTGAGCTTGGTTGTTCATGTGTCCTGAATTTGCCTTAGCTATTCTGCTCAGTTTTACACCAAAGGACATGAGAAAATGAAGCAGTTGGCATATGACAGGTTGTGATATAGACCTATAGTTAGTAATACACTAAATGGTAAGCAACTTCAAAGTACCTCACATCTACCTCAGGCTTAGGCATGCATGTGAATAGTTTGTGAAGAAAAGCTTACAAGCTCCTGTAATTGTGAATCTATGTCATAGAAATATAGACTGATAGGGTAGTTCAGTTTGGAAGGGACCTCTGGAGGTCTCCAGTCCAACCAACTGCTCAGAGGAGGGTTGGCTGTAGACTTGGACCAGACTGCTCAGTCAGGTCTTGAAAAGCTCAAAAATTTTTTCCGTATTATATACTGTTATGTAATTCTGCTACTACCATGAGGCTGCATATGGACAGCATGTGGAAAAGATCTACAGTGAAAGAAATTGAGAGCATCAGTCAATAGAGGTAGAATATTATTCTTCTCATCCCGAATCCTGTCACAAGCAGGGACAGTAAATATAATAGGGGCAGCCAGAAACACACTCAGAATATTCTTCTTATTCAGAGCAGGAAAATTAAAGCAATTGGGAAATTTATGACTGTTGTGAATGAGCGGTTTAACTCATTTAAAGAACCACTGTCAAAGATATTAGCAAAAGCATGTTAAATACAAATTTGAGAAAGCGTGACTTAAAGTTCTACAGCAAGGTTCACTGTATTACTTACTATATGGATGAAACATACAATGGAAAACCAGATTACAATCAACTTAGAATGATTTACACAGAGCCTACAGATGCAAAGAGGTTAAGGATGCAAACAAATAAGGGAGACCCTCCCTCTTAGATATAAGGTTCAAAATAGACCCCTTGTTTTCTAAACTCCTTTTGGAGATTAGGTGTGACTAAATCCAATTTTAATCTCAGACTTGGACAGCTGTGTATATCTAAAGGATTTAGCAGCACATATTGACTAATTTCAGGTTTACAAAGTTATTCAATAAGATTTACTACAGTTACAACAGTGACTTAATTATAGCTCAAGATAATAACATACAGAGTATACTTTCCATGGGGTATTTAAACTGATTCACACACAAACACACAAAGATGCACATATGTGAATGTACTAATGTATACCTTGAGGGTTCCCCTCAAGTTCAGAGAAGTACTCATATTGAATGCCTTTGAATTTCTCAATGTGCAAGGGTTGAGCCTCCAGGAGGGGATATCGGCCCAGGCCCCAGTGTCAGCTTTTGGTGAGTTCTGAGTATTGCAAAACTGAGAGTTTGCAAGCTTTAATAGGTGTCCCAGTCAGAGAGAGTTGTTGGTGAAGCCTACTGTAGTCCAGGAGAACACAAAGGGCCTCACTTAGAACCACTGTTTATAGGGTCACAAAATGATTGGCTTTAGTCACCTGTCAATCTCCATCTCGGTCATAATCCAAGATAGTAATTACTGCAGATTTTTAAAAGGACTGGTCAACAATGGTATCATTCCACCTGGGCTATGATTCAGGCAAGTAGTGTTCCAGGGCTGTCAAGGGATGACTGGGTATCTCTTGTCACCCTCTTTGGACAGGCAGCCCAAGTTCCTGGTACAGATAACATCTCCTCCTCCTCAGTCATGCAAGAGTTTCTGATAAGGTTAAGGAGCACTTGAGGAACTATCACTGCATGGTCCCATGACCTCCCTGAGCCTCACGTGCCTCCAATATATCATCATCCTGACACTTTACTACTTCATGTCTTAAACCATAATAAAAGCTTACTGTGTTCATAGCCTTAAATGCATTACTACTGATATACTTTGGGGCAAAGACAGATTTCATTATAAAATAAAAACACAGCCATAACGTCAAGAAAAATCTGAAAGAAAGCAGAGAGAGAAACAGACACATTCTTCTACCTTGGTATCCTGGCCTGTCTTCATTTGCAAGCCACAGAAGTTAGCAGGTGTGTACTTCACTTTATAGGATATGCACTAGCAGCAAAATCGTTTTCTGTATTAAATGGTGAGAATTTATGTTTCTGTACAAAATGTAGCTCAGAGATAGGATACATAACACCCCTCTCTTTCATCTTTACAATAACTTAAAGTTTCTCCTGCAGCTCTTAATAAAGCAGAAAACGCCCATATGTTTTCAACTAATTTCTTTAGCATTAGTGGATATTTATTTATGGGAGGCAACTGTCATATTCAAAACATACTAAATGTTTCCAGCACAAGTGAGAAACAGCCAGTGTATACAGAGCAAAAACCTTTCTTTCACTTTTGCTGTGTTCAGACCACCAGGCAAGTGGTCAGCCTGATATGCATCTTACATAAACAATTGGGCAGCAGTGAGTGTTTAACTCTCAGCTAGTGATAAGGTACAGATGTGAAATCACCTACTTTACTCAAAAAAGTCTACCTTTGAGAAGACATTTAATTTCATTCTTTTCAGTGTCCTGCTGGACATTTTCAATTATCAGTGCTTTAGTTTTTGTGATGTCCTTCATCCCAAAAGATCTTCAAAGGCACATCGAGCTACATAAATACCTTCATCTTGATATGAGGTTCTGCTACTATCACATGTGCAAATTGCATGACTGCTCAAGGCAGGAGATGGTATCCTTTAACAATTGCTATCAGAATTTGATCAGACAGTTAAATTTTTTTTTCAAAAGATTAGATATTCCATTTCTGGTGTCTTCAAAATGGGCTTTTGACTGTTCCCTTATTAGCAGAGTAACCTATCAAACTCCTAACTTTAACAGGTTTGAAATAGCTTCTAGAAGGACAGTAAACATGGATGGGAGTCTTTTTACTAATGTATATTTCTTTAATCCAGTTGAAGAGCTGATCAGACAAAAACTAATCATGTTCAGTATTTATGAAATCATAGAGGCTTCTCTTGAAGGAGAGTACAGTTTCTGTCTGGATCTCAATTCAGGGACCTCAATGACTCTCCACCCAGGTGGATCAGAAAGCTCAGAGTGTCCAAAGGATAGCTAATAGACACCTCCAGCACCTGTGACATATGTCAACTGCATGTCTTATTATATTATTTATCTACGTGATCAAGTTTGTATTGTCACTTGCGATGTAGCATCTTTTTCTAGTAACTGGGTAACCAAGCATTTTGCCCAGATAATATCTTTTGATTGCATGTAGATATGTATTTTATATGTTTGTTTAAATCATATTTTTTAAAATTGTGGTGATTTTAAAAATAACAGGCCTCCTGTACCTCTTTAGTTGACTAAAGACACTGAAACGGCTGGATACCAGCACACTGAGGTATCAAATCAAGTAGAAAGAATTTAACAGTGTTCCTAAAACTTATTCCACATTGCATTTTTAGACTTACATTTTTAAAATAAAATAACATTTTTCATCATTATTTATATGCTATGGTGAATATTCGTTGTGTGCAAATAAAGATAGCCATCGTTTGCATTAGAGTTCTACATTTCTGACATGGATATGTATCATTTTACTGACTGCAAACTGAAACCATTTGTTTCAGTTTACTCTTGATAATCATACAGGACTTTTAAGTTTGTGAGGAAACTAGCACATAGATCATCAATAATACTGCTGGGCTCAAAACATCTAGTTTTTCTGGTTAGTAGCATGCAGGCAAGCTGCAGCTTCAGAGATTTAGGACTTAGTTTTAAAGCAAAACATTTTTTGTATTTGTCAGATGAGCAGATTTAATTTGGAAATACAGAAAGGTAATAAATACAGAACTCCAGGATATTTGATTACATTTTTTCAGAAATGTACTTTGAAAGTGAATATTTTCCAAGCACCCAATATGTCATAATATTTCTCATCTTACTGACGTAAAGAAACAGCAAATATTTTATTGTTTAGAAAAGTATTAGACCTGAGCATCCTCAGCAAATTTTTCTTTCTTTCGTTCAGTCTAAGCAGATTTCCTACACTCAGAATGTTATGCACAGGTTTTGCAATTCCCAAAACAATAAGAAAAATAGAGCCAGAAATACCAAATGTTACACTGTGAACCCACAGGTCATTGGCTTTCACTCAAGGGACTCAGAAGTCTAATTTTTCTACTCTTTTAGGGAGTATGAGGAAAAGGAGTAAGTCTGCAACAGGGGCCAGAAGTCTTTGCAATAGAATCCCCAAAACATAGATGATTGCGTTAGGAATGTAATTATTCTCTTAAAGGTTATAGTAATTGCATGTATAATTCACTCTCCTAAGATCTATGAGAAGAAAGAGATCTCTGGAGTTTGTTAAGAACTGTTTGAAGAATTTTAATTGCAAAAAGGTTATGTGGAAGGGTTTCTTCCTACAGAATAAATAAACTAATGAAAAGTTACTAGAAATTTCCATGCTTGTTTAGAAGGATATAAATTGTTTGTCACAAGAGAGTCACTTTGGTGTGTATAAGTGAAAAAAAGATGCAAGTTTTTCTGAGTAGGTTGTACTGGATGCATGGAAAGCCAAAAATACCCATTTCAAATAACCTAATAAACAAGATGGACATATCGGGGAAAAAAAAAAAATTCATTAGCAACACAACCCAAAAGCACATGCTTCAGAAATTAAAATAATAACTCATATTAGGCAGTCTCATCTTTAAATTGACTATAATCCATAATTACCAGTTGTCTCAGTATTTCAGTAAATCAGAATAAATATTTTATCGTAGATACATCTCTCTGTATGAATGGTCTATAATACTTGTCCATGAAAAGTAAAAAGAAAATTTTAAAAAACAGTGGTTTTTTTCAGCAGCACAGTTAGCCTCCAGAGTACTTTTTAAGCATTTACACAGAGCCAGAAAATATTGTAAGAAATAAAAACTAGTTACCAAGTCTTTAATTCCTTAAATTAAATAAATGGTTTTCTTTCTTAAATTAGTCTGGGAAATCCTCTGAAAGAGAAATCAGACACTTTGAAAAAGTTCATTTTTAAAAACCTGAGCTATTTCATTTGAAGACCAGTGTGTTGCAAATAATCAGTATATAGCATACAGGTTGAGCAGCAAAATAATTTCCAAACTCTTGTACAGAATATTGACTTGTGATGGGTGAAGTGAGGGAAATTTTGTCCATTGATTTGTTTAGTTAGTTGCTTTTTCCTTGTCATTTTTTCTAGTGTTCTGCTAGGACAATTATCACACAAAGTTCTTGTTCTGGACAAGGTGAGAATGACAGTTAGGTCTTTTCTGTTATAATACAAAGAAAATGGTTTCCCTCTGCAGTGACAAGTACCTTCCTTCACTCTTTAAAATAAAAAAAAAAAAAAAGAACTGACCAGGATTCAATCCCTTTATGTACAAGCTTGTATAAAAAAGAAATCACTATTTCTAAAGAGTTTCAAGTAGTTCTGCAGATATCCAAGAAACAAAAAATGTTCAATCTGCTAATAACCCCATTCTAATTGGATATCTAATTTGCAACACTGGAGTTGCACAAAACATGTATAAATAAAACAGCAATTAACCTTTAGTTCAGCATTTTTTTCTTCTACCCAACATGGATCAGTTACCATAGAGATTATACCTACATGATCTGCAGATGTGACTCAAAACCAGCTGGAGTCTTCATCTCAGCCACATCTCAGTATGACACCAGGATAATTAAAAATCTGCTTAAAAAGAAATGAAAGTTCATCTGAAACACCAAAAGAAAAAAAAAAAACAAAAACATTTTAAAGGAAAATTGCTGGGGGGAGGAGGGGGAAAGACTTTGAAACACTGGCAAAAAAAGTGTTTTTTCATCGAGACAATATATCCTGGCCGGACTCCTAGAGTCTCCTCTAGAGGTCAATGTGCTGTAATTTTTGGTGCCTCACGTGGTTCAGAGCTCAGCACAGAACAGGGCCTGGACTACTCACCAGCTGAACTCAAAAGCTTTTGGTTCTCTATAGCTGAATCCCACACCAAGGCCATACCCTTATTCCATGCAGTTATTGATTCCAGCTGCCTCTGCGTAGAGCTCTCTGTCCAAGGAGTACACTGAAACCCTAAATTAACTGTTCTAGTCAATGCCTTATAAAGAATATATTAAGATTGGCAGGAATGATCATCCTGTCCTGATGAGATTTTCTCAAGGGCTTTCCTGTTGCTTCTGAAAAAGAGCAAAACCATTGTTGGAGTGTGCTGTAAGGTATCAAAGAGAAAAGAGACTTCAGGGAGTTTATAATCCTTCTAATTTTAGGTAGGACTGCATTTTGATTACCCTTCCAAAATTATCTGTATAAGCATTCATATGATACACTTGCCAGAGAATTTGTATAAAACCTTCAAATAGAATAGCTTTGTGCAGTTTCCTTTAAGCATCATCTCAGAGGCTTTGATAAAAGTTCTTTCTGCAATGCATTCAAAAGGAATTTGGCTGCACAGTGTTCACCTTTATGGCATGGATATTTCACTGAGATAAGAAATGTGGGTTTCAGAAAGAGTGAAAAGTGCACAGAGTGCTTGGAAAAGAAATGTGGTCTTTTCCACTGAAAAGGAAAGGAAATTAAAAGTAGTGTCCACATCCCACAGGCTGGATCATGTAGTGCATTACCACATTTTTACTGGAATCATCATCATAAACTTCATGTAGCATCACTCGTGTTAATGTATCACAAAAAGCTTTACAGACTGAAGAACATCTGTAGAATTAAACAAATTGTGCTTAAGATAACAGATGAAAGTCAATCAAATATGAATGGAGCCGTATAGAAGAGCTGTATGAGTGCAGAATAGTACTCTGTACACAGTGCCTTTTAGTTGACAATGGCAACTTTAAATGGTCTGGGAAACTGAGATTGGGACACCTTAGTCCTTTCATCTCGAAATAACTCAGTCAGAAATACAATCCACATTACCTGTTACAGCCATTGCTTCTAACCAATGTACTGCATTACCTTGAAGTTAAAGCAGAAGAAAGGAGAAAAAAAAGCCCTGGAGACATAAAAGCATAGAGAAAGAAGGGGATTTTTACCTGAAACATGAGCAAAGTTATTGATTGAGTAGAAGCACAATTCAGAATCTTGGAGAAAAACACTGACGAATTTTGCTTTCTTGAGAAGATAAGAAAAGAGTGCACCAGAATCCCAGAACTCTAGAAACATTAATTGGTGTCTGGGAGAGCAGGAGTCAGTGGGGTACCCCTGAAACAACCTGAATTCTGGTGATTTGCTTCGAACAAGTACTTGCAGCCACCCAGAAAGCAGTATGGAAAGGACTGGTTACATGGAGCCTAATGCATCCTTCCTGGGTTTTATTACAAATTATTATGAATTACTGTTTGTACAGTACTTGTGCAATGTAAATTACTGGTTTTTTATAAGTCCCTTGCATTATTAATGGTATCATCCTCATGAAACCAAACATCTTTATTTTACTGAGTAAAGTGTGTAGAAGTTAATAACCAAAACAGAGCAGCATTTCTGTAACAGAACAATTCCATTCCTCTCTTTGAAACGAGGCCAGGTAGTAACCCCAGATGGAGCTGAAGTCCACGGCATGGGAGGTTGAATATCGCTTATGCTACCATGCTATGTCTGCGCGCAAGAGAGACACAAAGTGCCATTGCCTCCACTTGTGAATGAAATCCTATTCAGAATGTTTCAGTGATATGGATAGCAAGGGCAAACCTGCCACCTGGGATTGCTTAATGAACATTGTAATTAGCAGCACCAATTAACTAATTGTTAACTTGACAAGAAATAGTTCAGAAGCAGCCAGCCTCCCTACCTGCATTGTCCTGAACACTGTTTTAAAGCCAGGAATTTTGCAGCATATTAGGACATTTCCTCATGGCTGGAAACTGATGGCTAGGTATTTTTCCTAATTCAGCTATCTTAAATAGAGTACCACCACTACCTTGAAACATTTCCAACAGAGCAATCAGAAATTAGCAGTTTGCCAACATTGACAACACTTCTGATCCAGGCAGAGTTTTTTTATTTCTATCTCTTAGGCGAAAAATGCAACAATAAAGATTAAAAAAAATAGGATAGCCAAACAAAAATACAACAACTTGAAGGAAACTGAGATCCTAAGGTTAAGAGTTTTAGAGGAGGAGGTAATTTTAGAAATTGCCTGACCAAGCCAGGCAGAGGTCCAGCATCCTAAAAGTGATTCTGGTTTTTAAGAGCAACAGAATGAAAGGTAGTTCCAGACCATGAAACCACCTGGTATGAAATTAGAATCCTTCCCTAAGTTCACAGAAGGAAGTGTTGATCCACAGGTCACCATGGAAAATCCTGCGGTCTCTGACCCTGCCACTAAACGACTAACTGCAGGATGGCACCGAGCCCCCACTGCTGCCCCATCACTGAGCCCAGCCTGCTCCTGAGAACCTGCTCCTAGGCCCTCAGATCTTCGGAGCTTCTTAGGCTAAAGTCCAAATTTTATAAATGCATTGTAAATGTGAATGCTTGACAGCATTCATGTAACAGATGGGTTTACTTTAACTACTGCTAAGCACAAGCAAATTACACAGTAGCAACTGCCACAATATGTAGTAATCTGGACCTTTGCCATGAAGGAATTAAAGGAAACAGCACTTATAAGAAGATCATTGGGACTTTTACCTTACTTCCTTCAGATTTTTAGCAAAATTCAGATCTGTTTCTGAATTAATAAATCATAAAATGCTGGTTGAAATAAGGAGATGCAGTAATATTAGCTAGAATTAAATACTTCCTCATTTCTCTTAAGTCCGTAAGCATTTCTTCCTTAAGTTTTACTCAGGCACACACTAGTCAGTCAATGAGCAGAACTGTGCTCCTCTACAACTTGTCCTTTTAGTCCACAGCCACCCCCCACTGTTCTACTAATTTCTTCACAGCAGCCTACCGTGCTCCAGGCACCACATCCCTCCCAGAGCGCTGCCATCTTTAGCAGTTCTGATGTCTCAGGCTGAAAGTATTGTGTTTCTTAATAAGCCAATAGACCTCAAGCACTTCTGTGAGGTGTTCCAGTGGTTTTGGAATCCGTGTATTCATGTCACACAAAAAGTGCAATTTCTCTCCAAAACCACTTACCAGCAGGAAGATGCACAACACTGAGAAGCAAAGAAAATTTGAAATTCCGTCTATATAATGTTAATTAACGTCTCTCACCCTGCTTAGATTATTTCTGACTTGCTAACATTATGCAATGGAATGGTCTAACACTAAGTTTAAATTTGGCAGACATTCAGTGGTAAAAGGAACTGAAATCACCATCCCAGAATGTTCAATACATTTTAATATCCTGAATCTAGTTCTAATTACATGACAGGGATTACATGACATTTGTGATCTGCAGAATTCA
The DNA here is from genome assembly GCA_036023395.1 of Myiotriccus ornatus. NCBI lineage: Eukaryota > Metazoa > Chordata > Aves > Passeriformes > Tyrannidae > Myiotriccus > Myiotriccus ornatus. The sequence goes on from JAYRBT010000177.1 coordinate 21,659,147, forward strand.
GTGTAGCATACAAAAACCTGAGCTGGCTTAAGAAAACTTAGGTACCAAAAATAGCTTAGCTATGTCAACAGAGGTCTCCATTTAGGCTAATTTACACTTTAACCAGGCAATCTTTACTGCATTAGGATCACTCCTTCTGATGCAGCACTTACAGAAAAAACCTTGACATTTGTAGTCCCAGGAAATAGGTCCAGGGAGAGCTAGAACAAAATGCACATTGAAGAGTCCTGACCAGGCAGGATTTTGCATCTAAGCTGATGGAGCCATCAGTGGTGGGGAATCGCTCACTCTTATCCTCTACAGCAGCCACTGCCTACAGCCCAGCTCCCACAGTGGCAGCTGTCTGGGGCTCTTTGCCTTTGCAAAGTAAGGCAATAATGGGACATGGCCTATGCCGCAGCCCCTCTTGATCATCTTACCTTATGGTTCCTGATCCATCTCCTACATCCATTCAAAACCATTCCAGGTTTTTTTGTACTACACCACAGTCTGACCATCATGTAGTCTTATCTGAAGTTTGACTTGGTGTGTTTCTGGTTCATTCAGCAGCAGATATTCCTGTTCTTACTGTCAACAAGCCTCATTCTGAACATATATGATGTTTGCATTGAATCACCAAAACAAGCTGACACTATCCAATCCCCTTGGTGGCAGCTACACTGGAGATTTCTGCTTCTGAGGGGACATATGGCATGAGTTGCCCATCTCCATCAGCAGGGGCTTTTTAGGTACCCTGGCAGGCTACTTCCTCTGGTTGCTTCAAGGTCCACTGTACCTGAACTGATAAACTGAGAATCTGAGTCTTCAAGGATATCAAAAAAGCTAGCACCTTCAACTGGCATCAAATTTTCTCAAAGTTCTATAAATAGATGCCTTTTGTTTGACTTGTTCTTAGGGGTAATATGACAGCAATGATTCTACAGAGTTTAGAATTTTCTTATCTACCCTTCGGTGTCACTATATGTCCTATATTAGAAATTTCTATTAGGGAATGTACATTGTGATGTTATCTGATCTTTACCCAACAATAACAATAAAACAAAAATCCAGACCACCTAACTATGCGCCAAGAGCACATCACTACTTATCTTTTCTATTTTACCATGTAAGACTGAGATTCTTTCACTGCCTAAAGTACTTTTCACAGCTTATCTAGCTTAAAATGTGCTTTGAAATACAAACCTACAGCTTTGCAATAATGACACTTTCACATCTTCTGATCACTATGGGGAAATCAAAACTGAAAAGCATATTTGAATTGCAACTCTGGGTCGTGTGCCTGTGCAGTGGAATTCTTAGCTGGGTCTTCAGAATGTTGAAAGGCACAACAAAGACAGAGGAACTGCTCAATTTTGTAAGATGTGCTTGGAGAGCAAGAAAGTTAGAAATGACATAACACAGTTATTCAAGGACAAATTGTTATATAAGAAAGAGGCTTTAGGAAGGAGAAGCAGAAAAGCTTAATACAAAAGGTTAGGAAGGGATATAAATTTTTGGAAGTTTTTCTTTGCATTCTGAGCATCTCAGATCAACAGATCACAAGGTATCTCAGACAATGGAGATTTTTATTGCCCATTCATAGTCAGAAAAGGCAAGAAGACATGTTTCATTTGTCCAGGACTGCACAAGTAATGACAAAGACAGAAGAAGAATCTAGCCAAGAACAAAGCGTGCGTGAGCTATGGGCAGATTTTCCTGACTCCAAATAGGGTCTTGTACTTCGCTAGGTCTCTCTCCATTTGATTCAAAAACTTCTGGTTTTTTTCCAAAGCATCTCAAGCCAGGAAAGGGAGGTGATTGTCCCTCTCTGCTCTGCACTGGTGTGGCATGACCTTGAATACTGTGCGCAGTTTCAGGCACCAAAATGTAAGAAAGGCATTAAGGTCTTAGCGTCCAAAGGAGGGTAGCTGAGATCAATTTGCATGTTCAGCCTGGAGAAGAGGAGACTGAGGGGAGACCTCATTGCAGTCCACAACTTCCTTGTGAGGGAAGAGGAGGTGCAGGCACTGATCTCTTCTCTGTGGTGACCAATGGCAGAACTGGAGGGAACTGTCTGAAGTTGTGTCAGAGGAGGTTTAGGTTGAATGTTAGGAAAAGTTCTTCACCCGGAGGGTGGTTTGACACTGGAACAGGCTCCCCAGGGAAGTGGTTACAGAGTTCAAGAAACATTTGGATGATAATGATACACTATGATACAAGTCATGGTGTGACTCTTGCAGATGGTCCTGCGCAGGGCTAAGGGTTGGACTTGGTGATCTTTACGGGTCCCTTACAACTCAGGAGATTCTGTGATTCTGTGACTTAAACTGAGATTCTTCTGAAAGTATTTCCAGACTTTCTGAGTTTAAGTTGCCAAATCTGAGACAACGGATGATGAATGTTGGTTAAATTAAATAGATATGTAAATATTAAACAACTTCAGGTAACCAGCCCATAAACATCCATTCATGGCTTGAATGCAAAGAAGAAGATATTGCATTTTTAAGTGGAAAAATGAATGGCACCCTTTGTAACTAACCTCCTCATTAAGTCTTCCTCATTCTTCCTTTGGGCTTCCCAGTTCACTAGTTTACACTAAGTTAAGCTTACAGTGCAGCATAGTTTAACAGTCTGTATTTTCATCATCCTCCCTGGGAACTCTCAAGGTCAATCTACTAATCAGTTCATTTTTCTCAGAGATCCACAAGGGTTGATTACCCCAAGGGCGTCACTAATTAATATTCAGGTTTGAAATAGAAGACAGTTAAGTTTGATGCTAATTAAAGCTGGAGACTTCCATACCCAGCAGCCCACAACGAAATCAGTTTTAGTGTTAAAATGTGTTTTGCACCACTTATATTTTTCCCTTTTACCATTTCAGAAATTCCTTCTGGAATCAAATGTGCCAGACTTCTCTGTCCAGTTTAATGGTCTGAGACACATTTTTTTAGCTTTAAAAATCTCTGCTATTATTTCAAAGGTCATCAGACACTTTATACATCTTCGTGCAATCTTGAGGGACACTTGTGAACAAGTAATTTCCACACCTTAAATCATTCACAACACACACAGTTTGCTTCTTCGTGCAGCCGTGCCCTCCCAGGAGATGAAATAGTGGGCATGAAGGAGTTTGGAGGATGAGAGAACTTGGGTTCGGCATCACCCAAGCAAAGCTGGTTGTGATATCCCTGATACGTACACAAAATTCACTGAAGACCTCTTCTAAACCTTGCAAAATCAATTAGAAGACTGCCACCTATTTAAAGGGACTTCAGCTCATGTCTTACAAAAACATGAAAAATTGAAGTTTTATGTGTTGCTAATGCATATTCATATTTTTAGATATCTTTACCTTATGGAGTTCCTGCCATTCTTCATTTACCCCCAGATGCATAAAGTAATTAGTCTTGATACACTTCAGGAACTATCAATAGCCTATTAACTTGCCATTTCCAGATCTATACACAGGGCACTGCATGACTTGGAGTGTCACTGACACTTGATTTTCTGTGTTTTTCTTTTCTAGGTAGGTCCAGAGTCTCTGAGGGACAAAGGATTGGAAGTAATGTGCTGCACCCATTAAAATTAATTGCATACAAACATTAGAAGCCAGACACCCATTTCAGTCATGAAATATGGATAAGGATTTGCCGAAAGCCATTTATATTAAATTACTTTTATGATAATATTTAACTTTTTGGTATTAAATATTTAGTGCCCTTTTGCTTCCCCAATGTGATACACCTTCAGACTTCCATATTTTTGACAGAACTGCAGAAAGTGGCTTGCTATTACCTTTAGTGCTCATCTTTGAACTAGAGACGGACAAATAAGTCAGAGCGATGAGCATCTGTATGATGCAGGTGCCAACCAGTTGTGGCCAAATCTGTGGAAAAGTGCAGAACATAAAATTTCAGAGACCATCTCCAGTCTCACTTTCATGTTACAGCTGAGAAGAAGCCAAGATAAAGCTTGGTGTCCTGCCCCCTTGTATTCCATAGTAATTGCCTCTGCTAATATGATGATCAAAACCAATAGCTCAGATTATGTTTCTCTAACAGCAAAAGATCTGCTTCAGCTGCTCATATGGGGAAGACTAGAATGGACTCAGCATTTATGGTGTTGAAATATTGGCCCCTGAACAGCCTGGAGCAACAACGTGATACAGAGTAAAGCACATAGCTGCTGGTTGTGAACAAAATCTCAAGTGAAACACCATGCAAACAAACCTCACCTTATCACTGGAATTATCAAAGATTATAGAAGGCACATTCACTGTGCTATACAAAGCTTCTCAGTCCTAGGGATGAAGAGAAATTAACCACAGAATATTAACTGACCAAGGAAGCTAACAGTACTCGTCCTCTTGCTGAAGAAGTATTTGACTACGTGGTTGAAAAGTTAGCCAGGGCAGCTGAATCATTCCTGTGGCAAATATTTCATGTCATTCATAGGCATCTATGCTTAGTTCATGTTTGATTTCACTTAAATGTGAAAATATTGTACAGTGTTCAAATACTGAATTTGTTCCTCCCCCATTCAGTCTCGCTGAAATAAGCTGTCAAACTTCTTCCTCTTCTCTCCAAAGATAAGGAAGAGCTGGGTATAGCTCTAATGAGCACTGCAGTACCTTTTCAGAAGTATCCGTCACATTTCTTCATTTGCTCAAGTGCTTCAAGGAGAGTTGAGACTACACATAAAGATCAGTTATTGCCAGCAACAATCAGAGGAGAAGCTCTGTTTGGTTTTGCCATATTCAAACACAAGTTCATAGATGAAAAACAGGTGCTTGGAGTGGAACTCAAGCAAGTTAGGTCAACTGGCAGAGTGCACTGCCCATGGAGTTGGCAGTTATGGTGCAGGTACCTTAGGCTACTGATATAAAAGCCCATTTGGTCAATGTTGTGCATAGATAGGGTTCCTCGGTCTTCAACGGCAAACTCGTGCACTGCTTCATAGGAAAATCCAGCTAGGGAAGAAAGCTACAGTACATTAGTTCAACTACAGGGGTTATGGCTAATGCACCTACCTTCAGCTCTGTACATGAGCTTCCCAGAGGACGTGAAATTAAGTTCTTAGTCTCGGTCTCTATCCTCGACATGTTCAATGGCTTGAGGCCAAAATAAGCGAGAAGCTAGGCACCCAGAAAATGAGAAACACACACATGCTGTGTTTGAAAAAAAATGCTTTAAATGACTTGCCAGCTTCCTAGTAGAAATCTCCTACAAAGATTTTTTTTTTTCACAATACATGAAGAAGTGGAGAAGCAAGCATAACATCTACCTCTGCAATATGTCAGGCAGCTGCCAACTCACAAGAACTTCCTTTTCTTCCTGACACTCCTTGTCTTATTGATTGCACATTGTTTAACATCTCCAACACACAACAAAGGCATCTCACATGAAATGATTTCACCCCATGTGTAAACCTGACTTAGTCCAAAAGCAGGGCCCATGCTGTGCTGTGAATGAGGCTCCATAAGAAAAGGTGCACCACTGCATCATCAAAGACTACACAGTGAGGCATGAAAGGACAGCTAAGATTTCAAGGGCAAGTTTGGTCACACCTACATTTCCTCCTGGGGCTAAGATTGCATTATCCAAGCTGTCTTACTTATATTGCCAGATGGTGTAATGACCTAAAGTGAAAAGGTGAGCAAACACAACACAGCATGAAAATCCACTAGTTTGGGCCTGAGTGCCACCTAGGCCCCAAGCTAGTATAAAAACATAACCTTTCTTAATACATCATTTACTGTTCTTTGATTAGGAGAATTTACAGTCTTAATGTTCTTCTTGGTTTGTGTGAAACTGTTCTCAAAATATGTTACCCAAGAGTCTGAGCTGAAAAGAAAATTCTCACTGATTTTACGGAGGCAAGTCCAGATCTCCTGTGAGACTGATGATCCATCAGGCTTACCAATCTACTCCTCAGGACCTTGACCCAATCCATAAAATCATTATTCTCTTCTCCTGCTTGAAGAAGTAGCTCTTCAAGCATCACTTTGCACAGGATAGAGTGCTGTAAAACCCAGTTTTGACTGAGTTGTTTAAAAATTAGCTTTAAGGGCACAAACTCTGAACGCTGCTGCTGGGCAGGATCAGAGGCCTCTGTTCCTCCTGTCCTCCATTCCCTATATTTTCCTTTGTACCTTTTCTGTGGTGTGTCAGTGTGTTCATATTGCACAGTGCAGAAAATGGCCTGGAGGCTTAGGAGTCTACAAATTCTTATCACAGAAATAGCAGGTAATAATTATACCTCTGCACACACTGGGGCAACTGAGTCCAGGGGGATTTATCCATAGAGGAAAAGGTTAGTACCTTGCCTGGCCATGTAATGTATTTTGCGTTGTACTGACAGAACATTAAAAATAACGAGGAGAGGCTGTTTGTACAAAATTGGAATATTTTATGAGCATCTTCTTCCCATCCAGTAGTGTGAATCTAGGTGCTGAGCTGCCTTTCAGCTTCCTGCAGGTAAGACACAACAATCCTCATGCCCTAGGCCTCATCCTCAGAACCTTCATGTTATGGCCAACTGTTCTGACCAGTCTCTGCCAGACTTTAGCCGCCTTTTAACTCTGCTACTGCATATTATTTCTTCACTGCATGAGTGGAAGGGTGCTGCAATTCCCCAGTCCTAGGCTGCTAGTATCCAATGTCAGGCTGAGAGCAAATGATCCAGTGTATGCCCAGCACCTGCGAAAGCACAACCTGTGCTTGTAAGGTAGCAAGTAACTTTGGCTGTAAGTGGCGCATCTTAGCAGAGTAAACTCCAATCACTGGAGGCGGGTGACATTTCGCCTGCTGCTATCTGCAGATGCTCACATATTACCACTACATGTTGCACTTGTCTCACACTTTGTAGCAATCAGCCCTTTTCTTGGATTTAGGTGAAATGGTCTGAAAAGGGACAAAAGCTCATGATGTGGGAGCAGCAGTTTAAGAAGTGGTTTTGATGCCTGCCCAAACAGCCAATACAGGCAGAAGAAATGCCAGTCCAGAGCTGGTAGGGTGTTTCATGGATTTGGAGTGCACAAAACTGTGTGATAGATGTGATAATCAGATGATGCCCCAACCATCTTTTCTCATTGGAAAAAGCTTAAATACACAGTCATTCTCTAGGACATAAAACTGGTCTAGGGAAAAAGGTTTTGTTTGAGGGCTGGACAAGTCAAAATATATTTTTAAAAAATTGTTCATAGCCAGTGCTTGTATTAGGAATTTCCAGAGGAAAATGAAGCACATCAGGAAGATGGACGCCATTAAAAGCATAGGCATGACTTTAACTACTGGGAAAATAAAACAAACTTTTAGAGAGTTTCATACCTGACATAATTCCATCTTTTCATGAAAACCAACCCCTAAATCATTGGTTATCTCAGTCTCCAGAAATGGATGAGAAAGAAATAATTTTAATTCCCAAAATAAAATCATTCTTTCTTATCAGCCTAAGAAAATTTCAGACCCTAATGTTTTGAATATTACCACTTTATTGTTTCTAAAACAACTCATAATTTGACTTTACTATCCTGAAAGACTGTTTCTTGAGACAGTCTCATCAAACAAGGTCCTTCCAAAACTATTTCTGTTCTGTTGACTCTGGCAACGTGTTCCTGAAACTGCTGCCATTTCCACCGAGCTCGTCCAGTTGTCACTGTTGGGCCCTCTCCAGTGAAGGGCAAAGGAATAGAAGCCCACAGACTTCCTTTGTCTATGTTACTATAGGCACAGCTGTGGGATGGGCATATTCTGACTTAATATAATACTGCTTTTTTATGGGCAGGAAAATATCCCAGCGTAAAAATGTCTTTGGCAGAACGTTACTCTGCAATGTCGGTACTCTTTTTCATATCCCCACATCTCAGACAGCTGTGGTGCTCATTCCAGAGTTACTCTAATGCCAAAAACATTTGTTCATATCGGAAAGATTTTAGGGATACAAGTGTGTGTGTGTGTGTGTGTGTGTGTGTGTATGCACGTAATGATTGCTGGAATATCTACCCCACTGTCAGTGGAAAGGCACCAAGAAGGAAAGGATCCAGAATATCTAATGTCTGCAACAAGTGGTGAACTAAGTCACCTTTAAAGAAAAAAGTTCCTACTGGTAATTCTCACCTTTAACACTCCACAGACTTCTCCTTGCCATCCCATGTAATCAAAATATGCTTAATGGATCACACTGAAACTTTGCAGAATAGCAGGTGCACATTTTACAGATTTAATTAATTAAAAGCCAGATCCAATGGGCTATGGATCTGCTAGTGCCAGACATGAATTGCTGCAAAAGCACATGCTAGATCTGGGCTGTCCTGTGATCATTGTTTTCCCAGAATACAGGCCAAGAACTCAAGTTAAATGGCCAACTATGGGAGTAGTGAAATAAGAGTTTATCAAAATCAGCAGAGATTGAGCTGAGCTCAAGAAAATACATTTTAAGGTTCCAAGCAACAGCCCAGTTTGAGGAGAAAAAAAAAGTCTGCATTTATTCAGCAAAGGATTTGTATCATTGCTAGCGAATTTTGAAAAAATAAACATTATAGAAGAACTGCTTGAGTCTCTCTGGTTATCCATTGTTGAACTGGGCTCTTAGTCATAGGTGAAGGTGAAGTATTAATGATCTTGGTCCAAGGAATCACTCAATCACTTTCCTAACTCTGGTTTTATAACTAGTTCCATTGGCATTTATTCCATAGATCAAATGCTTGAAAGTACACACAGGTCTAAGTACCTTCCTGCCTAAATCTTTCAAATGAGGGGCTAATATTTATAAACAGGAGACAACTGAAAAAAAAACATAAAGTTATCCAGACCAGGCAAAAATTGAGACCAGTAAATGCAACAGTGAAGTGTTTTTAATTAAGGGAGAAAGTAGACCAATACTAAAGCGATGCAAGATGAAGCTCTAGATGCAAAAATTAGAGATGTTATACATGAACTGTAATAATGAGCAACAATGCAACAAAATGGCAGCTTTCGCCAAAAGCTTGGACACAATATTGCCACCGAGAAATTAATTTAATTAGATTAAAAAGTATATGCAAGTCCCTTTGCAAACATAACTATTCACATACACACAAATGCAATTATTTTGTGTTTAATTGACAGGGGAAATTTGTGTGTGAAATTAGCAAGAAGAACTATTGCAAATCAAACAAATAGCATGGCAAAGAGCTAACTGCACAGTCAATGCAGCAAAGATCCTGTGTTCTGTCTATGACTCAAGGAATGAGATAAAAAAGTTAAGAGCTCACACCATGAGCTCCCAGCAGCATGACTGTTTATGTGCAACAAAAGGACTAAACAAATACAAGGAAATGGGTAGAAAAAAGTTCCATCAGCAATTTTTAACCATATGTTTTCTAAAGAAATAACCTCTCGTGGAGCTTTAGCTCCACTTACTGGCTGTAAATTAAAGTCCTCACATACACTCAAAGGACAGCTCTCCAACAATTTTTACTGCCTTCAATCTGATCTCCCTTAACGTCCAACTGAGTTACCGTGGCTGACCTTGATGCAGCATGAATCTGAGGCACAATACTGAGTAGAAGTCAGCAAGGTCTGCCTGACCAGCCGCACCAGCGTTCACCACATTCACCATAGGCTACTTAACTGCTACCAAGTGAGTACACGCTTGGCAAGGCTAAAGGGTTGGAACATAGCAAAGGCAAGGCAGAGTGAATGCAACTGTGATTCACGAAGCAGAGAGATCATGTACAAGTCCTCATGCAGTTGCAAGACACGAGCATCTGCATGAAGCAGTGGCTCTGCCACCTCAGCACTACCAATATCTTTTTAAATGTACTACAAAGGGTGCATGCCTCCTATCAAAGAGCAATGGAGAGTGCTGTGCTTATCTGGATTGGTTCCTCCTTGGAGTGTTATCATGGAACGTCTATGGAGTATGTCAGCACATACACTTAGGAAGAACAAGAAATGCCAAACATAAGATAAGCTACAGTGGTCAAATGTGGCTAAGAAAACAACTGGAATTCACTGAGTTACCCATACACTAAGGCCAATGGCAGACTTGGTAGGAATAGGTACCAAAGTACCTATAGACAGCTGATCACAGAAGAGCAGAGCAGACTGAACTTATAGCATAATATTCAAGGGATCCCAGCAGTTACCCATTCAGGCATGGAGAAGCACACGTGATCCAAAGAGCTAAAAAGGACCTCACTAGCAGAAAGTAGAAAAATTCCTTCCAAACTAGAGTGAACAGGACACGCTGTCAGTGGTCCAGATAAGGGCATTGCATTGCCTCTAAATAAGTCTGAACAGCAACTGGCGAAAATTTACAGAGCTAGAAAGCAATTAAAGATGGACTCAGAAAGCTATGAGACTACTGTCTGCTGAAAAAAACCCACACATCCATGACACCTGTAGTATCAGACAATCCTCAAGAAGGGAAACAATGTGCTCAGTCAACCCTCTATTCTTCAGTACTGTATATTCTGGACATGTGAATAGTTCTCAGCTGCCGATTTTCACAGACTTTTTCTGACCTTCAGCAGGATTAAACGGGCTGGGAATTTCCCTATGCATTTCCTAGCCATGCCCCAATTCTCCAGGAAGGAATACCACAAGTGTGAATTAACCATCTGCTGTTGTTGTTGCTCACAGTCACGTACTTCACCTAAGTGCCTGACACCCATCACAATCTGACAGACTGTAGCAGTACATGCAGTTAGAGGGGAAGGCAGAAGCACAGGTGGTTGAAAACAGTGTTGCTGTGATCACTCTGAGTCTGCAGGGAGTCAAGGCTACCCCCTTGACCTGCTCATTTGAGGCATAAAACGTTGCAGCGCAAGTATACTAGCAAAGCAGTCATCTTTAGGTCAGAGTTAACTGAACCCAACATGACTTTACTTCAGCTCATTTTCCCAGTGTAGAAAAGCCCAAAGGCATAATGCAAAATAAGGCATATTAAGAGGGACTACCTTAGAAAGGTTACCTCTTCATTTAATCATACATTTCATTTATCGCTCAATTAACATTCCTCATGCATTTTCATCCCTCTATTACAGTTGCAGTATCTCTAGACCCGGAGCTGTACAGCTTTCTATGAGGCTTTTACTGTTATCTCCTCAGATAGGTAAATCATTTTTTTAGTACAGACTGTCAGCATCTATCCTTTCAAAGCAGAGGATAGTTTCTGTGGTCTTTTATAAGTATGCCAGGTATGTAATACAGTAAAAGCACCCTTTTTTCTCTCCTCAGCTCCCTCCCTGCACTAGGGCTGGAGATATGCCAGGTTGTGTGCAGGTTCAGGACCCAAGATGACAGCACAGGATCCCCATCTCTGAAGTCTCATGCTCCTCAGGATTTTTGGTCTTTATAGCAGGTAGCACCTAACTTGTCTGTCATGTCCATGAGTCAGAAATCCAATACACCCCAGTAGAAATTCAGAAAGAATGATCAGGAATTTCATAAGTGGACTGTCTCCATAATAGATCAAATCATCTCTGAGCACAGGGTGAAAAATTTTATTCATTCATACAACAGCTTCTCTTCATGACTGTACTGCGCCATACAAAGTACACACATGCAAAGAGTTCCCCAGGCAGCACAGTCCAGCACAGGTCCAGAGACAACTGGCTACAACTTGTACAGAGCTTCTTGCTAAGATGATCACACTGCTTTCAGGACAAAAACTAGTATCTCCAGGGAGAGGTACTGTCCTACCTATATGTAACAGCCTACTTAGTGGGTATGAAGAGATCTCAGTCCCGTGTTCCAGAGCAAGGTACTTGAGCCTTCTGTTGCTTATGATCTCAATGAAAAGCACTTGTAAGCATGGCAAGCAAGTCACTGTTTTTGTCCAAAGTGTAACTCTGGAACAGAGACTGGTTTTAGTGCCTCTGTCTTTTGCGTCTCCAGATGAAGCCCACCTGTCATTTCACAGTCTTTACTAGTTCATACACAGTACACCTGCTGCCTTCACCATCACTGTGTCTGAATCTTAGAAGTTGCAGTGTTGCAGAAAAGGTGAACTGCTTTCAAAACAGGAATACTGCATGTCCATCCCTCCGGGACATGAGCTTCCATATATACCTATCTGCCATATCTTTCTTCCATATCTAAGAAACTGCAAATTAAGTAATGAATGAACACACAGAAGCTACTTTGCACAATTCAGGCTTACAAGGCTGTTTGACTCAGTTAATAAACTTGAGATGTTGCTGTTCTGGTTCAGGCTCCCTTGGCTCCATGCACAGAGCTCAAGGTCTTCATTTTCCAGTACAAGGCACAGAGGCTTCATGCTACTATCTCCACAGGGAAGAATCATTCCCAAAAAGAGCCAGAAATAAAAACAGTCACAAAAACCCTTCAAATAGAAACACATTGCCACAAAGAACTGTGGGGGAGCCCAGCTGGCCCTGGGCTCTCTGTAAGCTGAGATACTGAAGATGGAACTTTGCACCTGGCAGAGGG
>JAYRBT010000177.1:21671722-21689575 GCA_036023395.1 Myiotriccus ornatus
CCAATCATGAGTTGTTATGTTTATGCTAAACCAATGGTGCGTGTACATGTGTGTCACCAGAAGTGTATAAAGTAGAAGCTCTGTTGTAATAAAGGGGCTGGTATTCCTGATCACCGTGTCATCTTCCCGCTCTGACCGATGACAAAGAACAGGGAGAAAACACCTTTGAAACTGAAGAAAACTTTGCTTGCCCAGAAATGTTTATCCATTCAATATAAAGCCTCTGGAAGGTAATGCAATAATCTACAATGTTATCACTGAACTGCAGTATTATCTAAAATATACATTAAAAAGTCACCCTGTTATGGGACAAAATATCATTAATTTCCTGATCTTTAAAGCAGCCAGGTCCTTCAAGGGATATTTAATATCAAAGCATGTCATACCTTCTTTCAGCTGAGATGACTCTGTACAAAATAAAAAATTAAAAGAAAAAAAGATAGAAAATTTAAAAAACCTCACCCAGGTCTTCTATTAAGCGTGAAAGCTGAAGACTGCAAATGAAATTTTTGATCTTTCCATATCTCTGAAATGGAATAATTACACAGAAAGACAAAAACTTCATCAAGAAATTGGCCATCAGTTTTCAGGTGGAGTGTGATTTTTGTTTTTGCTTTTTTCTTTTCCTTTTCTATACATTAATTCTGGTGTTTCAGATGAAGTTAACAGTCATGAAAATGTGCCTGCTAGCCAGAGAAGTCTCAGGAGTAAATTGATACCCATATCCATTTATCCCCTGGGGAAAATGAGTAGAATAGATTGCAGGATACATAGTTCACAACTTGTGTGTAGTTATTTAGAGTGGGATTCTTCTTGTTCGGAAATTGAACTCAATATATCTTTATTGCTTAAGTCTCACAAAGGGTATTAAAGTGGTGGTCTTGTATTAAAACAGTATTAAAGGAAGCCTTGAGCTGACCAAGAGTACAGTTGTTCATTCTAAATAGTGAGCCTTGTCTAAAACCAAATGAACCATTAGACTTATGGCAAATTCAGATGAAATTGGTAAATATTTAGGGATTAAAAATCAATAAAACATTTAAATGTAGTTTTGAAAAAAATTTTTCCTAGGGCCAGAATCTGATATGCCTGAAAGACAGTGGGGGAATAGGAGGTAGACTATCAAGAGTCACAATCCATTTCTACTTGCTGAGTGTGGAAAGAGAAACGCCTACAGCAAAATAGTGGCAGCAATATTGGACTATCTCTTCAAGAACAGGTAGAGATCGAAAGATCATGGGAGAAGACCTACATTTCATCTTTGGACCAAAAGATATATTCCCCTGCAGTAAAGGCAACAGATTTCTGAGACCACTTTCTTTTCATGGGATTTATCACCTGCTTCCCCAAACAAGCATTATCAACAGCACCACTGCTTTACCCACCACACACAGTTTTTTCCATGAAACAAGGTGCCACACATAATTAGAAGGGAAGAAAAAGAACTTAGTATGAATTTGGGGTCACTGTTCCACAAAGATTTCTCAAAAATATAATGATTTATGGAAGTTTGCTGTGTTTGTCTTCATTATTATTGCTAATACAGAAAAGATAGTGGGATGAAAGAAAATTATCCAGAACAGGGAAAGAAATCTGGGAAAGTATCTGCATTATTCCTTTAAAAAAGTCTTTAAAATTCTAGGTGTGTAGACAATTTAGACTTCTGAAAAATTAAATGCCAATGTAAGTTGCAGTTGCACACTATCCTGTTTTAAGCTACAGGTACCAGTAAATGTCCCCGTGTGTATAAGCAAGCTTAACTAACACAATTTTTAGGCACATAAGAAGTCTGTAAATCAAAAGCACATAAAATAATCCCACAGCATGGATGTCAGGTAGTCCTTATTATGAACTGACTGAAACTTTAGATCAAATTTGCAAACATGCTGTTTTCACAGACTTCTCTTCCCCAGCATGATATTAGGTGATATGCATTAAAACTGGTGATGCAGTTGAAGTAAAGGGAATAATGCACAGGTAGTTCACAAGGACGACTCAAACAGCTCAGAAACTGGCATAAAACACAAAGGGACCATCCTTGTATGCCACATGACAATGCAGTTTGCAGCATTCCTGGCACAGTCATGCTGCAGCACCGGTGCTGTCAGCTGAATGTGAAAGCCCTTTTCTTTATCAGTTCTTAGTCATACTTCAGGTTAATGTGTAGCTCTTACTCCTACAGCCAAAGTAAGGCTATTAATGAATCTCACTTTTCTCTCTGCTTAGGTCTCAGCTAATTCTTCTGCTGCATCAACGGGACTTGAGTGGCTCTCTGCAAAAGAATAAATTACACTCTTTGGTACTGTATACTTTTGCAGTGACTGATTTTACCATTCACCAAGAAATCTGTAACAGAAATACTAACACTGGAAATAATGTTGGTATTAATGAGATATGAATGGAAACATGGGTGTATGAAAGCATAAGAAAAAAAAGTATCAGAGCAAGAGTTAAAGGATCGGTGAGCAACAATTTCTGTGGAACACCATGTCTGTGATTTTATGCAAATAACCAATGAAAGGAAGAAAAAACTCACTTAAATATAAGCTGACCATGGAGAACTGTCCTGGAGCCATAAAATACTAAGAATAGGGAAAACGTGAAATTCATGAGTTTCATAGGGACAAGAAAAATATGAGGCAACAGGTACAAATACCCAGAAAGGCATATATATTTCTTAAATTCCTAAAAAAGGCATTTCTAAAATTCCTAAAAAATATTTCTAAAAGGCATATATATTTCTTAAATTCCTCATTTTTAACTACAATAATCTACCACTGCAGAAAGATTCCAGAATAAGTCTGTATATATTTCCTCCCTTCCGCATAAATAAGTCATTTTATTCATCCTTTTATTATCTGATTTCATTCTAGTTTGCCAGCGTCCTTTCTTTCTGGGGTGTCAAACAGTTCCTTCTGTGCACACCCACCCCAAAAATTGGACCTTTGGATCCACTTGCATAGTTGCTGCTTGTTGTGTGAGTCTTATAACAAGCACATAAGCAGTTTGCAGAACATAGAGTAGTGGCCTTTGTTTGCAGGTCTGATATTTCTTTTTAGAAACAATGCCAAAAGAAGAGTCAATAGGTCCTTGCAGCTGCTTAAAGCATATTGTACAGCTTCTGAGGTGATGGGCATTCCTTCACTAGAAATATTTCAACACTAGAGACAGACCTAGGACCTCTACTGTTCTTTGTAGCATTTGCTCCAGCAGCAGTAACAGGAGACTTTGTCTCCTGTTCCAGGAGGATTTATGGGTGTTATTTCAGTCCATGCCACAACTCACTGTGAGGTTTTAGGTGAGCTGCTGACACAGTCAAACATGGAGTAGACACCTGTCCTGAGAATTGACTCTGATAACCAGACTGCAGTGCCTGCAATAACCTTGTCAGAATAAAATGTGCAATGTACAACTTCTATCGGTAGGAAGTTTGGAATAACCACTGTGGGTGCAAGGAAAGTGAGTCTTCCTTTCATTCACACAGCAGAACATATGGCCTAAATCCAAGTTACAGCCGAGAGAAAGAGGAAGAACTACACAAAAAAGGTGGGTGGTGCTGACTAGCTGACAGGGACAGTTTGTTATCATACCCTTGTGACATTAGTAACAAGAAACGGGTCATTCTTACTTCAGTCTTATCTCAGCAACACCCTAGCAGCCAGCTGCCAAGAAGGAGGAGGCAGAAGAAGCACTCTGTTTCCCAGCTTCATCTGCACTGGGAGAAGAAACAGCTGAAGTACATTTCCCTGGACAAATGGAGAAGCACTCATAACCCAACAACTGGGAACTGTTCTGTCACCAACTGTACAGTTTAAGGGCACTTGTGCTACCTGACCTTCAAGGCAGAATGGTGGGCACTTGTCCGAGAATAAAGGCTGCAGCTCCCGCTAGGCTGCTCAGAACCACGGACCCTTGCAGTGACTGATGTCTCCATCCAGACAGAGCTGTTGAAGACAGAGGCTGCAGTGCAGACCTCAGACTGCAGGAAATGCTGAGACCTTTCTTCTGCGGCAGGGTCAAGCAGCAGACCTGCCTGCAAAAAGTGTGCCCGGGTGGAGGACATTGGGTGGCAAATGGCTGTGAGAAGGCTGCATAGCATCGGGGAGTCTGAGAAGGAGCTGGATAGGTGGTTCCAAGAACAGTCTCCAGTGGACTCACAGCCTGCAGCCAAACAGCCAAAAACTCACCCACCAGCACATACAGAAGGGAGGAGGCCTAATAATGTCAAAGAATGGAATCTTCTCAACAGCAAGGACCTGCAGGAGGAAAATACTTCCCCCAGCCTGAGGTGCCCTTGGAGAAGCATTTGATGGCTCTCCAGACTGAAAGGGAAAGACTCATCACATCAGAGACATTCTGGAGCTAAGTGCAATCTGCTCCATATGTAACAACTAGCACATCTAAGAAAAGGCAAGGGCTGTCCTCTGAGAGCTATGGAGGCATGTGCAAACCTCATGAAGTTCGCCAAGGGCAAGTGCAAGATCTCGCACCAGGGTCAGGGCAATACCTGGTACATATACAAGCTGGGTAGAGAAAGGATTGAAAGAAGCCCTGAGTAGAAGGACTGGGGATGTTTGTTGACAAAAAGCTTGACGTGACCCAACAGTGTGTGCTGGCAGCCCAGAAATCCAATTGCATCCTGGATTGTATCAAAAGAACAGTGGCCAGCAGTCAAGAAAGAGGATTCTACCCCTCAGCTCTGCTCTCTTGAGACCACACCTGGAGTAATATGTTCAGCTCCAGGGCCCTCAACACAGGAAGGATGTGGATCTGTTGCAGAAAGTCAGAGGAGGAGCACAAAAATGATCACAGGACTGGAGCACCTCTTCTGTGAAGTACAGGCTTAGAGAGTTGGGCTGGAGAGGAGAAGGCTCTGGAGAGACCTTGTAGCAGCCTTCCAGTACATAAAGGGGGTCTGCAAGTTTGCTGGAGAGGGACTTCTTACAAGAGCATGTAGAGATAGGACAAGGGCAAATGGTTTCAAACTGAAAGAGGATAGATCAGATATAAGGAAGAAGTTCTTTGCTATGAGGGAGGTGAGGCACTGGAACAGATAGCCCACAGTTGTGGATGCCCCATCCCTGGAATTGTTCAGAGCAAAGCCAGACAAGGCACTGAGTAATCTGGTCTAGTGGAAGGCATCCCTGACTATGGAAGGGGGTTGGATTAGCTGAACTTTAAGGTCCCTTCCAGCCCAAACCATTCTGTGATTCTATGTAGCGTGCAGGAACAAATGTGTAGAATTGAACATGGGCAATTCTTAGCACATTCCTGTCTCTGCCTAGCAGTGCTGCAGTTAAAGAATTACATCCCCTTAAAACAGTCAAGTAACAGAAAACATAATATTCTCCAAGTTTCTCTTACAGATGTGATGGAAAACAGAGTGGGTTTGGCTGACACATGAAACAAGATTCATGTAGGAAAGGAAGTACATAACCCACAAAATGTCACATTATTCTCGCCCGTGAAGGGGGCCACTTACTAACTTAAAAAAAGAACAGAAGGAAAGTGGTAGTTTTAGGAGATGGAGCATGAAGAGAAAAGCAGAAGAGATTAAATAGAATGAGAAAGCACAGCTGAGTCTCTTCAGTCCACTGCCACATAACATAACATACTCAAACTGTGACTGAACATAATGTCATAATGCTGATGAGGAAACAAGGGATGTAACTTGGCCATTTCACTATATGCCTCTGCTGCAGTTTATCAAGTTTTAACGCCATGGTGTTTTTTGTTCTGCCCCATATTAAGTCAACACAGAGACAGGATGTTCCCAGAGAGCAAGCAGGGGCCATAGAAGCAGATGGGGACAGGCCTGTTCCTCACTAGTCCTGGTACACTCTTCACAACGTCATTTCCTGTCCTTTGCCTTGTGCTGTTAAAGTTCCTGCAGACCAGGGAGAGAGGATGGCTTGTAACATAAGTACAGCATGTGAGCTGTGACTTTTTTCTTTATTTCTAGTCCAGGTCTTTGAGTCATAGAATATGTGTTGATTCCCAAAGGAAGATATTCTTCAACTGCTTCAATTGTCACATTTTTAAAAAATAAATCTTCCGTCAGCTCACAAAACCATTTTCTCTTTAGATTTTTGCCTATATTTTCATTATTGTTTAAATCAAGGCAGCAGATTTACTGGCACCGTAAACTGGAAGACTGACAGAGAGACTCGCACAGAGTATACATTTTATGTGTCCTGCCATGCCTGGGCTAGACTGACTGCATTCCCTCAGAAGTAAAAACTGTTTTTCTTTACTTTGTCAGAGCTTTTCCAGTGCAAGGTTATACAAAGTTATACGCACCACCCTCTTGGAGCAGCTCTCATGAGGAAAGCCCCTACTGCACCATGGCACGCTTTCTGCAGCAATAACCCTGCCAGTGTTGTTTCCACACCTCTGTAGATTTTGGGGAATCATAACAGCAGGGCAAATAAAACAGAACTACCTTCATTTCTGATGCATTAGGAACATGGTCATTGTGCAGCCTAAGCTTCCTCTTTTTTGTACACTTGAAGACAGCTTCTTCAATTTTTTTCTGGGATATACAACAGAAGGGAGAACAGCAGATGAATTGCCTCCAAATGAAATTCCTCCAAATGGAGAGGAATTAAACTATGCCAAGTGCTATCTGGAGTTTACTCACAGACACATACGCCCCTATCACAAACTGTCTTGCTGCAATATTTTTCCACTTAAACTAAAAGCGGTGCAAGATGCATTATTGTGCATCTCTTTGTGGATCACAAGCTTCCTATGTACTCCAACGCCTCTGTATTTGTAATATATGCTCTGATATTTCTGACATGCATGTTGGTATATCCAAACCTGTCCGCTATCTGTCAGCAGTGAAAGCATTAATGCATCAGATACAATAAAGCTTCATAAAAAATAGCACCCCCACCAACTAAGGTGTATTCCTTGGGAGGCAAATAAAACTTTTCTTACTGTTTTGACTAAAGTCCTCTGAGTTCTCTTTCAGTTCTGCTGATCTTTAACACCTCACCCCAGACCCAGCTGTTCACATGCAGTGGGCATCCCTGTGTCCTGCAAAAGAAGAGCATTTGCAGGTCTCTAAGTATATTAGAAATAGCTGGGCTTTCAAAGCTGGGCTTGTTGAAATACATAGTCCATCTTGTAATTGACTGTCAGCTTGATTTACAATGGCAGTTGTGATGGGTTTGGAGATTTCAATCCAGAAGGCTCTCTGAAATAAATGAGGGGAAGAGTCAATCCAGTGAGGCAACTCAATTTGTTAATATCATCAAAGAACAGGGAATGGCTTAGGCAACACAGCAACCAAAAACAAAATGCACTCAGGACAGAAGTAGCCCAGATAGATGCAGTTTATAAAAGAAATCACAACTACAGTAGAAACTATAGAAGCAGATAGAAGAATGAAGGTCATCAGGGGAAATTTAAAAATCAGTCAATTCAGAAGAAAAGCAAGGAATGAACAAGCATATTTAAGTTCAAAAGATTTTGACCCATCAGTTGCTTTATATAATTTGCAGGATAAGCTTCGTAAGAATGTAAATCATATGGTTTGGGCCTGAATTGGTGACACTATGAATTCTCCAGTCAACCAGCTTCAGAAACATCATGCCTGACCATTCAATTTTTGTAAAATCCTGAAAGTGGTTAAACTAGGAAAACTTGTTAAGGGGAAGAAAAGAAGATGCTGATAGAGACATCCACGTTCCTTGGTTGCTCTCTGGAACAACGGACCTCATTTTCACTCCTGACGCTCTGAACACCTTGTATTTTGCAGGTATTGCCTCTCCATTTTTAAAGTGAATAGAGAAATTCCAAACAAAATATGGTTAACCAGAACTGAGAGGACTGAGGGAAAACCTATTTTTTACCTATTGCAAGAACTTGTCAGCAGGTGGACAATATTAACACCTTGTTTTCTAGCCAAAATTTTGTCAAGTTTGACTCCTGTGTTTAAGCTAAATTTCTTTGTTTAGACTAATACACCTGAGTTCTTCACTGAACTAGAATCATTCACTGGCTTTGGTTGTAATAAACAGCAATAAAAAATAAAGCATTGCTGAATACAAAATATATCACATACTTTATAGAAAAACTTATATATGAAAATAGAACAGTTTTTGAAAGAGACCCAACAGATTAAGATGTGAGTTATGATCTTGATTCTTCATGTAGATCCAACCAACTGATTTGGATAATTTATTACTTTGCCACCAGGATCCTTCCATCTCCAACTTCTGATTTCTGTGCTTTGCTGTAAGCAAACAATTTGTCAGTCAAACAATTAGCCACGTCAGCAAGCAGCTGCTTGGTAATAATACTTTATGCATGCCAGAATTGAACTTGACATTGCTGTGGTCTGTCTCTAGGTGTACCTATCCTGTTGATCACACAGATTAACCCCTTTGGTAATCAAAGCATGTGCAGACATTTGGTTCAAAACCTAAAGTTTTTCCGAAGTGAACTACAGAAAAAGTCTTGATTCATTAGCACTACAACAAAGTCCCCTCCATCCTCTTGCCACTGAAGAGCAAAGATTTTTGAATGCTTCATTCCAGTCAGCAAGGGGGCCAACATCCAGTCCAAAACCCCATTCCTAGTGCTCCAATTCCTTTTTTCCCTAAGGCACTCTATTTCATTCTCTGAGAATGTTTAATAAGTTCTGTATTTCAAAGCATTTTTCTCTGTTGGGAAATTACATCCATACTGGTTTTAGTGACAATGTTTATGAAAAGTTTCTTTTTTTCAGATAAAAAAGAGTATATTTTTAAAGGATGTCATTCTGTTCTAATTTCTGTTGATGAATATTTTACCTTGGAAAATCTAACGAAAACATAAACCAAAATCTAAATAAAAATACGTGTTTCTAATAAACCAACATAGAAAAACCCCAGATGGTTCTTTTCATCAACCTTAATTCTTCTTTACATCAACTTCACCCCTGTTTTCCTCATCTTCAGACCTTAGTGAAAGTTTGTTCAACGCACATCTTGATTCTCCTTCCATTACTTCCTATCTCCTTAACCCGTCATTGAAAACTCTCTTACCTTTTCCTTCACATACATCTCCTAATCTCATATTGACTTTCCTGTTTCCTACTACTGTCAGAATGCCTTTCAATCCAGACACAAAGCAGTGTTCTATCTTCAAGGCTCTACCACAATTTCTCCACATATATCAGCTATGCTCCTTGTTACAAAAAGTCAGGTCCATTAACCAGACATTTTCTTATGATTCCCTTGACTTAATTCATTGAATTTTGTATCTGAATATTATCACTTACCTGGAAAAAAACCTATGGGAGCTCATTAAAATTGCTTTCTTTTGCCCTTCTCCCAGAAGAGAATGTAGGACAAACATATTAATTAAAATAGAGATATATCCCAAAGTCTCAAGAACATTCCCCATGAGTAACTTGCTCACAAAATTCCATCCATTCACATTCCCCAAAATGTGGGTTTATATTTTGGCTGTCTGTAGTCCTCTTGGGATTGTTGGCTTGGGACTCTATCTGGGGAAAGGAAGAAAGTGCTGCAGCTGCATAATGTTACTGAGATAAATCATTTAGCACATTTCCATATGTGAATTGCTTTATTAAAGTCATTTAAATAGGACCTGACACATAGAACTTCAAAATCTCCAGAGAGTTTAAAAATAAAACCAAGATGAATATGGGATTTGACAATAGCGGTCTTCAGGGTACTGTTAGAGAAAGGGACAACACAAAGGAGATTCAAATATGGCATTTGGGGATGACATAGAACCAATGGAAATAAAGTACATAAGTAAAGAGTAGGAAAGAAGATATGAAAGATATGGCTGAAACAGAAGTTTCTCAAAATGTGGGAGGTCTTCAAAAACAAACTAAAATGAGCATATGCTAAGCATGGTATCACTGGTGTGTTATGATCAGGGAATTGACTTAAACTATATTAAAACATAAAGAAGTAGATGCTTCCTCCAAAGTAATTGTACTTTGAAATAATAAAACAAAACAAAACAAAAGATTGAGAAAGGATAAAACATAAAATAGCTTGAGTTCCCTGAAAGATGAGATGCAGCAAGAGGAAGCCTGTCTGGAAAAGCTTTCTTTCCAGATTTCTGAAGAGGCATTGCTTTTCAACACAGAACTCTACTCACCAGGAAACTCCTCTCCTCAAGACTGTCAAAGCCACAGCCCAGCAAGCAAAGGACAGTTGCTGGGAAAGTTTCACTCTGACACTAAAAGAAAAAGCAGCAATTGATTCTACTTTGTCTGTGTTCTCTTCAAAAATGCAAAGACAATATCTTAAACTGGGAAAAGCTTCTGTGAAACAGTGAAGGATTTCAAAGGATGGCAAGGGAATAAAATGTGAGAAGTAAGGGATGACCAAAGCCAGCTTTATGCAGAGTACTGGAAGCCTTTGAAATAAATTTGGAAAGGACATTCACCAAGTTCAGTAACATTTGTATGCTGAGGTCTATATAGATAAAATCATCCTTTGTGTTCTACATCTTCATTGGATCCATCTGTTTCTTGGCTACTACTTCTAAGTTCTGCTTTGAGTCTGGTATTTTACATGTTGAAAGAAAGATGAAAAGAGACATACAAAAGAATGCATACCCTCAGAGAAGGTTCTCGTGAACATAAAGGAAAGAGGATAGAGAGCTGCAGAATGGCTCAGTGTTCAGGAGCAAATCCAAAATTATGCCACTGGCATCAGAATTCCTATTCTAGTTTTTTGCTGCTGTAACTGAGAGCAGAACCCAGCTTTATTTAGCACTGGTCAAAATTTCTTCATTATAAATGTATGTGCCTCTGTCTGATCCATCATCTACGGAAAGAGACTCTACCTGCACTGTGGGATTCCTCTTCCTGGGATGGAAAACTAAAAATAATCTGAGGTTCCTGAGGCATCAGTGTTCATATGCTATCCCTCTACAGTAGTCATTGCTCTCCAGCTGAGGTCAGACTTCCTCTTTTCACAAATAAATGTGAGCCAGCATCCTGTTTTCTCACCTTCTGCTCAACCTTCCTTCTGGTAATCTATGTAAAGTACAGCAGAAAATACAAAATGGGAGGGCAATGATAGAAACAGACTAACAAAGCAAAGTTCCCCTGTGGGGGCTTTGAAAATAAGTACAAGAAACTGGACAAGTAATAAATGTTACAAGACTGTCTCTAGCAAGGGAAAGAACATGGCCAGAATGCACTGGATACCTCACTCCAGAGCCTGATTGTCTCTAAAATGCCTGAGAGAATTTGCAGTTGCAGAGCAGCCACAGCGTTCCCCGGACAGATGTCCTGTATCAAAGCCCTTGCCCAGTCAGTCTGTGCATGCTGTTCTGCTACCTCATTGTGTTAAATGGGAGGATTTCTGTAACATATGGGAGCTGCACTCCTGCAGCATCTCTCCTGTTGCAGAGAACAGGGGAAAGATGCCTGCATCTGCCACTCAGAAAAAATATACTGGGTGCGTGCTTCATTTCAGAGCTACCATATATTTTTTCTCTCCTTTTTTTTTTCCTACTGCTGAAAACATCCCTCTTACAAACGAGATGGGAGTTTATTCAGCTCTTGTGAAAGTCCATTGGCTCACATTAGAGATAAATTTGCCCCTCGGGACTCCAAAGTAAGCAGTCAGAGAGTTCTGGCATGCAAAGAATTGCTCCTGCTCCTAAAATCCTTCCTGGGGCAGGACATATTCTTCTCACCCACGCAATGAGCAAGCTCTACGGAGTAGGAAGCAGAACAATATCTCTGCATCTTCTCCCTCTCACTTTGCTTTCTTCCAACCACCATCTCACGTAACTGTGTGGGAGCTCCCTGTCTAGTGCTGCTTAGCCTTTACCAGACATGGAATACAGGAACACAATCTCCTGTTCTTCCCACCCCATGCTTCACCCAGACCTGGTCTCTTGCCTGAACACTGCCAGATTCAAGCTTAGCACTGACTACAAAACCACAGAGGTCCTCCCAGCTGACAAGGGCTGTGGAAACATAACATCAGTCTTAATGGCCTCCTACTGGCAGTATCTGGGATCATCCTTGCTTGCCCAAAAGCATTTATTGAGGTCAGTAAAACCACTCTGACATTTATGTGCTGTTTGCAGAAGGGAAGGAGTGGGTAAAGACTTACACTGGAGGTTGAGTCTCCATTTTATCAGAAGCTATTTGAAGAGTGCTAGTTGAAGAGTCAAACTAGATTTAGTGAGGTGGTTCAGGAAGGATCAGTGGAGCTTATTTCATATAGTCCCAGCTCGAGAGGCAGGATTCCTTTACCTGAAATTGCTGTCAAGCCATTTCTCAGCAGAATATATGTGTGTTTTAAGCAACTTTCCTCCATCTTCTCTCCTTAGAATCTTTTATCTGACACCTCAAAATTTCAACCCTTGAGCATACATTATTTGACTTTTACAAAATTACCTCTTTGATTCATCAGAATACACTGAGAAACCTGATAGTTACAAAAATGCCCAAAAGAACCATATTAAGCAAGCTCAAAAGCCAGGATTCTCTCTGACGTATAAATAAAACCTACAAAATTTCCAGGAAGAAATTCCCCTTTAATTTGTCTATAAGCAGTCCAGGCTGTCAATACTCAGAAAAACACTGGACCATCACTGCAGAGTAGTGCAAGCAGGTCAGCAGACAAGAGCATCTGGTTCCACCACAGCAGCGGCAGCAGCAGCAGCTCAGCCAGGCTGCTTTGCAGCTCACTGAGGCCAAAGCACCTCCCAAAATAAGCCCCATCCAGACTTTTCTGTTTGTCCTTTTGAACACCTCAGAGTAGCTATGCCAATTCAGCCCAGCCTCCTCTCAGCATTAGTGAGGTTCAGTAGCTTTTCTTAGCCCAAAAGAAGGAAAAGGAGACAAGATCATTGTAGATAATAACATTTTCTTTGTCACTCCTCCCAAAAGCCTCAGAGTGCAGAAACTAGAATCTAAGACCTAGGTCCTTTTTTCTGGTGCTTACAAGTTCTCTGAAAATAACAGCTGGATTTTTACCAAGAACCTGTAAAAGTCTTTTTAACTATCGTGAAGCTTAAAAAATTAACTCATTGCTGAGACCAGACTGTGATTCTCCTGATTCAGCAGTACTCACTCAATGTGTCTGAAAATGCTTACAAATTTAATCACTCAGAGCCTGAATGGATGACATATGGAGATAGACGAAGTGGTGATGGCAGGGGTGAAGGGTTCAGTATTTTGTTTCCCTTTTTGTTCCTTAGTCAAACAAATGGCAGTCAAACAGTACCCTCCAAACTTCCCCCTCTCTGCAAGTTAATGGCAGCTACAGGACTTAAAAATGGTATGCAATGTAACTCAAGGCTCAGCTGGGATTTTTCATGTGGAATGAGACAAGAAAATATAATTGGAAGGCTTGGTGGCTGCATGATGTCTATTTCTTATTTCTCTCATTGTACCTGACAGTTAAGTGTGAAATCTGGTATTAAAATAAGTATTATATTGTACAAAAAACCCAATAAACCTGACTATGGAGCTTTTAAAGAACTACAAAACAATGAACTGTTCATTGATTGTAGGAGTATTTCAAGTAGTCCTTTTACTTAGCTGTTATTTTTGACCACTTTTTCTAATAAATTAATTTTGTACTGATAAAAATTATCAAAACAAGAGTCTTGGAACCTAAAGTCCTCTAAACAAAGAATGACTGTAGCACATGAAACAGCAACACAGTGTCTCTGTCTTTCATCAATATTACTATCCTCTTTCAGTTGGTACCAAAGAAGCAAAGCAACCTATGTCTTTCTTTGAGTCATATCTATCTCCAACCAGGTCTTTTGGTGTGGAACAAGAAATGCCAGGTTTGCTCCTAGGTTACCACTCTTTAATGCACTGGTTTTTATCCATGGTGAAGCTTTGCTGGCCTGTTGTCTATATTGCCTTTTTTCTATTTGTCAAAAACCCTTGCTGGAGGTGTCTAAAATAGCTCCGTATGCTTTTTCCTACTCTTCTTAGTTCTTACATTCTTCCAGTTTCTTTTTCTGTATCTACACATTTATTATCATTGACCCTGTCGTTTTGTACATTTCATACACTGTGAATACATCCATCATACAGTTATGCCAATTGTGTCGCTTCATATCCAACAGCTGCATCTCACCCCAAGCAATGCCTGCGTTTTGCAATCTGTCTATGAAATTTTAATAGTAATGGACTATGGCAAAAATTCTGTTGCTGCCCATAGTAGTTCTCATTTTTTGTCCTTCAACTATTTTTCTGCTCCTGACAAAATTATTTTCTTCGCCAACCTGGAAGCTAAATCTTTGCTATTTTTTACAGTGTTTTTTCTTTTTTTTTTGCTTAGCTCAGTAACGGTCTGTTGTTATTGTCCAGACGGGAGCCCCAGGTGGGATCTAGGCCTGAGACATCAGCTGTTTAAACAAGCGAAACAGCTGTCATTAATCTCTGCTTCTGCAGCTCATAACAGAAAAATGGAGCAAGCAGGGAATTGGTTCTCAATAAAAGAAGCGTCCTTCAGCCTTGCACTGTTTCATGTCCAGCCACTAATCAATATATATTGTTCCCATAGATCACAGTAGTGGCAGGTGAGAAATTGCTTGGACTAGAGGCTTGTGTAGAGTGGACATGTGAGGATTTCCCATGCACTCTACAGACAAATCAATCTTCTAGAATAAGACTTGAAAGAAGTATCAGGAAAAGGGAAGAAATTATCCCAAGGATATTTGGGAACATATCCTTTGTGGGGAATATTTAAGACAGTAAGAAAGCCTGGTTCTTGTCAAAAGGGTTTTCTCGTACTTCAGAGATCAATACAAACATGTTAGAAGACACATCTTTGCAAAAATACTGGTAGCTGAGAGCTAACTGTAAAGTGTCACCTGCCTGCATACCAGGCTTTAAATTGTCTTCCAGTACCTAAAGGGGGCCACAAGAAAGCCAAAGCGGTACTTTTTACAAGGGCATAAAATGACATGACAAGAGGAAATGGCTTCAAACTGGCAGAAGGTAAGTTTACATGAGATATTAGGATGAAATTCTTCACCGTGAGGGTGGTGAGAGAGACACTGGAATAGGTTGCTCAGAACATCTGTGAATGTCCCATCCCTGGGAGTGTTCAATGCAAGGTTGGATAGAGCCCTGAGAAACCTGGTCTAGCAGAAAGTGTCCCTGCCAATGTCTGGGGATTTGAAACTAGGTGATCTTTAAGGTCCCTTCCATTCCAAACCATTCTATGGTTCAGTGTTTCTAATGTCTCATTCCCACTAGCGTCTTAAACATCTGCATCCTCTGGTTCACACAAGCCATATTTCTCTATATTACTTCTATGATCTGATTGCTTTATTTCTTCTTGCAGTTTCTCCTCTCTCCACCAAATCCCTCTTTGCCACACCAAAGCTATACTCATCATAAAAAAGCTATTCTACTTACTTTGCAGGAAAATTCCTGAGCGCTATAAGCCAATCCAGCCTCCCATTTTCACTCATGAAATAGCAAAGCATTTGTTATGAATATAACTTAGAACAGTCCAGGCAAGCAGCCTCGAGATGCAAGATGCCAGTACTACTTAGACACGGGAATGTAATCTTCAGATTATTGCTGAGTCCACAGAGCTGAGTTCAGATTGGCTGAGGCACCACACTGAAGTTTGACCACAAATCAGAAGTTCTTATCTTGTTCCTCGTTCTTTGTTAATAGTAACAAAAAATCTGAAGCTTCAGAATTACGTTTCTTACTAGAGGCTGTAGTTACAAGAAAATTGGAAACAGAGTAAAAAAATCAGCAAAGTTTTAAGTGGTGTGGTTAAGTTGTTCAAACTGTGCAAAGGCTGCTATTTCATGGCTCATCACAATCTTCTCTTTTCACTGCTGGACAGTAGGGCAGGCTAGTTCTGGCATCCCCTTGATTGAGCATCTCTGAAGGAATGCGCTTATGGGCCCAACACCTATCTTTTCTGTTAAGATCAGAGGGTACATTAAAGCAGACCACGATGGAGAATAGGAAGGACCTTATGTCTGGGACTTTGCTCGGTGTGTAATAGAGCCCCTGTGTTTTCAGCCGCTATGCAGGTTAGAGAAAGAGGCATTTCAATTCCCAGAAGGAAGAAAACACTTCTGGTTATATTATCAAGACAAATAGTGCAGTGAAATCAGTTCTGAGAGACAAGAATTGGTCCCGAAAGATTGACTGAGTAAATTTTCAATACTATTCAATTCATACGCTCCAGTGTTCTATTTTTTCCTCATAAGCAGGTGGTAGGCACTACAGAATGTGGAAAGCTCTTTTATATGATCAATATTTTAGACTCTTCAATTAAAAGCATGTTTGCAGGTTTGAGGAAATCTCTGGGATGAGACAGAAGGGAGAGTTCTGTGTGTGAGAAGAAGAAAGCTTTATTTTCTCTGTCTATTAGCACCTCTGTACCTGTTTAAATTCTGTCATTATTTAACCAAGGGCATAAGGCACCACAGCACATTGCTGTTGGGTGGAAGTGTGATATGCAGCTCCATTCCAGAACAGCGTCCACAGCACCCTGCCAAGGACATGGGGAAATTGTGCATGAACTGGAAGTTTTGCCATTGCTTACTGAGATGGTGCCATTGTCACACAAGGACTGAACACACTGTCATTCTTGATGCCTTCTGTCACACATCCTATCATTCTCTAAGGGCCTAGCTAGGGAAGGATAGACTCAGAGAAGCTTTATTTTGCTACAGATACGAGCATTTTTAAAAAGTGGGGAAAAAAATATTTCTGCTCTTTAATATTATCATCCAGTTCCCTTTTCCTCCTTGAGAACACTGTAAATGCCCACCGCTGCTGCACCTCTTCTTCCAGTCTGAAGAATGGATTGCTTCAGTTTGGTAGATCTGGGGTCACAATCCACCCACCAAGTCCCTGATGACTGCCAGGGCTGTGTATGGACTGAGCAAATGCTGATGGGCTGCTTCTGTTCACTTGGGCTTCGCCCACATGCTGGTTTGTTTTTAGACTTTCTAATGAACACTGAGACCAGACACCTTGGATTGCTCTGCTGCCTGGCTCCTGAAAGATGTTTTGAAAAGGACATGTCACCTTTTTTTGCTGCATGAAAATGATTCATTGAGGATGACATGCAGTGAATATTCAGACTCCCCACAATTCTTGAGATAATTCGACTTTCTTCTCCTATATATGGTAGCCTATAACATGTCCTCGGCACAAGTTGTTTTATGGGATTCAGTATCTTTGGTACTCAGACAGTTGTTTTGCCATCTAAGAAACAAGATTTTGATTAATTTGTTTTATAAAAGACCTTTTATTATGGTCATGACTGCTGAGAGTGATCACAGGCAAGTTTTTTTTCTTTTGTTTTCACTAATTTATTGCAAATTACATGAAGGACCATCCCATCAAATGGCTCATACCTTCACTGCCTAACAGTGCTGGGATGAAAAATGACGGTTGTCTGCTGGCAGAGAGAAAAGCAGACTTTTTGTAACCCTGTTGCCATTGGCTGTATTTTGAGCTGGAAGTTCAATGACAGTCGTTTGCAAGGTATTGAAGCAACATTGTAAATTGGCTTTGCTCCAGCTGTACTTTGGAAGGAGTGTGTAAACAGTGTACATCATTCCAACACACCACATTTCAGATGCACTTTTGTTGCAAATTTGGGATACAGAACCACATTAATGCAACAATATCAATTCCAGACTACAAGTGTTACTTCACTTAGTTGTCATGTTCTGTTAATCCATGGGTTGTTACTACAGAATCGCCTCTCACTAGCTAAACAGGAGTTATCCTCTGGAAGTGCATCTCTTTCCCTTGATTTACAGGTATCTTTATAATTTGATCCCCAGTGAAAGTACTTAATTTAAACAACCCACACTAGATGGAATGAAGCCAATTGTGTTCAT